>JAOXNO010000033.1:47835287-47890992 GCA_028565335.1 Limnodromus scolopaceus | reverse complement strand
TGAGCTGCTGAAAACTTCAAGAAAACTTAATTAACAGGGCTAATTCTTTCAAATAAATAAATAAAAATGCTGCCTTTCAGAGTGTCTGGGAATTACAGATACTGAATCTTCAGAAAAGCACCATGGCAAGGCGATCCTGTGCACTATCTAACCTGCAGATGCCCCTCATCATCAAATAGAAACAAATAGTTACCACAGCATTCAAGGACCAGAAGAAACAACTTGCAGTTTATCTGTTCAAGGATCAGATAAAGACCAGATTTAATCAACTATTCCGTTGATCTGGGCTGGGATTTATTTGGAGCAGTAGTTCAGAAAGCATGGAGCTGGACAGCTGGGACAGCACGTTGTCACTAAAGCCTGGTTTTGTTTTTAAAGATGCAGATTATTTGTACCAAATGCCAGGAAGTCACACCACAGAGCCAGGTAAACCCCAAAAATTAGTCCTCAAGGTGGAGTATGCTGGAGAATACAACCCAAAACTGACCTAAGGAGTACAAGACTGAAACAGAGAAGCCAGAAAGGCCCCTTCACCTGCCACTGGGATGGAGTGTCAATCGTGCCTCAGGCGTCAGGACACAGGAGGAGAAAATGACATGCTGAGCAGAATCTGATACCTCGTTATAGAACATGGAAAAACAGGACAGAAGAGATTTAAATACTCATTTTGTTACACCTAGTGACCTCTGTACCATGCTACAGGACACTCGGTGCACAAGATCACAGTGTAGTCATGAGTCTCAAAGCGTGCCCCGATAAAGCGCTTGGTGTGTCTCCCAACACGCTCTGCTCAGGCTCTCTGAAGCATGAAAAAAGCAAGCCAGCATTTCACTCTTTCCCTGAACAGTGGTCCTATTAAGAATTTTCAAAGGATTCCTTTTGGCAGTTTACCAGCTGTACATAACTTTGTCATTCTTCTTCTCCCAAATCATCTTTTTTTTTTTTTTCCTAAGAAGTAATATTAATGATTAGGAAAGGACATGATTATAATATTAAAAAAACCCCACAAACCATACCAGCCCATCAGTCTTTAAAGCCTCCTGCAAAATATTTCGCCTGAACTGCTTCCTAAAGTATTGAGATCTCAGCATCTTGAAGCCTTCTCAGCCTGGTAGATAACGGAATACTTCAAGCTGAAATGGGTATCGAAGAAACCCACGGCATCATGACAGTTACCAATACCTCTGTCTTCTTTTGCAATATTGGAGAATCTTCAGCATTCTTCAGACTTGGGGTCTGGACCACAACAAATAGAAGGAAAGGTTAAGGCAATTCTCAACCTCCATGTAACTGTAACCTCCATGTAACTACCCAAACTTTCAACTGTTGAGGAGAGCCTCTAACCCTGCCTCACCTCCACCAATGTTATACAAACCATACTTCCAAAATCCTCTCTCAGCAGGAATCAATGCAGTGAGAGAACAGTTATTAAAATAGTGCTTACAGGCAGTAAGTTTATACTTACTATGAGTCATGTACTGCTCTTGGTTTGATGTCTGAAGCCACCTATGAGCTGTGAGCTGACACCTCCATTGGATTCTGAACTCAAGGCTGCAGACAGAGCAGTCAGGGAACACAAACCAGAACTCCAAGCTGCATCAGAGCAATCCATCCCTGACACCATTTCTGACCCTCACGAAGCTGGAAGGTTTCTAAAGCCACACCAGAGCAAGCTCGAGAATGAAAGCCAGCCTAGAGGTGCATGTACTGGAGACTCCACAGGGGTCAGCCAGGAGGCTACAACTGCCGGCATCACACAGGTCTCACTGTAGTCAAAATAGGTTGTTTGATTGCAGATTTCTGAAGCGAGCAATGATGGCTAACAAACAACTGAAGCTCCCCTAGGGTCCTTCCAGAAAACCTTCTTTGTAACACATCAGCAGGGACTCAGAGCTCCCGTTGGCACCTGGCCCTCTGAAATGACATTTCCCATAAATGGAGGCTCTCCTGTTGTGGGACAGCTGCTCTCCTCCCCTCCCAAACTAGGCTTTTTGGGAGCATGGATTTCTCCACCTCTCTGCTTAGGCCACAGAAAACCACAGCTCTAACTAGTACTTAGAGAAGGAAAAGCAACAATGTCCATGCCCTACAATTGCTAAGCTGTTACCACTGGTAAGAAATGTACCCCTTCCTCCCTGCTTTGGCCTGTTACGCATTTTGTAAGGTAGGGAAAAAGCAAGGTTGCCATTCTCAAAGTTATCCTTGCCCTATCCTTGCCACTGCTATGACACAGTGAATAGTCTGCCAAAGAGAAAAGTGATGCTGTTCCACTTGGGTTTCATCAACACTGCTCCCTGGGGTGATGTCCTCTCCCCTTTTGAGTTGATGATGCTTCAACTCTTGCCCCATGAGGAAGGAAGAGATCAGTTACTGCTTAACTGATAGCTAATTACTTCAGTTACTGATGCAAGTTCTCTCATTATCTGCCTCGATCTACTCTTGGCACATCGCTTTTGTTCTAAGGAATCGCTAAATCTGCCACTTCAGAAAATGCTGAGGGAAACAGACCCTCCCAGCAGTAAGTGCAGGAACACTGGTCTCTGCCAAGCTGGCAGCTCTGCAGTGTTCCAGATATACCTCTTTCAAAGCATCAATAAAAAAAAAAAAAAAAAAAGCTTACTGAAAATGGAACCTTTTCAGACATACTTCACTGGAAATCCCACTGTACTTACAGTTTCAGAGTGGCTGATACAATCGGTTCATATATTTTTGATCTCTAAGTGTTGCACATGAATATAAGCTGTGGTCCCTCCACTATTCTTTGTTAGGGTTCTTTAAAGCCCTCAGTCACGCATCAAAACTTCACACCTCGCATCTCCCACAACATTTTATTAAGAGAAAGCCTCTACGACATTAGGCAGTCTTCTAGGGAGTGACAGGGAAAAATGGACAGGAATGTAGATTGGAGTATACTGTTCATAGATGAAAAGTTTAAACCAAAAATAGTTATTTGCCTGAGATGCTCTGATTCTGGAGCCTGAAGAACAACATTTATGATTACGGTGGGGTGGAGGTTTTTTTGGTTGTTTTTTTGTTTTGGGTTTGTTGTTTTTGCTTTTTTTAATCTTGCAGAATACCGAAAAAACCAACACTTGTTAGTTGCACTCCTTTTAAGACAGACCCTTATAAAAGAGTTAGGTTTTTACATTTAAATACAAAGCAGCTTTCTAATTTTATATAATCAAGAAATGGAAAACAATCTTTATTAACATGTTTTACATTTACAATCTTTTATTAGCTAATCAACATCAACATGCAAAAATAAGCGCTAAATACAAACCTCTACAATATGGTTTTGTTTAAACTACAATGGTTTAATTCTTTTGAAAAGTCATAAGGATGTGTTCTGTAGTTGTTAAAATTGAACTATTAGTTTCAGTAATGAGTACTATTTAGACCCTAAAATTATGTAATCATCCTGCAAGGCATCTTCAGAAACTTCGCCCAACACTTAAGAATACCAGCTCATTTTCATGTGAGTACATTCTCAAAGCAAGAAATAAGGCAGTAGCACTAATGATTTCATATTGAACCCTATGCACATAACTAATAACTTTAGAAGGACTTTAACACTATGGTAGACTGGAAAAAGAACATTTAAACAAGCATTGGATTTTGCCTGAAATGTTCTCACTTCCTCTTGATACTTCTGTAACCTCCTTAAAACATTTGGGTTTGGAAAAAAGACTCCATACTCCTTCAAACCAGTCCCCAGTTGATCCTCCAGAGAAGCTAGTCTTGTGTCAAAGACATCAATGTCTTCCCATGGAAATAAGTTACATAATTCACGTTCAGGATTACTTCACGAGAGGATCATAAAGAAGGCAAAGAGGAGCTTAAAGGAGAACATATTGGTAGTACTGAAATCTTTGATAACAAAAGGGTCTTGGACAATTGTGAAAAAGAGGGAAGAAAAATGGATTTAATTTTGAATCTGTTGTCACTTTTCCCCCAGTGCAAGCGTCCATCTTTAAAGAAAGTTATCCTTTAGAAGATGAAAGTACTTTTGAGAAGAGTCCAATTTTTGACTTCACGTTACAAAACCTTAACAATCAAAATTTCTTTTTGTTTTTATTCAAGTACAAACTTAAGTCATAATTCCTCTCTTTTTTTTTTTTTTTTAAAGAGTGTTTATTGTTGCTCATTGATCTTTGGTCGCAAGAAACAATAATGCCACCGACAGGTCTGATCCCCAAGGTGGCAGCTTTTGCTTCTTTGCCACACATTAAGGCCCCCCCCTTTTACAGGGTATGCCAATATACACTGTGTCAAAATTCCAGCGGCACTTCATCACGTGTTTTACGGACCTACATGATGTAGACTTTCTCAGCTTGTGAGAAGTTGAAGACTTCTTTGGTTCTTGGGCAAATTACTTTGTCATCTTGACGAATAGAAAGCAGAGACTGAAAAGAAAGTGAGTGAAATGAAAAAATAATACTCATAATAGTAACTCAAAGCATTTTTCAGTAAATAAACTTTTTAAAAAAGTGAAAAAAGATGTTATAATCTGAGGCCAAAATATCTTTGCCCACAAAAATTACTTATTCTACGTTATTGCTCTCCAGAGTGAAAAATTTCCAATGCGATTTGATTTCATGTTATAAATTCATATATTCAGACATTAACTTCTTTAAAGATCAACTTAATTGCATAAATATACAGTCCTTTAAATACTACTGTAAGAAGATGCGAATATAGAAGGTATTTCTAGCTTTCTGACTGAGTTTATATTTATAAACTCTTGAAATATTTCGATATAGAAAGTTATTACAACCACTGCTATTTTAGACTTCAGGAAGCCATTGATTTCAACACTTACATTGTATCCATAGACATATCCATTTGGTAACATCATAGGAGGATTATTTTCGTTCATTACATCCCCCGAAATCTTGCAGACTAGTCGGGAGTTGGCACAATGTGCCATAGGCAGAGGCTGAGCCAGCTTGTTCAGGGATTTGCTACACACAGGGCAGTCTGGGTTTTTTGAGCTCCCATCCTCTTTATAACACTGTCTGTTTAACAGCAAGTTAAGGATCAGCCACCACAGAATGCAACCTCAATTAGTTAATGGCATAAGATAGTAAACTGTGCAAATACAGCCCGGGTTATAGAACGTTCAGGGCCATTTAATTCAAGTTTAATGTGTACGTTAAACCAATCAAGCGCTTGCTTTGTTTCAAGTAAAAAGAGCAACAAGCATCTGGCACCCTCTACAGGTAGAGTTTCTGATGTAGAACACTTCAGTAGCACCAGCCCTTCTCTAACACACCATGGCATGCAGTAAATCCAATTAAGTTCCAAAAGATGCAGGATATATTTGAATATTCACATAAAACCAGACAGGGTAAATCTGTGTGTAAGTGCTTAAAAAACAATAATTCTGACCCAGCTAACTTACTTTTGCAGATATATTCACTAACTTAAGGCACCTGGAAAGATGGATAGTCTGGTAGGCAAACACAATGTCGATTTCACCTTAAAATTTTGCTTTGGGCTTGCTTGTTAGATTTGTTATTATTATTCTTTTTTAACGATAATGCCATTTATTATAATATCCTTTAACTTAAAAGAGAGACCACTTCATACTCTACTTAAACAGCTCCTGAGCAAAAATATTCAAGTGTCATATTTCCCTCTTTGAGCTCTCTGAAAAGCATCCAGACTGAAAAAAACCACAATGCTTTTTTGCACTCGACAGTAGTATCTGCATTAAAGGATACGGTGTTTTTATAGCTGAAAGGCCTGCCTGGAGTGTTATAGTGAAAACAGAATTGTTTCCCAGCTGATGTAGTCTGTAGTTATCATATCTGAACTGTTGGATCAGCATTCTCCATCGAGCAGGGTCCAAGAGATCCTGTTAAAAAACAACACAATTGTAAGTTGTTTTCAGTCTAATTGTCCCGGGGGGGAGGGGGGGAAGCCTGGGATTGGTAAATCGCGCAAAACTCACTAGACTGAACCCATCACAAAACAGAAGTATACATGCTGATGCATAGTATGAATGTACTTGTTTAGAAATTACCTTTTACTCTACTAGAAATATAATTTAAATCAAGTATTACTTAAAACAGCTGGCGTAACAATATTCAATCTTCCTGTCATCTACCAAATATTCTAATTAAGGAATGTAAATCCTGGTAAGGCTATTTCTTGCATTTAGTTTTCTAGATTGCTGGCCTACTTAAGAAACATCATTAGCACTGTGGAATGTTTGCTCTAAAGCCTCTGAACCATTAACATCAAAAAGTCAGAAATGGTTCTTTACCTCCAGCCAGGCTAATTCTGCTGATACTTCTTTGTAATATATAATATTTACATAATTTTGTAAAAAGGTTTTAATTTGAAGAGTTGGCACAACCCCTTAGAGAAAGCTTAGGTAAGCTGTGCATTTAAGGATAAAATTATTTAATATATATTGTAATGGTGTGTGTTACCTAAAAAACAGGGAACAGTAGTTAAAGTAGGGATTTTTTTTTTCATGGATGCAAGAACTAAATCCACAGGTCAAGGATATATTGAACCCTAAAAGTAATGCTGTGAAAGAGTCATGTAAGTAGTGAAGACTCTTTGAAAAATATATTTGTTATGTTATATATACACAAGCAAAGACCTAATCCTTTCTTCTGCCATCACCCCTCTCTCCTTTATAATTTGGTCATGAGAAGTGACAATGTTTGTTTATCTCAAAAGAACGTTCATTTTATCAACTGTGCATGCTACACTTTAAGGCAACTAGAAGCAATATATTAAAATATGTCATTGTTTATTAGTTTATAAAATAGGCTTTTAAAGAAAATCAAAGACTTAGTGACAGGCAATACACAAATTAGCAGCATTCAATTCAAAACATGTTATACCAAAAAAACTAGGCAGTGACTTTACCATGAAGTAGACACTATTTTTTATGCTTTACTCTGTACCACCTTGGCCCACTCTGTCTCTCCTCAGTTCTCTGTTCATTCAAGTCAAGACGCCAGAGAAGGAGGGACTCCAACATTACCTTGTTTTGTAGCCTGTATCCTGGCATTGCCCCACTCCAAGAAGATGAGACCGGACTGAGAACTTTTATCCAAACGATTTAAGGTACAATAGTGACTTATTTTTTTGTTAGTGTTTTATGAAGAAATTTTTCATCATTATTCTAAAATTACATGTTAACAGAGCCATATTTCAGGTAAATTGGGAAGTACTTTGTAGAACTACAAGAGGCCAACATTTAAAGAAATGTTAAACTGGATTTTGACAGCAGTTGTCTGAGTAAGTGCAGATTTATTTCTTCATCCCTTCTCTCTAACTAAAAACTGACTACTTAAACAGTGGGGAGAAGAGGTTTACGTACAGCTAGTAAATCTTAGCCAAGGTTATGAAGTTGCATGTCTTCATGAACACAGACGAAATGACTGTTGGATAGAAGACAGGATCAACGGAGTTTTAACAGCTCCCATTAAACTGGGAACATCTTTGGATGAGGGAGGGAAGAGCTCTCAAACCAGTCCTGCTATGTTTTTCAGACAAGCATTTATAAAGTGGAATTACACAGAAGCTGAAAAAGGGCACAAATGTAAGTGATGGATTTCAAGAGATTCAAAAAAGCCCCCAGGAATAATAATCAAGAAAAAAAGGAAAAAACCTTGCAGCAGAAGCAGTTGGATCAACTGTGAGCCTATGGCTGAAGAAAAAACAGCAAAAAAGGAAGAAGAATTCACATGAGGAAGAGGCAGAAAGATTCAGAGGCAAATACACAGGAAAGGAAAGAATCCTGGACAAAAGCAATATTTGTCTGACTTTGAAATGCTCCAAACCAACAAGCAGAATTGAGGCTAAGAACCTATACAGATGGGAACAAAAGTAAATACATACACGTATCTTGCCTTAACTAAAGCAAAAAGCTCCCATTTCTGCCACCAGATTGCATGTCTGTTTGCTCTATCACCTGCCCTATCTAAGGCCAGAATGTTCCCCAAGTTCCAGGATGAAGCTTTTGTTCTGACCTTAAGGCAATTCTTGAGAAGACATAACAGACAAAGCCTACAACAGATCCATAATAAAGAGATAAAGTACTACTAGTGATTAAGAAAAGCCTATGATTAATGGCCGAGGTGATTTGGCACAAAAGTAGCAGATTACTAAATATCCAGTTGGAGTAACCCCAGCCAGTTACACGAGCTTGTTCAAAGGACATCAAAAGAAAACAGCTTGTTTTGCCACAACATTAAATATAATTGCCTTAAAGTCCTAAGAGATAGAAAAAGCTGGAAAAAGTTGTATCCATTTGGTATAGAGGATACTTCTTCCCTTGGATTAATAATTTTCCTTAAAGCCATTTTAAGAATCCATTTATGCACTGACCTCCTGGTCAACATATTAAAAGTATCTCCAAACAAGCATGCACTCTATGATTCTGTTTATGCAGGTAATTATTAGAGCACCCAAAACATAAATTCCATAAACTAGAATGTTTTATGGCAGATCCATAAAAAGTAGTAGGGAATTTGTTCCGATTGTATGGTTGTACATGAAGCAGTAACTAGCTTTTCTCCTTGCTCTCCCTCATTGAAACATTCTGTCCAAACCAGGCCTTAGAACAAAATACAGGATTTTTATTTCCTGCCTATTTCTTTCTAACTACTAAACCAATGATAAACTTTGTCTTACACCCAGGTCTACCATTTATACTCATTACTCACATCAAATGTAGAATCCAAAATACCAGGATCCTTCTAGGACTCCAGGATTACTAAAGAAATTCACATTAATTCTGTGTATTGTTGGTTTGGGTTTTTTTTGTGTGTGTGTGTGTTTGTTTTGTTAAACCATTGATTTATTCATCAGT
This sequence comes from Limnodromus scolopaceus, assembly GCA_028565335.1. Classification (NCBI taxonomy): domain Eukaryota; kingdom Metazoa; phylum Chordata; class Aves; order Charadriiformes; family Scolopacidae; genus Limnodromus; species Limnodromus scolopaceus. The sequence continues at coordinate 47,882,156 of JAOXNO010000033.1, read as the reverse complement.
TGTTAAAAAACACATTTAGACTGGCATTGCCATATATTGGCTTATTATTTCACAGGATTCTTGTTTTGCTTTGCCAGCTCAACTCTTGTCTACCTTCTGCCTCCGATGCCAAGTTAAAAAAAAGAAGTGAATTACACATGACCGCAGAACAAACTCAAATCTGTAGAAACAGTAACTACCTAAGAATTTTGCTTGATTCAAATTTACATTTAGATATTACCATTAGCATCTAGATTAATTTGTATAACCCAAATAAATGAGCGCTTTTAAACATCAAAAATACTGCTTTCAGATCATTCAAGTCTTCTTTCCTTTCTTCATCTCAACCACCACAAGAACAGTAATTTGAGAAGTAGAATTAAGAACTGATGCTCGTCTAAGGCCACAGCCTAGTATGGTGAACAAAACTATCTCATTTTTTTCTTTATACTTCCCTACCTTCTGTCTCTTGTTGAGTATTTCCATATCACGCTTCCAGTCCCACAGGTATTTATTGCTGGGTTTGTGGTAAGCCTAGCTCAGTGTCAATCTGTCTCTTACTATTAAGATCCAATTGCAACAATACAAATACTGCCTAGATAAACGTACAGGCAAGGACTGGTTATTAAAATTAAGGACTATTATAGAAGTGGGGTTTAGAAAGTAAAATTAGAACATTTGGTCTTCAGATTATCAATGTATTTTCCTGTAAGGAAAAAGAACTGCAACGTGTATTTTATCATTCTGCTGTACCACTGAATTTCAAAAATAATGTTACCTTATAGGGGGAGATATGAGTGTCTGAAGGAAAGGCCAACATTCCCATCACTTGTCGAACCTCATCCAGCTGGCTTCCCTCAGCCTGACTGAAATGCTTTCTCGCATGCCTGAAATACAGAATTTATACTTTGATGGTCTTGTTTCTAAATCAAGTAAATTTACATAATTATGTAAGATTTCAGAGAAAACCTCTAGATTCTGCTCTCAATATATTGATTCCAAAAGGTAATACATTTAAAGGGTTTGAAAAAATACATCCTGCAAATATGAAGGCAATAATGACTTTAAGAACTAGCAATTTTACACTGTGATTTCTTAGAAACCAGAACTGTAGCATGAAGTCTTACCTCACCTACATCTAGAATGACAGACCCGTGATTATTAGAAGAAATCTCTCTGCTTATGCAAGCTCAATGTATCACACTTACTCCTTTGGCACACACTCAAGTGAGATAAATGCAGTTTGATAATCAGCTATTCCAAACCATTAAATATCAAGAGTGTTCAAATATCTATCTTGTTTATTCTGACATTTGAGAGAATGTTTACTTCTGAATAAATTTTTTTTTTGTATAGGCTAGAAAGCAATATTTCTTTCTATGCAGACTACAAGGAATTGCAGGGTAACGTAGTAAAAAGCACCTTGTTAAGAGCAAATTTTTTTGCAAGGGAAATAAAAAGTAAAACTTCAGTACAAGTTTTTGTACTTTAATGCATATTGATTATAAGAGGGTGAAAACTTATTTGAAAGTAGTGACAGAATTACCAGAAATGTGTATCAAGTAAACATACAGACTTTAGTATTTTTCAGGAAATTAATACTAAGAAACCAGAGAATTATTATAAGGATATTCAACTATTTAAAAACCCTGTATGAAAGCCTCCCCTATCCAGTCTTCCCAAGATCACCAATCGTCAAGTTGGAGTTTAAGTGTGCAGGAAAACCCTCCAGCCTTTAAACTGGATTAGTTTAGCATTTCTGCTAAAAGCTCCTGTTTCCAGTGGTGCCCAGATGTTGGGGAGTAGACTGAGCATGGAATCATCACTATATTGAATTTCTAGCATTGTGTAATTGTAGAAAAGTCTTCCTTTCCCTATGCCATATTTTCTCCAGTTTGTATTAAGGGGAAGATACCAAGTCATCTCTGAAGTACTCTGGTAGGTGTTTGCTCTTTGCAACTTTTAAAGAGTCTTGTTAAAAATCTATTTAAGGTCACAAATTACTTTTAGGAATATACAGTTTTCTTCCAATTGCCCTTTTCATGGGTTGAATTGAAAAATAAAATCTAGGTAAGTTTGGGGGTTTTTTCCAATTCTGTGTTCCACTAACTACATTTAAGTCATCGATACCATGAGAACAGTCCCTTCAGCAGTGTTTCAGTACTCCTACTTCCTCCCCCACCCAAACCAGGAAGCAATGGAAGTTATGTAGGACAGACTGTTTCCACCCAACTTCCTATTTTGGGTGAGCAATTCAGGAACGTAAATATTGCTCCCCAGGTGATTACTGCCATGAGAGGAGAAACACAAAACCCATGGCCTGAGAAAAGAGACTAGACAGCCTGGACGTACTGGAAGAAAGCTAAAATTAGTGCTAGTGCAGAGCTGCAGATGAAAGCGATAGCTGTTTAACAGAAAGCTTAGGCAGAGCAAAAAATTCAGACCTACCAGTTAAGCTAAATTACTATGTGTGCATACATTAGGGAGAAGAGAAAAAAAAAATCCTCTTAGAAGAACTGATCACTGTACACTTGTGTTCTGTGGCGTTAAAAGAGAAGTGGTACTTCAGCTTTACACCAGCCTCGTTAGTATTGTGGTCCTACTTCCCGTCAGGCCATGACAAAAGGCTCATACAGACAGCATTTCAACAACACATCCCCCTGGCTTCCAGGAAGATCCCGAGTTGCAACAAGCAAATACTGTCACACTTACTGTATATGTTCAAGAAGAATTAGAATTAACACTTTGTATGTATGGTGTATAATCACTGTGTGTACACAAGTTTGTTAACTCATAGCACTCTGAAGTCTTTTTTAGATTGGGAAGCAAGAAACAGTCCTATGTGAGTACTTGTGAATGCACAAAATTTAAATAACACCTAATTTGCTCTCATGCCATTATTCACCCCTTCTCTTTTCATTCAGGTATTTCCATCTCTTTGATGCAAACATTATTCTCTTGGATGTATATATGAACCTTACAATGCTTATTTACAATGTTTTTTACCACCATTAGCACACACTAGTTAGTGTAACTAGAGCAGGGGGATAAATTTTTTTTTAATTATTTTTTTAAATCACAACCCGTGGACCATCACTGAAACCACAAACTAAGTTCTGACAGAGCAAAACAAAAGGTAGAAAATTGTTTTTCAAATCCCAGAATGATTCAATGGACAAAGCCCATTGTCTTTTGTTTGAAATAGCTGCTCCTCTAGCCCACGAAGGTACAGTGGACATACTGTACTTGACAAATCCAAGAATGAAAGGATATTTATGAAGACTTTAACATTTACAGTTTACTGTCTACTAAGTGCACATTAAGTTGTTAAAAAAGTGTATGTGTATATCTACATATGCCTGAATACAAGAACGAACATATTTATCAAGTAGCAGCAACTGAACACAAACATAAGGTGTTATCATGAAAGGACTTGTTCTTTCCGACCAATGCCTGAATGCCTTTATCTCAGAGACCATTATGACAACTAGCAAAATTTATGCTCAAAAGTTTTATTATTTTTATACACCTGTTCAACCCCATCCCATAATAAAAATAAAGGGAGACTGTGTTTATTCACCCTTGTAGGAGAGAAGTTTACTAAAATGAAAGGACTGTGGCCCCTTTCACTTAATTCTGTGCATCAGCTATTTTTATTTATCCCTTTTGCCCTTTATATTCCAAGAACAAGAAGTGCATATGGTGTTTTGTTAAGCTTTTAGCCAAGAACTCTAGCATCCCATAAAAGCAAAGTAGCAGAATGCTGTCAGATTTCCCAGAATGAAATTAGCAAGAGCCTCAAAAGTATGAAATTAGCGTCATCAGTCATTCATTGTTACTGTAATAGGTATGAGCTTCACAAAAAAACCTAAAGAGACTGTGGGAGTTAAAGGCTAATGATACTAGACAAAAAACTTTGTGATGTAACTTAAGCTTATGAGATTTACTCTTTGTATGCAGGAAATAGTACATTCTTGAAACTTGCACTTTCAAGACCACTCTGATAAGCTACCTTAGAGGAAGGTCTGTTTGTACTCATATTCTACAAGGCTACAGAAATTCAAACATTTATTTAATAAGATGTATAATTTAAAAGCTCACATCAATTTTACCCTAAAAGCAATATGTCACTTCAGATGTTCTCAGCAGGCAGTAAGCAAAGCTTTCAAACTTATTTAAACACCAGCTGCGTTTCAACAAAATGTCAGTTCTCCGAGTTCCACTCATACAGGAAACTACTTGGTAAACAGCCTCTTTCTCTGCTTTCTAATGGATGCCTGACCTATTTATTGCACCATGGACACAATACTGAAAGAATCGTGCTGCAGGCACTTAACAGAAGCAAGCTAATAAAAAAAAAACAACAACCAAGTTGCAACAGTTTGCTAGAAGCAATGAGATTTATGCTATGCCTTCCCAAAATATATTCCCTTATTCATTACATATTTATTTTGAAGTAAAGTAGAATGAAACAGTGAAAACTAACATTGAGCCTTGTTATTTAAAGAGAGTGCTGAGATGTTAGATTCTGAATGTACAAAATTATCAAAACTCATCCTGTTAAAAATGAGTGAATTAAGATACAGAAGGACTTCTGTAGCTCCTTTTCATTTTACAAGAAGTTATGAAGTTAAAGCAGCATTGTTATGACTGGCAAGTTATAACTGCTGAGTATGAAATATGTCAACCCTGAATTTCAATAGGTATATGGAATCTATGGACTTCACCCCTAACAACATTCAATATGGAGGCCCTAGTGCAATGCAAATAGAAGCTGTCAGCTTTAAACCTCAGAGGCTACGACAGTACAAGTTATTCCACACCAAGAGCACTGGGTCCTCTTGAGGGCTGACAACTTGCCAATTTACCAGTTCTGATATGGAAAAGGAATCAGAAGGAAACAAATATCCAGTAACAACAAAAAAATACAGAATGACCGTATCTACTTTGACCCAGTTCTCAGCCTATCTCCCTATTTCAGCTCCATGCCTGTCCTCTGGTTTCCAAGCTACATAAGGAAGCTGCAGCTCAAAGAAAACAGTTTTTAGAGCACGGACTACTCAATTGTTAAGATGCATGATTGCACATTTGGCAAAGAAGCAAACCTAGCAGAGAATAAAGCTAAAGGCCCAGTATTCATTGGATATAAAGAGCATCATGGGCTTCAGAAGATAGATAATGTAGCTGAGTGTCCTTCATTCTTTTCATAAGTACCTGACAATTCCTTAAGATTTGAGAACTCTACCAAAGTGTAAGTGCACATATCTAAATGGTAGCATGCAGAATTTTGGGGGTTTTGGCGGTATTTGTTTGTTTGGGCTTTTTTTGCTTTTGGGGTTTTTTTTGTTTTTTGTTTGTTTTTAAATTATTAACATTAAAATTAGCTGGAGTTTATCAGATTGCACATTTGCATTGGCTGGGACCAAAACAACAATGATGTAGGTGCAAGTAGGGCAAAGTAGGAATGATATGAGTTAGCTCAAAGCAAGCGACACATCTGAATGACGTTATAAACAACAACTAGAAAAGAAACCCTAAAACTTAAGGTAATTTTGGGGGTGGTGTTAGTATTAGACTGGCTTCTCCACATACTTGCACTACCTTTTCCTTTATTCTTGTTTTTAAACAACTAAGACTCTCTCACTCATTCTATTCAAGAAAAGTTATGTGATGTGGTTTGCCCTGCAGAAGAGTTTCTACATCTAAAACTTGGGAATGCGCTAGAACGCTTTCAGTCTGTGCTCATGTTATGATACTTTTTATGTTTTCTGTAACTGTGCTCCTCTGACTAAAAAGCAGCTTTGCCACAAATACAAGCCTCCTGCTGGTTTCAATCTCTGGAGTACCCAGTCTGGCTTTAAAGGCAGTAAGACTTGCAGCTTCCTTAAACATAAAACTTGTCAGAAATGTTAAACAGCAAGAGTGTTATCAGTGGAATGTATGAGCAAAGCTGCAAGTCTGGCCATAAAAGTTGTAAGAATATTTAAAGCTAGGGAGAGATGACAAAACAGAACCTGCTGTGAGTTCCTCTCTCCGTTGTCCATGTGTAAGCTCCATTAGCTCTGCCACCTGCATCACACTTTGTGGTGCTGGGAAGATCACTGCTTACCAGAATTATCAACAGATTTTATAGTCCCAGTATCAAAATTCCGCTCATTTCAGCAGAACTGCTTTCCTGTGTTACTCTGGAACACTATTCCAACACTTTTAACCTAAAAGCATCAATTGCTTCATGTGCTGAAGCACTGCCAGAAGGAGTGTCTGGTGGTTGAAGTCAGGCAGCGATTAGGTCTGACTCTAGTTCTGTCACAGATCCATACCACCCTGGGCAGTGTTACTTCTCTCAAAGTTGTCCACACTGAACTAGTTCAAAAGACGTGAAAATGGATATTGGGTTGGTTTCTTCATTTGGGGCCTGGGGAAGGGAGCGGGGGTAACAATGTAGCTTGTTATTCCCATAAACATGACAACACAGAACTCCAAATAATCCATTCAATACAAAAGGTGAACCTGGCCTAAAGCACAACTTGTACAACACAAAGTTCAATGAACATAGTAAAACAGGAGAGAATTCAGTCAAAATTGAAATGTTAACCTTTATACAGGTCTTTTATTAACCTTTTAGTATATTTTATGATTAAAACTAAAGTGAGTTTCTATGAGAAGCTAGCTGTACTTCCTGAAAATTAGTTAAAGGTAAATATCTTCATTACATTGTATGCCACTGGAAAACACAATTGTTTATTAAACCAGCTTAATTTTCTAAACCTGGTTTTTGAAGAGTAAGAAGATACAGGGTTTCAGCGACAAATACGAAGTTTTTAAAAAGGTGCACCTGTGGAATGACACCTTGCCTTTAAAAAAAACACAAACAAACACAACAGACATTCAACCCCTGCTTAAATACTAAGACTGATCACAACTGTAGCAAGATCCTTTCCATCAGTGGGGCTTCTGGGTGTTGCAGTAATAGTCACATTTCTAATGTAGCAAAATCCCATCTTGTTAAGAAAAATTGTTTGGTAAGGATCCTAGGTTCGTACCTCACAGCATCCAGTCTCTTGTTCTGTCGAATGAGTTCAATGAACTCCTGAATCCTTAGGCTGAACTCCAGACAGCTCTGAGATTAAAGACAAGACAGGGTCTTAGATGGTGCCAAAACTGCACTGCACAGGATGTTAAGTACTATGTGTGCACAACAAAAAAAAGAAAGTGTTAATAACATGCAACCTTGTTTGCTTGCTTTTAGGCATTCATGCAAAAAAAGTTGAAATGCTGACCTTATGGACAAGATATCAGCACAGAATTCCCTAAAAGCAAACAAAAGCCTCCTCCTCTTGCCTCCTTCAAAACTTCAGTATTTAGCAGGGATGAACTTTTTCCTAATGACTGAAAGCATCATTACCTGAGAGGCAAGTGAGAGTAGCATGTGGCTTCTCTGTACTTTCTTACAATTTAAAGTAGTAGATTCAACAGAAGTTTGGGGCTATGTGATAATTTAGACTAGTCTATCCAGAAGACTGCAAGGAAGAAACAAGTTCAACTATTTTGAAAGTTCCCAATAATAATAAAAAACAGCATAGATTTTAAGTTACTGCAATCCCCTCCCTCCCTTTCTTCAAACTTCTATCCCGCTCTTCGTGTCAAACATCTAAAAGCCATGCTGGAAACAAGTCTCAAACAAGAAAACCAAGTGGCATTTACCTGTTTTTGGAAAAAGGTAAAATTTGAAGCCTAATGAAGTTGACAGTGTCCCTGTAAATCAAATTCCATCACCAGTTCACAAAATCTATAAAAAAACTTTGAACATGTGGAATTAAAAAGAAAAAGATTCTCCCCCCATAAAAGAACAAGTCACTATGCTTCTTTATAGGGACACAGTCAACTGCTTTATAACCTTAAAAAAAAAACAATGAAAACCTAAAGTCTTTGAGTCTTGAAAAGAACTGTATTCCTTGAATTACCCTGTTCTATTTGGAAATTTTTTTTTTCCTTCCCCTATGCTTCTAGTGAATAGTTGCCTTTTGTTTATTGTCCACCAGCACAATATTATCAAAATTCCTCAGTGACTTCAGTAGGAATTTGAGCAACTCCAAATTTGTATCAGTGAACTGCCTGGGGTGACTAATGCACACACTGCAACAATTGCTTATTTTAAGATTTAAAATGTAAGCTATTTGAACATAAAAATGATGCATTCTGTCATAAGTAAAAAATACACTTAAGGAATAGAAAATCAATTATTTTCCAACCATGCATTTTTCTGTACTCAAGCCCATGTTCAGCAGAGAATAAAAATTTCTTCTCTGCTTTATTTGAAATTTTCAAATAGGACTATTTTAAAACACCCTGTTACTCCAATCAGCATAAAACCCTCATTTAAAATTTTGGCTAAGTTCATTTCTCCTGAAAAACTGATCAAGCTTTTTAATTGTTCACGATACTAAATCTTAAGGGCTTATTATTTTGTTAAAATGTTTTAACAGCAAAAAACCCACATCCCAAAACAGTCCTCGGAGTTTGTGTTTTGTTTTTATGAATCTTCAAGTAAGCTGCAAGCCAATGCCTGTATGGATTCTGCAGACAAGTGTAACTAGAAGAAAAGAGTCCTAGACAATCTCATGATACATACAGTTCAACTTTGTATACCTTCAAACAGCTCCACAGCAGCTATTCACAAGAGTATAGATAGCTCATATCTGTAGACTATAGGAACATGTGCTTTCCCAGGCCAACAGTTTAATTTTTAGATTAGGTTTGCATTAAGGTGGTGGCTGGGATTTTAGAACATTAACACTGATGAGTAGCTAAGCAACTAGAAACAGAAGAAATGTTTATTTGTGTTTCAATAAGAAGCATAGTGATTTCTCGTCTTCCAACTCTGATCTCTCACAGCCTTAGCTTTCTTTGTTCAAAAAAAAAAAAAAAAGAAAAAAAGTAGGGCTTGCAGAAATAGATTTTTTGTTGTTGTTGTTGACATTTTCAAAAAAAGGGGTATGGGGAAGATTTTTCCTTATTTATTGTTTGTTGAGGATTGTTGATGAAAAAGTAAGACGTTCAGATTTTATTTCTTATATTACTTAACATATTAAGATTACACAAGGGGGATTTTTTTAGCAGTATAATTATGCAAGTGTTTACATACCAATTCTGGTTTTCCTTTAATGGTTTCCATAACAAGATCATCATTTTCTTTAGAGTAATCACTGTCCGATTTACTTTTGCGTCCCATCTTCGGTTCATTCTCATTTTGGCGCCCCTGAGTGACAGAGAACGTCACTCTTTGCTTATCATTAAGTGCACTCAAACATTTTTGGTTAAAGAAAGCGCTTAGTTTAAAAAAAATAAGACACAAACATCTTTGAGGGAGGCAGGGATTCTGGTTAATATCAGTTAAAAACAGATTTCTGCAAGCCCTATAAAAGATTACAGCATTTTTTGAAATGCAGAATTTGAGACAAGGGAAATTTAAACCAACTGCATAGGAACAAGCACACATCATGTTCAGGTCATGATATTCAATGGCTAAAAAGACTTACTATGTTTATTACTTGATTAGACTTGGCTTTTGGTTTTGAAGAAAAACCCAACACATTTCAACACTAGTTTCTCACAGAAAGTTAGTTTTTTACTCAAATTTTATTTTCTTATATGCAACACTTGAAAAATAGTAATCCAAAAACCTGTATGAAATTTCTCTGAGTGTTAAGCCTGAGGACATAAGGTTTACCAATTAAACTCCCTTTTAAGATACTTTCATACATAAACTGAGTTATATTTTCAGCAGGATACAAAGAGTTATAAATTTAAGTTCACGTACATCAAGACACGAGATACTTCTGCATTTAGATGTTTGTAAATCACACTAAAACCAATTGAATAATTATTTTATTTGAGCATAATTTGTTCAGGCAACACTGGCTTCCATAAGATGACCTATCACTCCGTTTCAGGTTTGGCATTTGCGTGAGCTAGTTCAGCTCCTTCCTAACTACCTACACCTTCTTAAAAAGAAGAGTTTTGTACTTACTGTCCTTACATTTATACAAGGCCTTATTCAAGATCTAGAATTTAAACCAAACTGACCATATCAAATATCTAAGTAGGTTAGAAAACATATTTACAAAACAGTTTAAGCAAGACATGAACACATTAATTTTTCATACCTTCATTTTTCTGAGCCTGGATTTGTTATCATGGCACCAAGCCAAGCAAGTCATGGTCTCCTGTCTTTCCAATGACTCTTCCACTTCTTTAGCAGTCAAAAACATCTCAATATTTACCAAGTCCTTCAAAAACAAAAAGGAAGGTCTTGTTAAGTTGTACTGATACTTTACACAGCAATTCACTCTTCTACAGAGCTGAAATACAGAGATACAAAAGACTTTGTTCTAGAGACCTCTGATTTTTAGGACAATACTTTACAAAAAGACTTTACAGTATATTTTGAAGACTGCATTTCCATGCACTGAGATAGTGAAACAGTGACAGTATTTTTCTGAGCCTACTTATACAACAGAACTATTAAAAAAGAGAAGCAGTAAAGATTAAACCTAGCAGCTTTGCACAGAAAGTGACCAGATCCCATGATCACTTCAGTGCAGGTCACACTTTCAGGAGTGCTTTGTTTCCTCAAACCTTGGCCTACTATGTCAATTGGACCATGACAAGGTCATAACATTTGCTAAAGTGGAGAATCTAATCTACTTTACCTAGCCATCGACAACTATTGAGCTTTAAGCAAGTCCTATAATGGCCTGAAGCCTCCAGTATACTTTCTCTCATTTGCTTAATGTTGTAAGCTCCAGACCTTTAATTGCTTACAATAGTTCTGTCAACAACATCCAACACTGAGGTGATAAAACAAAGTTACTATATTAAAAAACAGTTAGACAATGGATGGGCTACAAGATTCCTCAAGTGCCTATCACAAGCAGATGTTTGTGAAGAAAAAGCAGCAATCTAGTATCAAGATTGCCCAGAGCAAACCTCTAACATGCCTATACTACTTTTTAATTACCAGCAGCTTTACACATTCATACCAATCAAGGCAAACACAACTAGTAGGGTAACAAATAATTTCTTTCCCCATATATTTCTCCTGAAAAAAAGACTTAAGTAGATTTTCCCAAATTATATGAATAGGATCCATTCTGAATTGGCACTACTAGAAGTTATGTCAGAGCTGCATACACGTTACGTTGTGAGAGTTCCTACCTTGCTGAAAAAAATACACTGAGAAACCATAATTCACTAGACAAACAGAAATCCAGTACTGAAGTGTTTGATTAACGTACACTCTAATTTTGAACAAGTTCATTTTTCTGTAGGTTTCACAGCAAAATGCTGAAAATTACACAACTGAAATGCTGAATGTGACAAATATTACAGTAGCTCTAGTGAGCAAGACCACTCTCAGAAATAGATGGCATTTTCAGCTGTTAGAACAGCTGAACATACTTAGTCTTAGAATTATACCTCCCCTAAACCAAAGATAAATAATAGAAGCAGCATCAGGCACATCACATTCACATCTTCCATTTCATTAGACAATTTTTCCTTATAAATTCAAGAAGTCTAGTACTATTGGAAAAGTGAACCAGATCATGCTAGGTTTATCAGAATGGTTATTTACAAAAATGTAAAAAAGCCCCATGTATTTCTAAATTGCAGCACAAGTTACAACTTTTCTCTAAAGCCTGCTCTCGTGACTTGGAGGTAAGTTTAAAACAAAAATATTAAGGGCAGTTGACATGCAACTACATTTTATAGATTGTATGATGACAGCAACAAAACCATTATACCATTAAATGAATAAAGGATCACAAGCAGTTCTAGTTTTATCAAAACCAAGTCAGTCAGACCCAGGTCAGACCTAAAGCAGCTGCCAAGTTGATAGAACAAAATTAACATCAGACTTTCAATTACTCCTCCCATCCCCTTAAAGATAACAAAAGAAAAAAAAAATTAATTTTAATCAATGCTTTGGCAAATGGACTAAAAGAATGCCAACCCACTCCACAAAAGGTGATTTTCTTTTTTGGAATTTTTCCTACAAGAACAGGAGAGTAATCTCCTTGGTAGTCTGAAGTTTTTTCTGATTATATGCTCAAGTGGAAAAGTGCAGAGCATTATTCCCCTGTGCATGATAAGGTGACCACAAAAAAACCCTCTTGCCCATGTAATTCATCTGTATAAATAATGTGACATATAATGCAGCTATATTCATTATCTTGCTTGCATATTTTTCCACACAGCTGCTGAATGGAAAGATGATTCAACTTGAGTTAAAAATAATAACATCTCCATACATCTCCTAAAGCTTATTCAAGCTACGTGTTCTTTTAATGAACAGCATTTACTTTTACATCAAATTAAGACAGAAATGTTTCCCTTTACATTAAAAGAGACTGGATATGCTAGGCAAATGACAAACCACTGGTTTCATCTAATTTGCTAGCTTTTTATAGTTTAGGCTTCATCACAAAACAAATTTCCATTTTTTTAAAAGAACCATAAGGGCAGCATTTGTTTTATTTCAATGAGCTGGTGAGAGAATCCCAACTATATGTATTTATCAATCAGGTGTTAGCATAGCAATGCTCAGCTGTGAGCAAAAAAATTGTAGTTGCTGCTGAGAGAGACAAAACTCTCAAATAAAAAGAGAATTCCAACATTCCTTTTGCAAATTTAAAATAAAAGGTTCTATTTGGAACAGAAATGCTAATTAGATTCACGGTTGCCAAAAGAAGTCAAAGCTTGGCAGCCATCTCTATTAAATAGACAGTATGTATCCAGAAAACAGAGGAGAACATTTTAATTAAAAGAGTTCCTTTCAGAACTAACAATCACATTTAAATTGCACCAATAAATAGCGTTTTCTTCTCTGCTGACTAGATATAAAGTTCGGGACCAATATGAAAAAAAGCATTAAGAAATCCATTTGTAGGGAAAGAAATAGCTTTTGCATTTGATAAAATGTACTTAGAAGTCTTAATCATGCAGATTGATAGAAGGAAAACAGTAAGATACAATTAGACAATAAACCTTAACCCCCTGTCCTCATGCTCATATCAGTCAAGTTTTTTTTTAATCTAATCATGATCACGCTTTCCCATATTCCTTTTCTGGTGGTGCCTGCTCTTGACGCTTCTCCATGGTGTATTTCATTAGCCAGGAAATAGCAGAACAGACTATCAGAGGATAATCTAGCTTTATCAACATAAGCACAGCTCTTCTGCACAGGCCAGTACTAGAGTGCTACTTGTCTGCCACATCTTGCATGGATGGGAACCAGTTAACAGAGTTAGCAGTTGTAAGAAGCATCTCATGTTCCACTCAGAAAAATCACTATTAAGACCCAATCCAGAATAGTCTTCTGAAGGTATTCTGCAATTCAGAGTCACACAGGCTACAGATGATACAGACGTTTTCTCAGTTTCTAAAACAGCACTGAGATTTAATATGCTGTCAGGAAGAGCCTCTCATATAATTTGTTTATATATAACATTGAGTGAATGTAAATTTGCAGTTTTAGAAAAATATTGCCACTAGCTTTGCAGGTGGAGAAAAAAATGAAGCAAGAAATCTGTTGCCACACACTCTGCCTCTGACTGACACGGCATTCAGCATCATGGCAAGTGTTTTCTGACTTGTATATAAATTAAAAAGCAATTCTGAGATCTTTAAATTACCATCTTTTGCAACATTGTAAAGTCTTCCTCAATTTCACTTTTCACATTGTAAAAGTGATCACAATACTTTACTTCCAGTACTGCAAAAGCAGTACACTACACTGCATGCAGATTACTTCAGTATTATCAAACCATAACTCTTAGCACAGACTTTCCAGCCTCCTGTGCATTGCCATGATAATTTTGCCTAAATTACCTTGCCTTAACTTGCTTACAAGTGCAGACTACCTGACTTCGGGTGGGAAGACTGATTAACATCAAACTTTCAGTTAGTTAGGCTTCCACAACTGTTCTGAAAAATAGCTTCAAATTGCTCAAGGAGAAGAAGAACTCAGTCCATAAGTATTACTGACAATTATGCAAACACTAAAGAGGGGGAACACAACATAAGCACTCTTCTTCATTCTAGTACAAGCAAGGAAGTACCACCTGGATTTTATCATTTCTGCTTAAAAAAAAAACCTGCTCATTATTGGATTAAAGCGAACTAACCTTCCCTTCTATTCAACAGCCACTAACCAGGCATCAGAAGGGTACCTATTTGAGGACTGCATGAACTTTATCATAAAAGAACTACTTAATTCCATTACAATGGTTCAAACTTTAGAGAAAAACATTTATTATTAGAGAAAACTGCACATGAAGGCTGAAGACACTTAAGAGACTTACTTAAACAAATAATACATCTATCCATCATCCTGTGCTCTGCCTGATTTACATATATATAGCTTTTAAAATATCACTGCTTCTTTTTAAACTGCAAGTGCCTCCAGGGAGGGAGGTTGCCAACCCTATGATTCTGCACAGAACTCCAATTATTAAGGTATAAAATACTTTGAAGACTGAGGATTACTTTATGATGATTATTACTAAATATATACTCCTGGCCAACATAAAAGCTATATCCCCGTATGGCACTTCCATTTTCTGAGGTGGGTTCTCAGTAAGAACACCCCAAGCATGTAGATGCACGTCCGCTCCTTTGATCTCTCTGGCCAGTGTGAGCAGGAGTTGACAGGGACAGAATTCTCAGGGGATCTCACTCCTTGCCAGGTTTCTCTCCTTCGCAGTCTCCTGTTTTCAGGAGACTCCAGCACCTGCCCTCACTGGAGGGAAAGGTTGCAGCAAACACTTACTAATTATTTAGATACCAAAGAGTCAACACTGGAAAGATCTGCTGCAGGTTTTTTCCACAGAGGGGGCGATTCAGAACAAAGCTTACATCCGCTGCAGGACAAACCTGCAGCAAAGCCAGGCTCCACGAGTTCTAGAAGTCATGGAATAACTGCTTTATAATGAAAAATAATTGCTACTTTAAACACTAGTTTCAGGTACCAATATTAAGAGGAAAATGAAAATGGGCCCAGCATTTAATGAAGTCACATGATTGTGCTACAGAAAGGAAGAAAAAGAGATTCACAAAAATACAGTGAAAGTTATATGAAGAATAATACTTATGAAATAATGAGAAGGTCCATACAAAGGTAGCAGGACAATTTGTTTCTAACTGGTAGATATTTTAACTTCACATGAATTTGAAATTCTGCTTGCTCACTCACCCAACCCCTTTTCACCCCCACAAGAAGCGAGGGGAAGGAGAAAAAAAAAAAAGGGTTGAGATAAAGACAGTTTAATAGAAATAATAACAGAAAATTCACGTGAATCCGTAAAAGGAAAAATAACAATAATAACAATAGTAATAGAGACACAGGTCACTCTCACTGCCCAGTGAATTAGTACCATCCTGAGCAGTGATCAGGGATTGCTGCCCCCCAGCTAACCCCCATTTATATACTGAGTATGACATCTATGGTATGGAATATTTCATTGGCCATTCCATCCTTCTGTCTATTCTTCTACAGGAAGCTGAAAAAAGTCCTTGAATCGTGTAAATATCACTTAGCAAAAACTAATAAAGTTGGTGGTATTAACATTCCTTTCACAGCAATCACTAGAAAGAAAATTAACCCTTTCCCAGCTAAAAACCAGGACAGACATCAGCACATATCCAGAAGACTTCATCCAATTTTTTTTTTAGTCAAGTGTCTTTACATTGTAACTATACCTCAAATTAAAGTTTTTTGCTTAAATTACAAACATTCATTAGTTTCACAGCCATAACAAAAAGACAGTAATATGTAGTTTCGTATGAGAGGTAGAGTTTGTTTCACAGCAGGTAAAAATTTGAACTTAGCTATAAATCGTTTTTAAAGAGTCAGTAATGATTTTGCTTCTTTATTATATAAGACAAAGTTTTGATTAGTCCATTCCAACATAAAACCCAAGCTCTTCAATATACTAATATTTAAATCTAAATGGGTGGCTCTAAATTCACCAAGAAAACTGCTCACACATTTCAGCACCAGATACAAAAAATAGCAACTTCATTTTTGATCTTATGTCAAAAATGGCTTTAAAAGAACAAAACCATCATTTCTCTAGTAGCAATACAGCTTGTGCTCAAAATTTCTGTAGTGTTCATTTGAGGGCTTTAATTTATATAACATTTTAAGATTTGGAGCAGTCAGGTCAACAGTCATTTCTCTCCATCGGTCTCTACTGTGCACATGAGTTGAAGTACTTTTATTTTATGACATCTCCAGCCACAAGTCTGGAAAGCTGTCAGAAGGAATGCACGATAAAACCCCTTATAAGTCACATGAACACTTATGTATTAAAATAAAATCCAGAATATTTCACATGCGAAATGTGAGTCTTTAACAAGGCTCAAAACCAAACAGAAATATGTACTAAAACAAGCAATACTTGATATTTTCAAATCCTCCATGAGCTATCTCAGAACAAGATGATTCATCCAGAAAGAAAAGTTAAGCTTATGACAAGATTAAAAAAAAAAAAAAAAAGATTTGATTCAGGGGGAAAAAGGTAGCATTTTGCAGAGAAGAAAGCTTCCTTGGTGGAAATACCAACAGTCATAAAATAGACTATTTGTTGTATAAAATAGGTGATTCATAATATCATAAGATGCTGTTTATGTATTTTTTAAATAAGCAAATTTTTTATTTTCAATTGCCTACTAGCATCAATACTAACTTGAAATAGGCCAGTATGCCTCAAGCTATCAATGGCTTGTTGCCAAGAGTACGTACCAATGACAGTTTTAATAAGACTGACTATCTATACATATTACGTGTGCATGAGAGCACTACCTTCATATTAAAAAAGGTTTTGCTGATGCAGTTTCGCACTCAGTAATACAGTAAGCTGATTGTATATGAAACACAATAAACTCTTAGACCACTCTAAAACAGCAACTTTAAAAAAGCTGTGTTAAGTTTTCAATGACTACTCACATACTGAACTACACACTCTCAACGTGCAGCCCAACCTTCAATTAAATTTAGGATGCAGCTGTGGAACTGAAATGGGCTCCCTAGTTTAAGAAGGACAGGCAACTACTGGAGAGGGTACAGCAGAGGGGTACAAAGATGATTAGGGGCCTGGAGCATCTCCCTTACGAGAAGAAGCTGAGGGACTTGGGTCTTTTTAGTCTAAAGAAGGCTGAGGGGGGAACTGATCAATGCCTATAAATACTTAAAGGGAGGGTGTCAAGAGGATGGGGCCAGTCTTTTTTCAGTGGTGCCCAGGGATAGGACAAGAGGAAATGGGCACAAACTTGAATATAAGAAGTTCCACCTAAACATGAGGAGGAACTTCTTTACTTTGAGGGCGGCAGAGCACTGGAAAAGGCTGCCCAGGGAGGTGGTGGAGTCTCCTTCTCTGGAGACATTGAAAACCTGCCTGGACACGTTCCTGTGCAACCTGCTCTGGGTGGACCTGCTTTGGCAGGGGGGTTGGACTTGATGATCTCCAGAGGTCCCTTCCGACCCCATGTGATTCTGTGAAATAGAAATGCAATAATGAACAGTTATTAACAAAAAAGTGAAATTAGTCTTCTATATTATTAGTTTGTTAAAAGTTTCCTCTGTGATGAATACACAGCAAATCCAGGGATCATCTAGATGCCAAGATTATCATTACACAACTTAGGAAGAAGGCAGACGTAAGGAGTTAAAAGGTAGACAACAGGACCATCTGGGAACAGATAAAGTGGTTTGCGCATTTCTGTGGTGGGGAAACAGTGAAAAACACCTCAGTGGGCAGGAGCAGGAGGACTAGACCATCCCACCGTAACAGTGCCTACTTGGAAACAGCTATGGAAAGAAAAACATGAGGTGCAGGTGAGAAGTTGAACAGGGCAACAGGTTTTGATGGCAGTAACACCCAGAGAGACTTTTCCCTCTGCAGTCAATTCCTCTTCCCTATACAATGGGAGGAGTAAAAGGCCGCTGGTTACAAGACAGATCCTTCAGAGTGAATGCAGATTATGTATAAACTGCATTGAGGTCAAAGAGAAATACAAATGATTAAGAAAACAACAGCATAGGTAGTGACAATACAGCAACATCAGTTACTGAGTATCACTTAAAATGAGGCACAAACTAACATTAAGAGGCCTCCTTACTTTTTGCTCATAAAATAATGGTGTCTGAAGTTCATTAAGCTACTATTAAGTGTTATAATGCTATGCATTATAACAGGATTACAGAGAAAATAAACAGAGTAATTGATGGAATGTCCTACTCAAAAGCCAGCTGCAGAGCTCGCTATTAGAAAAAAGCAGAGACAGCCAAGCCACAGATTCATCAACAGAAGAGCCAGAAAAGTTTTTGTCTACAAAGTAAACACAGTATCTGATGGTGTACAGTCAAGCTTTCACATGAGAGCATCTTCCATGACCTGTGTATAGCACAGACCTTTCAATTTTACCTGGTTATCTTTGAAAGACCCCAGTAACTTATGTTGACTGATTATCTGTCAGAAGACTATTGTCTTTATATAACATTAGGAGATGCTCGTACTTCTTTCCGTAGCTGGTTCTAGCAATTAAATCACGTTCTAACCTTCTGTCTGATTTCAAACCTGAATTTTTCTGACTTCTGATTCTGTGTACTGTTTTTTCCCTAACTGTTTCTGCACTAGATTATGAAGTTCTTTGGTATATGGTTTTTGCTCTCATACCTAGCAAAAGCACCCACCCCCTTACATTTTCCAGTCACCTCCTTCCAATTTTTCTAACAGCTTTCCTAAGGTGTGGTCACCAAAACTATACATATTCTGGTAGTGACAGCTCCAGGGCCAAATAAAGATGAATGTTTCATCTGCCTACTTTGTGCTCATGCACATAAGCCACTTTGGTAGAGCCCCAGAGCTGCAGCTGGCACTTGAGTTGGTTATTGGTGAGCTGTTTTCCCAATGTATCCTCTACTCCTGCCTCAGGAATTTTTGTAGCTCAACGAACTGCTTCACCTTATCCAGCAGCACATTTTATTATTGTGCTTAACATGATACATTAGTTCACTAGAGTAATGCGACAAAGCCTCTAGAGCTTAAGATGCATCATTGGGCAGGGAGAAAAAAGCCTCTGGTCTTAGCTCTACCTTGGCCATGTTCTGTTGTGGCCTCTTCTAGCAGAGGGAAAGACAACTAATCCTTTGCCAGTTGAGAATGAGCCCTGTGGCATCAGTCTGTGTTAGCAGCTACACACGTTCACCAAAAAAAAAAAGTGAACTCCTGTCATCTAGTATTGTAATAAGCAAACGTGTAAAATGTAAAGTAACATTTACATTCTGAAGGAATGCCTGGCAGGAAAATGTACGACATGAAAAATCTCAGAGGCATAACTGAAACCAAAGCTCTTCTATATCTAAGCAATCTACAGGTGATAATACCATTCTCCCTTTAGATAAAATTTCAATTCAAGAATCTTTCTTGAATCACTAGCCTTTCAGACTAAGTATTTTGTAATAAATTAGCTCTGTTATGATACTCTATAGGTAACCCATTTTGTCTAAAAAAACCAGACATTCAACATCACAGCACACTTCATGTTGGCTTTTGAAGTGACAAATGATTTGTAATGAGAAAGTTTGTTATTCTGCATCGATCTTGACTATTTTCCATTTACATAATTTTAATTCCCAAAGATGCTTGAGACAAACTGCAGATGTAAGGCTGCTCAGGAATTACAGCACTTTGAAATTCAGATGAACACACCCAGACATTCATTATACCAATCTAGTGAAAGTTGCCATGCCTACGCTACAAGCAGCCAAAACACATCTAAAGGAGTTTGAGTTGCTTGTCTATAGCCTAGTACTGTAAGGTAACTCAAAACAGCACAAGTTAACATCCTGGCACCTTTAAATAAGCCAGTGTAGGAGTTCCTTCACATGTAGCTTTCTCAAACATCTCTAGTGTGGGAACAGCAAGTCATAAGAGGGACACAAATAGCTCCAGACAAAAGGCACCTTTTGCCATTCAGCCCACATTTAGTCAGCTTGTCTGTGTTCTGCATGACAGTGAAGCAATGAATACATTCAAGCATTATGCGGAATATTATTTACCTATTTAAAACTGAAGTGTTATTAATATAAACTTGTTTTGAAGAATTAATTTAATACGTATTTGTGTGTTTGCCTACAAGCCATTCTTGGCCTACATGTTGTAACAAGGAAGATTTCTAAGGGTACAATGGTATGATTGTTAAAAGAAGTACTTGTTCAGCTTTTAACTTTAAGATTATATGGCTTCCTTCACTCAAATGTAAGCTTTTCTAAATTTTTTATTTCTCATTGAAGCAATCACATATTACTGACATTCATCCTGCTCAAGTATTAAAAGTGTACTGATCAAATGCTCTTGAATTGTATTTATATAACTTTTTTAAGTCTAGATTTAAGTTTCACTTAGATTTTTTTTTTTTTTAATAAGTTTCACTCTAGACTTAAGTTTTCACTCCTACTTCAGATCCAAACTTTCAGTCTGGTGGGTCATGCAAAGGCAATCAGCTTCTAAAATATGGAATATGGAACTTTCCTTAAAAATCCAAGCAGTTATGGGTTCTACACCATCTGGTCTCCTCTGTCAACCATGAAGAGGTGAGCTTCAGGGAGACCTATGCAAACCCAAGCCTTTTTTTGAATTGAATTTTGATTGAAACAGTACTCTTAATGCACATTTTTCATTCACTTTTTGAGTTAAGACTGAATACTGTTCCTGTTTGTGATGCTTAAACGTGCAGGTCATTTTCCATCTCCCGTTTTTTGAGAGAGCTATCAAGTAGGAGTGGTTATTCAGGGAAAGGATGAGTTCAAAAACGGTAGCTTCAGAAAGATTTTTGCCCCATAACAGACAGAGAATTCATTCAGCAATATTCTACTGAGGTCCCAACTGAAGGATCCATTTCACAGTGTTGAGGAACACTTCTACAAAGGAAGGAAAGAACCTTCAACTTTGTGCATAATTGTTCCTGTTTTCAACCCCAATGGTACAAAGAAGAGATCAGCTACTTGGTTAAAAGCCAAAGAAGCCTGACCTGAAGAATTCAAGTTTCTTTTATTCCAAAGGACATCAAATAAGATTTCATGACTTTCTATAACAAAATTAAGATGATTTAACACACCTGAATTAGTTGCAGGTATCTTTCCTAATACTCAGGCTAATCCACTCAAAATGGTTTCCAAATTATTAAAACTGAAGCTGCGTTTATGTAGTAGAAAACAGGAAGAACTGGACCAAATTGGAGAAAGGGGAAAACAAAAGATAATCGGCTTTTTCAGTAACTACTATTCCTTTCATTTATAATAATCAAAATTCCTTTTGAAAAAAAATATATTTACTATAGCAGTTTGAAGGACAGTGAAATATTTTCAGAACGGCTTTGCAATTCTCCAGGGAAAAACTGTTACCACGGATTTAGAAATTCCACTCGAGAAGGAAACCATTGACAAAAACTGAAGATCCGAACTCCCACTTCAAGGAAATTTATCTTTTAGGATGGCTGTCAGTTAGTTTAACACTGCTTCAAGTGTCAGGAAGCCCTTCTAATACAGGTGCATGTTTAGAACAGTCATATGTCTAGACAAATTATTTTTTTCCTCAATATTTCTCAAAAGCAAAAAGCACACTATGGAATTAATGCAAATGGCTAGTTAAGTATCTTTGAAGGATGATACACCTATTTAATTTCTGATCTAAGAATATTAATTTGCAAAACTTTGATTGGCATGCATAATGTGTGATACAAGGTCAAGTTAACCAGTCTTAAGCTATTTAAAAGAGTTATTTCAACTCAAGCGTTCTTTTATACCTGCAACCTTTACAGAGCCACTGTCCACCCTCCCTGGGGTATAGTAGTTCTGTCCCTCAGTACTTTATAGATTTCTAAGTCACTTGCTCCTCACCCTAACACACAGACACTTGGTTTAAATTGAATCTGTTCTTCTCAGAAAAAACATTGCCACCTGTACAACTTTTGTACAGTATGGGCATTAAGGTAAGGACATACACTCTTTTACTAAAATAAACTAAGCAAAGACAGAAAGAGGATTTATAGTATATAAGAGAATGGCAGCTTCAGAATCTGGGTTTGTTTTCATTCATATAGTCAAAAATCACTATGGCTATAACATAGCAAAGCACATAAGGACACTATTTTTTTCTTTTCTTTTTAGCCTATTAAAAAAGGGGCTCGAAAAAACACGAAATTTAGAAAACAACCACCCCCAAGAACAGGAAACAAAACACTACATAGCTAACCTAATTATAAACCAGCTACAAACAGCAAGCAACTTCCTACTCAAACAACACATTTCCAAAACTAGATTTGCCTATCAATTAATGGCACAGAAACGAGATAGCATTTAATGTAGCAGAACATGGAATAGCCAAGTTTAAGTTAACAGACAACCCTGCCAGCCAGCTAAATATATGAATCTGTAGATGAAAATATGCGTTTTTATATTGGCGTTGCACTCCAAGGTCATAATAGAGTCAAAATAAGATCATTAAGTGTAACAAGCTGATACTGATGAGCTTCATTTGTATGCAATAACAAAAACTTAACATCTAGTTTATATCTTCAACTGAAACTGTTTTTCACATCATTAGGGAGCCAGGAGATATCAAGAAAAAAGTCCACAATAGAATACCTTCCACCCCATATTTACTTTGGCACAAACGTGACATTTCTGTCCTTGACTGTCAGCTCTTATTTTAATATTACTCACATTTTGGTTTTCTTTCCCAAATAGCATTACTTTTCTTTAAAGACATATCACACACATTACATGTTTGTAGTTTACTCCTCATATTGCCGTATAACATTATGCTTTATATATTCCACATGCCAGAAGTTATTCCTAACAAGCTAGTTCATAACTCTAATACTTTCCTATAACTTTTCACATCCAGCATTTCTTTTCGTAGCTGTTTGCTTCCTAGTGTATAACCATGGCTTTCAAGTGCTTATCTTCCATGACAAGAATTCAAGACTGTCATTCCTATGCAGGTAGTTAATTTAGAAAGCAGACTAGAATTTGTCACAGCCCATCAATAACTATTAGAATTGGACACTATGGTGCATAGTTGATCTTTGAGCAAATTGTCTGCTGTGTATTACTGGCAAATATATAAATGATTTAGTGGTTTGCTTTTGGTCACCAAAAGAGAATGCTTTCTAAACTGCTTCCACCCATGAAGTACTTTAGCAGCTTTTCAGATCTCTTAGCATTCAGAAGCCATGCAAAGAACTTAAAACAAGCAAGCTCAGACATGCTCCCAAGACTGGTCTAACAGCTACTGAAAGATGCTTAACCTAGGATCCACAAGCTATAACTGAAATGGAAAAAGCCATATCATTCAGCCTTTTCAAATAGTGGCAAAGGGCACTTTTAGCCATTTGGTTTGCAATCAGAAACAGAATCACAGAACGGTTGAGACTGGGACCTCTGGAGGTTGTGCAGTCCCCTTATTAAAAGCAGGGTCATCTACAACAGGTTACTTAAGACCTTTCCCAATCCAATCTGGGTTTGAGTATCTCCAAGTACAGGGAGACTCCACACTCCGGTGTGCCTGCTGAGAAGCCCAGAACTAAATACAGCACTCCAGATGGGTCTAACCAGAGTTGAGTAGAGGGGTTGGATCACCACCCTTCCCCTGCTGGTGATGCTCATCCCAATGCAACCCAGAGTGATGTTGTATCTTCTCTGCCACAAGAACACATTGCTGAGTCTACGTTCAACTTGTCTACCAGCCTCACCTCTTTTTTAGGTTCCTACTAGGGTATAGTGCCTACCCAGTGGTAGCAATATTGTCCTGATATATAAAAAAATAAATAAATCAGGTAATAGACATTACCAGGTTCACTATACAGCAACTATACCATGATATTTTGAAATCTCTACAGCAAAGTTACATTATTAAGCATTAGAGAACATTTCTATGCTCATATCCTTCAGCAAGAAAGGAACAAAAACACCCTAGAGAAGTTGTCTTATTAAACCAGCAAAACCACAAATTCTGTATAACAATCAAGTCTCAGTATCTTACTGTTGTAAAAGCTGTTCAGAATGAGTATTACCATATAGTAGGAAAGACTGAGTACAACGTTGAAAGACTGAGGGAAGTCTATCCTCATTTAGCCAAAAGCTAAACTTCGAGTAATATGCGTAATTTTAGCAAACTAGAAGAAATATGGCCTCGGTGCATTCAACATGTGCAACTGAGTTCTGTGTTATTCAAGTTACTCTGATGTTATGCAAATAAAAATACATAGGCTTGAAGGCAGAAATTAAATAAGCTTATTTAATTATTTTTAAACACAAAAGTTACTATTTGGCAAACAGAATGAAAAACTTTAAGGCTTCACAAGTGAGGCGCTTCATACCACACGGTCTCGCAGTGTATAGTGACGGACTTCCATGCTCATGTCTCAACTAAAGCTGAGCATTACTTAATCAGGCACAATAAAACTTGCTATGAAAGTGAAAAATATTTCCATAGTGCTTTTTCAGCAGACCAAGTAGGTATGGTAACAAGATGACTCAGCAGGAGATGAGCTCCCGCTCAAAACAGAGGGAAACATCTACCAGAAGTGGAGGAGCTGCTGACCATTCAGCTGCAGTTATCCCAGAATAATTGTATTTTCTGATTCACATGCAAGGCTATCTTTAGCGAGGCACAGCAACCTCTTCAGTGAATTTCTTCAGGACTATTTTCTATTAATAGTTTGAAACCCACTTCCCCTCTCCCTTCCATTCAACCTCTACTTGCTGTTTCCTTTTTGGTATTTACTGAAATCACTGCTGGTTGAACAGAATCAGACCGGCAAAGCAGCCAGAGTAAGAGAGGTGTGACAGATACCGTCCTTGTACAAGACAAAGAACAGATACATATGCTGTTATTTCACACCAGTAACAAAAATCTCTTCCCCTTAACTAGATCAGAAAGATGTGTTCAACTATGTCACTTAAGAAAGGCAAAGCACGTAACTCATATAATACAACTGAACCCTCAGCACCTTTTATCTTTATAGGAGAAAGATTTTAACCAGAAGAGTTGCATACCTTGTGGAATCAGGAATATCAGAAGAACTTAAGATTCAAGAATCACTAAGGATCAAATAGCAATTGCTACCTAAAATTAGCAAAGCATTATTTCTCTAAATAAACAGCAAGTTCTTAAAGAATCAGTTTTAATGCCCTTGTGGCTGTCAGGGTTCATTGCTCTGCATAAAGAAGCTACAACAGGGTGCACAAATTCCATACACTTCATAAGCAATTATGAGATAGAAGCAAAACAAACTAGATAACCAGTGAAAAGGAAAGTGACAAGCACAGAATCATAAACAGTGAAATAAGCAAACCAGCAAAATATATCTATGGACCATGCAAGATACACTGGCTACTAAAAATCCCAAATTGTATCAATATTTGTTTTCCAAAGTATACGTCAGCTTTCCTCTTGATGCATTAAATAATAGGATGATAAAATAAAACAGTTGTTCCTGCAGTCAGCACATGCTATTCTGCTCAGTCTGGTCACCTACAGATACCATCTAAGTGTGGCTAGACAGATGGGAAGCTCCACCAACTGCTTAATCAGCAGCCTAAAGGCCTCTAACAAGAAAATCTGTATGCCATCTGAGATTTATTCGAAGTTTTAATAGGGCAAGGCGTTTATCTAAAAGCATTTAATTTGTGACTAAAAGTTAGGCCTTCAATTTGGCTTATTTAATACATTAAAATACAATTTATGTCAAGTAATGAGAACAAACTCAGGCCTAGAAAGATTAACAGATAAACATTAGTAAAAAAGGCATGTTAGTACATAAAAATAGCTGATACAGGGCTAAAGCAGCTTGTTCTTATTTGCCAACTTCCTCTTTACTACAGCTTCAGTAGTAAGTTATTGCGTATTGCTACCAACCTCAATACCACTTTGTCTTGCTAGTTTTACAGCCGTATTGTAGTAGCCACAACGTAAAAGATGTTCCACCATCATACGATCCATACGTTTCTTCTTCCACATGTTTGCAGCAGCTGGCTGGTCACTACTATGTTCTTTCAGATGTTCAATCCTACGTTTGCAGAGTTTTGCACTTTCATCTTCAGCCTGGATTGATTCAACTGCCTAAAAAGTAAAAATGAACAGGAACAAATAAGAGCTATACATTTTCAATTTGCTTTTAAAGCAAAACACAGTAAGAATTGTTTGTAAGCATTCTTTACATATTATACAGTTACTCCCAATAGTGTTTGGGGGTTTTTAATTTATTTAGAATGGTATTTCCTATGGCAGTGCATAAGTTTCAGCTGGTCCAGTTCAGAGATATTCTTGCACATAAATAAGTTTTGACTTATTTGATATTATGAGTATATGCATTTTTCTGCTTAATTTGCAGTTACTCCAAGACCCACAATGTATCAACTACAGCAGGAACTGCTGTAATAGTCTGCAAAGAGCTTTGTGAAGGTTTGCAGTCATCTGGTCCAAACAGTTGAAAAATCATCAATTTCCACCTCTAACCTATGCATGGCTTCTTCCTCAAGCAGCTGTCCTACTCAATTAGTTCTACCGAGGAGTGATGCAGAGTAAACCCACATTACATCTAATACACTGGAGCCATTTTAATCAGTCATGCAATAATGAAAATTAAGGAAACATTTGGCTCCTTGGCACCTTTAATACAAGGATCTTAGAGCAGTTTTTCAAAAATTACCAGCTTTTATTTACTTATTTTACTCACCTCTGCTTCTCTGGAAACATGGATCTACTGTTAGGAAAACAAATTTGTCCACAGGAAGCAGAATGACTTTGTTTTGGTGTTTATTTATTTTTTAACCAACAGATTGGCATGTCCAGTGCAAAACACACACCACAAAATATCTCCACAACGTTTTTTTTTCTAATTAAGAACACACACTCATGTCAACGTACTTTCCTTCAGCCTTCAAGTTATATGGCTGATTAGTTATGCTGCAAATTTTAATAGGCAATTTTATTACAGACATGATGTAATTCAATGCTAGCTGACTCAGTATACAGCATGTGACAGTCATGGGTCATGCCAGGCTACAGAACACAAGACAGCTTGCAGTACTTTTATATGCTTGCTAAGGTAAAAGCAAACCAGAAGACAATGGAGGTTTAGCTCCTTTCCCATCTGCGATATATCACTAGTGATGCAATTTCAGGTTGGGTTGTCTTTACTTGTGGTGACTTTAGGCTCACTGGCTTGTGTTTGAATAACTGCACAGCTATGGCAACATGGAAGTCCATGCGGGTTTGCCAACCAAGCACAAACCAAATAACCGGGCTGGGTTTTGGCAGCCCACTTTGCACTCCACGCTGGCACAGCTACCTTCCCAGTACTCAAGCTATTCAGGCCACAGTATCATCCTTGGATAACAGCTCCAGCAGCACAGGTTGGTTCTAATTGTTTTTATCATACATGACCATTTACAGACTTCTTCTGGGAAGATCAATATTTGATAAACAAAATGAAATAAATGAAAGTTTGTGCAAGAAAAGCCTATTGAGCATTTGCCCCAACTACGTCCGACTCTGACCTGGCCCTTGATACCAAATTCAAGTATCTAAAACCCTAGTCACTATATAAGACAGTTTTTAACTAAAATTTATGTCAACATCTATAGCTGGAGTTACTTTTATTACTGAAGTCTGATTTACTTCTATTGCTGAGTTTCGTTTTATTTTGTAACATACGGTTTGGAGGTCAGTATTTTGTTTAAGTTATAAACTGAGTCTTTTCCTATTTAGCAAGAAAATACTAACTCAAGCCAAAACTCACTTTCACTTTTAGATGTCTGCAGTATTATCAAATGTGAAGGCAACCTTGAGAATTATTCTGACTACAACTAGGAAAATTCAATGCAGGCGCGTTCAAAGGTTGAATCCCTTCTCATTCTAAAAGGCTCTCCTTATATGGTTTTGTATCTGGACTTTTACAGCTCTTGCTGTTTTTTTGATCCTTCTTGTGCATTCAGAAAGGCTACAGATCCTTTTCAGAATTCTCTGAAGCAAGCCTATCTGGACTTGCCCTGCTGGACATTAATAGAACTTGAGGGAACAAGCATATTAAACAGGATACAAAAGGGAAAACACAAAGGCGTAGGTTTCCTGAGGATCATTTTCAGAACCCAAGAAACATGCTGTGTTCAAAAAGCTCTTTTTTAAGGCTGATTAAGGTGTTAAATAAAGGAACCATCTAATTCTATTATGGCCATCTCAGCAGTTCATCAGATCCTTGTCTAAACACAGGAAGAAACAGAGATCCCACATGGGTCCAAAGGCCCTAAAGAAAACAATCATTTTGCTCGGGGCAAAGATTACAGAGAAGACAGTTGGAGTTGAGGGTTTGGAGCAGAAACAAGACCTTTGTATTTCAGAAGACTTTTACTGTTAAACAGATTTTTTTGCCTTTTGTTCTTTCTGAGCAGCTATAAGATTCCCCAGTCTTTCAGACAGTCAAAAACAAATGAGCAATTACACTAAAATGGAGCCTTGCACCCAAAACATTCAGCAATGCCTTCAGACACACCCCCACAGTCAGCAAAGATTTAACAAGTAAATAACTTACTCCTCCACATCATTACTACACACCTACAAGCAAAATCTAACACCTCTTGCAGAAATAGCAGTAATTTCTTTCTCTGTGAGAGAAGTGAAGAAAACATATCTTTCAAGACCTCTAAGTCTCACAAACCAAAGATGAAAATAGCAATTAGATTTATGAAGTCTTTTGCAGAACAGCTTTTCAACACCTCGCTGACCTGTTCAAGCAGAAAACCCCAAATCAACATACATGACAGTGTTATTTTCATGATACAAACCTCCGAGGTATTTTGACGCTTCACTTAATATAGTCTCAAGATTTATATCTGTTGGTTATTTCATTTAAGTTTTAATGAAATGACTCTGTTACCATTTGCTTCATCTATTTATTTTTAGAGAAGCACTGCTCTAAAGCCAGGCAACAGAGCTATTTTCATTTTTCTGCAAGATTTGTTTCAAGTAAGTGTTCTGATGAGTCTCAAGATGAGTAATATTCCCATCCAAAATAAGGATGCCTTATACTATATAGTTTACGTTTTTAACTCACTCTTCTTAGAGGTGGTAAAAGCATGAATGTTTGGCTGCATTTCATACAAATGTTTAAGTTTAACAGCTAGAAGCAGGTTATCCTGCTAAATTTTGTTTAAAATGCTTTTAGTAGTATTCCCTAGGAACACACTATCTATACACTTTACACTAATACTCTTTCTTCTGCGAAGAACCCTCACCACTGCATACAACTACACCCACTCCCCCTGAAACTGAAACATTTTTCAGACTTATCTTCTACCTGTTGTTGCTCCTCAAGTGATCAATTAATGCAACTGCACAAACCTTTCCATTAGACAAGCAGGAATTGATACAAAGCAATTCATTTTGCTACTTTTTCTTTTCTGTGGGTGGAGGAATTGCTTTTCAGCACCGTAAATATGTATTAATTTTACCTCTCAACAGAGGTTTGTTAAACTTAGTCATGGAACACTAAGTCATGTTTCATAAGCACAGTGAAGCAAGATGCTCTAAGTTTTGGTGTTTCGCTGTACATTCTAAGGCCTTTGTTTACAGCGCCAGTAATATCTATATCTTGAAAAGAAAATCCAAGCAAACAGCATTGCAGAAAACTACTTCTGTTAACTTTGCAAAGACAAAGCAATCACAAGGTAGAACACCGCTTACCTTTCGTTTCAGAACACTGAGTTTTTCAACTACTCCATCCAGGAGACTAACAACTGAATCCACAGCAGGACAACTGCTCAGCGTCTTCTCCAGCTCTGCCACCACCATTGTAACGTGACTAGTCTCTCGATCAATGTTTTTCTGTGCAGCTCGAAACCGTTTGTTCAGTGTTTCATATGGCACCTAAATGAGAAATATCAAGTCATTAGAATTTCTATACTAAAAAAGTCAGGTCTTCTAGAGTTTAAAGAAACTGATGCTTTTATCTGATATAGTCAGCAGAACACCTAGGTTCCAGGACACTAGAGGACACTGAACTTGAGTTCTTATATCAAAGCTCTTATTTAAGCCCTCTCAGCAAGGAGCTAACACTTCAAAGATGAAAAAAAACTTTGACAGGAAATAAAAGCTGGTAGATTCTTTCCTGATACCAGTTTCACCTATTCTGCTTTGACTGTAGCAAGCACTGATGGAAACAGTTCAGGGAGAACAGAAAGCAAAGACAAATGTGTATCTAAAAAAGGAAAGCTACAAGTTAACTACAACTAAGTGATCACCCTTCAGAAGGTGGCTTTTTAACTTTACATTTCTTTCCTCCAGGAGTTCATAAAAGAAAAGAAAGTTACCTTTGAGAAAGCATGTATAACACATACTGGCTACTGAAAAATTTATACATAGTACACCAACGGTTATTTAGGAAATCTAATAGGTCTCCTACCTATATCTGCCCATGAAGGACTACTTTTTAATATTAATTCCAGTAGGACTATAACGAATGCTAAGAGAAACTCCATGTAAGTTTTCTTCTTTTAGTAAAAAAAGTCTACGCTGTATGACTAAGTTTGTTAAATTCCTCTAAAGCTCCATTCTGCAGCTTAGAGACTAACCAGTCTTAAAGGTCTCCTGTCCTACTTGTCCCACACCTTTATAGGACAGCCATATCAAAACTGTTATTGATGGCCATTAAGGATATATATACGGGAGTAGTCTACAGCCTAGTCAAATTTTAGGGTACTGAACGATTTGGGGAAAGTTTATGGTAAATGTTAAGCTGCTTCATATTGCTTCCACTACAGTGACAACATCAGCAATTTAGACACAAAGTTCTATTACTCCATGGAAACAGGATTTTTAGAACTAAAAACATTCCAGTGTCATACACTTAATTCATTCTTTTATCTTGAAAAAAATCCATGAGAAGTTCCTTCAGGTAGTTATGATAGTCTTGATTGCTTTTCCATTAATCAAAGGCACAATTTAGCTAGCAATCAGATTACACATATTAAAGGTAAAACAGGAAATGCAAATCAGTGTTCTGTTTGGTACATATCACGTATATGTTTGATTACATATCTTTCAAGTATATCACTTCTAATCAATTATATCAAGATTGCCTCCATTTTCTTCCTTCTAGTCATTTGCATGCAAGAAAGGATCCCCAGGGTCTGGTCTCCTTTTGGGCTCTATTAGGAGAGAGGTTACTACATAACCATTGAAATTCACAATGAGAGATGCACTGATAAACTGTTTAGGTTCAGAGTAAGGATGATGAGCCAAAGTACTTGCTTTCCAAGATTCTGTATGACCTACAATAGGTTGCTCTTATTTGTAGTAGAAGTATAACACAAAGATACTCCTGATAAGATATAAAAAAGCTCCTCTTCCTCTCAGAAAGAATGAAATGATCTACTGAATGTTTTTTGGCATCTCAAACTAAGATCTAAACAAATGACGGAACAAGCCTTTACCACAGGAAGTACCAAGCTAAAACAATTATTATTTTCCTTATGCATCCTCCCCTAAAATCCCAGCACCACCACCACCCCCAAAACTTAAACCACATAAAACATCACAATTAATAGTCTTCAATACTTCATTATTTGCCTATACAACCATCCTTTATTCCATCTTTAGCTCTTATCTCTCTTTTCCATTTTCACAAAAAAGATAAAAGGTTTTGAAAACCCAAAGATAGAATGGGTGGTTTGGGAGGAGCATCATTTTGACATCTCCTGCATTTAAACATGGAAGCTTGTTTCAAAGTCCAAGACTTGATGCCAGGCAATATTCAGACAACTTCTTCCTTTCCCCCACGCTGCACTTTTCTTACTACTCATTGAAGAACATGTTTCCTTCAGTTACTTGCATCTACTGAATTTACTTTCTGCAAGTACTTTGCTAATCAGCTTTCCACACCACACTGAAAAGCTACATCAGTCAAGACTTTCACAAGCTACTATTGATTTGAGGTATCTGTCTGACCACAGAAAAGTGTTTTTGTTATGTTTTGAACAGTCAGTTGAACTGGACACACAGATCTAGTCAGTTTTAGAAAAAAAAAAAAATCTTAGCTTTAATCTCCCTTTTCCCTAGTTTCTTATCTGCACACAAGAGCAATAACACTTCCCGTTTCCCATGCTCTGTCTTTTTAGCGTGCAAATATCTGGCACAGTCTGTGTTCATATGACATTTAGAACAATTGGACTTTCAATTTCAGCTGGCATCACTATATATCATTTAACTGTGTCTAGGTGCAATAGACTTTGAATCTTGTTGTATTCATTTTTTTTCTCCCCCAAAATGATCTGAATCTCCTTTGTGGAAAAGGCTAGGAGTTGAACTGTTTTACTACATAAAGTAAATACAAATAAAAATACTGCTAAACATAATTTTAGTGTACCATAACAAGAGAAATTACTTTAAAAGTACAATAAAAATATTTGCACAACTGAAACTGGTAAACCTCTTTACCAGAGTTTTTCATAATTTGTATGGGCACTTACTATAGAGCCAGAAGTTTTTACACAATATTTGTAATTGTATACAGGTACAGCTTTTACACTTACTTTACAAGACTAGATTCTACGAATGCCAAAGTTATGAAATTGCAACCACTACCTTCTTTATTGAGAAAGCATCTTATCTAGACTCTGCATCTTGGTCCACTGGTTCTTTTGTTAATCGTACAGCTCTTACACTCCAAAACAGACTCAGCTTCCCAGTACGGGTTTGGTTTATCACAGAACTCTTCAAAAGTTAACAAACCAATTTTTTTTTTCCTCCAATAATGAAAGTAAACAGAAGGAAAACATAACAAAACAATGCTCCGGAAAAACGTCATTCTAAAAATTCTTAATTATGGTTCACTTTTATTTTCAGGTACCATAGTGATAAAACAGTGCACACCAAAGTTTTTGGACTAAGAGACAGCTGCACAATTTGCATATCATTAGCTGCCACCAGCCCATTAGAGACTTTTTTTACTGCCAGTACCATTCTGTGACCAAGCCTGGATTACACAGTTACTCTTTAAGGACAAGAGTGACCTATAGAACTCAGCCTAGGGAAGTTATTCCTTAAGAAAAAAAAGGATAAGCAGCTACTAAACACTGAAAAAAAAATTGAAATAAAGCAGCAAGAACTGATGAGAAGGTATTGTGTAAAAAGCACATTACCAACTTACCCTACTCATTAGAGCTTGAAAAACCACACCTTAGTTGGCTCACACCATGAGCATACAAGAGGATGCAAAGGAGAGATGTAAAATATTACTGGGCATTTAAATACAGTGTTACTAAATAGACTCTGCTTCTTCTGTTCATCAGCTTCCACAGCTGCAGACACATTATTCAACTTAAGCATTTACTAATACAGGTCAAATTTAAATGCAATGAAAAGGAATTTGACTTAAGTTACAACCACCTATGCAAAAGGTAAAGTTACAGTGATAAAAGCTTTTCCAAGATCAAAATTTTGCTACTGTGATGTGAAGAAAAGTCCGCTTGACTGGAGGCAAGTGTAGCGTGACTGTTTCCAGGTGCTAAGCACTAACAGCGAGGCAGAGACAACTGAATAACCTGATCCATGTATTTTCTTCATTTCAGGAGTTACTTCACTCTGGCTTTAGAAAGCCAGAAAACTCTGGTGTGCTGTCCCAGAACATGCTCTCACAACCTCTAGCTGTGGAGACAAGACTCAGGAGAGAAACCTTCTGGATCTAAAAGCTTGAACTGATGGAAGAGGAGGAAGGACTGCCATGAGAGCTATACCTTGGTTGTTCAGTTAGTGGAGGGAGTAGAAAACAGCAGAGCTAAGAACATCAGAGTCAGTTTTTAAGCTTACACTTAGGAACTCAACTCTTAGCTCTCTGGCCTTCAGCCTAAAAACAGTTCTCTTCCAGCCCATGACTGCAAATAAGGTACCAAGGCAAGACCAACTAGTTCTGAAATAATGAAGTGGCTAAAACCGTTGAAATTGTGAAACCGTAGGTCATACTTCTTTTAATAAATAAATTATTATTAATCAAATTTAACTTGAAATACCCTTAAATTCAGTGACATTATCTACTAAATATATTTCCACCAAAATAAATTTTTAACTAAGCCATTCATTACTAAGTGATACCATTTTCTTGATTTTTATGAGTACATATTGAGACTAGAAAAAAGCAAGTATTAACTACTTGCGTATATTGTATTACGATGGTTAGCAAACTGTATATACTTCCCAAGTGTTTATCAGTCTGTACAAAAAATATTTAAAGAAATATAAATAATATCAAGCTATTGATATTATTTGATTATTGATATATAAATAACATCAGTCAATCCTCAACACAGCATCCCATAAGACATACGTACCTCTGTTTTTACATTCACTATCAATATTTTAATGAGATACTTCTCTTCTTAAGGTTTTCTAAATGTATCTACCTGCACACTTAGTACCCCTTTCATAAATTGAATATACAGAAATAATATATATATAAGCTTTTCTCTATAGGCTCTGAGAAAATTGGCTTTAAAAACATGCCATGAGAACACACCATCTATAGCCTTTAACAATATAGAAAAGGAGAGCAGAAAGCAAAACATTTTCCTCTCACAGAAGTTCATTAATTACAATGAGCAAAGCTTAAAAATCTCCACTGCTTCAATAGTATTTAAGTTGGTGGGAATCAGACAACCAGACTGGACTTCTTATGCTGGTTTTAGCACCTTGAATTCCACTAAGCAGCTTAATGGCATCTCGAGAATGTGGCAACATTTTTGCCTCCGCGCACACTCGCAGCTTCCATGGGAGACACAGTCACCCACTCAGCACCAGGGGTTTCCAAACAAAGTGAAGGCCTACACTGTTGAAGGGCTTTCTGCCTGAAAAAGTAAAAGATAACAAGAGAAATATGACTTTTTGGCAAGATCTTCTTCGCAGACGTATTATAGTCCTTCAGCCACGATAGAGGAAAAGCAGTCTGAGTCACAGCTGGAACATCCAGCACTCGCTACCATCATGGCCAACAGATACATCCTCTTTATTCAGCTAGTGTTCAATATAATAGGCAATTGCAATTACAAGGGTGTTATAGAGAGTCCATCCTCCTTATGCTCAGCATAAGGAAGACCAAGAAAAGCATCTACAGAATTGAGTTTGTGACCTAACAACAACAGAAAGCCTCAGTACTAAATGCTGCCTTCGTCTTTACTGATAAGGACATCTCCTAAGCCTTCCTCAGCAACTGAGTCTGGGGGGAGAGGCAATATTCACACAAGAAGCCTAGAGCAAGCTGAGGATATACAGATGCATAGGACCAGAAGGGAGGGAGCTCACCGATGACACTGCAAAGTTGCTATCATCTCTGAAATGTCATGGTGAACAAGGAAAGTCTTCAATGACTGAAAATGGCAAGTTTCTTGTCCCTTTTCCAAAAAGAGAAGCTGGAAGATCATGGATACTCAAGCTGGTCTGCCTCATCCCAGTTCCTAGGAAAGTTATGGAAAAAAATGGAATGGAAATTTATGGAAAAAAATGGAAGCCATTTCCAGGCTCATAAAGTTGACTGGGAATAGCCAGGCTAGATTTGCTTGACAACACTGTTTGCTTTCAGTGATAAAATGACTACCCCTGAATAAGGAGCACACTGGTAGCCTTTCACGCTACGCTTAGTAAGGCTTTTGACATGGTCTCCCACAGTACATTTGTAGCTGTACTGGGGAGACGTGGACTGAATGGCTGGAATACGACACAGATTAGGGACTGACTGGACAGCCAGGCTCAAAGAATAATAATCAGTGGTTCAAAATCTAGCTGGTGGCCAACTACAAGTACTGCTTGACTCCCAAGGAATATTATCAGCTCCAACATATATGCCTTCAACTATCCGCACTATGGTACAGAACACACAATCAGAAAGCTCAGAGGTCAACAAACTGGTGGAATGCTTAATAGTGCTGGGTGGCAGAGCTGCCATTTAGAAGAAAAGACAAGCTGGAGAAACACACAAAGAACTTCATGAAATGCAATTAAAGCAAAAAACAGAACCCTGCACCTGGCACAAAACCACCACATCCATTAGCACAGGCTGTGGAATAACTGGATAGGACCACTTCTGCAGAAAAAGACATTGAGGTTCTGATGGACAGCAGGTTTGACATGAATCTTGTGGCAACAGACTCTTGCAGCAATAAAAGTTAACCGCATACCAGGCTGCATTAGCAAGACTAAAGGCAGCGCGTTGAGAGGAATGATTGTTCTCTATGCTCAGCACTCATGCAGACTCACCTGGAACACTGAGTCTGGCCTCAAGGCCACCCCTCCAGCTTCCTTTCCTCCACAAAAGGAGAGATGTTGACAAACTGGAAAGAGCCTAGAAGGCTACCACCATGATTTTAAGCTGGTTGGAGTATACAAAATGCAGGGAGAGGCTGGGAGAGGCTGAGAGAGACAGGCTTGTTTCACTTGTAGATGAGAAGGCTACAAGGAGTTGGGAACAGCACAATCTGATAGAAGTCCTCCACTACTTAAAGGTGAAGGCCATAGATAAGAGCTCAACAGACTTTTCTCAGAGTTACAGAGCAAAAAGGAAGAAGGCAGAATTGACAACTAGCAGCAAAATAATTCCAGCTGGACCTAAGGAAAAAATATTTTAACCTGGAGACTTGGTAAGAACTGAAATAGCAGCCCAGAAGGGGGTGGAGTCTCCACCCTTGAAAACTTTCAGAACTAGGCAGAACCCTGACCAAATTAAATTAGCTTTGAAATTAGCCCAGACTTCAGCAGAAGCCTAAACTACACTGTCTGCAGAGGTCCTTTCCTACTTTAATTTTATGAATTCAGCTAGAAAGAGACTGGATCATAGATGCCCATTGCTAATTTAGACATCAAACTCACCTCCACTGGAAGATATGAATGGCCATACCAGGCAAGGCCAAAAGTCCCTCCTCTGTCACTATGCTTTCTCTGAGAACATCCAAAAAGGGGATGGCAGTTAAAAAAAAAAGGCAAGAATATAAAGTTACTAATCCCAAATAGTGTCTTTGGGCTTCTTGAGCCAGAGGTGGGAGTTTTATAGTAAAAACACCACAGGGTGTTTCTCATCCATGAGCTCTGCTGGTTGTTGTTGACCTGTAGAATTTTAGCATTGCAACATCCTGCAGTGAGACATTTCACATCCTCAAGCATTGTGTGAAGAAACACTCCTTGTTTTTGACTTGTCAACTGCTAGCCTAATTTGAAACCCTTTTGTTCTTCTTTTGGAAGAAAAAAAGGGAACATTCACTCTCTCCTATGTCTCTCATGTCTCTTGATCTGTCCAAAACATTCTTTGAAGACAGACATTTCATATCTAATCATTCTTGTAGACATTTTCCAGTTCTATTACATCCTTTTTCAGGATGAGGGAAGGGAGAAAATAAAGAGCAACTCATACTATTTGAGAGAAGAAGAAACCATGGATTTTGATTGCTACCTAATGACATTCTCCATTCTTCCCTTTCCCAACACCTTCATCCCAACTTTATCAACACTAACCTGATCATTCCCAGAAAACACTCACGAAAACCACAAGATCCCACTCAAAAATAATGATCATCTCCAACTTAGTTATTGTGTATGTAAGATTAGGACAGTTTTTCTTTCCATCATACCTAAAAACTATATCATACTGCACGTGTCTATATTGAATTTAATCTATTTTAATATCCATTCAGTCTCTCATTATTCCTCTGTAATGTTTCACACTTGGATCGTATTTGTAATTATCTCAATTAGCTTACTACCATCAAGGAAACCATCATCTCAACACTTACCTTCTCTCTTACAGGGTGTTCAAACAGCTGAACATCAGCAGTACTGGCAGAGACACCAGCAGAACCCTAATGCTAACCTTTTCCAACTACAGAGGTTGGTTACTAAATCTTGATGTTTGTTTCTTATCTTGCCCAGTTACCTTTCCACATAAGGACTTGTGTCTTCTCTCTTGAAAGAGTTCCTAGTAATGGGTATTTCCAAAAATCACTCAGTAATACAAATAAACTATCTACGAAATCCACCACCATCTTTTCTTTTTTTTATCATAGAAGTTCAATATCTTTGCATGGCATGACTTTCCTTTTTAGAAGTCACAATAACTGATGGACATTATTCCATATTTGATTAGTCAGGATAGTATTTCTGCATCAATAAGCTAATGGCTGGAAGGGAAAAATCAATTCTATGTATTAAGACTCCCACTAAAATTTTACTTAAAAGTAGAAGCACTGAAACAAAGTCTACTTTGTCTGTCTTCCACAGCTATTGAATTGCATGTGTTTATTTCATAATTGAAGTTTTGTGAAAAATGTAAGCCTTCATCCTCCCTAAGTCTTTAGCCTTACACTAGACCTTTAGTACACCAGTTCTCAAACTGACCAGGCCACATCGTACAACACAGGCTAGATTCCTTCACTTATGCAGATTCAAGCCTAAAGAATTCCAAATAAAAATGGAAAGTAAAACCAAAATAATCTCTTTCAGACCACAATATTAATCAAAAAGAGTTTCTACCCCACAGTGATTGTGTATAGGAAACTAGCTCAGATGTAGCAGAAAGAAATAGAAAGTAAAAACCAGTTTGTATAGTTATCATTTGGCTGTTGGAAATTATAGAGTATGAGTGATACTTCAAGTAAGTAATCACAATTGAAGGAAGAATTATTTGGTGGTGAAAGTAAGACCATTAATCATTCCCCAGCTACCTGTTAACAGGAATTTTCAAAAGTTTATTTTCTAAAAACTGATTTTCACAGAAAACAGTATATACAACAGAAACAAACATTTTTTTATCATCATAGGTTTCTGATTTCCTCCTGTATTTTGGAAAAAGAAATTAGTCAGGTCTAACTTGACAGCAGGATCAACTTGTATGCAGGGAAGTTTTAACTATATATCCAGATTTTACTGATGTCTGTATGAATGACCCATGTTTAATCTTACAGTCTCATACTGGAAGCAACTCCTTGCCACGTAATATGTAATTTTTTTTAAACAGAAATACCTTCTTTGTATATCTTTTCAAAATAACTGAATCATGGCCAAGAGGGAGTTTGAAATGGATTTTTAAAAAAAAAAATCTTTTCAGACACACAAAGTCAGATAACTAGTCAAAAGAAAAAAAAAGTTTCAAGAAAAATAAAATAAGAGTCCTACCAGATTAGGTGGGGGGAACCATTACAGAACTATGCTCTCCTTTCAAGGGTCAGAAAAATGATGTGCTTCCTCTCGTCAATTGTGTTAGCTTATAACACCTGAAAAGCACCAGAGATTTGTATGAATCTACAGGTCTCCAAGATAATTCAGTTGAAGACTTTGAGGTATAAATAAGCTTTTTCAAATGCCATATATTGCACCCTTATATGAAATTAAGCCTAGCCATAGATAGGTAGGGAAAAAGTGAGAAGTGCAGTGATGAAATTGTCTTTCAAAACACATAGAAGCAAAGACAACTTAGCTCTACCTTATGCAAGAGAAAAGAGGAAGTATGGGAATATGGAAGAAAAATTAAGCATCTCCTAAATATTTTTAATAAACAAACAGTGTCAAGAGAAGGTAAACCCAGTAAGAAACACCTTGGAGCATTAAGCTGCTTCATTGAGACTGAATTTGATCAACCACGCTCACTTTCAACAAAACAGAAAAGTAGAGGACATCTATGATACATGATGTCATTTGAAAAAACCAGGCAGGGTACAATAAACTATTGCAAATTTTCCCTCAATCCAGTAACAATTAAGCATTTCCATGCAGAATTATTGAAATTTTGTATTTTTATACACTGCATTTCTTCCTCTATAACTCTTGGATTATTTCAGAACTGAATCAGCATCATTACTTGTCACTGAACTCATCC
This sequence comes from Limnodromus scolopaceus, assembly GCA_028565335.1. Lineage (NCBI taxonomy): Eukaryota > Metazoa > Chordata > Aves > Charadriiformes > Scolopacidae > Limnodromus > Limnodromus scolopaceus. The sequence continues at coordinate 47,842,205 of JAOXNO010000033.1, read as the reverse complement.
AAAACGTAAATTATATCACTACTTATTCACAGAATGAGTTCTTCTGATGTGTAGCTCTTATCAAACCCTGGAAATAGTAATATTTTTTCCTTGTTCTAGGCACAAACAGAAAAGGAAAAGTTAGTTAAAGAAAGGAAAAGTAGTTTATTTTATGAATAAGAGGCTTAGGATAATGGCTAGATACAGGTTTAATTAGGTACAAGAATATAAACTTTTGAGGAGTTTTGATTAATCAAACCAGAAAAAATTTCATAAGGCTAAATGCAGTTGCAGGTCATTTAGATTTGAAAAAAACAACAACTCTTTTTAAAAACAGTTTCAATGCTTTTTGAAGTGTAAAGCCTAGTAGTTTTCCTTAGTTTAAAATGTGTCAGTTTCACAAGTCAGGAAGACAGTACTGTATATTCTAGAGCAGCTGTGTCTAGAAAGAAAATATCATTATAATATTCAAAGCTGCTACTTCAATACAGGAGAGAATTAGCAGTGAAAATTCTTGGACTATCCATCTGCTGCACATGTACTTACTCAACCGAAGCAATTATAATCCTTCAAAATATTATCTTTTTACACAAACTGCTAGTAACTTATTGCTGAATACATTACAAACTTTTGAACAGGGCTTCCAACAACAAAATTAAATGCTTTACAAAGCCATTTTACAGTTACATAAAACTGTCTTACATCCTTATGTAAGCAAATTGACAGCCATTTTAGAGTCCTGCCTAAAGCCACAGTAGGGACATCACAGACCAGTCATTTTCACTACACTTGTTTATAGCTGCCATCTTGGACTAATGCCTCAAAAGAAATCTCTTCACTCTTCTCCTTTTAGTAGAAATATTTAAGCACTAACAAAAACCTAAGCATTCCTCCCTACCCAAAGAATAGTTGAGTAGCTAAGCTAAGGTCACACAGCAGTTTTGTGCCCCGAGCAAGTCCCTTCATTTGTTTTGATCCTTCTTTCTTCTCCAAATATTTGCTCATTTTAATCACAGTATCACATCTTTAAATGGAAGAGGTCGTTGTCCTCCTGTGTGTTTGCACAGTCCAGACACCATGATACTGGCTGGAGCCTTTGGGCTAGAGCTCTCATTCCCAATCAAGATTGCTCCCAAAATAACTTATTCCAGTTGAACTGACAGTATTTCTCCTAAGACAAATAATTAAGGATTATTGATTCAGCAGACCTGTATCCAAACATATGAATGACCAAAGTTCTACTCAATATATTATCTGTTTTACTTTAGTTCTTGCTAGTTTACAACTCAAGAGCCCTCAAAGAAAAGCTGAAGTGAATCAAAAGCAGGTTGTGAAGCAGTTAAATTACCAGCTGTCAAAATAAAGCTATCTTAACAAAAAACTTGATTTATTTACATAAGCAATAATGTATAAGTAATCAAGTAATATATCATATTTCACATTCAGGGTTAGGAAATACTTCCTATATAGTGTATCTGCAGGCTATAAGCTATGAGGGCCCAAGTGTACAATGAAGGCAGTTTCTTAAGTTTACAAGGACTGATGAATTTTGCCAGCATGTCCTTATAGCAAATACCCATTGGCCAAACCAGTACTTGCCTAAATCTGTAGGCCCATTATGCTGATTAATATAGGAAGTACTGAACTGAAAGACAATGGAAAGAGGTTTAGATCGATAAGAAAAACTGACACTAAGAGCTCCGCTCCTATTACTCTAAGCTGTGAAGCATTTTCCCCCTATTACAATATCTAGCAAATGTTTGAAGCTCATCTTTACTCTCCTGGAAGACATTCATGATGCAAAGAATTAAAGACTTCACAGATATTTTTGCTTTATGTCAACATTTAAAGACCCCAACATGTCAGCTACCATACAAACATATTATTTCTATAGCAGAAACATACACAAACCAAACTCCCAAGATCACAGGGCACTGTCCTGTGAAAACACTACAAATCAAGCATTATGCAACTGTGAATCGGCACATCAGATAAGTATTCACTTTGAAGATACTAAAAGGAGGTCCTCTGAAAAAGAAGATACTAACAGGAGGTCTTCTGAAAAATGTTTGAGTATTTTTCTTGAAATATTTTCCTACAGGCACAATGGAATACTGGTAATCAAGCAATATCTCTAGCTCATGGCCACACTGTTACTTACTGCCTTTTACTGTGTTTTCTTCCTTCAGTAATCACTTTAAAATGTGTTTTATAGTGAGTGGGCAGAGAAAAGAGACCAATTCCCACAGGAGCCAACTCCTACTTTAGCTGCTTTCCAAAGTCAAACTTCTTCTGAAGTCTGGCAGTATCAGATTTTTCTCAAAACTCAGTGGCACACAGAGCCCAGTGCAGAAGAACAGCAGCAGTACAAAAGATGTCACACTTGTTTTGCTGACATGCACCCATGATGTGTCAAAACAGGAAGTGCATTATTCAGCAGCACACGAATGCTCGGTATGGACCTTCAATGCACACTCAGTGAGTCAGAGCACCCAGACTGAAGATGGATTTAGTGTGAGATACCAGTGCTCACACTGAGTTAGTACAGAGCTGACTGTTACTAGTACCAATGGTTAGCTTACTGTGTCAACCTTCTACTTGAAAAGCACTTTAAAAATCCGGTAATGATCTACAAGTGCCATTTATTATTTTTTTCAGTAGACTGATGTGCTGACAGTGCATTGGATGTTACAAGTTCTGTTACTTTTGTCCTTCTCAAGTTCTTCATGAACCACTTTCACTGAAACAACTTTTGCTGCTGTACGTTCAACGCTTTGAAAGGAGTACTCCGTGGCTGATAACATCAAAGTACAAAGCTATGTTCAAAATGAACAACTTATAGTGAAGCTCATATACAGGGGCAAAAAATAAAGCAGCGCAACCAATTACGCAAAAATTTAATCTTACACCTTTTCTGCTTCTGTGGGAAAAGAAGTTGACCTGAACTGTTTGACATCTTCATTAGCGACCTAGATGATGGGTCAGAGCGCACCTTCGAAGTCTGCAGATCATGTACAACTGGGAAGAGTTGTTAATATGCCAGACGGTTGTGTTGCCATTCATAGGAACCTCAACAGGCTGGAGAAACGGGCAAACAAGGACCTCCTGAAATTCAACAAAGGGAAGTGCCAAGTCCTACACTTGGGAAGGAACAACCACATGTACCAGTACATGCTGGAGACCAACAACTTGGAAAGTAGCATTGCAGAATAGAAACCAGGGGTCCTGGTGGAAAAGTTGCCCACAAGACAGCAATGTGCCCTTGCAGAAAAGGCCAACAGCACCTTGGACTGTTAGGAAACACACTGCCAGTGGGCCATGGAAGGTGATCCTTCCCCTCCACTCCACCTGAGCTAGACCCATCCAAAGTACTGTGTCCAGTTCTGGGCCTCTAGCACAAGAGAGACATGGACATACTGGAGTGAGTACAGCAGAAGGACAAAGAGCTTACTAACAGACCGAAGCATATGACATCGGAAGAGAGGCTGAGAGACGTGGGATTGTTTAACCTTGAGAAGAAAAGGCTCAAGGAAGTATTATCAACATGTATAATTACCTGATGGGGGAAGTAAAGAAGATGGAGCAAGAATACTCCCACCAGTTGGTGCCTGGTAAAAGGGCAATAGGCACAAATTGAAATACAGAAAAATCCATGTAAACAATATAGATTTTGATTTTTATTTTTTTAATACAGCAGCCAAACACTAGAACAGGTTTGCCTAGAGAGGCTGGCGTCTCCATCTTGTAGATAATCAAGAACAGTCTGGACATGGCCCTTCACAATCTGCTCTAGATGACCCTGCTTTGAGGGGAAGCTATTGGACTAGACTGTCTTCAGAGACCCTTTCCAAACTCAGCTACTCTGTGATTCTACGGACTCGGGATAGCAACAATGTACACATCATATAATGCTATTCTCCTATCCCTCTGTAACAATCAGGTAAACATAGTATTTTCATGAGAAATTAGTATCTTATTAGATCTGCTGCCAGTATTTCCCCTGCCACAGCTGCCAACAAAAGAAGCCAAACAGCAGCTCTGAGAAGGTGCTCAAGTGTTCTGCACTTCTACAGCTCTCCTTTTGATCAGCTGTTTTTTAAAGCAGTCGCAGCCCAGCTAACCCTAAACTGTTTGCCAATGAACAGCCCAGACAAGAATATTTTCACAAGTGATTATTCTTGCTTTCAGGTCTTCCATCTTCCACTTTCGGGGTCTTACTCCGTACAGTATGCTAGTTCAGCTTAATAATTATTCACCCTTCTAAAGATACGGATGAACTATCTAGCTTCCTGTCATCACTTGTTTATTAGTGTCTCAGCAAAGAACTACAATAACAATGTTCACATTCATTCGTTTTTAAATTGTCAGTTTTCTTGTTACATGCTCTCAAATGAGGCTATGAGACTAGCTGACTAGCATAATTCTCTATCAGTAGGCTTTCTTAAAAAAATAATAAATCCCACAGCACTTTGGAGGAAGAATAGCTGGCAACCTTCTTGTCCTTGAGAAGGGACTGGAGTGGGGGGAATATTCAAGTATTATTTTGTACACTTAAAGAGCTTCCCTAGATTCAGCTGAAGAAGACTAGTTACTTCCCCTGAGCTGAACTGTTGAAGAATGGCTGAAGCATTTCCACTTGTGCAGCAACCACAATTCAGCTATGGAAAAGGGATTTCCCTTTGCAGTTTTAAGCACCCTTTCACATGAAAGGCACTCTGTGGAACACACTGTAAATGTAGAGCTATTACACAACTATTATCTAGTGATGTTGGCATGAGGAAGCTAGAGGGAGGAAACAGGAAGAATATAAATACAAGTCTACAATCTTTTATATTTCACTTGCATCAGGGAAAATCACCAGTGTCCAGAGCTCCAACAGAAACATCTGAGCTACTGTGCTGGTGGGCAAAGTTAAAAAAAGATAAGTGATATGCATTCATTTCACTCAGTGTTCGAATAAACTGGTAACAAAAATTCAGAGGCTCAGTCACACAGAAACTTGCAGGCACCTGCCTCCTAATGAACAAAATTGGCTATCAACTTAAGGAGACTTTAGCCTTGGTGTTCATTTCTCCCTGCTGCTTTTTCACCTCCACCACTGAAATATTTTGATATATGACTCACAGTTAAGAACATTTAAGAGGACACAATCAAAAGATTTGAGCAGACACTGTTCTGGCAGGTTCTTTAAACAATGAAAAATGCTATTAAAGATTACAGGAACGACCCAGAAGTTGAATGGGTTCTGGAAAGAATCAATAAACATCACCTTTGCTAGGATATTAAGAGTTTCTCACTCTCTTACTATTTAGCTTCCCAACTTTACAAACAACATTCCATTCTCTTATGTATATTTTTGTTAAGATTTTTCAGGGGAAAAGAATGCTTGTGGAAATAAAAGAATTAGTCCAAAATATTATCTACCTTTTAAATGGCTGGCACCCTGACAATTCATCTTAAGTCATAAGCAGCAAAACAAAAACTCACTGATTCTCACTGCCAGTAATTTTTCAGGAATGTAACAAGCAAAGCTGTGATAACAACTGGAATACATCTAAAATGCAGTCTTAAAATTATCTGCTTAACTTTAAATGCCTTCACATTGTTCTGGCTGTGGAAAGTGCTAGAGCGCTCTTTACAGCTATTTCAAAATTAAGCCTGATACTGTCAGCTTTAAAGTACTTCACAATGACAGAAAGAAGCCTTCATATGTAAAATGGGAATCAACACTTTGTCCTTCTGCTTCTTGGAACCCAGCAGAATAAAGCTAGGACAGGGGAGAAGGAGGACAAGCACAAGAAGAACATGGCTAGAAAGCCTGCAAAACAAACACTGCAAAGAGCACACAGTACTCAGTGTGTGAAAGTGCAGCATGATCTCAGCTCAACAAAGTTTACTTCGCATAAACACCTTCCATAGATTAAAAAATGTCGATACACTGACATAAGATATGTTTAAACAAGCGTTTTGCAACAGAGATCCTTCTCCTACCTCCCTCCCGCAGTTACTGCTATTAATGTGGTAGACCTACTGTACATACAACACAAGACTTCAAACAAAGGTTTCCATTGATTCCTACGAGCATCATCCTTCCAGTTCAACAATCCTCGGAGGCGATGACCTTAGCGCTCAGTACCGAGTCCTTCATTTGCTTTACAATACCTAGTCAAAGCCAAAGACCAGCTATGCAGCCCTGGGAAGCTACCACCCTTCAGATGGGCTCGGTACCTTAAAGAACTCTCCGTGCTTTTACCAAACCGTAAGTATTTCGCTCATTCGCCTCTACAGGCCTCCGGCCTTTTCCAGTACGTTTGTCCCTTTTTATATTTTAAGCTCAACTCCATCTTTGGGGGGACCACGGAGCCAGGGAACCATATTCTACTGCCACCTCCACTCCCTCCCCTTTAACACGTCTCCTAACAACGCCACGTCGATTCAGCTAATCATTTGGGACGAGCATTTAAAGCAACCCTCGGTCTCCCCCAGCCATCGTTCCTATGCCCCTAAACCCTCTCCTCAACCTCGCCGGGCTCCGTCCGAACCCCTTTCCCCCGCCCCCCTCCCGCCACCCCTACGACCACCGCTTCGCCTTGCCACAGGGACCCGGCCGTCTCCTCTCCCCCACCTCGGCCGACCCTCAACGAGCCGGTGGGTGTCCCCAGGCCGGCCCGGGGGCCTCCCCCTTCACCTCGGGGCACGGCGGCACCCGGGGGAGAGAGGCATATTCCAGGCACGTCCCTCGCCCTCCGCGGAGGGGGAGGGGAAGAGGAGAAGCCGTAGCGCCACAAGCCCAGACCTCCAGCGGAGGAAAACCCGGACAGGCATCGGCATGGCGGGAGCCGAGCCCCCACCCCAGCGGCTCCTGAGGCGGGGAGCGGGAGGGAAGGGGGGGGGGCCGCGGTGCCCCGGCTGGCCAAGCCCTCATCTCCCCCTCCCACC
>JAOXNO010000033.1:47744664-47833762 GCA_028565335.1 Limnodromus scolopaceus | reverse complement strand
GGGGGGGTAGTGAGTGGGGAGGGGGGTTGGCTCCTGTTCGGCCCTTGAGGAGTGTGCCCGGGCGGCGAGCGGCTTCCCCCGCCGGGCGGGCGCGGGCGGTGCAGCCCTGTGCTTCCCTCACCGTGGGGGGGAAGGGGGCAGGGCTGCTGCCGCCCCCACCGCCCGGAGCACCGGCGTGTGCCCTGCGAGCTTAGAGCAGCGGTGTTCGGCTTTTGGGGGTTCCCTCTTTTTTTTTTTTTTTTTTTTTTCCCCGGTTGGTTGGGTTTGCGCCGTTCCCAGTGGCGTCTGGAGGGAGCTGTGGATCCCTCTGGCCGGTGTAACCCCGCACCCCCAAGGCTTGCTTCTTTCGCTGACCTCTCTTCAGCCCCTGAGAGGGGTCCACGCCACGGGAGTTGGTGGGCCAGAAGGTGAAAAGCACTGGTTTAAAATGAGCAGTAATGCCTCTGCTGAGCGTACGTGAATGTTCCCATATTAAAAAAAAAAGTGAAGCTTGATCCTGCAGACTGTCTCTACTTGCGGGTCTGAGGGAATAAAATCACTCTTGGAGTATTACTCCTCTGACTGTTGATATGGGGCTACTTTCTTGATAATAAGTCGAGGGCAGCGTCTCAAGATCCGACTGTAACGTGTGCCCTACGTGAAGTTCCTCACTGTGCTTTGAGCCCCTTAGCGAGTGAGGGGAAAGGCGCTTTGCCAGACCGTGAAAGTGTTAGGTCTGCAGCATTATAGCGAGAAAGTGGAAACGCACTGATCAGGAGCTGTGTGTGAGGTGATGTAAACTTTCTTCTGTTGTTGAAGTCAGTGTCAAAACTTCTGTTTCTCCATGCAGGTGCTTGCCGTCATCAGCAGATATGTTTCAGGTAGTATGCTCTTGTGGTTTAAAGCTTTAAAGAGACCCCAAAACCTTTATCTCTTAATAATCATGGTGGAGTTTGCTATCTTTTGTCAACTCTGTGGTTATATTATTTCCAGTCTGCAGAAGACTGTAGAAAAATAAACAGAAATATTTCCAGGAAGGTAAAACAAAAATTAACTCTTGCGGTTTGAAAGAGCAAGTCATATTTAACAAGTGAGTTTCTTAGAGTATTTGGTAAACTAAATTGGTAAATTTACTGTATGCACACTGGAAATTTACCAATTTAGTTTACCAAATACTCTAAGAAACTCACTTGTTAAACACACTGGTAAATTTCCAGTGTGCATAGACCCTGTTACACTGAGAACGTCTATCCACCACAAAGGGCTGGTGGAAAATAAAAGAAAATGTGTGAAGTCATGTAGTTGGGTGTTAGATTCTCTTCAGCTTTGGAGTGCAAGCTATTTACTTGTGTTTACTCTCAGCTGCTCTGGCATTCAGTCTGGTACTGACCATAATCAGCAAATATATGCCTAAACATAATTTGCCAAGCCAACACCAGGTGCAAAGCCTTTGTTTAAAAAAAGTATATTAGTAAAAACATTTGTGTTAGTTACACCTGGGATTAACATTCATGTCTGGACACGATCTTGGGGCCGGATTCTGCAACAGGATTTGGGTAAGGAGGATTTTGACTCCATTTAGGCAATGTGTAGGGAATGGTTCACCTGAGTTTGTCAAGTGGAGGACTGAAAACTTAGCTCAGTTGTTGCTATATTTACAAACAATTATGTAGCATTGTATATTTTCTCCTGTTGTTCCTGTCCGAAATATTCTGTAAACAAACATTTGGGTGGAAATTTGCTGTTCAATGTTGCGTATCATTGATGTTACTGAACAGCTTGAATTTGGCATTCTTTAACTTTTTAGGCCTGTGACACCTATAGGGACTGAAGAAGTGTCACTTTCCATGTAATTTACCAAGTCCTATCTGTATTTGCCCAAAACACTTATTTGCAATAGATTTTTTTTTTTATATGTAATCCATTAATGGTGTTTTCTGATAATACAGTAGCTAAAATAATGTAACACAAATATTCTATGGATACAGGTTATGTGCTCTGACTACATCTGTCTTTAAACTGGAGAATTTTTGGTGAAGGTTTGTCAGACATGAGTAGCCAAAGTTAAAGGGTTTGCTTAATGGAACAGATGGCCAAGCAACCATCATGTCAGAGAAAACAGCATGTATTCCTTGTATTCTTGGTTTAACACAAGAGGGAGCATGTCTAATCTTTAACCTTTAAATATTGCAACTTCAGAGAGGAAGCTTTAAGTGTTGAGTGTCAACTAATTTATGTTCTGGGCTCCATGTGCAAATATTGATACAACCTATGCATATTTCTGGCATGTGTTCAACTTTAGGTTGCAGCTGTTGATTTATAATATAAATGGTGGCATGATAAATGTGGAGATGAGAACTAAGCTAATGATCTTTTGAATTTGTTGAAGTCTGTAGTTTCCTGCTGCATTTGACAAAATATTTATGGTTATTGTTATTCCTGGGTATGGTTATTCATATACAGAGGTTGTACTTTGTTCTTTAATATTAGGTTAATAAATGTCTACTGCTTAACCTACCATACAAAGTTATCAAGCCGAGGCTTAATTTAATTTAGTTTAATTGCCAATACAACTTTGCTTTTACAGTTCTTATAAATTCTACCACTTTATTCTTAAATAGGAATTAGAAATTTGGATCTACTAAGAAGGTTTGTGCACTGTATCGTGTTTATTTTTCCTTGTTCTCTAGTGGTGTAAAAGAAGGAATGAAAATCAGCTTCCATTTTGTATTTCTTGGCATTGTCCAGTTGAATCATAATCTATTAGTGTTTGTCCTCATTTAGTGTCTTATTAATGTGAATTAGCAACTAGTTAAAATTAAGCAGTGCATACTCCAAAGTTTTAGGAGAACCTTACTCATTTGACAGTATCTTAGAAGTATTTCCAGTGGTCTTCTGCTTTGCTCCAGTTGAATGATTAGAGAGAAACATCTGTTTACCTTTAAGCATTATATGCAAATTCTGTATCTTTCAAAAACATAAATACTCGGTATGTTATTTGGTGGAGCAACGCAGAAACCTTAGTGCCCTGGTTCCACATCCCAAAGAAAACTGCTGTGGATTCACATTTTACTACACTTGCTTCTCTTTCCACTTTGTGGACATTATAACCTCTGTGCCAGGGTGGCAAAGTGACTGTGTGTCACCATAATTTCTCATTTTAACAGATGAGACTGGCTGAAGCCAGTGATATGAAGTCCTATGTTGGATCAGATAGGATCACAGGTTTCCCCACCGGCCAGAAGAGCTCTCTTCCCCTGAGCAGCAGGTGGATGGTGATTGTACTGTCAGTCTTATAATGGAGAAGCAGAAACCGCTATATTCTTCTCATGAGTTATGATGTTTGTGAAATACGTAGGACCTTACCTTTAATCTGTTTTACTTTTTTTTTTCTGAATAATGGGAGAAATTTTGGTATTTTTTAATAACTACCATGCACAGCATTGGCAGAATAATTTGTTAATATCAAAGCAGCTTGTCTTCAAAATATGCCAGGCAGCTGTCTTTGTAAGAGAAATGCAAGATGACCTGTACTTCTAGATAGCTTGAGATAGATATTCAGTAAGTGTTATGACTTTCAGAAGATAATGAGGATGAGATAATCCCTACTGGGGAAATTCTTGCTTTACTGAGTTACTCACAGCAACTGAGCATTTTTAATGGGTTGCTCCACTTTAATGGATGTTACTTGATTTTATATATTTTACATAATACATATGCAATGGTACTGCAGAGTCAGAAATTCATAGAGAGCAGAGACACACCTTTGGATGAACAAGTGTCGATATACTGAGTTTTGTAAGGATCAAATGCCTGTTGTCTTGGCTATTCCATATCAGGCAAAACTTATGCTTTGATTTTCTTGCCCAGCAGATTTAGGCCGCTGCACAATTTTTACATTAAATGCATGCTTTTACTTTAAAAGAAAGTAATAATACGACCGTATAGTCTTTATTTGATATTGTAACTTTAAGCTTATAGCTAAAAAGTGTATGAGTGTATCTGGTTTATGTAAATAAGGTGGAGAAGTTGATGTTTTTGTTTCCGTATCTGGAGGAAATTATCAAGAGTGTAAAAACCCAACAAACAAACAAAAACCGCCCTACAAACAAAACCCAGCGATTAACGAGCTCAGGAGAGATTGCCCTGATGTGCCACAGTTTAGGGCATCGTTGTAAAGTAGTAAATGCAGATCAAACGCTTTGTTTCCTTATTTTAGCATGATTATAAGGACACTTCCCTTATCAGGGGAAAATGTAGATGCACTCAGCAATTGAGGTTACAAAGTTGCCATAATGGATTAGAGTTGAGACCTTAGTAGAGGCCATTGTCTGTGCTGAATCATCTGTGTGAGCAGACAATTTAATATCTGTTACTAATCTGGTACCTTTCAGGCAATGCGTGTGTGTAAAAGTTATTTTTTAGAAATTATTCCATGTTTACACAAACCGTTATTCAAGTGTCTATTTATTAATTTGCTTTTCTTACAAAAAAAAAGAGGGGGGGGGGGACACACGACACACAAAATTCACAACGTAGATCAAATTCTTGTGAAATCTCATTTAAAAAAGAAAAGTTGTATTTACATAAAAAAATAGCATGTGGGACTTGGTGATAAAGTGCCCGGACTCCTGTAACTTCCTGAATGGTCTAAGTGGATGTTTTAAACTGCAAAGGGGAGGGGGTTTACCTGTGAACAATTTTTTAGCCGTGAATTTTATTTATTTTTTTTTGTTTGAGTTCCAGCTCCCTGAAAAATGGGGGGGTTTAGAAAGAAAGTGCTGACACAGCCTTAACTACAGAGCAGTGCCCTGCGTGCTGCTGCAAGAATTGTCCAGGCAGTGTTTTCTGCTTTCCTGCCATTGTCCTTTACATTCCTTTAATTCATTCCATTTTTAACTTTCTGAAAGTTTGCTGTGATTTAAAGCCCCCGGCGTGTGTGCGAAAGCCAGAAGAGTCAGGTTGTCAGAGTAGCATGGACTTGTTAATCTCAGCCTGATCTTGTCAGTAACAGCAGAGCAGAGGGAGAGGAACTCCGGCTGGGGCAGCGCTCCAAAGGTTTGTCTGTTATTTTTATACCTAAATTACGTCTTGGTAGCAAACTATTCGGTACGCGGAGCGTTGCTGGCGATCTGCAGATGCCGTGGTTGCCAATATGTGTGCGTTTAGGCGTGTTGTTTGTTTGCAAGAGGGGAGGTTTGCCTCTGTGTCTGTCGGGGGGAGAGAGAGAGCGAGCGAGCGAGCGAGTGTGTGTTACGATCGGGGAAACGCTGAAGAAGAAGAAACCCTGTTGGTTCTCCATGCAAATGACCGCTTTGGTTGTAACAAAAGCCTTGATGTTGGGCTTGGAAAAATGATCTGACAGTGTAACAACCCCAGGCCACTTTCGCCATGTTTTTGTTTATTCATGTTTCATTCCGTTTTCCCTAGCTATCTCGTAGATGTTTCCAATTTCACTGTTGTTTGGGGTTTTGTTTTTTTTTTCTTTTTTTTTTTCATTTGTACACCGTTGAGCCTTTTCGGAGTTAGCAAGAAAATGTGTGAAAGAATGTTAACAAAACAGAGAGGTGTTGCAGATGTTTATACTTTAGTTCTTGCGTTGCGCCTGACGGCGCTGGCAAAGGGATACGGTGCATATGAAGGAACGTAAGAAGCATCTGTTTTAACTACCGAGCTTGTAATTTTGAAATGTGCCCGTTGTAACTTGAATATTAACATAAACAGATGAAGTGAGCACGTTCCCGGTACAATGTGGCTAGTCGAGATCTCATTTGTTTGCTAATGTTTCTGAAAGGGGGGGAAAAAAAAAAAAAAAAAAAAAAAGGCGAGTAAGAGCGAGGAAAGGAATATCTGTGACACAACATGTATGCTCCTAGATAAACTCCTGCCATCTCGGAGTGCCTTTAAATATTTGAACAGCTCCTGTTAAGTCAAATAAAATCGGTTACCATGAGAAACAAAAAAGTCTAATAGAATAGTTGAGCACACTAATGAAAATCTGAATGTAAAATTGTTTCAGAATCATTCAAATAATTGAATTAGACAAAAATCTTTCTCATAACAGTCATAGTAACACATTTAAACATTTTAGCTTCTGAGATCTTGGAAAACAACACACACAGTACAGAAATAGCAGAGGTGGATGGTATATTATCTCACAGTCGCATAAATTGAAATGTAATTGTCTCTTAATGATATTAAAATCAGTCTGTTTGTACAATTTTATGCTCGTTCACTGTATCAAGGCATACACAAATAAAATCTTTAATCTTAAAGGACAATGATTCAATGTCCGGAGCCAGTGGTTAAATCAGATGTGGTAACTATGGTGAGAGGTAAAGTTACTTAGCTTCTCATAGACCATGCATATGTGGATTTCTTTTCGTATAATGGAGATTAAGGAGGAAAGGATTAGAAAATCTAAAGAGAAATTTTGAGCAGGAGACCTGTAGCCATGCTCTGGGAATTACCACTGAGGAGGCTTTTAGAACAGAGGCAGGGTGGAAGTAAACACTCTCTTGTACTATATATTGATGATAATTCTAGAAGGGAGTCTTCCTGGTTGGGAATATCAACAGCAGCTCACGCATACAGGAATGAAATCAATCCTCTCCATATTAACATAATCCTCCTACTTCAATGAAACAAAAACAGAACCCGGCATAGATTTTCACATTACCAAGTGACAGCAACATAAAATCAGGTAAAGTCTGATATTCTGAATTAACTCATTTTACATTCTTGCAGAACTAAGCGATATTGATTTATATGGATTGTACAGCATTCCTATTGTTAAGCATGCATATGATATATATTTAGGATATTATTTTTTTTACTTCAAAAATGGTGGTCATATGAAGTGGAAAATAAAATCAGAGCTTGGTGTTCTAGCTGGTAAACATTGGGGGAGTTTGAACTGCAGCCAGAGAGACTTTGACCATGTTTCTGATTTTCCTTGAGTTGAGAGGGTTCAGCGTTACCCTGAGCTTTTCAGGGAAGTACTTCAGATTATGCTGATCAGCTCAGATAGATATGGGAAGGACTGTCATGCTTGCACATAGAAGTCATGTGTTCTGTGAGAACCACCAGAGATACTAATTTGTAATTAGCTATTTGGAACGCTTAGGAAACAGAAAGGGGAGAGCTCAGGTTTGATTTCCAGTGTACAGGGACCATTTCCCTGTAATAGGGAAAAACACTCATTTTATGAGAAGTCCATAGAGGAACTCATAGTTCAGCATAGTCTAGACACTTGGTGTTAAAACTTTTAAGGTGTTCCTGGATTTGGTGGGAAACACTTTCAGCTTTTTGTGGGTCATAATCCCACACTTTCCTTTTTTCAAGTGTTGTAAGAGTGTGCTACCTGATTCGGAGACTGCATTCACTACTACTGTGCAACTGTGTGTGTTAAACCTGTGAATGGAATGTACGCTTTTGGACTTCAGGCAAAATTATAAATAATAGACCTGACAGCAGTATAATTCTTTTTTGTTACAAATTGTTTTCACAATAGACATGATCAACTTGAAATGTATTGATTTTTGTATTTGAATTGTGATTTCTTGAAAAGTATTAAAAACTTGCTAAATCTTTTCTGCCCTAACGGGGAGAGTAGAAAAGGGAATTCTGTTGATGCTGTTAGTGGAAAATATTTTACTTTTTCCCCTGTTAGTGGAGTTGATATTTCAATGGAATGGTACATTGTTCTTGCATTAATAATGGATTATTATTTCAGATGAAAATTTTTATTTATATAAAGATTGGTATTTTAGATTGAAGCAGAAAGCTGCCATAAACTAGAGCAAAATTCAGATATAGCTATTGATGCATGACACTTCATTTCATTGTTCAATGTATTTTGAAATTGTTTTATCATTCTTCTTTATTAGGATGTACTATATTTATGAGCGATATATTTGATATTCTCAGGCACAGCACACTGTACAACCTAATGGATAGGACAGTTGAATTGGAGCAAATAGTGTTTTCCTTGCTTTGCTATCGGATTAGGGCAAGTCGATTCACCTTTCTGTTTCTGTTGTCCATCAACAGAAGGGATATAATGGTAATTCCTTTTTAAAGTACTTCACTATCTACTGATGAAATTTTGAGACAAGCAATATTTTGTCTTACAACAGCACACATGACCAATAGATGGTGCGTACTCACATAATAGTTTCCTCAAATGTCATTAAGCATTAAAAAAATTAAACACAAGTGATTTGATAATAAAGTGTTTCCTGAAAAAAGCTCAGGGATTGTGCTGATAAGGTATTTCCAGACTGTTGTTGCTAATTTAGAAGTTCTGTAGGTAGCTGAATATCAGCTGGCTGGTTAGTGCCTTGTTATTGAGTATTGACAGTTTATCAATCTCTGTTTTAAAATTTCAAATAAAAGATGAGCTTTCATTGACTTGTTCAGCTGTTCTGCTGGGTTTCAGCCAGAAGTGTAGTTTTAGCAGTATCTTAGGACAGTTGAAAAAAACTGTCACCATTTCCCAAATAAGGCTATTTACAGTAGTATTGGAGAACCTGTGGCCTTCTTGATTATATTTGTAGATTGCAAAAACAAGAAATGGAAGATTAAGAATTCCAATGCAAACACCTATTTTTGTGCTCAGTCTCAAAGAGCTGAATAGTTTCACTTAAGTCACTATATCTACTGAATTGAATAAGGATTTTCAGGACTAAAGTTTACAGTATTTATCTTGTTCTCTTTGTGTGTGGTCATGGAAATTCTCCAATGCAATGCGAAGTCTAGAGTGTACTAATGTCTTTAAGAGACAACTTTTGCTCCATTTGCATTGGTTTCTGGTGCATTGTAGGGTATATGGGATAGCTTAATGCTGAAAAAGTGTGAAACGAAGTTTAGAAAAAAATTTGGGTGGACCGTCTGCCTGTGCAGGATATTCATCACAGTTCACAGTAAGGCTTATCGTCTGTGACTTGCCAAGGACTGATCAGTTTAATCAATTGCCAGAAAGAAGCAGTTAAATATTAAATTTGATGGTAAAATTTAAGAAATTATACTTTGAAGTAAAAATTGTGTCTTAAATTTTCCCAGTTTTCTTCATGTGTTGCTCTGCTTCAATCTACTAGCATCTTTATAGATAGCAGAGTCAGTATTTTGTTACTGAAAATGGCCATTTGCTGTTTTCTGTTCTTGCATATAATTGAAACAGCCCCAAATGCTTTTAAAAATATACTTGTATTTTGCTCAAAGAACAAAATTTTATTCTAAAAAGAACTTCAGAATCTTAAAAATACATTTCTCCAACAGTTTTCCATTTGACAGGAATATTTTTCTTCATCTGGAGAGCAAGCCAACATGGCTTAGTCTGTAAAATTTTTTTTATACAATGTTATTTTCTGTCTACACAGTGCCTGGAATATGTCTTAGCACGTAAATAATAGGATAAATAAAGTTTTTGTATCTAAACAGCTTCTGTGTATGTTTCTCAGTAAGAAGTGTATGTGTGTGGAGAAGAATTCTTTTAGCTTTGAGAAACTGAATGCATGCTCTGTCTAGTAAATTATGTCATTTGTTAGCTTGGTAAGTCTTAGAGCATCAACTCATGACAGTTTCCCTTTAGAACAGGAAATATTAGGTGGAGTTTCTGTGGAAATCATTGTAACTTATACTATGTTGTTAATGTATTTATCTACCTTTCTCAGATAACTGTGCTCGGGCTTTGTAGAAGGAAGTTAGCCAGTGAGAATGGCGTGAACTGGTAATGCCTGGGCAAATTGGAATATCTTCCCTGCGTTTTGCAAGGAAATAATGATGGTTTGAAAGCTTTTATGTGCCCTTTTTTATAGGTCTTTCATCATTTCCCTGCTTTGTTTCCTGATGTGCCTCTGGAAAGAGTATGGCATGAGGTTTTCTTATATCTCCTCTTAAACTGTAAAATGTAAGCATATGCTGCCGTCTTCTCTTTTGGTACTTTATGCTGCACTGTGACAGACAAGTAGAGACAGAAGTTGATATTTAAAGAGTATATTATTCTAAGTACTTTTAAGTGTAGTATCTTTTTTGAACATTCACTCTTTCACCTTCCATTTCTGCAGTGAGGGAGTGATATCAGTGTCATAGTCATTCTGATTTTTCCGTGTAAGTGATGTGAATGTGATCTAATGCATTTAGTACATCGTTCCTTGGGCCCTCTGGTAGGAATAGATATGAAAAAGAAAATCCATGACATGCTTCAGTGTGAGCTGAGAGAAACGGTGACCAGTGCAGATCAGGCTGTAAGACAAAGTCAAAGAGAAGTTTTGTTACACTTGTTGTACACAGGTTGATGTCCCAAATGCTGGCACAGAAATTAAAGAAAAGATCGTGTTTACTTTTAGGGTCAAAGAATCTGGGAAAGTTTCTCTGGAGAAAAAATTGCCATTTCCTATTCTACTCAATAACTGTGGGACAGGAAATTGATTTTGCAGATTTTTACTTCCTGGGAAGTCAGCTTGAAGAAAAGATTGTTGTAGAGTCATTGCACTATAAAAGTTAAGCAGATGAAATCCTTTAATTTATTTAAGATATACTGTATTACTTTCAGCCCTACATTTTTATACTGGTGAAGATGTCAAAAATAGGGTGATGTATTCATCCCTGTAGGAGAAATTTAAATTTTATCTTTTCTGATCCTGACATGACTATATCAAAATAAGCACACTTTCATCCTGATTGTGTATCAAGGCTTCTGATTGATTATTGATCAAGGCTTATTGATACTTATTTTGAATAAGACTTAATTAAATGTAGGTCATGTTATTTTTAACTTAAGCATCTCTGCCTGCCCAGTTAAAGGAGGACTTAACCTGTGGAAGTGCTAAAAACTTGTATGGAAAATATTGGCTGCTCCTGTGGTGACTTGAAGGAAGCAGTATAAACCTACAGAGGACAAGAAGTTAGCAGTAGCATGCACAAGTTGTAAGAATAGATAGTTTCAAGTTTCTAATTAGCATTGTACAGCAAATTTTCTAGATACGTAGATAATTATGGCAGATATTTTAAGCACTCTTTAATGTCATTCAAGGTTTTGGATGTGCTTGCGTTTTATTTTCAGCTATTTTGTTCTGTACTTGACTACATCTTTACCTCTGTTCCTCATTATTTTTGTCTGTGTTTATGGTTGATTGATAGTGTTGTGCCTTGCAGTACTGTGTTCTAAATGTATATATATAATTTTTATTTTTTTCCAATTGAGTCCATTGGTGGTAGCTTTGCCTGCCAGTTACAAGTTTCCCAGAAATGCCAGTAAGATTTTTTTTGTTCCTTTGGATGTGTTTCCAGATATGTGAAAAAGCAATATCTGAATTGGGTAAGGACAGGCACAGCAGCCTAATCTTGAGGTGATCCATAGATTATGATTGTCCAGATCCATCTTGGAAGAAATGGATAGTCTGTTAGCAAGTCTGAAGATGTGAGTGGTTTCTGGGTGTAGCAGTATACAGGATAAAATGCTAAATTGACCCTTCTCCTGGCATAGTGCTGTGGCCTAACCCCAGCCAGCAGCTAGAACCATGCAGCTGCTTGCTTGTTCCCCTCAGTTGTGATGTGGGAGAGAATTGGAAGGGTAAAAGTAGGAAAAACTTTTGGGTTGAAATAAAGACAGCTTAATAGGTACAGCAGAAGTCACACAAGCAAAGCAAAATCAGGAATTAATTCACTGCTTCCCATCGGCAAAGAGGTGTTCAGCCATCTCCAGGAAAGCAGGGCTCCCTCACATGTAGTGGTTACTTGGGAAGACAAATGCCATAACTCTGATCATCCCCCCTTTCTTCTTCTCCCACTTTTATATACTTTCCATACCATATAATATCATGCTATATCCCTTTGATAAGTTGGAGTCAGCTGTCCTGGCTGTGTCCCCTCACAGCTTCTTGTGCACCCCCAGCCTACTTGCTGGTGGGGTGGTGTGAGGAGCAGAAAAGACCTTGAGGGCTTAGCAACGACAAAAAACACCAGTGCGCTGTGAAAGCATTTCCGATCCCAAATCCAAAACATAGCACTATACCAGCTGCTAATAAAAGTTAACTGTATCCTGACTGAAACCATGATATATGTGGGCAGCATGTTCTAATGGAAATTATGAGTACAGGCTTGACTTACCCTCAGTGTGTCTATGTTCACTTCTGTCTCAAGAAACAACTTTCACCTGTTTTCTATCCCAATGCTTTGATTTCGTAGGCATTTTTCCATCTTTGTAATAATGATGAATGGGATTGTCAGCTGGCGATCCTCAGATTGTGTCGGTGGGAGTAGAGTCCAAATTCTTTTCTAATGTTTTGAGAAGAGGCAATGACATATTCTGACACTTGAAAGGTAAGGCTGAAGTGTGCGGAGCACTGTGCTATGTATCTCTGCTGTAAGTTTTGGGAGTAGTGCGAACAGTTGGACTGGTGTCATTTTCAGGAATCCACTTCTGAGTGAGCCATTTCTGTCATGTTATTTACTATAAATTCGGACAATGTCATAATTGGAAATTAATGTTTGAGAAGAAATGATCTGGACTTGGAATAATAGCTTGGTTAGTAACTAGTGTCAATTTTTCAACTCTTCTTTAACGTTAGAGTACCTCTCCTTCATGATATATATAGTACCTTTGTGTTATAAAAAGGAGAGGGTTTGTGTAGCACCTTAATTGTAACATTCCGACTGGGATAACTTTGTATCCTGGAAGTGGTTGCCTTAATTTCAGCATTTGGCTTTAAACTTCAATTACAAAAACATGTTACCATTTACCATCTTTGTTAATGGATTCACAGGGGGCTTTTTTAGAGGTACGAGCATTAATTTGTAGGAGTAAGCCCGCTGTAGTTGCAGAATTCTCTCCTAAACTTGTAATTGGTATAAAGGTGGTCTTAGTTGGCAGTAATCAAGCTTGCGTTGTTCTGGAGGGAGTTGTTGTGTGTATATATTGAAGTCCGCAAAGTCAATGTATACCTAAAGTTGCTATGAAGTCTTTTTTTCAGCCAACAGTTATTTAAGTATAGAAAGACTTTAATGTTAGTAGGCTGTTACCCAGTGCTAATTAAAAATGACAGTCACTATTGTTGCAAATAGTAACCATTGAATATGCAATAAAAACATTGAAACCAGACTATTAACTGCAAAGAGGCTAAAAATATGGAGTGCAGATATTAATTTGTCCTGTCATCTTGAGAAGTTAGCCTACAGTAAGGAACCTATCTGGTGAGGTGTTTTTCTCTTAAATTAACTTTTTTGCCATTAGTGGTCTTTACATGTGGTTTAGAGCCTTGAAATGAAAAGCATGATGTAAACAATAGGTATTATAAAGAACAGATGATTTTAATATGATTATATAGAGGTGTTTGTAGACTTCTGGCTTAGACCTGGTGCAATTTGATAGCAAAAATGTTATATATTTCATCGGCTTGGGTTTGCAGTAAAATTTTAATTTAGAAACAGTGTTATGCCCAGCTACTTGTCAAAGTAATCCATTTCTCTTTGTACTAATGGCTGCATTATTTAGTTTCACTGCTGTGAAAGTTTTACAAAGTTTGCAGCCTGATTCAGTTTTTTTTCAAACTGGTGTTCTCATTGATCTCAAGACTGACAACAAAAATCAGGATCATAAAAAAAGAGTAGGATAAAGCACTAGATTATAATACAACATTCCATTTTTGTTAGTTCAATATCTGATACATACCTCTGGATAGGATAGTTAATTTGAGATTAAATTAAAACTAAGTTCAGTTTAAATTTTAAATGAAATAATATATTGGCACATTAACTCCCACTATACAGTAACAAAGAAATTGTCTTTTATTATGTGTGTGCTGATTCTCTAAGGAAGAATATAGTTTTCTCATAAAACCCTGATGAGTAATGAGACTGGTATATATACGTAATGAGTGATATGTGGGGCTTTAACAAATCAGTGATGTATCAAAGAAGGTGGTTTCCAGCAATATTTTCTTGTCAAATGCAGTGTATCCTTTAAGCTTTATGGGTGCAGCTTGTCAGCAGAATGAACAAACATCTCCCTCTTTACTCTTGCTACCAAAATAAATAACATTACATTCAACCAAAAACATTATACATTCTCAAAGACAAACATGCCGTGGCAATTGGCAGTCGCATGTCCCAGAGCAGACTTTGTGATGGGTCTTCCCTCTTCAGCATTGACTTCTGAGTAATTAGGAAGGTTATGCTAAGTAAGCATCAGGGGGAATTTCTGCTACAGTTCTTGTGTGGGAAAAGAATTTGTCATATTGCCAATTGCAAAACCCAGATCTAGCAAGAATCTGGAATTTGAATTGACAGACCAAAAGCTTCTATTGTTTGAGTTTTCAGAGATCTTGGTAAAATCTGGAAAGGGTCTTGAGAATGTTCTGGTTTCAGAGAGGTGTGCTAAATCCTGTGTGAGATTAATCTATACAGAATATATATTTAGCCTGGTTATAGTGCCTTATTAAACCTAGTTATAGACCAGTTTTCTGTTCTGCAGGACACTATGTTAATCTGAAGAAAAAAGTATATCCGTGAAGAGTCTATCAGAGTACGAAACAGGAAACAGAAGATAGATTCACACAAGCAGTATTTAAGTAACTGTGACTATCAACAGAAAGTTTTCTGCAAGCCTGATGTGAGGTGCAAATGAATTACGGTGATGCTTGCTTGGAAGTACAGCAAATATGCAGTGGATATGTTGAGCTGATTGATAGCGATCGGCTGTCTTTCATGGGCTCTGATGGATTAAATGAGAGAGTGCAGGTTAGATGATGATAGGCTTGTCTCAAAAATATCTGTCTTTTCGTCATGCTGGTAATAAAGAAGGTTAAGCCTTGTTGATGTCTGTGTACCCCATAGAGCTATGTTTCGATAGCTCTTTCTGATCTTTTGCTGCTTTCAGAGCAAAATGTGTCCTATAGGAAGTTGTGTCATCACCTGATGATTTCTGGGATCCTTCCTCTTCTCTAGAGAAAACATCTGGCATCTTTTCACCAAGTGCTTTTAGTGCTAGAGCTCTAAACTTCACAGTCTTCGCCTTCGTCCTTCCATGTGATGTGTGGATGGATTGCTTGCTAAGACCTAATACCTATTTAAGGAGACCAGAAAATTTACTGTCTGAGCCTGGATATACAATTAGGTGTTCAAATAGTGAGAGTTGGTGCAACGTGTCCTCCCGAGTGAAAATTCTTTCTTGCTCATTCTTTGCATTACTTTTCTCTGGTTAGTGATGGTTCTTTGATATTTGGAAGGAGGATATTTTGGGGAGGATATGATAGAGTTACTTAGATTATAGAGCAGGAGGGAGTATGAAAGTGCCATCTTATTTTTGTTGCTGCTCTTTGCCAAACTAGGTACAATTCTGTTTTACTCTTTTTTCTCAGTGGGGATTTACCATTGCAAGAAGATTTGAAATAAATTACTAATCATTTGGTTTTGCTCACTTTTGCTTTCTAAACACAAGCTTATAAAGAAAGACTTAATGATATAGATTGGTTGGAGACGTATGTGTTAAAATCAATGATGTAAAACATTTTGCACACAATCATGTAATAATATGAGATGTTATGACAGGTGTCTTACAATTTTGTGTTAAAGAAAAAATTTGGTGTTGACCCAAACATTATTTTTTTTAGTATTCTTTATTGTGGGGGAAGGAAAGAGGGTAGAAAGAAGACTGAACTTAGTCAACTTAATTAACCTTGCAATATACTTCACACATAAAAGCAGAATAACCAAAAAATGGGATGCTGTCAGTTTTCGCTTATCCATGTTGCAAATGTAGACTATCTTCATTGTAGATCATAGCATCCATGTGGATTGTGTTAAGAATTATGTGATGATAGTCAAATTTTGAAGCAATGTAACTTTTTGCTTTAAGTGTTTAGTGAGCTTTGAAATGAGGAGGAGAAAAAATTTGTTCCCTCCTCCACCTGGTTTTGCAGGATGAGGTTCATACTTGATGTTCTAACATTGAAACAACTATTATATTTTCTTCTAATTCCAGATCAAATTTAGGAATGTGGTTGATTGCGGGCATGCACTTTAGACAGGTGTGTGCTTGTGTGGGGAAAAATGCTTTTTTGGTGAGCAATTGATGGAGATTCTTAGATTCTTCTTTGGTCACTGAAAAAAAAAAAAATCAAACGAACCCTCAGATATTCCAAAAGTGTGTGTTTAAAAAAGACTCTGATAACCTGGAAAGGGCTTGGAGCTCCTGGCTGATGCTGATCTGGTCATAGGTTAAGTTGCTAGTCACATTTATATGGTGTTTCTAGCTTTCTGTATAGTTTTGTATGCTTTTAATGGATTCGGATTATCATCGATGAACTACAAAGGTGATGTAGACTTGAAAGGTAAAGCAATAATGCCATCTCTGTGTTATGCCTTAGTCAGCTTTATAGCACAGTAAAACACCACCAAGCAATAGAAAACATTGTTAAACATCTATTTGGTATTAAAACATATCACCAGTACTGTAATGGCTCATTTCTCTTAAAGCTGAACATTGCTGCTTCTTTCTACTTCCATTGGAATCAGTAGCATAATCTTAGGGTCTAGAAACGTTATAAGTCATGGTGTGGCCAAGGCAAATTAAGATAATGCCTTTAGGATTCCTTTGTAAGCCTTCAGGATTCCTTTGTATGCCTTCTCAGTTTAATTTTACCAGATTTTTTTCTTTTTTTCAAACAACCAGATATAACTTGTGCACTTTGCCTTCTGGTATTGCCTGCTAGTATCCAAAAATATAGGGCTGAATATTGGTGAGAAATCAATGGAGGTGTTAAAGCAAGTTGTTTTCAGTAAAAGTCTGGCTGACATCAAGTCCTTTTCTCAGCTAGAACAGGCAATAATTACACCTAATATTTAGAGAAAAATAATGAACTTAGATCATAGCAAGAGAGAGTCAGGCAGATTGAACTTCATTAAAATCAAACCAACAGTTTTGTTTTGTTTTTTTAAGCATAATGATACAGAAACTCCTGGATCATCTGCCTGGAAATTCTACACACTCTCTGTTACCTGAGACCTTACGCTCCAGTTTAGACAACTTTTGTCAGGAATGAGAGAAGTATAGATGATCTGGGCTTGGGAAAGGAGAGGGCCAGATGACCTTTTGAGCTGTCTCTCCCAGTTTCTTTTTCTATGAACCTAAGAATAGAATAGGACAACCATGAAAAGTTTAAGTACCTCTTGCTTTTTTTTTCATTGTGGTTTTTAATGAAATAGATATAACTTGAAGTCAACATTTGTTTGTGTGTTTGTTTGGTGCATGTATTCTTGGGCAGTTAACTGTCAGCAATAACTAGCATGTTTAACTACTTTCCAGTATGAAGCTGTAAGTACTATATGCTACCAGTTAGTTTGCCAAGATTCAAGTTGTCTGTTCATTTCAAAGTGTTCTTTAATACTTTCTAATGTATGCAAGGACATTAGTATGCAGCTGTTTAGGAGTGCCAGTCCATGAGTTGGTGTGATCTGTGTTTTGTTTTTTGTCTCTTTTGAAAAAAATTCTCTCAGAACGTGCCAGCTTTTCCTATTCTGCAGTTTGGCTTTAAAGATATGAGAGACAGCTCTGGAGCGTTTTCATCCTGTGGGTTTTTTAATCTGGTGTGGCCTGCTATTTTATGAACTCTCTAAGTGCATTTGTGTAAATGCTTATTCAGCCCTCATGAGTTTATTCATGACTGTATCGCTAAAGCATTTGGGAGTTCATTATGTTCATGCTTCCACATGAATGAAGTTGTTTTCTCTGAAAGTGGAGTTTTTGAAGAATTTTCTTCTTAATTTCCAAAGCTGTTGACCTACTGTTATGTAATTGTGCAATTACTACTTAAGCGAGAAAAGCTCAGCATTTGCATACCTTCTCCTTCAGCTGCATGCACTGATTTAGATGGTTGAATGTCCAGGAGAGGTGGGTGGGAATTCAGGTGCGTGGGCCAGGTTCCACTCTTGTTGTTTGGACTTTTTCATTGGGAACTGGAACACTTCTGGAAGTGTTTGAGAATCCCTTTTTTAAAATTTTTTTTGTGTTTCTCCCATCCCCTCAAACATGAGAGATTTAATGAGAAAAATCTTAGTTTCCTCCCAGCATAGTCTTAGTCACATGTAGTAAACCAAATGAAACTCTTGAGGAGAATGACTGTATTTACTATTCCACCAGAAACCTGTGCCCAAAAATTTGATGATTAGATTTATCTGTTGTTCATCTGTAAGGACAACTCTGTCTACAGTTTTAGGACTGATGGGTTTTTTTTTTTTTGAGGAAGGTTATCTCAGGGTGTGTCTGGATAGACAATTCAAAGTTATGCTGGAGAAACAGTAGCTTTTCTTTCATTCTTTATGGCCTGAGTGTTTTGTGTGATCTAATTAAGTTGGATCTTGAGAGGCCCACCTGCAGAAATAGTCTGATGAAATTGGTCAAATGAACTTTTAATTAAAACAGGCACCCAATAATGGCTGTGGGGTTTTTTATTTAAGGTTTTATCTACTGCAAATTTGTACTCAAAAGATCTTTTTTTTTTTTCTAAAGTAGGTATGCTTCAAAAATGTCTGGATGGCAATGCATTCACTTGCTATTTTAAAAAAAAATCAAACTTTTGATGTGGAAATACTTAAATGTTATTTAGACTGTGCAGTTTAAACTGTTCCTTAATCTAAAGTTTTAATAAGACTGTTTGTTTTCAATGACTGACTGGCAGCTAAATTCTTTTACCATAGGAATGAAAAAATTTTTTGTATTCTCAAACCTGTTTCTCTTTGCCTCTTTCTCAGGGTCAAATTCTTGAAAGCTTCCTTTTGGATGATTTGAAGAAATGTCTGCTTTCCGTTGCCAGAATAGCCCATGGAAACATGGCAGTACTTCATGTGGTTCTGAAATCGAAAGCAAGGCTATATGGAATGTGCTAAATTTGCATGTCAGGGACTGGGATTTATTTCGTTGTTTCTAAGTTAAAAGTGATTTATGCCCACAGAAGCTCCTAAAGCTTCTAAGATTGCTTCTTTTTTTTTCTTGCCCTCCCCCATCTTGGAAATTTCCATAGCAGAAAACATGTTTCTAGATATCCAAACAGGTGGAAAAACTTAACCAAGAAATTGTAAAGATAAAACACTAGAATATCTGGTATCTTCCCATACAAGTGTGCCAGGTTTCCTAGCAGTCCCTTCAAGTTTGGAAATGGATCTGGGCTTTTTATCTTGTATTCTGCTGAAGGCTAGTGTGTCCTGTTGATCTCGCTCATTACAGACTATTTTCTAGGTTGATCTAAGTGGTACTGTTGCTTGAAAATTGAGTTCCCATTAAGTGTACTACTCTATATTTTGCATTGCTTTCTGGCTTGTTCCAGACAGTGGTTTTGTGTTGCAGTAGTAAATCTGTGGAGTTCATTAACATTAACTAGAAAACAAAATAGGTAAATAATACACAAAGAAATGGCATACAGAAATTCTTGTGCTACTTTTGCAGTTGTTTGACCCCTAATGAGCCATGTTAGGCTATCAAAATGATTTCTGAAAATCTCCCCTGTAAAAAGAATTGATATAAAATAATTTTAACCAGAATAATATGTACATGGTATTACTGTGTTTTTCACTTTGTCTTTTTTTTGTTATTTTTTATGTTGCAGCTGAACCTCTTTAGTATATTAAAAACAAACCAAGAATATATATATGTAGTAACTAAATCTTAAATTATAGCTTATATTGTTTCACTCCTGTTCTGGAGAAGCTGGAAAAGAGAATTTGCAGACCGTTTTATAAATGTTCTTGCATGTTGTAATTTAAAATAATGAGTATCTCATTGTATTACTAGAATTACTCATAAATTTACATTCCTTGTTTTTCATTCTCAGTGTGTACATTGCTACAGGGAAATTGCAGGACCAAGTATGCTGACTCTCAGAAACATTTATTAAGTTTTCCTTTCTGTGATTAAAATTTGTCTAATTCCCAAGTGCTTTAAATTCAAGTTTGAACATATATTTTAATAAATATCTTTTCATTTTTTGAATAAATGAAGAGTACTTTAGTATACTAGAACCTTTTGTAGTTTGAGCATTTGTAGTACAGCAGTATCTGACACTAAGAAGCCTTATGAATTAGCTGTTTTTAAAGAGGAAGGGAAAGGAGGAATCTAAGAGAAAGCTTTCATTTGTTTTTAACTTTTGTCTTGCTCTGAAATGTTTAGGATGCTAACATTATTATGTGACAACTATACTTTTGTTGCTAGAAATGAATTTAGAGAAGAAAACTCAAGTATTCTAAAAGCGTTTTCATACTTTTTTAGTCTTCTGTGAAATACAATTGAAGGAGCTATGAAGAACAAGAACTGCTCTTTCATTGGTGACTAGTAAGAGAGATGGTATGAGTTAACTCAGCGCAACTAGGAGTGAAAAGTAGAACAAACCAACTTGTGAAACTGCGATCTGCTTGCTGCTTTCTGGAAGTACCTGAAGTATATGAAAAACATTTGGATGTTTAGGTCTGTAAAAAGTTAGCTAACAAGTTGTGTGTTTCAATATTTGCAATGCTTAGATTACTATTTGATTGCTCGTTATTTTAATTAGAGCCAGTAAAGTCATAATAAACTGCCAAAAAATTGTACAGACTTGAATATTCTTTATTGATTGCCAGACATCAGCATAGGAGCTGATCTGATTTACCACACCAAAAGTTGAACAAAGGGATGGAAACAGCAGACTAGAATTCTTTCCAGTATTTCAAACACCTTTTGCTGTTAAAAAACAAGTAAATGCAAAAGCCTTAATTTGATTTAAAAAGAAATTTTGCAACTTGGTCATGAATGTCACCTATAATAGTGTTGGAACAAGCAACTTGTGACTAATGAATCCATCATAAAAGTATTGGCCAAGTGTTAATTTTATACTAGTGTGGGAAGCTGCAAATAAAAAAAAAAAACCACAAAAGGGAAAATTTAAAAAAAAGGCAACTTAAAACTGGCATTAAAATGAAAATACATGTGGAATTAGAAATATCTCAAGAATATTTTCAAGAATTCCATGGAGAAGGTATTTCTCCATCTCAGAAGGGGGTAAGGACAATGAACCGTATCTGCGACTGAGGAATGATTGAAAAAGGAGGAGAGTTGTTCAAACTCTCAGAAAATTGTCAGAAATTTGGGATGATTGCTTTTGGAATTGTATCTGATTATTCATTTATTAGAATTTGCTGCAAGCACAGGTATTTTGGTCAAAACCTGAAAAAGCCCTGCGTGCAAATACAAACCTCAGGAAGTCAGTAAAGAGGTTCTGGCTAGGAACCTCTAGTTCATTAAACTAATACTGCTGTCAATGTAAGAACAAAGGAATTGAAAATAACAAAAATGTTTGGACTATTGAATCTTTCAGTTACTTAACAGTTCCCATTCCCAGTGAGAAGGTCACGTGTTGACTCGAGACCAGGGGAGAAGAAATCCGTGGTGGCAGGACTAATGAAACATTGTTCTGATGTTTCATATGGAAAAATGCAGTTTAATGTTCCTTCCTCTCCACTTAAGTATAATTCCTTTTGGCTGTATAAACTTTACTAATGAAGTAAACTGTGCTTAAAAGGTGGTTGGCTTTTAGGGTTTTTTGTTGTTTTTTAATTAAAACAAAAACAAAAACCAAACAACATTTCAGTGTTGTGTTCCACTGTGCATTCCTGCGAACAGTTGCATCAGCATAGCTGGGAGTATTTATGGAGTGAAGCCCTAAGGCCTGGTCTTGTTGCCCAGAGACAATTTATATCTGTTTGGTTTGTATTTTCAGTCTGAAGTTGTCACTGTCCATTTGGCACAACTACTATGGCAAATATGAAATTTTGGCTATCAGTAATATTCTGTGTGACAGCATTTTTATTCCTTCACTTTAAAAAAAGGTACAGGGGTGCTCAGCAAATGCGTAGTACATATTAAAATTATGAAATTTCCCAAGTAAAATCCTCAAACATGATAAATGTTAGAATTCTGATAAAATAAATTGGGTTTGCTGTTCACTACGATGACATCTTATATTATTTATCTATATATTCTGTTGTCAACAGTATTTCTGCCTTATTTGGTGTGCAGAAGGTGTCATTTCTTATTTGTGCTTGATTTCTCTGCAGCCTATTTGTGGAATTCCAGCAGTTCGATATGTAGAAGGTTCAGTGCAAAACTATAGTCATAGAAGTTATTGCTTATGAGCTCTTTTACCTTGTATTGCAAAAACTGGAATGTGCGCTGTTTTCCAAGGAGTAGATTCTTCTCGTGGATAGATCTGTTCGCTAGAAATGCAGAAATGGTGAGTATTAGAATTAAAAATCAGAAAGTCTGTTTCCTGGGGAAAAGGAAGAAAAATCCATCTCACTTCCTGATGCAGTGCTAGAAAGATTCGTGACTCCTAGTCTTTCTTGGGATAGTTGCCGGCTTTGGCAGTCTGTCCTTGAGCCGTTGCAGTCCTCTTTGCAAAGAAGCCAGTCACTCAGCTGGGTGCTATGTGTGACCTGATACAACAGATGATTGCCTCCAAGAGGGGAAATCCCATTCCCCGTCCTGTAGCTGTATCACTTTTCTTCCTTTGCATCAAATCTTCTGCTTGCCAGACTGGTTGACCAACTAGTTTAGCTCACTAAGTCAGCAGAAGCTAATAATTTTTTTGTGGTTATCTTAGTTTTAATTTTGTTCTTTGGGATATATTGATTTGCTTAATAGTCAAATACCAAGCTGTACAAGTGAAGAGTGAAATCCTTGTCTGGAAGAATGGAAGGGAGAGGAATGAAAATTACCACCTTTAGCAGCAGCAAGCTATTAGGTTGACTTATTAGCTGACTGACCATACCTTTGGAATGGTAGAGTGTACTTTAACACAGGTCTTGAATGTTTGACTATATGAATTGCTGCTCAATATCATGTCCTCTGAGAAATCACATTTAGGAATCTCATATTGGCTATTTGAAGTCATTTAATGCCTTTGATCTTAACCTTCTTGTGCCTTAGTTTCCTTATTTTGCAGATTGGAAAATGCCACTCCTTCACCATACACGTTTTATGAAAATAAATAAATTCATGAGTATTCAGATATTACAGTGGAAAGTGTCGAAGAAAACCACATCAGGAATTTCTTTCTTCAGAGCAGGATTTGAGTAGTGTAGAATAAACAAATTTTTGCTGAATAAGGCAGGATCTCTCTTGTAACATTTCTTCATATTTAGAAAAATGCAAAGCATGTTACTTTCTAATTTTAGTGTTTCCTAACTTTGGCATGCCTGATTTTGTGCCCTTAATCATGTTCATTTATTCTGATTTAATTGTGTCAAGTAAGTTTTCTGTGCAATGAAATATAATTGAAAAGACGCACTAAGAACAAAACTTAAAAATGGATTTTGGCACACGTGTACTAACCATATTATTTTTACTAGTCAATAAGATTAACGTGCATTTTAATGTAAGCTATGCAAAATACTACTGGTTCTTTGGTTGAATATTATTGATTCTTTAATCACCTTAATCACTTATCTCCTTAATACATACGTGCTAAATCTGATTTTTCAAAAAGCTAAACAATATAAAAGAAATTAAAATAACTAAAAAATTATGATATAATCAGTGGTAAAGTGATTTCAGATGGAATCTTCATTACCATGGAACTATCTTGATTGCTTACAAAAATTGGTTTAAAAAGTTGTTGCAGGCTTTTTTTACTTGATGACAAAATAGTGAAATGAGGTAGGAGTGAGAGAGTGAAAACTCAATTTTTGTGGTCATGCTTTACATACTGTGTTCCTTTAGTCCCCGTTTCCTCTTCCCTCACTGTAATTTTGGATTCTCATGCTTTTAATCCCAGAAAGAAGCACTGGGTTTACTTACACTGAGCAAAGCTCATGGCTGTAATAACTGCCTGGGCCGCGTTCATCTCATGACCAGCCTGGTGTGTAAGCTTCATGCCTTGGATTTCCAGTAATTTGAAAGGCAGAGATAGATATTCAAAGCTATTGCTGCCTACCAAATGTTTTGCCAACTTCTGTCTGCATGTTCCCTGGACAAGAAGTTTTCAAGAAGTTACCAGTCCAGCTGCTTTTTTTGAAAAGTAACCCCAAACCATTTTTTTGGGCAAAACTGCATAGAGTATTTTTGACCAACTGTTAAGTCTATCAATAAATAGTGTAAAAATTGTAACTTCCTATGAAAAATTCATTCACTCTTGACTTTCCGTAGTGTGTAACTACTGTAATTGGAGACTATCAAGAGACATCGTAATAAAGAGAGGATTACAGCCAGAGGGAACAAATGTTCATTCTCAGTGCTGATTTTTCAAAAATCTTCTGAAGACAAATCTGTGTTTTCAGAGGCCAGATATCTGGACACTGGAACTATGTATGATCATGCTGAGAGCTTAAATTTAATTTTTGCTTTATTCATGGCAGAAATTGTAATTCATTTCCGAGACTTGTACAAAGTCAGAAACTTTTCTTCTTTGATAGCATAACAGAGAGGCTGATCCAGTGATTCAGGCATAATAGATGGCAGAGTTTCAGGAATGGAATGAAAATTAAAGTCAGATTATAAGATAGGTATAAAGTACATCCAAAGATTTGCTGAGAGAAAAAATAGTAAGTGCTTCAAGGGTCGCTATTGAGCACATGTAAGAGTTTGCTTTTTCAAGCTCTTTATAGTCCTATGATGATTATTCTATAATAGTCTTCTGTGGGATGAAACTGCATTGCTTTGTGCTCTGATCCTTGCTTTTATAACAGACGGATTGTTTTGTGGAGTATGGGACACTGGTGTGGCTCCCCTGCTGAGAGAAAGTTCTCTACCTTTAACTCTTCTTTAATGATATCCAGGAATTACAATATCATACTGTAAATAGTAGTACAATAGAGAATGGTAGAGTAGAATAACAAAAAACATGTTTACATGGGGAATACTTTGAAATAGCAGTCCTTGACTAGCAATCCAAATTATTTTCTGCACAGCTGCTCACATTCCAGAAAAAGAATGCCTTGTTTTGAATTAGCTTCATGCACTTCAACAGGGAGTCTTATTTATAGATCAAAAGTATTTGCATGGATCTAATCAGGAATGATATAAATTAATGTCTCATCATAAACAAGTGCAAAGACTTGTAAAGTTTTTCTAATGTGCCCTTTGCCAAGTTAGACAAGTAGTTTGCAGCTACTCTACATCGCACAAATAGAGATTTGTGCTACTGTTCCACAGTATGCTGTGAACAGTTGTTTCCCACTTCTAGCAGGTGGCAACATGTATTTGTTTACTGGTTTAGTGGGATACTTTTATGAGAAATATTTCTGTAGCCTGAGAATAAGGTACTAGGAATGCTGGCTTTGCAGTAATTGTTTGTATGCTGTGAAGTAGGAAAATGAATGCTGCCTCCTTACCTTTAACAGTATAATCATCTTGAATAACCTGCTTGGAAGTTGAACTGACAAATTTGCTTATTTTTGAATATCCTGAGTGCTGTCTACAAAACGTTGAAATTATTTCAGAAGCAGATAACGAAACCTGAGGTCTCTGTCAGAGCTGGGTGTCCTTTTTCTTACAGAATAGTTTTCTTATACTTTCTCTCCCACCCCTTTCAGCTTTGAATTTTTACCTGTGCTATACCTCAGATGTAACCAGGTGGGCAGAAGATAACCTATTTTAGACTTCCTTTGCCCAGAACAATTTTTGTAAGTGAGTGATGTGGGTTTTAATCCATAAACTAAAGCAAAGCATTTTGGAATGCTGTATATAAAATGTGGATGGTGCTAAACATCTCTCTACCTTTTTCCTTGAGGAGCATCTGATTTTCTAGATGATCTCTGAGGGTGCCTACTAACCACTTGGGCATTGTGGTACTCTAGATTTTGTTTGGATTGATGCAGAGTTATGAGCCACTGTGGCTAAATGAATTTGTTGATGTTTATATGGAAGCTCTTCCCAAATGTGAGGGAGACATCTCACACCAGAAAGCTCAAAGGTGTATGTTTGAAAATGCCACAGGTGTGTTGGCAGAGTCTGGCTTCATACGTTTGGGAAAACATGATAATTCCTTTCTATTGAGTGAGAGGCAGTAGTTGTCTTTGGTGTATGCTATAGAAGTCTTAAGAGTGCAATCTAATAGTTTGTGTTCAGTGTAACAGAAGTGGTGGCAGGCAGAAAGTGGGATGAAATATTCAGAAGGTAAGCCAAGTAAATTTTATAGTAGCATGCCTGAGGCTTAAAGAAGGGAAGGTCTGTATTTTTAGGTCAGAGAAAAGCCCACACAATGAAATAATGAAAGTGTTTGTTAGTAACAGCCTGGACTAGAATTTTAGTTATGTATGAATTACAAACCTTTGAATCAGCAGTATTTAGACCTAGCTTGAATGTGAGCACCTGGAGAGGCCTGAATCTAAAAATGGCTCCAATGTTACAAGCTTAAGTCATAAACATGATGTGGATGATGTCTACTGTGGCCAAGACTTAAAAATTTGTCTTTCCTTCCACACAAATACATACTAATGTTCAGCTGAAAAAAAAATATAGAAAAACCCTGCAGCCAAGGTTTTTCCTCAAGAGACTGAGATATTTTGCTGTGCCACAAGCCCATAAATTAATTAATCTAAGGTCAAACTCTCAGTTAATGCTGAACATTTCTCACGGACAGAAGCTTTGGGGGAGGATAAGGAGGCAAATTTGCAGTTCCTTTTTTTGGTTGGACATAGCAACTATCACAGATGTTCGTTCCACCCGGCAGCAATATTGCTTTAGATTTAGGGAGATGTTACTGTAGCAGTTACTTAAGAGCTGAAATCTGGAGGCATTTTTCTCAGTAACAGCACTTGAAACAGTTAACAGGAGGTCTAGTTTTAGCAGAAGTTGATTGTACTTGCATGAGAAAATCTCTTCTTACAGTAGGTAAATTTGATGTGAAAATAGACTTCTCTTGGCTAATGTAGAGAACCTTGCTGAGGGAAAATGTCTTGTTAAGACAGGGAACAATTCCTGCAAATGGTTCTTGCAGATTAGAATCACAACCTGTGGTGTGTAAGGGACCTCTGTAGTATATCTTGTCCAACCTCCCCATCAAAGCAGAGCTGTTGACAGCATGAGGGCATACCAGCTCTGGCTTTGTTCACTTCATTTTGGAGACCTCCAGGGTACAGCTTCTACCATCTCTCTGGGCAACCCATTCCACTGCTGCACAGCCTACCCCCTGGGGAAAATGTCTGAGGACAATTTGAACGTCCCAAGCTGCAACTTTTCTTTTGATCCCTGTTCTCTCTGCTGCTGAGAAGAGTTTGGCTCTGTGAACTGACTCGCATTCATCTTGCACCCACAGCAGTAATCTCCAGGACCTTTTTAATCAGGGCTGCAGTCTGTTCCCAGTCTGTACTGATATGTGGGGTCATTCTGGCCCAGGTGTGCAATTTTCTACTTCTTAGGACTACCCTTCTGTTGGCTCAGTCCTCTGGTTTATCAAGGTTCCTTTGAGTTGAAGCTTTACCATATGGCAGATCAATCTCCCCCTTTCCAAGCCTGATATTGTCACTGTATTTGTTGTAAGTGTATTCTCCACTTTACTGATAAAGATGTCAGACAATAATAACTCCTAGGGTTGCTTGGCTTATTACATCGCAGCAGCCAAGCCACTGATTTAATCTCTTTGGGCTTAGTGGTGCATCCAGTTTACAACCCATCTAACACCTTTACACAGCTCATGCTTCCTCACCTTCCAAATGAGACTGCTGTGAGATGTGGTGCTTTGTGCAGACCGCGGTCTTTTGTCAAGGGAAGGGTATTTGGGTTGGTCAAGTGTGATTTGTCCTTGGTTGAATGCATGTTGACTGTACATAAATACCTTCTTTCATGTGTTTTTGTGCTTCTGTGTCTCTGTACTTCAATGTGAGTTGATTGGCATCAATACTAAATATTTAAATACTAAAATAATCAATGTGTGTATGTATGATCTCTGTGATATTAAATCCCTTCCTGCACCAGTTCCTCTTCACTACAAAGAAGCAGGTTTTTAATTGGACTTTGTAGAGGAATTTAAAAAATCACCTAGAACATATTTCTTCTTTGTGTTTATAATAAAGCAAGATGTTTATACAAACTAAATTGTAACTGAAATAAGCATAATTCATGTAGAAAGTCAAAATCTCATGCAGAAAACTGCATGTTAGTACTGAGTCCTTCAGGACTATAGTGGTGTAGTTTTGGATGGTTTGGAAAAGTTTTCCCTGAAAAAAATCACAACAAAACAAAGAATAGACTCAAACTTTGCATTCTCAGGATTTGGAAGAAGATTTAGATGTATGAAATATATATTACTGTGTAGGGAAACATTTTTGTAAATGTAAAATACGACGCTTTCTGGCTTGGCTGCCTATTGTCTTATTCCTACTAAAGCAACCCTGAAAATTAGAGGAAGGCAGGAATTATATGAAAAGAGAGAGAACAGAATTTGCCTCTAGCGAAACATGTTTACTGTAACAGCTGCTCTCAGAGGAACTGCAGGATGTTCATAAGTTTATTTTTATTTTTTTTTATCTGTAAAGCTGGTAAAGAATCAAATCAATTGTCTTAAAAATATAGGAGCATAGTGTTAATGTTGTGATAAACAGCTACATTTTCCCAGTTGAGGGTTTTTGAATAGTTTATGAATGCTTTTGAAGAGTGAAATGTAGCAATAGCTACCAAAAGGAATCAGGCTAGTATTTCCCACACAGTTATGGGGAAAAAAGTTTGTATTTTTTTGGTGCATCACAGGCAGACACTTAACTTTTGGGAGCATTTGCATGTTAAGCCTTATTTTGGTAACCTTTTTCTGTTGTACAGGACAGAAAGTGAGGGTCACTGATTCAAAGTCAATTAAAGTTTACTGAGTTTTATTTTGATCAGGTTTTTTTAAAGCCGCTGCTTTTTTTTTGCTGCATGATTTGTTTGTGTCCATCTTGTATAACTGCCATCGGCAAAAAGCTAAATCATGAGCAATGATCACGTATTCAGTGCTGAAGCACTGCCTAGGTATGGTTATGACCGTACTTCAGAATTAGACCAGAAAAATTAAATGAACTGAATTAAGTCCAGTTCTGTTAGCTATACAAAATGCTGAAGTTTAGCTAAAAGTATATCTAGGATAATAAAACCCCCAACAACAAACATGTGAAGACCTCCTGGACACTGTAGTAGATGCAGGGGTATCTTTGTGGTTATGTGTGGCTCTTGAATTTCCAGTTCCAGCCTTTACGCTACTGGTAAGTTCATAAAAGTTGTTGTACTGCATTAATCTTTTCCTGCTGTTTTAAAATTAAAGTTGCACTACTTTGTCACGACGCAGTCTAATATCTCTGAGAAGCCAAGGTAAAAAAAGTTCCAGAAGAGAGCAGCTTAAGTTTTGGTTGTTATTTCTTTTTTTCAGTTTGTATCATTTGAAATTGTGTGATGATGCAGCACGAGAAAACTTTGCTTATATTCATTCTGTGTATTTGCTGTTAGAGATGAAGTTTGTGAATCCTGAGCCTTTTGGCAATATTGAATATGGGAAAAGCCAGTGCTTGAATATACATTGAAAGGTCTTGTTCATTTTACTCAGAAAGCTCTGAACAGTTTTCAGACTGACATATATTTGGAGAATTTGCATGTTCTGTTCTCCGGGACCTTTCACGCTATGTTTCCACAGTTGTGTTTAATGATGGCTTCATTTGTCCATCACTGCATTTGAGAATTCTTCCCTTGTTTTCTGAGCTTTTTCTGGACGAATAAGAGTTTATCTGTAGAAGATTGAGATGCATTCTTCACAAAGAATATGTAGTCCTAAGTTTGTTTTTTCAATGAATTTTTCTAATGCATCTGAGATTCCTTTGGGCAAAGTCACACTCACTTTGTCAGCATTGAACACCTAATTTGGAATATTTTTTTTTAAGATCTCCTGCTGTGGACGGAATGTTCCAGGGGTGTGTTTATCCTATCAATTTACAAAAAGGAAACATATTTCAACATCAGGCTTTGTTCTTTACACTGAAAACTGAATGTCATGCTTGCTACAAATGTTGTGTTCCTATTATATGTTGCAATGATGTGTACTGACTGCTGTCTTTTAAAGCCTGTCTATTTTTATGTATGTATACAGAAAAACAACTTAGAGGTTCTAAGTACTGTACTTTTTGAAGGCAGTGTAAAAGCACATAATGGGTTGAGGAACAAAAAGTGTGTGGATTAACAGTTAGTTAACAGCTATTTAAATTTAGTTGTGATAAACTGCATATGAAATATAAATAAGAACATTCTGAAGTGAAGAAAAAAGGTGTAGCTCTTCTGTATCATCTCCAGAGCCGTGTGCTTAGTAAAATAGCTTAATCCACTGTGATTTAAAATATTAATAAAATATATAATAAAAGTAAGGTATAGAGGTATTTGCTTTGTTTTATGCTGTATTTAATGCTGTATTAGGTTTTGTTGCTGCAATACTTCCCATTTTCTCTAATAAATCCAGAATGTACATTCAGTGCTGTATTGGATATTTGTTGCTTCTGCTTATGACCCTTTTACTATCAGAGTCAATGAAATGAATCACTTGCAGAAGACACCCTAGGGACAAGTTCTCTATTAAGACGACTTAACAGGTCTTTCATGTCTCCAGGTTGTACAATAAGAACAAGTCTAAAGTCATCTTGGGTGGAATTTCTGGATGCAAAGGATGTCTGAAATGTCTTTGGTAATTTTTTTTTTCTTTTGCATTTAACGATTTAGTGTGTTGTAACTATGAAAGAGGAAAATATTGGGAATTATTCTAATAAATACTTACAGAATTGATGCCTGTAACAGAAGCATGTAGATTAAATTAGCTTTATCTTCAAATTGGTAGCAGATTATTAGGTGCATATGTACAACTACATCTTTCCAGAACTGAGTTTTTTGTGCTCATGCATCAAAAATTGTGTTTGTTTGAAATGGACACTATGAATCCATTAAGGTTTTTATCAATGATACACAGCTATGGTGAGTTTTTTTTGACTCTTTCCTAATTGCACTGTTCTGTAAATTTCCTGAAAACATTAATATCTCACTTTCCCAAAATAAGTATAATGACTTAATATCTGCACTATTTCCTCACGGGCGTAATCCGTCCTTACAAAGTAATTTGAGTTGATTGAACAGGTCACAGAAGTTAGATACTGTTTTTAAAGGCCTTAGCTAGTTTCAGACTCGCCTTGCAATGTTTTGCTTTCTTGCAGCGCATACCAAATATAAATTATATTTTGATAAGGAAGGCACAATAAATATGGGCTAGAAATGCTTGAATCAGTAACTGTTATAGCAGTGATCTTTTTTGGATTAAGAAAAGCACATCTGTCCATGTAGAGAGACAGTTTACTTTGCCAAAAAGGAAGTATTACAGTCATTTCTGGAGCGCGAAGCAGTTGTGAACAATATTCAGCATTATTATGCTGTAGATTATGATGGGAAGTAATGAAGAAAATACTGTGCGTCAGTTACAACTTATGCTTTCAGTTGTTTGTAGCTGAGAGGAACCGGTTGGATGGGAAGGAAGATATAAGCAAAGGTAAAAATGAAATGTGGTTAACTTTTTTCTGAAAGAGAGCAAAGAAACTCACTGAAAATATTACAAATACATTTCTGAGGTCTTTTCCTAGAAAAAACTGCTCTAGCAGGCACAAGTCTGACACGTTTGTCAATAGGAGACAGCTGAGTTAGTATGGCTGTCAAGAGAAGAGAAGACAGTATATATTTTATCTTCAAGAAGAAACACTGTCCTTTGGAACAACTGTAAGAGGATCGATATCAAACAGTAAAAGCCCTTTTTTTTTTTTTTTACTGCTTTACTCACTTTCTTTTGTACACTGAGAGAATTTGTGCTGGGAGACCAAAGTTCTAATCATTGCAGAAATGGCAAACAAATTTTAACCTGGTAGCCTCCCAGTTTTTTCACGATTTGCGATTCAGTTTACCTTGTTGGCAACATAAGTATTATCAGACTAATATTTGGACATAAATGTTTTTTAAGGTTTTTCAATGTATCATGTGTAGGCATCTGAAGTTCAAAGTTTAAATATCTCTGTAGGGATAATTATATCTGAATAAAATATCTTTGCTGCTCTTATGTGAATGCATTTAAAGGAAAGAACTTAGAACTTATTGTTTGAATTCGTTGTGTTGAAATCAATCCTAATATATAGACACTGATAAAATGTTTATATTTTTTATTGTATATTTTATGTCTTGGGCCTTTACAAAGGGACTAATTTTATTTTCATTTGTATTAGTCTTTTTAGGGACTTTAGTGTCTGACCCAGGTAAGGACTGGGAAAAAGGTATCATCTTCAGCCCAAACCACAACATTAGCTTGTTATTGTGGAACTGGGTTAAATGCATTAGGAGGAGACATCAAGGTATCGCAGATTAGAGGAAGACTGAATGCCACATTCCTCAGAGCTCTTTTTACTGGGTGATGTAAAACAAGGGAGTCCTGAGGTGCCTGTACTCATGTCTTTTTTGAATTTTTTGTCTGATTTTTTTTTTTCTTCAGACTAAAAAATTTAAAACAGTTCGACAGTAATTCGACTGTAAATTATTCTACATCAGAGACATACAGGCAGAATCACTTGAATTTCATTTTGTTATGGTATGATGCACAATTTTAAGCTTGTGTAACAAATATGACATCACCTGAAAATCCACTATACTGACCATTCTAGAGTGGAAATCTGCCTCACTGCTGGTAGGAGGGGAGTTGCTCCGAGTGGTGAGTTTTCATAAAGAGTAAAGTTGTTTTTCTTCTAAGATTCTACTTTGTGAGGTTTTATGTAGATTTTAGTACTGAAAACCAGAAACAGTGCAAGTAATTGGAGGTTTGTAGTTGTATTGTGGGTTTGGGGTTTTTTTTTTGTTTGTTTTGTTTTTTCCCAAAGGTGGGAAAGTTTATCAGTTCCAATTTGGATCCCAACAAAAGTCTTTGTCACATTTCTGGAAAAATCTGCAGTTTGCCTAGTGACCTGTTCCCATTTGCACCTTGAGCTTCTGAGGCTGCTGATCACCATTACAGCAGGATGTTCTTGGGGAGGCAAAGTATTGCTGGTTTCAGTGGAATGAGATTAATGTTTCAGTATGACCACAGGAAATTTTCTATACGCAGAATAGCACCCTGACAGCCCATTTGCCTTCCCTCTGATCTTCACCCATGAGCTCTCAGCAGAGCTTTTCCCTGTTGCCTAGAAAAGCTCCATCCTCTCAAGCCTCCACTTTGCACAGAAAGGGCTGTCACTGTCCATCTGTGGCTTCCCTGACTATTCCTAAAGCAGCTCTGTTCCTTGCCTGGCTTCATAGGAGGTCTGTACCAAGGTATACTATTTTCTCAGCCCCTCACTTTCTTTGAATTTGGCTTTATTTCGTCCTGTGCAGACCTCAGCTGCCTCACTTGCTTGAGCTGTCCTCTGGACAAGGCTCCAGTGTAGCTGGCCTCAAGCAATTCCTTAATTTTTTGGCAGCAGGTTGGCAGGAGACATTACACAAATTTTCTAAGAAATCATATTATTGATTGTTGTTATTAAAGCTCTTATGTCCTTAAAACATGAGAACATGCTTTATACTTCTATGTATTATGGTTCTAGAAACTGGCAGATCTTACCTTTTCATTAACCTCTTGCAAGGAATGTGATGTAGGTACATAAGGTATGCGTATTGATGAGATGGCAGATGCTGGGAGGAAATCTGTCATAAATACTAGCGGGTCATATAATTTTCAGGCCAAAAAAGGTACAACCTCTTTAAGAGTATAAAAGGTCCCCTTGGTAGATCTATGGGAACAACAGATTATCAGAGTGTGCTCTGAAATAAGGGGTGTTCCATGACAATAGACTTCTGAATTTCATGGAGCCATTCCTAGAGGGTTAGCCTAAAGAGCTTCAGTTCCATTTGTCCAGCTCCAACTATAATCTGTTTGAGATAGGAAGACCATATAAATGTCATAATGTCAAAAAGTAAGACTTCTCAAAATGGTCCATGTCTCTTTAGAAGACACAGCAGACCTGAAGTAATAGTTCACTTTCATATACAAAACTCCATAGGTTATTTTGACATAAAAGAAAATTACTCAGATTACTTCCCAGAGTTTTCATAGTGTTTGCAAAAATGACGAGAGTACAGTCAGCATAATTCATAGACATTGTCTAAGCAAGTTGTAGGTTGTATTAAGTTACATTAGTCTGGGCTGTGTACTAGGAGTCCTGCAAGTTCTGGTCAACCAGCAGCCATTTTGCCTACCTGTAACAATAAATGAAAAATTGTTTAAAAACTTGGTTCCGTTTTGTTGGAAAGAAGACAGTGGGTCGCAGAACAGGATTTTTCAGCCATTTTGCCTTATGCTGATCTGCCAGTTAATTCTTACAGCCAGTAATCTTGTACCTGGTTATCCCAGGAGCAACCTCAGAGCAATAAAACTCCTCTGCTTCTAATTCTGTTAGGTAGAATTTTTATTGTAAGAACTGTAATAAAACTCTTTCAGATACATTGATTACCAAGCTTATTTTAGGTCTTAAAACCATGAGAGATGCTTTCTTGTACATTTGTGTTGTGGTTTAACCCCAGCTGGCAAGTAGGACCATGCAGCTGTTCACTTACTTCCCCCCCAAGTAGGGTAGGAAAAAAAAGGACAAAAAAAATCTCCAAACCCTCATGGTTTGAGATAAAGACAGTTTAATAGGACAGTAATGGACGAGAAAAATAATAATGATAATGGTAAAAGAATATACAGAATAAATTGATGCAATACAGTTGCTCTCACCACCCAGTGATCAATTGCCCAGCCTGTCCCAATCAACGATCATGGATTCCTGCCTCTTGGCCAACCCTGACTTGTATACTACGCATGATGTCTATGGTATGGAGTATCTCTTTGGCCAGCTTGTCCGGTCTGTGGGAAGCTGAAAAAGTCCTTGACTTAATATAAACATTACTTAGCAATGACTAAAACAATACATGTATCAA
This sequence comes from Limnodromus scolopaceus, assembly GCA_028565335.1. Lineage (NCBI taxonomy): Eukaryota > Metazoa > Chordata > Aves > Charadriiformes > Scolopacidae > Limnodromus > Limnodromus scolopaceus. The sequence continues at coordinate 47,798,838 of JAOXNO010000033.1, read as the reverse complement.
CACTGTTCTCATACTAAATCCAAAACACAGCAGCTACTGGGAAGGAAATTAAATCCCAGCTGAAACTGAGACAATTTTTTATTATATATTGGAGAATTAAAAGAAAAAATATTGTGTGTGGAGGAGGGGAGGTTGGTGGTTTGTGGTTACAGGAAATCCTTTCTGTTTTCTTCTGCATGTACTTATTTAGAATCTATACAATTTTTTTTTATTGCTGTTTTTAGAGCAAAAGACCTTTGTCTGAACTTTGTTTTGCTACTTTAGTAAAAAGGTTGGAGCAGATGAATTAAATGAATGCCAACGTTTTCTCATCGTAATTTTGTAGCTTGTTGCTCCAAGTAATTTTGGAATTGTGAATTGTTCATTCTAATTTAACTTGCGGAGTAAGCAGCAAGAATGACAGTTCAAATCCAATATACAGATCCTTCTTTTAAGCAAATATTTTCAGAGGAGAAAAGCCTTGTGTGCTTTATATTCCAATATTCAGTAATAACCAATATTCAGTATCCCCTGTAATTCTTTAAATCGCTTTTCCATATTTATTAGTTTCTTCATGGAGTTTTTCTAAAACAGTTCTGTTTATCCAGATTATTTGCTTTTGCTGTTTTCATCTTCTGGATGTTAAAAGTTGACTTTAGATAAAAGCTTTTTTTAGAAGTACCATTTTTGCTGAGTCTTTTCAGGTATGTTATATTTTAAAAAAGGTTTTGAGTGATGATTTCCAAACCCAGTAATAAGAGCAGCTGTAGCCTTTAAAACTTTAAACAAGGGGTTTATGAGGGCCTGAGTTTGATGGAAATCCAAGGACAATGCACAAACTAATACTTGATATAAAAGGGAGAGTCAAGATTTCTAATCCTTGTAGTTGTCTACTTTCAGCTGTAGAAAATTCTGAGAAATTTGTATTTAACTTCTCTTTCATTATCCTATTTTTTTAACCTCAATAATCATAAACACTAGAGTGAGAACTGTCTAGATAAATAGCTGCTCATTTTTTCTAATATCACAGGATTTTTACAGTTACGGTTACATTTTCTATGGATGCTTTATTCTTTTGTCCATTCAAAAAACTTGAAAGCAATCCGTGATCTTACTATAGGAAGATTTATTTCTGAAATTCATTATAAGTTTGCTTTTGGTTTAAATTTCAGTTTTGCAATCGATGTAGAGAACTTCACCATTAATTCTGTATTCATTATTTAAGCCTTTCAATTAAGTGAATGCAGTACCTCAAATGTTGACATATTTCCATAATGGTTTTCCAGGTGTATTTACAGGTTAACCTCTATTTTATAACTACTCTGCCTAGTACTAAATAGATTAATAATTGTTTTTCAAATAATTTCTGGAAGTTATATTTCTGTTACTGAAAACAAACTTGGTTAAAAAATTAAGCTTTTAAGGGAATTGATCACAGAAGGAAACAATACTTCAAGTAGTACAAATTGAATATTGACATGAAAAGCTGCCATGTAAGTTTTCTGCTTTTGTTTTTAAATACTTTGGTTTCTGTCACATCTTTGAGTAGCTGGTACAAATCTACAATAGTATATTTGAATAAGCATGTGAATCAACTGGTCTAATATCCGAATTAGAATGCTTGTGGATTTAAATAGCCAGTACATTTTTTAAAAGTGCCTATTGCATAAACCCACTATGAAATTTGTAATGAAGATATTTTAAGTTTTAGACCCTTCATGCACATATATATATATAAAATATAAAACCAGCTTATTTTAGATTAACGTATTCATAACTGATCAGTAATACATATCTTCAGCCTGTTTTAGATGATGACAAACATAAGGTGAGTTAGTCAAGAATTTTATTCCAGTTACTTCTGAATTTGTAAGTGAATATTCCATCATTCAGCTCATACTTTGCCAGTTTAACTACTTTTTAAAGTAATTTTTGATTGACATGTGACCACTATTTATATTACTGCCTGAAATCATCCACAAGCAGGATGTGTGCACAAACAGAATGTGGTTTGAGCAAAGACAGTTTGCAAAATTGGAATGGGAATATTTTATAATGCAATTAAATATTAACCTTTTTAAAAATTGTATATATTACCTTTACTATCCAGTTTTATTGGCAAATAGGATTTCAAAAAGTAATGTATTGTTTAAAAATTATCAATTTTGGCATGTGGGCATTAATTTTTTACAGTTAGGATGTAATTATCTATTTCATCCTTCCTTTGTCTTCAGATAATAACTTGTGTTTCTGCAAAACTCAGGTACAAAGACTGTTACTTCTAAAAATGTTACATGAAGGTAGAGAATAGCTAAACAGCATTAGTTTAAAAAAATTTATTTTATCACAATCCCCTTTTGTTTTGCATGGATTATTTGTTATATTTGATGGAAGTCATGTTTGAAAGGGATTATTTTTTGAAAGTACACTTTTAATAATGTAAAGTCTGAAGTTCACAGCATTTTCTTTAATTTTTACATGCAGTATTAAATCATTATGGCTATTGATGTTTGCTTAGCTATGATACTAATATGTCGCGTATGGAAACAAATAATGATGCAAAATGCTTTGGTTTTTTTAATCATCTAGGAAGTTCAGTACCAAGGACTTACAGTTAATTATTTTTTAATAAAATGTTAACATATAAATAGTTGCTATTGCTCTTGAGATGCTGAAAAGATGCATTTAGTTTAATATTATCTATTTAATTTTGATAGAATGACAATTGAGAAGGAAGTTTCTTTGTAATTGAGATGCCCAACAATAGTTCTTATAATTGGTTTTAGGCATGGCTTTTAGCGTATAATAGGGGTCAGATATTGATCTCAGTAAAATAAAACTTTCTATGGGGATCATTAAATCATTTATTCTGTGCTGGCATCGGTGTAAGTTATTACTTAACTTGTCATTGTTATAGCCAAAATTTCCTTTGAAATCATTTACTGCTCTATGGGATTTTTAACTGTGCTAATTAATATGATTATTGGTTACTTCCTAGTCATTAAATATCTAGGATGACTTTTGGGATCTCGTGCCTTTGTCCATTAATCTATCATTTACAGTAATAATATCCAAGATGTCAGTATCAATTCAACCTTTATAGACTCACTATTATTAATTTATGCCATAGCTATTTCAGTCCTTAGGATATGCAGTAAAAAGTGTTTTAACTGCTCTGATCAACAATTGCCCGCTGGATCTATACACGCCCATTTGTTTGCAGCATTATAGGATGTTTTATTGATTCTTAATTTTCTGTTGTTTATTTCTATGTTGTCATATTTGATATTTTTAATAAGCAATAGAATATTAAGAACTAGAATTGAACGAGTGATTCACTTTTGGAACAGTGGCAGATGCTTTGCTGCTTTCTGAACCCGTTGTGTTTCCACCAAGTACTTCTCCAGCTTAACGCATTGTGGCAAAAAGAGCTCATTACAAATAGCAGTCTAATATCAAACAAAAAGTGAAAGAAGTGTGATTTCATCCATTATCAAGTCTGACCAATATAACTTCTAGAATTGCATATATGGTTTATGTTATAACATTAGATAACTTCTTGTACATAGATAGATATCAAAATGTGTCAAGAAGGATTTATTTTAAAAAAAAACCACATTTTAAAAAGTTGATTGTTGTACTTACTGATAAAAATGTTTTATTTAAACTACCAGTAAACGTAACTTCTAAATTATTTGAAACACTGTTCCAGACTTAGTTTAAAAGGTCTGAGGTTGCTACGTTTGCCTTATACAGAAGTCAGAGATATCCTTAATATTTAAAAGCAAAGCAGTGTTCCAGAGTGGTGTTTGGGTGTTGTACAATTAACATATTATCAAAGTTTGTATATTTCCAGCCTTAGTATTTCCATTTCCTTCAAATGCATCTTCTGGCTACTGTAGTACTTGAAAGTCTTGTACTCATGTAAAACTTCATTTATTTCTATTTTAAAAAAGGTAACTATATTACATTTAAAGGTATGTTATCAAGGTTGACTACTGCCTATTTGTAATTTCTCAGGGAATATACATCTAATGGGGAGTGAACATTTGTTTGTTTACTTAGTTGTATTTTTTTCTTTCTAAAATATGTTTACATTTTGAGGGTTTATTAATACCCTACCATATAGTTGTCAACTTGTATGTGTTCTTGCAGATAGACTTCAAAGCATCAGATAACAGACTGATACTTCAGGGAGCAAACCAAAGAATTGCTCCCAGTGATAATTGATGGTGAAGTGTTCTTACCACCAGTGCAAATGTAGACTAGTTTAGTTTGCATTTGGGGGTGGAATGCATTTCCATCCAGAAGACATGGCAATGCAAAGAAAATATTGAGGAAATGGAGAGGGATTTTTTTTGTTGCGTAGCTACTACTTGCCATTTGGTTTTCCTCAGTTATAGGATAACACAGATATAACTTAGGATGATGTTGGATTTAATGAACAAATGTACTGAATTTTATCTGTTGCAGGCATTTAACTTCTCCTTAGGTCACTCCAGTGCAATAACTTTATAACATTAGCGTAGCCCATTTAAATGTTATGTTTTTGAAGTCTCTAGCATAGCAATCCGTCAACTCCCTGTTGGGACAGTTCCAGAGTCAGGATGTGGGACTATGCTGATGGGAGAATGTAACAGGGACCTTTCTTTGGGTGGCATAGAGCTTCTCTGAGCAGCTTGGGGCAACTCGTGGTGGATTTGGTGAAGTTAGAGAAGATCAGATGTTCTGTTTTCCGCTGCAACAGGGAAGAGGAGATGCAGATCCAGTACTGGCATGCAGAGAAACAGGAGGAAGACAAACAGCTTTTGGTACAACTGATGAGTGAACTCCCAGCAAGGTCCAGTTTGTGATGGAGAAAGACTGACTCTGGATATTTCTTCTTAAACTGTAAAATATATATGCATATGAGGTGAAATGGATGGGGTCAAGCATTTCTGCACTTGCATACTGCCAATATTTATTTAAGGCAAGTGCTGGATCTTATTAAACAACTGGGAGCAAAGAATTTTTTTTTCAACCTGGAATTTTGTTAATCATCCAGAATAGAAATTCTTGCAAAAACGGAGAGCAAGCTTTATAAAATCCATGCATTTTCTAATTTTTTTTTTTTGCCCAATGGGCATTTTATTGCAAAATAATTCAAAATTAAGGTTCTTAATTGACAAGTAAAGCACTGACCAAATGCCAATAACAACTGAATCACTAATATTTTAGGCCATCTGTTGTAGAATTGTCAGATAATTCAGAATTCAACATTTTATTCCCTTTATACAGCTGATTTTCATCTAGATCTTGACACAGAGAACCTAACAAAATCAACCCAAATATGCAACACTATCAGATAAAATAAAAGCACGTGTTGTACTTTTAGGATTTTTTTTTAAGACTTAATTTTTTAGAAGGCAGTTTTTCATTTGTGTCTGGACTGTAATATAATCACAGGTATACTCACCTTGAAGTTTTGAACTCCTGATGTTATTTGTTCAAGCAAAAGGCATTTACATTTTTAAATCTAATAACGTATAGGGAGAGCTGTTCTTCAATTACATGGAAAATATTCAGGAAAAGCTTGCAGGGTCTTTATCTTTTGTGGGCAGTCTTTGAACTACTTCTGGAGAAACAATACTGGCAGTCAAAGCAAGATTAACATTTATGTATCGCCAACAGAAATTAGTGCCCCAGTTACCATGTTTTTCCACATATGCAGATTTCATAACTATAAAGTTGTATATTGTTTCACCTGATTTTAAATTCCTTTACATACAGTAAGTTAAAACATAAAGAACATAATGTTTATCGTGAGACCATAAGATGTACTCTGCACTGATGGTGCTTTACATATGAAAATCCTGTGGCCGTGTTGTAGACCACTGTTTGCTTTTGGTTTCAAGTTTGTTTGTTTTAAGAGGGTTTTAAAAACAAAGACTGATTTTGTTGACTATTTGCTTTGGTTTTTGTCTCACTCAATGAAAAGTAGTAATTGATCACAGTACAGATAAAGTTGTGATCAGAAGAATGAAAAGTGGCAGATGTGTGTGAGCAGTTATACTGGAAATGGATTTGAAACAAGAAGGTTGACAATATCAATAATGAGAAATGTGTTATTTTATGAAATTATTATTAATATGAAATTATTTTACAAAATTATTATTTCATAAAATTGCATAGATGTCATGCTAAAATAGGGCTCAACAATTTTGCAAACTAAGTCCGTTCAAAAATACTAGAACAATAAATCATTTATTCCTTTTTGAGGGGCAAAGCTGGAAGTGCATCAGTATTCAACAGCTCAACTAACTGAAAACAAAGTTGTAGCCACATATATTTGTAAACTTTTTATATGTTGCTTACAGTTAAGTATACTTTGTTACCAGCCTCTCAATTGCAGCAAATAAGATGATACAAAGTGAGGCAATCTGTGTAATGTTCTTTTATGAAACACCTGTAACAATGGACTGGGTGTCTCTGGTTAAATAATGAAAAAAATTTGGTACTTTTGCTTCTCTTGACATTGTAGGTTTTATTGACAGTTATTTCACTACTTCTTGGTTCTAGCAGGCAGAAGCAGAATATTTCAGTGAAAGGCTTTGAGCATTTAGCCTCTGTTCTGATCTTTTTGTGTTTTATTTAAAGTTCTTTTTTTGAGTCAGGAGTTCTTTTATAGGATTTTTTTTTTTTTTATATCACTGCAATTCTAACCATACTCCAGATACAGCTTAGTAAAGGTGCCACAAGCTGTCTTCAGCCATGGATTCCTGTTACAATGCTCTTTATGCTTGGTCCAAAGCCTGTTGACCTCTTATGTATTTGAGTTGCTTGGATTATTTTGGCCCAAATGACAATTCATGAAAGTTGGGCTTATGCTACTTGGAGACCTCTGCAACAGGATGGCAGATAGTCTTCTCCACATAGAATGGGTTAGCACTTCATGCAATGTAGGATATATTTTCAGAGTTAGTAGTTTTTCCCTTCTTCCTGTAGACCATTGCAATTAATTACAGACCAGGGAGGAAAATACCTTGTTTCTTAGTAAAAGTGTAGTACTAGCATTTCCTAGTGTTTGTTTTTTAGAAGGAGCGTTGGGATAGTCTCATCTGATGTTGGTTTTGAATTTGGTATTTAGAAAAGCTGCTTTTGGTTTTTGTCTCTTGTTTTCAAAGCTCAATATTGTCTGGCTATTTAGGTTGCAATATTGAGCTTCAAAACAGTTCAGTTATTTTAGTGGAGATGCTAATACCATGAAAGTGAAGGAGAAGAGGCAATTAGTAACCAGGCTCCCATATTTAAAAAGAGAACTAGAGTTTCACTCATTTCTTACCTCTTCATTCAGAGAACTGAGTTGATAATCCAGGCAGTCTTCTGGGTTTAGAAGCTTTGTTTTCCCAGTAGTGTAGCTAAAAACCATGAAAGAGCAAGGAGGAGTAAGCAGTAGCCTGCAGAGAGCTCAGGAGTTGTCTTGAGGAGGAGGTGAGGAAGTTGTAGTTAGGAGAAGAGAGGACAGCAAGTATTGTGAATCTCCAAAAATAAGGAAAATGTGAAATACTTGGGTTTCCCAGCTATGAAAGCAGATTCCAAGAGCAGTTTTTTGCACAGCGTGCCCTACAGATCTTCTGACAAACACCCTTTATGAGTAGTACCTTTGGAGTAGTTGGCCTGCAGAAGAGTTATGAACAACTTAGAGTACTGATAATCAGAAGTAGTGCAGTGAGTATTTCACAGGATAAATCTGTGGCTTTCATCCTGGATGCAATACTGTAAAACTCCCTTATCTTTTTTTCTCCAGGTACTCTGATTCCAACCAATTGTCATTCATTTGACATTACCGGAGTAGCTCATAGTACACCAGAAATCAATGGGAAGTTCATCTAATTTATGTTAATTTTGGTCTAGACCTTTTTAAAAGTCAGCATTATGGCAGAATGTGCTTGTGACAGCAGCATAGGTTACTACTGAGGGACCTGCTTGATGGGTGGTGATTGGATGTCTCCTCTTGTTCTTGGTGACAGTGTGGCATTCTTGTAGGCAAGAAATGTCATCCTTCTCTCTGACAGGAGATCAATACACTAAAATGGTTCAAGAGTTTCTTGCAGAAGCATATTCAGTTTATAGTGACACAGTATGCCACCACCACATCTCTCCTGCAAGGAATAATTCTTACTTCAGTTATAGTCATCTGCCTGATAACTGGTTAAAAGGTTTGAGGATGTGAACGAGCATCTTGGATACTGGATATAATATGCAATGCTACTTCTCTTGTCTCACATCGTTGGCTTTCGTCCAGAATTAAGGAACATGTTTCTTGAGAAATGCAAACAACTTCATCTAGCTTTCAGTCATCTTACATCTTTTCTAAAAGTCTCTGCTTAGTTTGTGAGAGAACAGTAGATTCAGGGTTTTGGCCTTATTTTCAAGATGTAAAAATGTTACTAACTCAAGGTAGCTTAAAACTTTTAGATAAAAACTGCCCTCTTCAGTAACAGGAGCGGTATAATTAATCAAGAAGAGCTAACCTTCAAGTTAATATGGGCTGGAAATTTTATTTCCTAGTGTAGTGTAGGATTGAAATGAATTTCCATTAAGGACTAATATGGTCTTATCACTTTCCAGACCAGCTGCCAAGTGCACTTCTTGCTTGATCTTTCTGCTGTAACAAGATACAAAACAGTGTATATGTTCAAATAAGGAAACCAAAAATAGCAGGCTGCACATACCGCTCTCTTCCCAGATATGAGAGAGAATAAGCTGTGAAAATTTATAGTTACATCAGTTACGTTACAGAAAAATACTGAGATAGTATGATGAATGTAGTCGCACTAAAACCTTTTTGGAATAAAAACAAAATAACTTGTTGCATTTGGACTGACTTACTGTGCCAGATTTTTGGTATGTGTAATATAGGGATCTTGCATCCTGACATGAGCATGAAGCAGCTTTCTAAGATTTCTAAGACCTACCTAATGATTTCAGTGTGTGAAAACGTAATTGCCTGTTTGTCCACTTCTGCAAATTTCAAAATTGTTATACAATAAACATAAAGTAGCTTTGCATTGAGGTGCATCTTGAAAACCAAGCTGCTGCTTTGTGACATTTGAGAGGTTGTGATTGGGACTTTTCAATGTAGAGATAAAGAACATAATTCCCAAATTTTTAAGCTCCTTTTTCTTGAGAGGTGCTACATCTCACCACTGTGTGAGGACAGAAGAGGGGAAAATGCAATTTGAAAACTACACTCCCCATATCTCTCCGAAAAGCAAATTTTGCAGAACTCCATAGTGCAGTAGCCTGTAGTGACTCTAGTTCTCTTCTCTGCCTTCCTACTACTGAATAAAATAAATAGCAAATGAGCTTAAATGCTGAATATAGGTGAAACATAATCAATTCGGAAAATGAGTAGTGTATGCTAGTGTTGGATACAATATATTATATCGCACACAATTGTCAGTCAGTCTCAGATGCATGAGACTATCTAATTGTACTTTTAATTCTTTGTTTCCCCACACTTAATTGCATTAAAGGGTGCTATATCCTGGCCACTAGCATTAATCTTCTACATAAGCAATTCCTGTAATTGCGATGGAGATTGCTTATAGAATTTAGCAAGGTGTGAAAATGCTCTGTGTTACTGTGATTGAGATGGGAGTGTAGTTGGCTGGAAATTTCTTAATGAAATGTCATGTCAGGAGATGTAGATTGACACTAAAATGTGGGGGAAAGAATTACCAATTAAACAATTTCTCTAGTTGAGTATGAAAGTTCTGATTGCGAGAAGACGGTCAGTGATGCTTTCGAGGCTAGATAGCAGTTTCCAGGAGCCCAGTGGTGAAGGAGCTGCAGTGAGAAGTAATATGGTAATTATGCTTTAAAGTATTCTTGTACAGTTCAGTAGTATTTCAGTAGTTTTGCCAAGAAGGTATTCTTGTAGCTTCTTTTTTTATAGCTAAAATTTAAAGCGTTTGCAGACTCATTTTGGTCTGTAAAATGTAACATAGTGCTATGGATATGCATCCATGGCTTCCCCATTGTTGGAAGTGTTCAAGGTCAGGCTGGATGGGGCTTTGAGGAACCTGTTCTAATAAAAGATGCCCTTGCCCATGGCAGTGGTATTGGAAGCAGGTGATCTTTAAAGGTCCCCTGCAACCCAAACCATTCCATGGTTTATAGGCCTGTAGGTGAAGGTGCAGAGTTTGACAAAGGTGGCTTAATTTAAAACATAAAGGGTAATACTTTTAAAGTAAATGGAACTTGTCACTTGTTTTGTCTCCTGTCTTATTACCAAGTTTTTATTGCTTAGAAAGGAGGGAAAACATTTTGGCAATATCTAGTGTTAGACTTGAAAAAAATAAGTTCTTTTTAATGTAGCTGTACCTGCTTGTTAAAAAAGTTTAACTTTTCTCACCCCACAGACTTCTAAGAGATTTATGTAACAGACGTGTAATTCTACTTCTATTAGAACTGTCAGAGCAATGTAAAAAAGCTATTGCTAAATCTTATTAATGCTCATGTATAACTTGTACAATTCAGAATCTTATAAATGTTGATTCCTGTGAAATGCAGAGTAAATCCATGTGATATTTACCATTTTACTATTTTTAAGTGCTGGCAATTGTCTTCTCTCATTAAACTGGGAGAAGGCAATGGTTCAGCATTTGGACTGCATTTTACTGAAAAACTCACATACGTAATTTATGTATGGCTATGTACAATTTTTTAAAAATATATTTGAAATTTGTGCTACTAAAATAAGTAGTTTTACCAGGACACTTAAGTGAGGAATAGTTCACTCAGACCAGGCACCTGTTATTCTGGCTGTAATGAGTTGCCATAATCTTGAGTAGGAGCTATAGTAGCAAAGCTTTATCCTTGGTCTTTTCTTTTTTCAACCAGAGCATAACTTGGAAACACAGTCTCTGGAAGTCTAATCATGCAAACTGTCTATTTTTTTTCTTCTTCTTTGTTCTTCTAGTAATCTAGGAAAAATTATAATATCTGCAGTTAAACAGTTGAACTTCCATTCTTTAAGTCTGTAACGTGTGTTCTAATTAACAAAGTATTACAAGATGAATTTATACTTGTCTCTCTTAAAAATGCCTTCCATGAAGGATGTCAAGTGTATCCAATATAGTGCTGTAGAACTGCACATTTTGAAAATATGAGATGTTAGTTTTTTGTATGAAAAAAAAAGTTTATCTTCTAAGGTTTGTAAACAGTATAAAAAAAAAAAAAGCCTGTTGTTGTGACATTGATACCACTGATGATGTGTTGCTGCCACAGGGTAGTAATACGGGCAAACTAAACATGTGGCCAAGAACTGTATATGACTAACATGAATAAGGGTCTTTCACTAAAATACTTATTAGGTATAAAAGCAGTTTTGAAGAAATGAGGTACAACTGTAATATTTAAATATTACCCTAATGGTTTGCTGTTCAAGTGTGAAGTATTCAATCACAAAAGATGTGTATTCCAGTACTTATTCCAGTTCCCAGTACTTAACATGCTTTCTTACAGCAGCACGTGTGCACATATACAACATACCAGGCTTTTAAGTGCAGAAAAACCCAACACAGGTCCCACAGTTCTTTCTCTAAACTTCATTAGCTTTTTCTAACTTTTGAACCTAAATCTCTTCAGGCATGATTTCTTACCCACTTTCAGAATACAGCTTCTTTTTCCCCCACTCTTGCTTTTTCACTGAACAAGCATATGTTATTTTAATCAGTAGTTTTAATCTGTAAAGCACCGTTTTTTGGACATGCATGGGCTACTGCTAATAGTAGGGGATCTATGGCAGAGGGACCAGTTTCACATGTGGAATACACATGCAGTCCATGTGCTTGGCATTTTGATGTGAGTTTGTGTCTGTCTTGGATGAAAAAAAAAAAAGGGCAATAAATCAATAAAAGCTTAAAAGTAATCTTTTCTCCCTGCTGGTTTGAATCCTTTCTAGTAATGGAGATTCATGAAATGCACCAGTAATTGTTTCCTTTTCTAGAGAATTCATTAACTGAGGCATTAGCCTTTTTATTGTTGTGAGAGATGACTAATTCTTTGCATCCTGTTATGCTTTGTCAGGTGCATTAAAATATTAAATGCATATTATTTAATTTTGAGTTTCTTTTTCAAATAATGAAAATCTTGTGTTTTGAATTATTTTCTGTAGAGGCAGTTCAGTTTCACTGCTGTTGTCTTTTAAATCCCTAAGATTTTATTCATTCATTTGCACAGTTCACGTCTGTCTCTTGCATCCAACTCTCCAAAAGGGAGGGAGGTTTTCAGCTCTTCAGCCTGTTCAGAAAAAAATAATAATGAGTGGAGATTGATCTTCTTTCAATGTAATTTTCTTTCATTTCAGATTTCAAAAAATACGGAAGTGATTACTAACACCGATCTAACAACCGACTTATTTGGCATTTTAAAATGGTTTTTACTTGGGAGTTTTTAAAGTACTTTGTAAAACAGTAGGTATCACAGTATTTCTATGTGCTGGGATATGTGTTGCTTTACAAACCAAACCAGTGGTGGATGAAATGAAGAAGGCACCCACCAGGTTGTGTGTCTCAGGTCTGAGAGTAAGAGACAGAGCCAGGAATTCAGCGTATGAGTGAATCAGATTTGTAATCTGAGAAAGTCCACACCAGTCTCTTAATTTCCTTTAAATCTGTTCATAAGTAAGATCGGGAGTTGTTACAGTGCCAGTCTTTCTGAAGAAGCTTTTGCTGAATACCCGAAATGAAGTTTTCAGAAATACTGGTTGATGAGAAGCATATCTGTGATATCCACATTCCAAGGAATGAGTGTTTCCTGAAACTAGGGACGCCTAATGTAGGTGTCTCAGTAGGTAGTCTTTAGTAATTTTCTAATGGTAGTCTGAGCTTCTGAATTAAATTTTATTCATGGCCTGGAAATCTGAGTTAGCAGAAATGCTTCCCGTCTGTCTGTAGTCAAACGCATCTGCATTAATACATTTTCAGTAGCGAGTAACTTTTGGCTTGTGGACAGATGTATAATTGAGAGAGAATGCTACTAAGAGGGAAAAAAAAAAAAAAGCCTTGGGAAAAAAACCTTATGGTGAAGATAAATATCTCATAAAAAGTTTATAATGACAGAATTACTACCACAACCTTTTCTACTGTGTTTACCATATTCCCTGTCAAAAAGGCCATTTTATAATCTTGTGCCATAAAAATAAAGGATTAAGATTATCAAATTATTGCACTGCATTTTGGAGCTGAAGTAATTTGACTAAAAATATAAAATATAGTGGACAATAGGTGAAAACCTCATAAGCTTTGTTTTTTAATGGCATGCTGACAAAGGGCATTCTCGGCCTTATTTTGAATAATTTTATCAACAGGAAAAAAGTTTCACTAATAAATATAGTGAAAGCTGCTGATGCAATAAAAGTAAAAGGAGATGGAACTGCTGCAGAGCCTTCAAGTTTGCTTTTGTAATCTGTACTCTATCAAATTGTGTTCGAATTTTAAGTCATAAATACAGAATAAGAGACTGTCAGCTGTACTCACAGGACAGAGAACCCCATCCTAAAAAAAAGTAGCCTTGTTTGCACTGGTGATGTATGATCTGCTGAACCAAGTGTAAAGTCTTTTCATCATAGTTGTCCTGGAACGTGTCTGAGGACTGTGAAGAAGAGCAGTAAAGGTTCTTCTACATTGGATGTTGATGTAACTGCTCCTGCAAGGCTTTGTCTTGTTCTAGCACTCACAGACCGATACTTTAGCAAGCTGCTGTTGAATTTAAGGATGCAAAGGTCTGATGCAATATAGGATCAGAAACATGACTTTCTAGGAAAGTATCAAGGAGCTTGGTCTCTTCTGCAAGTAGATCAAGGGATGGCTTGGTGATACTTAAGAGTTATCTGTGCAAAGAACATCGGGGAGATCTTCCATCTGCCAAGCAAAGCTGTAAGAAAATCTGATGACTTGAAGTTTAAGCCAAACTGATAATTAAGCAAAACCAGCCAGTCATAAAGGACGCTTGTTGAAAGAGCTTACCATGTACTATGGTGGAGTCTACAGCACTAGCAGTTTTTAAATTATGATGATTTTCTAGATGTCTCTTGGGATCTATATTGGAGAGACTGTTAGTTTGATTCCAGCAGTATCTTTGAGGCATTGATAGTACTAACTCGTTTTAGTTTTATTTTGTCTTAAGGTGGTTTTTGTGCATCCCTGTGAACTGTGGACCTCGCTTTCTGCATGGCTCTATCCGTCCCTCTTTGTAGTATATCTCTCCATTCCCCAAGAATGTGAGTTGTGCCCGTGTGTCAGAAGGGACTGTAGATCCATTTGTCCTGAGTCTTGTCTCCAAGAGTGGCCACTAAAGGATGCTTAAGGAAAGTATCATGTGTGTTCTGCTCTTGCTCTTCATGAAGCATCTCATTTCATGGCGATTGTTGGATGCTGAGCTAAATGGAGATTTTGTCAGTGTAACATAGCGTATTGAATGCTATGTATGAGAACAAATTTGGAATTTACCTGCTTGTGTACTTCTGGCCTGGGTTTGCATTGTGGCCATTATCAGTGGCTGCTGATGGGTTTTCCATAAGCTTGTCTAATTCCTTTTAAGAACCACCTAAAGTTTTGTCATCCATGATACTTCTGACACCTGATTTTACAATTTAATTACATACTCCTGACAAAGCTTCCTGTTGTTTTTTATATACTGCCTTACTATTTCACCATGTGCTCCCTAGACATTGAATTGAGACATGGTGTGTATTTTACATGCATTTGTTCTATTCCCCACAGTCTTGTTGTCTTCAGGCTGGGGAATTCCAGTACATTTCTTTTTCTCCTTTTTCAGCAAGTTACTCCATGCCTTGCACCATACTTCCTGGCACTTTTTCTAGTTCTCCATCTTTTTTTGAGGTAGATACATCTTAGATTTAGGTAATGCTGTTATAATGTTTGGAGTTTTAGTCCTTTCCTGAAGAGTATCTAACATTCTTTTTGGTGGCTAATTCAGTAATCATTTCACTTTTGTGATTAATTTATTGATCTTTAAGCTCCCTGTACAGTTTCTCTTTGACTGCACTGACATCTAATGGTGAGGCAAAGTGGCTTAACTACACTTAATTGAAAGATAAATTGTCTGACAGGCAAATATAATTATATATTTTATTCTTAATTCAGCATTAATTTTTTGTAAGACAAGATGGAATCACTTGCATTTTTGCACAGAAGATCTGACCTAATACTTTTTCTTCTGGCAATTAATCTCTTTTTGTTCTGCTCTTTGGGCTATAGTTATTTTTAAATGTAGTTTAGATCTTTGTAAGAAGCCTTTAGTATAGATCACAGTATCTGCAGAAAAGGACAGCAGCATGAAATAAAAAGTAAGAACAAATGCTGTCCTGCAGAGCTTCAGAATAGGCTGTTGCAGTGTTGTTATAGTGGTCTTACTGCATTTTGAAGAAACATGCAAATAAGTCGTTGTCGTCTTTTTCTCATCCTCCTATTAGAGGTTCTTCTATGTTTTTAATTGGACATTTTTCAAACTCAAAGTGATAAGTACTGTTGAATAATACTTTTGAACTTTAGAAAAAAAAGAAATATTGGGTTCTTATGTTATTCGTTAAGTTATATTCTATGTTTATGTGTAGTACACTGTGTAACTTCAGTGAGACGTAACGTAACTTCTGTTATGAACCACCATTCCTCTGATCCAATTTTTTTTATACAGAACTAATACTGCTCCTACTGACACTATAAAATGTTCAGCTACAAATTTTAGAGCTTTTTCAAGTAGAACATTTCTCTCATACATCATCAGCTTTATTTTTCCCTTTCTCAGAGTTAGAGCCCATCTCTTGCCGTAGCTTCAGAAATCTGGCTTCTTTACTATACAAATGCATCTTTGTTGTCATTTGAACATTAAGCTGATTTCTGTGACTTTGCATTTTTACATGTCATTTTACTTTCTGCTGTTTATCAACTTGATTCTACCGTCTGTTTTGCCAAACACACAATATATATTTTTTTGTACTGGAGAAATATTTTCCTTTTCTCAGTAATAGCTTTCTCATGGTCTAAGTTGCCTTCAGCATATGTCATAGCCTGTCCTTTTGCCAAAAAAGGGCAAAAGCTGAAACTTGAAGCTTAATTTCTAAGGAAATTCCTATTTGTGGCTTGTGCATTGAGTTAGGTTTGCAGAAAAGCTTACTACTTCATTCTTTGGGAGGAATTAAGTCCATAAAATGGATTTCAGAATTCTGGAGGGTTTGTACCCTAGTGCCCTGCTTTTAGCTGCATAAGCTGGGGAACGAGTTGTGGCACAGAATAACTCAGATGCTAAGAATATCTGACATCCAGCCATGAAGCTGGTTTGCATCCTGTGAGTCCTTCTGGTCATTTTACTGAAGAGGTATTCAAACATCCTTCAGTTGCAACAATAATCGTTGCAGAAAGCATCCTTCTGCTTGGTGAGCGGCCCCGTGTTGCCCTGGGCACCCTATCCAACTCAATGACTGTCATGGTTTTGCCATTAAATCGTAGGTATGGTTGACTTGGATATAAAGAAGAAATTTTTTCTATGATGAGGGTGATGAGACACTGGAACAGTTGCCTGGATAAATTGTAGATACCCTGTCATTGGAAGTGTTCAAAGTCAGGTTGGATGGGGCTTCGAGCAACCTGGTCTAGTGGAAGATGTCCCTGCCCATGGCAAGAATCTTGGACTAGAGGATCTATTTAATATCTGAAACAAACCTGTTTAGTATCTGAAATGAACAGTTTCAGATACGGTATCTGAAATGAAAATGCATAATTACTGGGGATAATGAAAATATTTATAACAAGAAGAACAACATTTTCATTATCTTTACTTATTGCTTCCAGAGCTCTTCAGAATGGACATTTGGAGGCTTGTGAGTTGTCATGGAAAGTAAAGATCTTTTCAATTTGGGGGGCATGGAAAGAAATAAGTTTAAGTCATCAAAAACTGATGGCATTGGAATATAAACTTACTTCCAATTTTTCTTACCATATCCTTATTTTTTACCTTTTGAAAGTTGATAGTAGAAAGAAAAAATATTTCAGTAATTCAATGTAGTTTCAGACTAAAGAACATATATTAGAATAGTTAAGTTAAATGAAGATTGACGTGCCTCAGACTAAAATGGAACTTCATGACCTTATTTTTGATGTGTTAATGATCTATCAGTCTGTTCCGTGAATTTCACTTCTGTTTTGGATTTCTTATGTGTCATCATCTGATTTTGCACAGCCTACAAATCCTTTCACACAATGGAAGCTGACAGTGAGGCAAAGGTAGAAATCAGCCTTTATGGTGTTCCTCGTTTCATAGGTAAAAGACTGTACTGAGAAGAGTTTATACTCTGAATCTTTTTATGGGTGGTATAACTAGTCAGAGGCTCTGCATGATACACTTTGCAATTTTTCACATAGGCTTTCCCCACCTGTTCAAATTCATTAGAAATGTGATCTGGTCCACACAGAATTCCCCCATTAGACTAATGCAAAGGAAGTGGTCCTGCATGGCACGCTGCAACCTTTTGGGTTTGGAAGTTCTTCCCTAGTAATTTGGAGTTTGTCTCAACCTACAAGTAGGTGTATAATTAGCACACTGGTTTTCCTTTCTAAAAAAATTTCTTGGTTTGTTTAATTTTAATCCTCTTTCTCTGGAGAGAAGATCATGATCTTTAAGGTCCCTTCCAACCCAAACCATTCTGTGATTCAAATCTTCTCACTCACAGCTTATGTTTATCCTTTACTCCATTACCAGCATTACCTGATTTGAAAACTGAAAGTGACGTTGACTTACTTAACATTTCTGTTTTAGCTTGTAGGATTTGCTCACTCTCCTATAAAAATGTTGGAGATTCCCTTTTCCTTTTATCTTAAAGTCTCAAAAAGAGTAAAGCTCTTATTTTCTCAAGGAAGAGGTAAATGCTCCAGGTTGCAATACTCAGGCATATTCTCTTCAAAAATGTTTTCAAGCACTGGAATTGTCTGCTTAACTGAAAGAAAAAACTCTAATATTCTTTTCAACAGAGTATATTAAAATCTAAAATTTGTACTGCTCAAAAGAGCTCTGTACGTTGATGGTATCTTGGAGGTCTTTTTAGCTAACACTTGACATATGATAAGCAATATATATTCTCACATCACTTGGATTCTCTTTCAAAATATTGAACTACAGAAGTCTGCTCTTCAATACTACTTGGTATTTTGTGTTCTGATTTTTAATTCATTAGGCACTGTGCTTGTATTTTTAGTGAATTTCTCAAATACAATTATTCATGTTGTGGTTTAGTAATTGCAGTAACTAATGCTCCCATAATTATAAGGCTTTTGTTTTGCTGAGAAATGCTTCCCATATCATCATCTTCTCTTTGTGTTAGAATATGAAGTATAATAAAACTGTATGAGGGTTAAATTTAGAACTGTGTTAACATGTTAATTTAATATTTTGCTCAAAAATGGTTTTTTTTTGAAACTTATGAAAACTTATTATGAATAAAAATAATTTTAAAACACTGTTTAAAAGGAAAAAACTACTTGATTTATATGGTACACTTTGAAGCTACTGTAGACAGAAAACATCTGGTGACACTTTCAGTGGTAGGTCAATAGTTACAGATGGTCTGGTTTTTTTACAGCTGTCATCCAGCTTTGTACGTAGAATGACTACAGTGGAAAAATCTTTTGCTGAATGAATAAACAAAATGGCACAAGGAGGCCAGCAGGCATATGTGTTTCTACAAGATGGGAAATGAAATAAGTTATAAAAATTTAAACCAAGACTAGGATTTTAAATGTTCTTTATATTCTGGTTTCTGTTCTTACCCTTTGGATTTTTTTTATGTGACTATTGAATGAAGTAGATTATAAAACAGAAGTGAGAAACAAATAAATTATAGTTTGGAATTGATGGTCTACAGAAGTTTGGGGTGTTGGTTTAAGCAAAGGCAGTTGGCTATATTGCTAACAATTAAGGTTTTAAAATGCATGTTAGCTTTGCCGTAACGCTTGTGCAGTCTTAGAGCCACATTCAATATTGAAGAATGTTGTATTTTGTAAGAAATGTAATAGGAAATGGCAACTTTTTTTTGTTTTTTGAAGAGAAAAAGCTGGGCTTCTGCATTCTTCATCAATTTTTCTTCTCCCATTCATGACTGGATGTTAGATTCAGCTGAAATCAGGCATTATCCAAAGCAGCAGAAGAATGCTGAATTTGAGGGTAAAGAAAAAGAGGTGTGGAGGGAAAGTAAAGAGGAGGAAGAGCCTGAATAAAGTGTTTAAAAGCATGATGACTTTTGCGCATTAACTCCATTTTTTAATGAAAATAAACACAAAGATTTTATTAACAAAGTCCAAATGCCCCAAGCAGGGTAGTGCTTGTAAAGATACCTATTTTAATGCAAACGTGCAGTTCTTGATATTAAAAATATTTTCCTTTATCTCACTTCACTCGGAGAGCATGAATCTTCATAATGTGTTGATGAAATGTGCCCGTGTTTGGTTTAGAAAAGTGTTGCCTCTGGAAAGAACACATGCAGATTTCTAGGTTCAGTCACTTGTAAGGCCATTTAATGCTATCCACTGATGTTGAAAGCTGTTGGGCAGGAATAAAAAGAAACAGGGAAGTGGATTATTTGGCTCGCTTTAACATGCACTGTGCTTGTAATACAATGTTCTCCGAGATTGTTTCTCAAAGTCTATTGAGATATTTAAAGGAGGACAAAAGTGGTGCTCTGATCATGCTTTTTAGAGGATCTGTATACTTAGTTTTACCCTGTCCACTTGCTCGTGTGCATCTTGTAATCTACCACCGTGATTATAGATTCTTGTTGAGGGATTTTTCTTCTCTCTTTCCCCATCCCCCCTTCTTGCTTCTCAGTGGTTTGGCTTAAAATGCAGACTGCTTGTTGCAATACCCTTATGCTGTCTTGCCCAGCCACACGGTGACTGAAAAGTGCTTAGTTGTATTTGCTGCCAAAGAGCTTGCCTAGTCATGCATAAACCTGCTTTAAATGCCATTTGGTTGATATAGATGTTGGCGTTCTGTGTTGTCACTGTGATGCATTTCCTCGGGCTTACGCCGCTTGAATTATTTCCTTCGACTTCCAAGTATCAAACTGTGGTTTACTTTATCGTTGGAAGCTTCAAAGTTAAGAACAAAAAGAGTATTTTCTCTTGCTGTGAGCGTTACAATGCAGAAGTGTGGAATTCTGGCTTCGTTCCTGGTGGGTGCATTTCTGTCATTTTATGGGAATCCTGTACCTGTGACTGCCCGAGACACCTCCTTTAGCTGGTGGTGTGTTCAGTGAAAGGGGGAGTCAAAAGGCAGAAAACAGCAGATGTCTTGGAGCGTATCTTATACTGGCTTCTTTGAGCTCTGCTGTGCGCTTTGCATCTCTACACGTTTAGAAGGCAGTTTGTTGTGAAATACCAGTTTACCTAATGCGATTCAGGAGCGTTGTGTTGTCTTAATTGTTTAAATTCCATATAGATCATGTTTCTGGAAAGAGGTGGGGGGGAAAAGATATCTGTATTTTAAAGTTTAAGAAGCTTATCTTTCTGTTCACAGGTGAAAACAAGTTTATAAAAGACAGCAAGGATTTCTGACTTGTGGCTGGCTTGAGAAGACCATCACCAAGCTGTGTGGAGACGTTCTTTGAGCTGCCTCTCTTATGTCTCTAATGGACAAACACAAAGTGAAGCGGCAACGTCTGGATCGCATATTTGAAGGTTAGACATTGCAATTTCTAATGTTAACCGTGTTGATTAATTTCACGGATTCCTGATATTTCTGGAGGCTGGACTTTTGGTCATTTAGTGTATTTTTAATTGAGTTGCAGTTCCTGTTGAGATTATATTAACTGTGCACAAATGCTGGCTTTGGGTGAAAACAGATCTAGACAAACAAAAGCAACTAGTGTGTGAACTCTGTAAAATTCTACAGTTGTTGCTTCAATTTAGTATTTTATGATATGCTACCCAAGCATTGTGAAAGATTGTGGTTTTATATACAATAACAATCGCAAGAGTCTCTAGACTCTCTAGAGTCTTTCTCTACAGGCATGCTTCATATGGATTGATTTAGCAGCCTGCATCTGATCCTAGGAAGGAAGTAGAAAATAAAATTAAAATAAAACAAAAATAAAATCCCAGAAGACCCCCAAACTTTAATGAGCATTAACCAAAATTCCCTGCATTCTAGTGAAAGGAGTGCAATCATTTGGGTCAGTGTCATGGTTTAACCCCAGCCGGCAACGAAGTGCCATGCAGCTGCTCACCCACTCCCCCCATGGTGGGATGGGGAGAGAATCAGAAGAGTAAGAGTGAGAAAAACTCTTGGGTTGCGATAAGGACAGTTTAATAGGTAAAGCAAAAGCCGCACACTCAAGCAAAGCAAAACAAGGAATTCATTCAGTGCTTCCCATTGGCAGGCAGGTGTTCAGCCATGCCCAGGGAAGTGGGGCTCCATCACACAAAATGCTTACTTGGGAAGACAAAACATGGTAACTCCAAACATCCTCCCCTTCTTCCTCCTCCCCCCAGCTTTGTATACTGAGCATGATGTCACATGGTATGGAATATCCCTTTGGTCAGTTGGGGTCAGCTGTCCCCACTGTGTCCCCTCCTAACTTTTTGTGCTTTCCCAGCCTACTCGCTGGCAGGGTGATATGAAGAGCAGAAAAGGCCTTGACTGCTTAGCAACAACCAAAAATATCAACATCTTACCAACACTATTCTCATCCCAAATGCAAAACATGGCACTATACCAACTACCAGTGAGACAGTCAACCCCGTGATAGTCATTTTACCTTAAGTCATAAATGACTGAGTTGTATATTCCCAGTGTTCTTTACTCATTTGCTTTTAGAATTGGTGGGAAAGCAGATCGGGGATAAGGTGTACTATTTTTAAGAATATACATGAATGATTGGGGCTAAATGAACTTTTATATTAAAATGTTCACTTCTCCTTAAAAGGCAAGGGAATAGTTGATTTATTTACTAACCCATTTTGATACAATGGGAGAAAGTATACAGACTTCTGGGACATGGTCTCTGCGTCATGTCTAACACTGAAGCAGTGAACTGCAGTTGAAATATTTGCTTCTCCACGTATTGGTCTTGAGATTTTTTTTTTGTAGCAGCTGTGTCCTGGGAGTCCCTGGCAGCTGATTTCTGTTCCTTATTTTTTCCCCCTTTCTTTGTGCCAAAATGAGTGTAACCATATAATGAGATAGATTGAGAAGATAACTCATACTGTAAATAAACTGTTTTGTTGGTATATTGTCCCTTTAGGTAAATTCCTCAAATCCAGGTAACTGTTCAGCTGACAAAGCAGTTGCATTGAGGGGAGGCAGTTGTAAAGGATCAATGAGGAACACTGGAACCATTTACCCTGATGTAGCCAGAGAAACACATTTCATCAAAGTACCAAAAGGTGTGGTTCCACATTCGGTTCAGATAATTGATCTCCCTGTTAGTCTCTACTAAAACTGGCCAAACCCACCCCAGATTGCCAGGTCCAGACTGTTCTCATGTCCCACCTAGACTGGTTGGCTAAGCAGTCAGTTGAATCTGCTCACTGGAGACTAACCCCCGCTCAGCGAAATGGGGAGCGGGCTGCTGAGGACAGGGAAATTGGGAAGGCTGCCCTTCTTTCTGGACACTGCTGCAGTCAGATCAGCTGGAAATGACCTAGGAGTGTGCTGGTGCTGCATACAGTCCTCTTCTTTGTTCCCAGTCTCAGGTCCTCATCCTAGGGTCTCTGTATCTGACTCCTCAATAGAACATGTAGAGTGTTAACTTTTTTTTTTCCATTTTTTCTTGTCTATGTTAGTCAGCTGAATTGTGAGAAGGATGGAGAACCTTGTCCCTTTTGATGGCAGTTAGATCAGCCCAACCCTCTTTGTGGAATTTCAGCCTCCTTTTAGTCTTTTGGTATCGATCAATGGGACAACATCAGAGGAAATAGTTTGTGATGATGTGGCAAGGAGCATTGTCAGGGACAGAGGTGACAGACTTGTAGCCACCGTGACTGTTTAAAATAGCAATGGCTTCCCCCTGGCTTCGTGCTCAGATGTAGTGACGCTGTTTAGTCAGCGCCTTTTGTCTGGCTTGTTTTTCCCAGCCCTGCACAATTCACTGCATCCAACTGGTAAAATCTGTGCAGCCCATTCAGTGTAGGGAGCTGATCCAGTTGAAAAATAATGTAGGAAAAAAGTTTGGGGTTTTTTTAGCCACCTCTGCTTCCTAATCCCATTTATCATGTGCTAGACTAATAGTTGCATTGGAAAAATAGAGTGGGAAGATGCAGCAGAAGATGAACGAGAGAACAGTAGGTGAAACAATGGATATGGAAAAATGCTGGAAGTTTTGTGGTTATGGGAATCCAGTTTGACTCTTTAAAATGTCTGTGCCGTATTCTGCTCTTGAGTGTGTCTGTGTGTTCAAATTTCCAAAAGTTTTTTGAGGTTTATAGACATGTCTGGCTGATGTTCTTAAATCACTATTCCTGCAACTGAGAAAAGTGGGATGAAAACTAGGGGGTTGGTTTGTTTTAAAAAGGCTTTTTTCCACTTATGGTCCTGTTCAGGTTTAAAAATTAAATATCCAGAGTTGCTTTCTGATATATGTGCCTTCCGTAACACAGCCTAGATATTTTATATTTTTGTAAAATAATATGCATATTTCTAAGCTCAGGAAATTCAATGAGCTGCATAGCTGTTAAAGATGGTATGTCTTCTCTGTGAGCTTTTTTTGATATCAGTTTATGTATAGCTTTCTTCTTTTAACCTTTGCCCTCAGAAAATAATTATTTGAAGATGCATTTCCTTTTTATTGCAAGTTCCACTAAAAAGCAAACTAGTACTATAAATATTTTCTTTTTTCATAAATTGTGTAACATAAAAACTTGTGATGGGCAGGCATTAATATATTATTGTATCCATAAAGAGATGCCAGTGTCATTCTGGGGGTGACATGACAGCGTTTCATTACTGTTTGTATCCCTGTTTGAGGAGGGGCTGATAATGAGTTGAAATTTGGTTTCTGAAGAATGAGTAATGTGGGCACGATTCTCAAAATTAAATGCTCACATCGGGAACACATGCACGGGGACGCACACAGCTTTTTCTGTGGAGTTAATGGGTTGCCACAAATGCTCTTGTAAGTTAGATAACTGTGCATGCAAAATGTTATTTGAGTTGAACTGCTTTCCTGTGGCTTTAGATAATTTGCACACTTGCTTATAGTAACTAATCATGCAAATTAAGCAACAAATTGAACAGGCATCACTGGATTTACTATTACCTTGTGAGTTAACGATAGTATGGTAGTAGTACTACTACTAAATTTCAGTTGATACTAAATGAAGAAGAAAACCCCATGATTCTATTACTTTGGGAGCAATTAGTTCTCTTTTAATGTAGCTGAGTAAGTAATTTTATCTCTGAGGTACCTATGATTCCCTTCAGTGATTTCTTAAGTATGAAGCTGAATATTTGCTTTTAATCCTGAAGCTGTTTGCAGTTATATTTTCTTGCGCATTTCACTGGTCTGCCATGTTCTTACGTGTATCGTCTCAAAAGGGTGGTGTAAAATGTGCTTTGTCATCCCAGTTTATGTAGTTCTATAAATGAGTTTACTTAGATGGTGGAAATTGAAGACTGTCCCTTGAAAAAGCCATATATTAAATTCCGGTTTCTAACTTCCACCAGTAGCTGTGAATTAATACTTAGGCATAAAGACAGGGTTCTAGGCACTCTGAGATGCTAATATTAAACTCGCTTCACAATTTATAAAATAATATTTAGGATTCTTCCCTTGAAGATAAATAGTATCAAGGCATGCGAAAGATTAATTAGTTACTGATTATATTGTTCTTTGTCCCCCTCTCCGGTGATGCTGGTGATTGCAAAGCATAATTATAGTAGTATACATTTGGCAGAACAGTTGGAAGTGTCACAGTGCAAAAATAAAATGTGTTCATTTTGTGGGTAATTTGAAAAATTCTAAATGTTTTTGGCATTTTGAAAAGTTGTTATCTCTAATTAAGGTATTATTGTACTTTACATTGTAACAAAACTGTAAACAATGCTGTGTATTTGCTTATATTCTAGAAATCTTTAATTAAATGTGTGTATGTTTTACTGACCGTTGCTTGGAAGTTACCTTGGGGATGTCTGACCTCTGTTGAATTTGCTGGGAGCTAATAGATGGAGTAGAAAGGCAACAGAAGGTGGCTGCAGTGTGAAGAAAATTCTTCTTTGTCTAAATTCTCTGTGAGCGGGCTTGATGAACATAGTGAATTTTCTCTAAATACATTACATTGCATTATAGATAGTGCTCAGTAAACCATTGCTTTTGGTGGATTTCCAAGCTTTAGGAAACTCTTTAAAGGGGAGAGGTTAGGGACATTGGTGGAAGTGGGAGGAGGAGATGGGTGTCTCCTCTTACATTTTTTCTTGCTTGTTTACACAGGTATTAGGGATTAAACAGCTACTGCACAATACTGGAAATGTAGCTGCAAAATTAAGGGTGACTTTTCCAGTTTGATGATTGTTTGAAACCAGAAATTTCTTTCCAGAGCACCTTATATGTGCTATTTATAGCAAAGACTGTATTCTATGAAAGTACAAGTTGTCTGTGAAGACCCTATATGCCCCCAGACAGGTGTTATGTGTTTTTCTAGTTCTGGTTTTGAGGAAGAAAAAAGCAGCTTTGCACACCTCAGAGCTTCTCAACAATCATTACAAATCTTTTTCCTTTTTATCCAACACTGGTATACATCTTAAGGTAATTCTTTATACACAGGTTGCCTCTTACTTTTAAAAAGTGCCCAGAAGAAAACTCGCAATGTATTTTAGCTATTTTAACAGTGCTGCTGTATTACTTAAGAAGAGAGGATGAGTTGATCGGGATCATAAATTAGAGAAGAAAGTGCATATTAATGGGATGAATTCCTGAGATTTCAGATAAAATCTCTCATTTTTGCTCTTATGAAGGGCAACCTTTCTTTGGGAAGTCCAATTACTGGCAAATAACCAAATGTTACGCTCTTTGAAGGACAGTAAAAGTGCATGCTAAAGGAATAGTTTTTTTTCAGGGATGTAGTCTAGGCTTTCTTTCCTGATAAGAAAACATCTGTGTTTTAAATCTTCATGTTTCTGCTTGTGATGCTACGTAGCATGAGATTTAATAAAATGAATCTTCAGTTCATAGTTGATGTGGTTTACTGATGGTTCCAGGAGGACCACAGAGGAAAAAAAAAAAGCATGTATGAATTGAATTCAGTTTTCTTCTTTCCAAATTTATAAATAAAACCCTTGAAGTACAAGTGACTTAGTTTAAAAAATGCATTCTCTTTCCTGATTTTTCTTTTGTGTGTGTGTGTGTACTAGAGACCTTGACTTCTTAACAAGTGGAAAGTACCAGATTGACAAATACCAAGTGTTATTTCATGACCACTGATGGAGCCTATCTGGTTTGTGTAAACTGTGATTTGACCCATTGCAGTTGTGAAATTAGGCAGTTAAGACAAGTTTTCTGCATATTAATGAGGGAGATGGCCTACTTTGGCAGTGTTTGGGTTTTCCCTGAATTTAAAAAAGGATTTTTATTAACGTTGGTACGTACTGTGTAAGTTGATCTGTAAATAAAAGGAAGGTGGAATAAATGTTCCTAGGCAGTGAGTACACTTAGCTCTTTTTTATGTAAGTGGGAATTGCAGATGTCAAGTTCTTTGGAAAATGAGCTATCAATTTTCTTAACTGACATTCAATTTTGAAGACTTACATAGTTGTCTTGCTGCAAATATCAGAGGAAGAAAGGAAATAATGAAATGTGCAGACAATTGTAAGTCACATAGTACTTTATGGAATTAGTACTAGGCATACTAAATACGCCAAGTGTTTCTTAAAAAGAGATTAATGGGCTGCCTGGTTGCTTGGTGTCTTTGTGGCAGACTTCAGAAGAAGGCTTATTGAAGGATTAGGGCAGCAGAGGGAGCTAAAAGATTCCTAATATTTTATCATTTGTTGTTTCTTAAGTGAAAGTTGCTCCTTCATAAAGTACCAATTAACCTTCACAAAAATGTGATTTTCTAACCTTAAGTGCCTTTAGCAAATAAATAAGGATTTTGAACTGGAGAAAATTCCTTTTCTCCCTAGCAATCCAGTACAAATTAAATTAGGAATCAGGTGGTAAAAGCTACCAAAAATCTTTCTGCAGGAACAGCCATCAAATCTTTCAACTGTAACAAATGAAAGTGTTTAAGCAAGAAGAGTTTTCTATTAATAACCCATGCAGAATATTCCATGTGTAGCCCAAGTTACTTTGATACAAGTGTCTTAAAATAAAAATGCATACGTTCTTGTGTTGCGTACAAAGGTGTTTTAACAGTTCAGCACTATTTTTTGATTTTGCCCATAAGAACTTTGCAAATATTTTTATGAGCTTGAAATACAGAGAATTAGGTAAAATATTTAATCTGTTATATAAGAGTTGTCTTCAAAGAACAAGGACACTATTCTAAGTAGTCTAAGACTGAGATAAATTGACCTTAAAATAATAAAATGAAAATGAATCATCACGTAACAAGATCATTTGCCACTTACCACACGTTAAGGAAAGTTATCAGTTATCTGTATATTTGGGGTATGTTTATATATATATATATCCGTTATCTCATTACAGTTGTAGCTGAAATGCTTATGCACAGGCTTATGTTTGGTGTTTGTTTTCATCCATAATATTCAGTATTTACGGTGCAAGGAGGTTTTGGCTTTCTTTTGGATTGCTGCAGTAACCTGCTTTTGTAATTTGAATCTTCATTATGTGCTACCTAAACAGCTTCTGAATTTGCATGCACTTAAGCTACTACAGTGTTACAGAGGTATTACTAGTAACAATGCAAGCTGTATGAAAAGAAAATTAGCTTAAAAGCCCATTTTGCCCTAAATGATGCTGAACAGTAGCTGCTAATGAAAAGCATTATTTTAACAAGAAAACTGGGGAGGGAGGAACCTACAGAGAAAAGAATCTCAATGAGATTTTTTTAATTTTGCTGAAACATTCAGCTTACTGATTTAAGTTACGAATCTTTCAAAGGAAAGCTGTGGTTTTGTGGTGTCCAGCATTACATATTAGATAGTTATATTTTCATTGGTATATTGAAATAGAATACACTGCTTGCTTGTGACAAACAGCAGGTAAGTTCAGCTATATATCCAGAGCACTACGTCTTACTACAATAATAAGGTCAAAATAGCTTTATTTAATGTTAATGTCAAAGACATCATTAAATACAAAAAACAATATAGCTTAACACTGGGTTTATAGGGTTGTAATAATTGTATTTTTAATATCATATATGTTTGAATCAGAATCCAATACTTACCCAAACCTAATCATATAATTCCCGAGTAATCTTCAGAGAATTTAAAAAACTTTTTGGATTAGATATTTGGCTTTTACACAGCACAGATGAATGCTGTAGAAGCCCAAGTACTTGGTGGTAATATATACTGATTTCTGCCTGGGGTCAGGGAAGATGCTCTGCAAGCCCTAGATTTATACATTACTTTACACTCTGCTTTGGAAAACTGAACTGTACAAAGATTAAGTGTCTAGGTAAACATGCTGAAAAATTTAAATAGCCATCTAATTAAAGCAGACATGTTCAGCATTCATAGAGGCAGTTCCCATCCTTAGGGAAGTGCAGTCTGAGATGCAAAAAGATTTTATTTTGTTTCCTCCCTTAGTGCAGTCAGGATGAGAGTGTGATTATGCAAGTGGAAACAAGAAAATAAAAGTGGAGACAGTCTTCTAGTGCTGAAGGCGTCTGCCATTCCTGCCTTGTTCCATGAGGTCAGTACTGAACTTGAAAGATGCCTCTCCTTAAACAGAAGGAATTGCGTGGAGGCTTTGCCAGGGGAAGAATATCTTGCAGAGATCTCTCTCCTCTTTAGAAAAGTCATTGTGATCTGATGGACAGGTCATTTGGAGTTAAGAAACCTGTGGTTTATCTTTTAGTGCTTCTGAAGTCAGATAGCAGGTTAGAAAACAAAAGTTGCCTCTCCATCTCTGTGCCTTTTCTTTTTCTTTGACAGAAAGCAGTCAGTGGAGACTTTCAGAGTTACTGTGATATAAATAACAGCCAGCTGTTGTAATACTCTTGGAATCCCTTTAAAAAATGGAGGCTTCACTAACTCCAAAGGTACCTGATGTTTGCAACAGGTAAAAGTGGGCCCATTGGTACCACTGTAGATCCAGAACTCTGCAGTGGTTCCTGACCCTGCTCAGATGCTTAAACAAGAATGTTCCTTTTTCCTTCCTTTCCTGTGAGAACTAAATTTAAATTGTTTGTGACTTTGAGTAGATGGGGTTTGGTTGTGTTTTTTTTTTTTAAGCCAGAAATTAGCTATTCAAAATTACTCATGATTCCCTTTTCCTGATGCATATTCTTCAGAGTAGCATCCTATGTAGTGAATTTTCAAGCCTCTCATTCTTGCCAATTAAATGGAGACGCACCAAAAACCCCAATAAAAATTACAGGCAATGGCAGTAGGACAGCAAAAGATGAAGAGGAAAGACTTTTTATTCTTTTGATCCTACCTGTATTTTTCAGAAAGTTTCCTCATATGCAAAGTGATGACACTCAAATACAAATAGACTATGACTCCTTTTAATTGGTAATTAAGAATAATTATAAGTGTTAAATAAATACATGATAAATGTCTCTTTTTGTCAAGGAGTGTACATTTGAAGAAATAGTTTTATTAAATGCTCATCAAACTTTTTCCCAGGCAATTTTTCTCACTATTTCTTGTTCTCTGTGGTTCCCTTTCTTGAAGATTGCATCAGTCATGCCCATGTGGGGTTTTTTTCTGGGTATCAAATACCACTTACACAGGTGTTACTTAGTTTCCACAACATCTGCCAGTCATTTTTTGTTGTTAGTTTATCTAACCTGCAGATGGTCATGTTTGCCTGCTTGTGTAGTGCTCCACGAGCTCCCCATGCTCGTTCCCTGAGTGCTGCTCTGTGCTTGCGTGCAGGCACCATCAATTTATCAAACTCAAATAATTTAGGAACAGTTACTTCTTCTTGCAGTAAACAAAAGCAGCTGCACCCTAGCTATCCTTATCTGCATGAATGCATAGATTGTAAAGGGCTTTTCTGACAAACAGGACGAAAGTTTAGAATTTCAAACTGGAATTTAGGGCATGTAAGTCAGAATGACTAGACGCTGATGTTTAGAAACAATATAATAATGCAGAGAATGAATTAGTTACCATAGTAACTGCTTTGTTTTAATAATTTGGTGGGGCAATGAATAGAAGGAGCTCAGAAAGAAGTAGTAGGACTCTTAATTACATGTTGTGCAATGTGAGTGGCTTTGTTCATTAATATTGAAATTAATTTGATTTTATAACAGATTGAGGAACGAGTGTATAAATTAATACTTTGGAAGGGCAATAAGAACAATTTACAGGGGTTTTTTATTTTTTTTTTTTCCCCTGGGGAAAAATATGATCACAATTTACATTTGATTAGGGCAACGCAGATTATCGATTTCTTAACAATAAAACATGCTCGATATGTTGCATTGTAAGCATGACTTCAATCTACGTGCTGTGATTTGTTGCCTGGCAGTTGTTGGCAGCCTAGCAACGTGCTTCAGTCCAGAACTGCAAAAGGATAAAGACACCCAAAGTTAGGAATCACAGGGAAGAAGGTAGGTGTCTCAGTACTTCGAAGCCCATCTAAAATCCATCAGCACCTTGAAATCCCTTTGTACTTTATGGGTGAAATTTAAGTTTCTTCCACACCATAAGATCACTTCCTCTCCTCTTGCAGGCCTCAGCAGTTTAGTGTGCATTTTGTGCTTAGTCAAGGCAGGATCCACACAGAATCACATGGGGTTGGAAGGGACCTCTGAAGATCATCTAGTCCAACCCCCCTGCCAAAGCAGGTCCACCCAGAGCAGGTTGCACAGGAACGTGTCCAGGCAGGTTTTGAATGTCTCCAGAGAAGGAGACTCCACCACCTCCCTGGGCAGCCTGTTCCAGTGCTCTGCCACTCTCAAAGTAAAGAAGTTCCTCCTCGTGTTTAGGTGGAACTTCTTATATTCAAGTTTGTGCCCATTACCTCTTGTCCTGTCACTGGGCTCCACTGAACAAAGACTGGCCTCGTCCTCTTGACACCCACCCTTTAAGTATTTATAGGCATTGATCAGTTCCCCCCTCAGCTTTCTCTTCTCTAGACTAAAAAGACACAAGTCCCTCTCCTTGTAAGGGAGATGCTCCAGGTCCCTAATCATCTTCAAAACCCTCAAAATCCCCCTCAAGCAGAATTAGCTCTTTCAGAAACAGATGCACATCAAGCAGGCCTTCCCGTATTATAGACAGCACGCATCAGGTGGACCCAGCTTTGCAGAAGGATAGCAGCCATGATGGGGCTTCATTCAAGAAATTCATGTGCGTTGCCTGCTCTCCCAGCGTCTCCTGTAAGGCAGCAGTTGGCTGGGCCTGTGTGAGATGCCTGTGTCTGGGTTAGTCAGTACGTGTCTGGGGACCGGCTGGTGTCATGGAAGGGATTACTGCTCGTGTCCTACCACAGCCTTTCACAAAGCGGGGCCTCTAATTTAAGTCTGTCTTCTCATTTGGATGCCTCTTTTTTTTTTTTTTTTTTTTTTTTAACCTTAATAAAACTTGCAGGAACCTAATTTTCCTTGAGACTACTGGCGGCTTTCGCTTGAAATTGGCTAGTGAGTTAAGGATTTAATTAAGGAGGGCCCAGCGGGTAGATGGACAAACACAATTACATAAGCTTGTTTTCCTTTGAAAATCTGTCTAAAGGGTGCACAAATATTACATACAGTAACAAGAAGTGCCACCTGGTCGTTTCTTGGCCAACGAAGTGCCTTCTGTCACCAGACTCAAATCACGTTTCCTCCCTAGACCAGGGAGTCTTAAACTTGTTTCCGCAAAGCGGCACTGCATTTAACTGGTTCCTAAGTGACTCTCCAGGAACGGGGAAACTTTGCATTCTAGATCATCATCAGTCCAAAGATGTTTAGTTTTTTGAAAGGAGGTTCGCTACCCTTTCTCTGTGGTTTGCTTCTGTGCTTCAGGTAATGCAAGATCAATTCATTGTGCCAGAAAAAACAAGGGATAACTGAGCTCAGTAATGAATGCTCTAACTCAGGAAAGGAAAATCAAGCTTCTCCTCCCTGTTTCTAGTACTTTTGTGTATGTAATTTTGTGGATGGAGACTTAAAACTCTGGTCTGTTTCTTTTCTCTAAGGTGAGGCCCCCATCATTGGCCTATTCTTGACTCCTCCTTTTTTGTCTCATAAGAAGCTTGCCCTGATGAAGTGTTCCTAAAACCAGCATAGCATACCTCCAGACCCACGTTTTCTTCATTATTCCCTTATTTCTTAGCTGTATCTTAATAAAATTAAATTGTGGTGTTTCTGAAATAGACATTAGCTTGGTTTGAACTTTTCTTGGGTCCTAATCCTTCACTGGAATTTTGAAGTGCTTGTTAATATAATCTTAAAGTTTACAAAATCCTTTCCTGTTTAATTTTTGAGTGTCAGTCTGTGAAACTTCCCAAAATGTCAGAAGTTTAGATGAGTTTTGCCCTTTGTCCAAGATGTTGATGCATGAATGTAAAAGGGAGTTCATTCCAGAGCTGAAAATAACCAATGAAGAATTTTTTTAGGCAGTTGCTCCTTTTATCTGTGTTAACCATAAGTCAGTGATTGTTTTATCACAAGGGTCCTTGAGATTACAGCAATTAACAAATGCATGGCTGCACCCTGGAATAGTTGGTGAAATCAACTTTAGAGCAGCTCCTTTAAGACCTTGGTATACCAAGGTAATGGCAGTAGTACATCTGGTGATAGAGAAAAGAGTGTGGTGTTGCAGTCAAATGTGGTCTTTCAATGTCTTCCTCCCCCCCTGCAATTCTAGGTCTCCTTGTTTTTCTGATTTCCTTTTCTAATGAGGAAATAAAATAACTTCCATTCCTTGTTTTCTAATGTTTCTTGAAGTATTCTTTGGGATATAATAATTTTGTTTGGTGATATGCACTTGGATTTCTACTGGAAATCAATCATCATTAAATGTTAATCATTTTAGTTTAATGTTCAACTGGATTTCATTTGCTCTGATTTTTATTGCCTTAGTCCTTTATGAATGGCATCGTTGAAAAATATTTAACTGTTTACTGAATGCTCAATTGTAGTCCGCTTAGATTAAGAAGGCGTCTTGAAGCTTTTTGTAAACAGCAGAATTGGCATGATTTAGCTGGGAAAACATTTAGTATTCCAGAACAACCATCTCTACTGACACTGGCTTATGTTCCCAAAAGCTGGCAAGTCTGGAGACTTGTATGTCAAATATGGTAGATCATTCCACCTCATGTCCTGTCTGTGCCTGATTAACTGGAGGAAACCCATGCTACAGGCACATATTTCAGTCTCCACTGCTGTGTTCCACATGGAAAGCACTTCTGCCCCTCAGTTGTGGATTTCTCCTTTTACAAAGGAAATACCATTGGTGTTTCCATGTCAGTTCCACTGGTTGTGCCAACGGCTTGTCAGATACAAGCTTTGGTCTTCCCCAAGTCATGAAGTGTTCCAGAAGCATGATTGACTTGTGCCTGCCTGACATGATGTAACCATTTAATTGGAAAACATATTTGCTAGACAAAGGTGTTGGATTGTTCCAGATAGAAGCTTTATATTATATGCAGTTTTAAAAGATCTCTTTTAAATGATTTACTGGCAATTTTATCCTTTTGTGTTGATAAAATTTGACAGAAGATTTCAAAAAGAAAGATGGAGTTCAAAGAAAAAAAGTACTTTCTTTAACCTCATTCTATACAAGTCAGTTATGAATGCTTGATTTAGCAAGAAAAGTTTGTTCTAATAATTGTGATAATTGAGCCCAGTTAGCACAGACAAGGGAACACTATTATATTTTGGAGTACCTATTTTTTATAACTTTATACTTCCTTCAGAACTCCTTTAAAGTATATGTGAGTATACATACACAATATAGATCACTTGAAAATGTAACCAAATAATTTGTAACCCAAAATAAGGTGTTTTATGAAAAATCCTTGTTTAAACATGTAGCTATGGTATTGCTGCCACTTATCTCCTTAGTATTGGACTTACTGTGACATCCGATTTGCTTCTAGCGTTTATTTCTATTTCTTTTTCTCTTTTTTTTGGTTTGTTTTTATGTTGCACAGTTTTCTGGTCCGGATGCAGTTTGTACCTGTTCTTTCTGTTGTTCCTTTATGCCTGAGTATTGCAGAGCTTGTTGCTTTATCAAAGCTAGCACTCTGGTTCCTGGAATTCATCTCCTGTTTACAACAGTTCTGTAGGTTGTACAGAAATTAAAGGTTTAACAGTGTTTCTTTATCAAAGCATAGAGGTATGTTTTCTGTTGAAAATTTTATTTACTTTAATTTGGTGTTGTAATTGAACTACACTTACTTTCTGCATAATAAGAGGTTGATTTATTAGTAGCAGTTAATTTAAAAGGCTGCTGGGTACTTCCCCTTTCCTTCTGCATGATGAGAAGGAAATGGGCTTTTATGTGTCTTCTAAGAAGTTTTCAAATGTAACTGTAGCATGGGATAGATCCTGACTTAAGTTGTCAGGTTTACGGATGCCACTGCTTCTATAAGCCTTAAATTGTCTTTCAAGTAAACACTTTATAAAATAGTAGAAGCAGAGTTTTCATCACTTGTAGAAAACCCATAAATTCATATTTAATTTTGCAGAGCTACTTTATCGTATGAAAGGTTAAATTGATCTAAGACAATTTAGCTTGAAAAAGCTGCTAGAACTTCATAGAATAACTAAACGTATTGAAAACTGGAGAGTTCTGGAGAAGTAATTCTATGCAAACACTCCTTAGCTGTGAAGGACAGAGCAGGAGGAGGGAGGGAAAGCTAAAATTATAAATAAAAGCAAGTGCAAGCTATCATCATATCCTTGACATTACTAGTATAATCTGTATTGTAGATTGGCAGTAATGCCTGGCTATTTTGACTAACCATGCAAAACAGGACAACATTGTTGTCCCTATTGACATGTGCATAATGTTTTGGGGTTTTCTTTTAATGAAGCGTTTATCTTTTTATCAATTACATTTTAATTACATTAGGTTCTTCTAGTAGCATTAAATGATTATGGGGTGAGACAACAAAAACTTATTTGGTATAAAAGTATAAGTTTGAAGGGAGTTAACTTAAAAAAAAAAAAAAGCAAGCAGTATACATCTGCTGATGACAATTCAAGAAAGGAGAAATGCTGACAATGCTGTCAATATTTTGCCTTTTCTGACACTTAAAATCAGGTACCAGTACCTTGAATCAGGTACTTTCAAGGATAGGTTTAGTGTTCCATCATCAATCGTGATCTCTGATACAAATTTTGTTTTTAAACAAGTAAAATATTATCAAATGCTTTTTTAATATTTAGCTCAAATCAGAGACACTGATTCAGCTTTATTTTACTTGCTGAAAGGTTTTTTGTTTGATCTCTTTAGAAGGTAATAGTAAGCAAGAGCTTTCTCATTCTAGGTCTATTTAAGAATCATATTGATCATATGATATTATCAGTAAGTAGAGAATCAGCATAGTTGCTACTAAGACGAAAATATGTCTGGACTTGAGGTTTCAGCAGTTAGGGAGGTTATTTTAAGATATAGTCACCATTTGAAGATGTTCCATTAATGCTTAAGATAATCATATATTTTTAAGTGGCAGAAAATTTTATAGAAGCATTTAATGTATGCTGGATGGGATGTTTTCAGAACTCAGTTTCTGTGAAGCTTAAGTATTATCCTCCTCAGTTTTGTTTGTTTTGTTTTTCAAATGGCATGGCAATACTTCTTCTCCAAACGCCTTTAACTGGTTGAAAATAAAGCAGAAGAAAATTAAGGACTGCATGATAAACTAGGGTGCCATTCACTGAATTCATCATTAGTCAATTCAGAAGTGACAGTGGAAAACGTGTTTATTAGAGTTACAGAACTTTTAATGAGATACGTGTACCTCCACCATGGTATCAACAAAGTATTGTGGTTTGTGTATCAATTGAGCATAAGCATGGCCAGCTGCCAGCTAAATCAGGTAATTGGGAAACTCTTAATCTCCTTTCAGATATTTTCACTGGCCAATTTATTTTCTTCTGGTTCTCATTTTTAATATGTTTTTTACTGTGTTTCAAAATAAGGAAATAGCATACTAACCTCATGTTTTGGGAACACAGCAATGTCCATGATATTTTAATTAAACCATGAATTTCTGACAGTATATTGATTATTGATCTTGTAACTGCAGCCTAAATTGATACTGACCCGTCTATATTCTGGCCTCTTCAGAGTTTGCTGCCAGCCAAATGAGGGGAAATAAGACTTAAAAAAGCGAGCGTGGTTTGAAGAACTCATAACAGAATTCCGTTATGCGCTCAGGATTTTTTTAGGGTTGCTGATTTGATTTGAAGGTTGCCTACTTCAGATATCCAAGCTATGCGTGGCATCCTGTAAAGACCAGGGAGGTTGGTGAGGGCTGTTGTAGTTGAAAGTAGGTGCCTTTAGGGAGCGGTTCACGACTTGCTTGGAGTTGCTGTTGTTCTTCACGGACTGTATGTGGTTCCAACTGGGCAAACTGGGTAGGCAGCAATAATGTTTCTTATTGGAAACGTCTTGATGAGCTATGCTTGAAAAAGTACCTGAGTCAGCGTTGCACTCTATGCTATTGATAGTCAGAACACCAAGTCCCTTTCTGGGAATTAGCAAGAAGATTTTGACCTACTTTAATGAAAGTTAAAATATTCTCCTCAGCCCTATGTTCACAAGCAGCGCTCCTATTTCCCGCAAACGTGTCTGAAACCCCTCGCCTGTTATCTTTGCAAAGCTGTTTCTGTTCCGAATGCGATAACCAGCAGGCATCATGTGAAACTGCTGCTGTGGGTGTAGAAAGCATTTCTTC
This sequence comes from Limnodromus scolopaceus, assembly GCA_028565335.1. Taxonomy (NCBI): domain Eukaryota; kingdom Metazoa; phylum Chordata; class Aves; order Charadriiformes; family Scolopacidae; genus Limnodromus; species Limnodromus scolopaceus. Next base: position 47,761,835 of record JAOXNO010000033.1, on the reverse strand, counting down.
ACAAATCAGGTGAGTTATGAAACTTCTTACTGCAGGATATTGTAGGTTACTGCAGTTTCATGAGAGTTGAAAATGTGAGTAGCTATGTTTGTGGAAGCAAAATCCACTGGGTTTGCTGAAATGCTTCTGATTCACACACCTCCTGAACTACAAATTGAGAGGAGGAGTGCTGGAGATAAATTACTGGTCTTGCCCTTTTCTCATATTCTTTTTCTACTGTTCTTTTCCTCAATCCAGCAGCAGGGAAAAAAACCACTATTGAACAAGGTAGACCTTTGGTCTGAACCCATCACAAGCTTTTCTTGCACCCTTGGTTGTGGAAGGCTTCTCTCTTACTCAGCCAAACTTAGTAGAACTTTGGAGGGTCCTTCTCCTGTATTTTAAGATTTCCAGCCTCATTATTAGCACCAAAAATTGAAGTAACACTGCCCACTTGCAGTGCATCAGCATATCTAACCCAGCATATCAATGTCTAGGACCTCAGGTATGTGCTGCTATGCATTTCTAATACTTTCCTATTAGGCCAGTCAGTGCAAAAAAAAATAGTACTGCTTTTCACTACTTCAGTTATATTTTATAGGTGTTGGAAGAAATATAATTTTAGACACCACTTCTAAGTTTGCTTTTTTGTGTCTGACTCAGAACAGCTGAAGTGTTTAAAGAAAGAGACACAGGATACCTAAAAATAAAGAAAAGTAAAAAGTGGTCTTCTCTATCAGCTACCTATGGTAATGCACAACACATGGATGATGTATGTAACAAATATGTGATCAGATCTCCAGAAGTGGCGTGGTATGTGATTAAAGATACAGGAGAGAGAACAAGGCTTAACCAGCTGTGCTTAGAGTCCTTGTGGAAGCAATTTCCCACTGTACTAATTTCCTTAGCTGTGAAATTATGATAATACTTTTACTGTCTGAAACTTTATAGCAAGGTGAAATCATAAATGTCTATATATAGTTAAAAAAAAATAATCCCCAACAAACTATTATGGAATAATGCTACTTAGTATTTAATAATTTGTCTATCCAAATAACTGTCTCTATTAAGGAATAATTGAAACATATTTACAGAGAAAAACTGAAAGAAAATAATAGCATTATCAAGCTAAAAAGCTATAACACATAATTATTCTATGCTTACTTCCTGATTCAGCAGTTGAGCTGTTTTTGTGCATGTAAATGATTTTTACTTAATGGATTATTGCAGCACTTCTGAGCAAGCAGCACAGGACTCTCCAAAGGGCATACCTTGAGGACACTGCAGCAGCAATATTTTGCTGTGTCACTAGATTTTATCATGCGTAAAGGACAGATTCTTTTATCCTCGGGAGTTTTTAGATGGAAACCATTGTTACATTTCTGACTGATTTCATATATACTAGCAGTGTACAATAATTTTAAAAGTTCTTAAAACCAAATTGGTTCTATTGGTCCAGTTTTCTGTCCTTGCATTTAAATATTGCCTCATCAAGTGTTGAAGTATAACAGCAGTTACATAAACTACGCCAAGAAAATGAGGAAACTTATGACTACTTCTTACCAGACTTTTACAAGTGACATCTTTTATTTCTTTTTTTCGAAGAAGTAGTAATAAAAATGTAAGTGGATTTTAGTTTACTGGTACAGTGCTCTATGATTGTTGAGTGCTATTGCTAAACAAATAGTAAAAATACTCTGATTTTATTTTAATAATACAATTATGAGAACCACTTTACTAGAGTCCTCCAACATCTCTAATGTGTTTGAGATTTTGTACATAGAAATAATTTCTTAGGTTCAGACTGCATCCAGTACTTCATAAAAATGTTCTTTCTAAATAGCCTGAGATTTAGGTACTAGATAAGGGAGGCATGGCTTCATTAGGATGATATTTATCTCTAGAAAAAAAAAAATAATTAAATTACCAGTAAATTGCATTGAACTGAGGATCATACCCTAAAATAAGGACAGTGATGCAAATACTATCTACAAAAAAGGGGGTGATGTGTCATATCTAGAACAGTTTATCAGTCTCAGAGATGGTCTCAATTACTGCTCTGTGTCAAGCAATCTCTATATCCCTAAACGTGTAAAGTCTGTGTGACAGATCTATAGGCTGCACAATATAGTATTGTGTTAACTTGGGTTTTTTTTGAAGAACAACATCTTTCTACTGCACTGATAAAGTTGAGGGAAGAACGAGTAAAGATCTGGTAAACTTGTGGTATTTCTGATTGAGCCTGTAATGTTAGTCCAAGAAGTAATAGAGTTACAGAGATGTGAAGATGGAATGAAGCTGGTATAACTGTTTGCTTTGGCGTTCCCCCAAACATCCACATGATAAAAGGAAACTTTTTTTGAATGTGAGTCAAAGAAATCAAAACAAACTTGCTTGCATAAAAGAACCTGATCCCCAGCTTAAGGGTAACTTTCTGCTTTATTGAAATGTGATCTTTTACATTGTTGAAATATAATGAATACTAATACAAAATTTTGGGATTTGACAAGATGCTGTTCAATGTCTGTATTACCAAAACTGCATTACTGTTTTCACAACCGTTGATAGTGGTTGATAATACTGCTGGCAGTTTCAGTGAGGAGACGCCAGTCTGGCAATGATGGGAGTGGAAGTACCTTTTGACTCTGATCCATAGAAGGCAGCTTGACAAATTCTGCAGAGGTTTGCCATTTAATGTATGAACTTATCTTTTTTTTTTTTTTAATTCAAAATATTTTACCTGACTTTAGCAGTGATGTGATGAGCCAAAGTTAAGCTAACTTGTTAATCAGTGGAAGAATAAAGTCTGTAAAGTGATTAGGTTTTTGCTTGTGATGACATGATCTGGAAATTTTTTCCAATCACGAATAAAGGATCTTCTAGCTTGAGGAAGGTACCCTGTTTAGTTACTTTAAGTGGTAGGAAGGATCTGAGCCCAAGGAGGGCTCAGATCAACTTTTTTGGATCTGAAGTTTAGATGGGAGAGCAGTTACTCTTGAAAGCTACCCTGTTGGCTCTATTCCTGTATCTTCACAGCAGAGGTAACTCTTATTCCTGCATCAGAGTCCGTTAAGGCGCCCAAGTGTTTCTTAGGCTCTTGACTGTGCTGTATTTTTACTATTGAGAACTTTACTTTGTGGAGCTCTGGAAGGGACACTCATAAAAGTAGTACGTGCGTGCTTACTTTTCAAAGGGAGAGGAGGAAAAGTATGTTGTGTATTTGTGTCTAAATCTAGGTTTTGCAATCATGTTGATATTAGCGTCCACAGTGTAAACAGGTTTTCAAAATGTGGCATTACTTTAGGACGTTGACTTGATTTATTTTAATTGAGACCCTTGTAAGATGCGGTGCTACTGCCTGTAATTATTCTGTATTTTAATTTTCATTTGGAGGTGTCTTTTGTATGGTTGACAGTTATATGTTTCAGTTACAGTTTATATACCCTTGCTTTCCTAAATACTAAATTGTTTCTAATTCTGAAACACTTACTTTCTCCATATAGTGAACATACTGCCATTCTTGCATGTTCTGCCTACCCCTGATCCCTTCAAAATGTCATGTATCAGATATTTTTGTTTCCCTTTAAGTCTGATATTTTGGTCGCCCTTCTCCCTCCTCGTATCAGAATCCATTTGCATCTTCTCAACTGATTTTACCAGCAACCTGATTGCTTATGCTCCTTCACACGCTAAAGTAACATCAAATTATGTGTTACATCTGTTTTCTTGACAGATAAAAGGAACAACATTTCTTAAGTCTTGAGTGAGGAAGTTAGTAAAGTTTAAACATTGTAAAAGCACGCTATCTGCAACAAAAGAGGAGAGTATCTATTTTCCTTGAGAAAGTTAAAAAAATAAAATAAAATACAATGTGCATGCCCTATCAGAGCTCGTGCATCACTTGTACAAGGTACATAAAAGGCATCCCAGTTTTTCAGGTAGATACTTCATTTATAAAACTGGCACAAAATGAAAAACATTGATACAAAAATTTGCATATTTGAAGGTACATGTGGACCAACGTACAGAAACTGTTCTCTGAAGCTTCAGCCTCAACTTAGGTCCCTATCTCAGGGACTTGCCTGACCAGATTCCAGAGCTGTATGTCTCCTGGTCATTATTTCTTCTGCATGTGTTATATTTCATACATATTTCCATCTGGGTATGTCAATGAGGCAGAATGCCTGCTCTGAGTAAGCACTTTGGATTCCATCTCCAAACTCTGCTTTAATCAATATCGTTTGCAGTGATAGAGTGCTGTGTAGAGCCTTCCTTTTCTTGTCTAACCTCAGCCAGGAAATACAACAGATGGGTTTCACCGTGCTTTTTTGGCAAGGAGTAGCATGAAAATAGAAATAAACCTTATTACATATGTGCTTCTCAGCACGATGCTTGTAATGTGCAATAAATATCACTAAAAAAGTGCAAACTTATTGCCAGTTAACCATTAATCGGGTGGGAAAAAAGGTTTATTAGAATGAGCTTAAAAGCACATGCGTCTTAACCTTTACATTAAAAACTGGTAGTAGGGTGAGTTTTTTCTTTTATGTGCTTGCACAGAGACAGTATATCTTAATGTACTCTCATGAAATGAAAGAAGATACAGTTTTGTGTGTTTCCAGAAACAGCAAATCGCTGTTGTGTGAGCAATATAACAAATATGTAATATATAACAGGCTAAAGGAATTAATATAATTAGAAGACAGAATTGCGCATCTATTATTTTATTTTTTTTATAACAAAAACTATTTTCTTGAATTACCAATTAACATTTTAAATAATCTGAAATCTACCAATACATGTAAATAATGTAGACCTGTTAGATGCTCATTAGATTCAAGATAACTGTTACATCAGATGATAAAAATTTCGGCAAGGCATTTGCGGTGATAAAAGTTGATACTGTAAAATACTTCCAGCTGAAATGGAGCTGATAAAGTAATTTTTAATTGCCTATATGGGGTAAGAGTCTTGAGTACATTGGTATCTGTTGTATATCCTGTCACATTGGAAAGTTTCGATAATTCGGCTGCCCTGTAGGGTTTTTGGAGGTCATAGATAGTACTGGATAAACACACATACCTAATAGTAAGATTTTATTTTAATAAGGATTAATTCAGCCTATTGAATTCTTAGACTAGTTTCTGTATGTTAGTTTACTAAGTGATTTATTCTATTTTTAAATCCTATCAACTAAGATAAATAAAAGCTTAAAAATACCTCTAAATTTAGAGATTATTGGGTGCTCAACTTCTGTGCATGACGGTAGATTTCTGGACTCTTTGTGAGATGCTGTATTCTGTAGGATAATGCACTGCAGCTCTACTCAGGACTGGACAGTATGTCCATTCTCCTAACAGTAATTGCTTCTTCACCTCTGATGAGACTTCTTCAAATCTCTTCTTCAAGGAGATGCTAATCTCATTGCCACCAATAATATGTGATTAAATTAAAGACTTTTCACATTTTCCTTTTATATATGGGAGGTTGTATAGATACTAGTGGTGTCCTGGTCATTCTTTATTCCCCAATGGCTGATACAACCTTCTCTGACCCACCATCCCACCATCATTCATGTCAACCGTTCCCTGAAAAACTAACATGGTCTCTTTAGGTAGCTGGATACTTCTTCTAGTCTGAGGGAAAAATCAATGTCAACAGTTCATCCTTCCTGTTCATTTCAATTTCATCATTTCACTGATGTCAATTATGTGTGTTTCTACTACCATCAGTGAAGAAAGCAGTCAAGATTCAACTATAGCAATTCATGTAATCCAAGAGCAAATGAGTCTTATAGTTGTTCCTGTCCGTTCTACTCAATAGCAGACATTACATTCATATGCAACACCTTTAATTATATGGTTTTGATACTGGTTGGTTGACTAATATCAAAAGAAATGTATCTGTTCAAATCCAGAGTAAATCAATAAACTTTTGAGAAGCACAGAAAAATAGAATGAAAAAATGTTTTCCACATGTAGTACTTCACAGCCCTCAGTAACTCTGGTTTCTGGTTTTCTTGAGTGTCAGAAACCTTAAACCATTTTTCACTAAGTTGGCTGCCAGAGGACACACGTAGTTTACGCATCTTCCTTCTCACACTCATCTCTCATGTTTGAGGTGCTCGGTTCCTTACAGACACACCTTTCTGGTTTTGTTACAGACTTCAATGACCAGGAAATAAGAGAACCCCAAAATAATATTAACTAATACAATCTCTGTTTAATTTTGATTCAGGAGTAGCATCTTGTGTAAGTAATAGGTAATGTGTGTGTGTTTCTGCTCTTCAGCTTTAGTAAGATCAGAAAAATTTAGGTAAATGAAGTTGTTTGGTTTTTTTTAATCAGTAAGTTTCTTCATTTTTTCTTCTGTTGACAGTCAGTCCCTTCGATCATGGCTAGATCACAATGAGCCATAACAAGTTGGTTTACATATTTTATTGAGACCATAGATGTTATCTTAAACACAGGCTCTGTATTCTTATTCTCTTCTTTGACATACAATTATCTTTAACAACAAAAAAAAAGAGCTGGACTGTAATAGTTTCAAAAATTAAATGGGAAAAAATGAAAGAAAATAAACATTTATGGTACAAAATATGCATTGTCTTGCACTAGGTGATCCTGAACTCTTTAATTACTGGAGAGATTAGAAGGAAGTGTTACAAATGGTTTTGCAAGGTCAGTTTTTGTGATTTTACAGGTTCTTTGCTCCACTCCTTACACCCTGTAGCTCTGGGCAGGAGCTCTGCTGCTGGACTCTGCCTGCTATGGATCCTGTTGCTTGCTGATAGATCCTCTGAAGTTGAATGTCAGTTTTTTCACTTCAAGTTGTCATAAATATTTTTTGTCCATCTACTTTTACATTGTAAACGTACAAAACAGGCTTAAAGAAAAAACTTTCTTTTTTTTTCTTTTTTTCTTTTGTTAAGGTTTCTTTTGTTGATCACTTTCTAAAGTACCCACTGTATGTGTGTGTGTAGACCCTTTTCATCCTGAATTAAGTGACTCCACTTATTTTTAATTCCCCTGTTCAGCTGCACTAAACAAATTGCTAAGCAGTTATCTCCGTTGTAACAATATTGAGCTAATTCATTTAAAAATTAAAAAAATTACAAATAAGTACATTCAATCTCAAATCTTTGTGTCACATCCCTGTTGCCTCATATGATATCTTTTTCTGCTTGTTTTCCCATCCCTTTTTGTTGACTCCTCAAATATAGAAAATCTACTCTTCTGTATCCTTTTAAAATCCCTTTTCTGTAAAATGTTACATGCTCTAGTGAGCCATTAAATATAGATCTCTCCTGCTTTTGTTTACTGATGCTGTAAATTTAAGGTATTTTACTATTCCTCCTCCCCGCAATTTAAGAGAAGAGGTAAGACAGGATTTCCTTTCGAGGTACTGTGGATGTCAACCCTGTAAGACCTCTGTACTGTATGGTGGCCTGCAAAGATTTTTCTGCACAAAATGCAGTGATTTCAATGAAGATTAATTTTTATTCTTGCATCGTCATCCTGCTGCTTGTCATTAATCAATCCTTTATGTTTTTGATTTTGTGCATGTCTTATTGTTAAATCTGATTTTTTTAAAAGACTCCTATTTTCTTCTTCTAACATATTTGACACTTAATATGATGGAATGCCTGTGTAGAGCTTTTAGTTATGTGTACCATGTGAAGTTTCTGTAGAGACTGAGTCAAGTGATGTAAACTCTCTTATGGGACTGAAATCTTTCTTCTAGCTTCTCCACTGGTACAAAACAATAATACTACTTCCCAGTGTTACCAAAATTCTGGGTGCCCCAGATATGAGATGCTACAAAGTGACACAATACTGTTGAACATATTTGTTTGCTTTGTTACATTGGCTTCAAGTGTTTGGGTTATTGAAAGGATAAGGGTGTTTGCTTTGTTCTTGTAGGGAGTTCTAGTTTAAACAAGTTGCAACTTGTTTCTTCTTGAATGGCTGTTGCTTTTCAGTTCTTCTTAAGTGTCGTCCACGCCAAGGACTGCTGTAGTGATCTTTCCTACCTTGTTAAACTACTCCAAATTTTTCTTTTTTTTTAAACTCAATAGAGTTTTTCTTCTGTGGTTAGATTATTTGAACAAGGTTATTTTTTATTTAAGTGTTGTAAATCCTATGTAAGTCTTTATGACACAATGGAAGCTGCTCTTCCTCATCCATCAATCGTAGGTTCATTCAGGTGGTTGAGGAGACATGTCTGGGATTAAGTTAAAATGCTGCTTCTATTTTTTGTTGTCCCAAGAGAATGTACGAAACACACATTTTCGCTGATACTTTAAAAGAAGGCGTTTACCCCTGACCACGGGGCAGTGTTATAGGCCATATGCACTCCATGTAAAATACATTATGGCTTCACCGAGAGTCACTCCAGTCATTGTAACAGTGTTAGTTCACTGTAAATAGCATACTGGGTACTTTGTCAGCAGCTGATTGTACTAGTGTTGCCTTTCGGAGAAGGAATAAGGATGCACACCCCTGTTATGGCAAGTGACCTGGAACATACGTGCCATACTGCAGAATGCTCCCGAGGACGTTCATAGCCCACTCCAGCTTAATCTGTCCCCTTCTCCTTAGATTAATGGCAGAAAAAGATGAATGCAGCTAGCTGTTGAGCTTTATCTCTGTTTCCAAAGGTAATAAAGTGCTTTTTGTGTAGTGTATGGAATTTAGGTGTCATAGTACATCATTAAATGCTCCTACAAGCTAAAGGCAGATTTGTGTAGAAATGAACTTGGGCCCTGAAGTGTGTTGGTAAACTGAAATATATTCATGCTTCAATACATCTTAGCAAAGAACTGAAACTGGGTGCTTTAGAATATCATAGAGTTCAGTCTTTGTTATAGTATCGGTTTCTGCTTTTTGTAGAATTACAGAGGTCTTGTATTTGCAGAAAGAAGCATCAGGTACAGGCAAATGCTCCAGTCTGAAATCTTACTATGGCCAGTGCTTCTAAAACCGGTTAGGGCTATTTATTTTTTTGGCAGAACCATTTTTAGAGCTTCTGAATACTAAACTCTTCCAAAAAGCCACACAGCAACAGATAATCTTAAAAATGAATTTTAAGCTGTTGTTTCTGATTTACCCGTCAAAACTGCTCTATTCTTGCTCATGTTGCAAGATGGGCTGCATGAAGAAGTCTTATTCCAGGGAGAGTGCAAGTGCAAAATGCAATGAAGGATGTTAATTATTGCATATTTTACTGAGTTTTCTGTCTTCTGTTTGTGGATTATTTTCTGTATTTCAGACAGCTTTGAAAACAGACATATCCCTGTCATTGAAAAATGGGTTTATATTATCCAAATTGAACAGTATTGTCATTCCAGATAGGCTAAGTCAAAACAATAGCTGAAAACCAAAACAATGTCAGCTCTGCATTCAGTTTATTATGGGATTATGATAGATTTGAAATGTTATCTTAAGGCTATTATTAACTGTTAATTGACATTTAATTCTACTTAGTTTTAATATAAACACTTTTCTGTTACGAGTTTGTTCTGCAGAACAAAGGGAAAAGCATGTTTGTGTACATACACAGAGGCAGTTTCAGTGATGTCTGATCTAATACTACATCAAGGGGAAACAGCGGTGATTTAACGAGCACAAAGCTAACTGAAGTTCATAACATGAACTGTGTTATTGATGTTGTTGGACGGGTTTAAGAAAAATCTTCTTGCCCTGCATGTGGCTTCAGAATTTAACTGCTGCAGTAGGTTGTGCCAGGAAGGAGGTTTGTGTCTGCAAAACTTCAGAGCTGGGTCTTTGAGTTCTGTGTAATTAAAATATAACATTTCGTTGAACACGCCTCAGCAGAGGTCCTACATCTACCTGACATCTCTGCAGAAATCCCACCCTTTTGGCGATAAGTACGATGGGCACTGGCCTGCTCAAGCCGAGGATCTTCCCCTGGGGAGAGGTGGTGGGTTCATCGCGCCCTGGCTGCCCACAGATCTGCTGCTCTTGGGTCCAACACCTCCGGGGCGGTCTTGAACTGCTTTAACGATACTGTGTGATTTAGTGATAATGTTTGATTGTTCTAGGCTTAGGGAGACAGGTACAGGCAAAGACTCTGGTTTGACGCCTTGCTACTGGCAGCTCTTCTAAAAATGGTTAAACCTACTTTTTTTTTTTTTTTTTTGGCAGAACCATTGTTTTTAGAGGTTCTGAAGAATCTGGCATGCCAAAGGCAGCTGTGCGGTGCGCGGGGCAGCCTCTTGCACCTCCCTGGAGGAGTCTTCTCTTAATTTCTAAACCACCACTATGTTTCGAAATCCAGACATTATCTCTGGTTCCAAAAAAAAAGTAAAAAAAAAAAAAAAAAGGAGCCTCAGCTCAGCCTATAGCACTTACATGTATTGTGTATTTACTAAGGAGCTTTTTGTGAATTAATTCAAGACTCGTAAAAAAAATAATATTTACTGCTACCAAGAATTATAGGCTTCTACCTTATGAGCTACCAGCAGTGAAGAAACAAGCTAAGGTTTAGGTTTTGCATGCCTCTTGAAGGTTGGTGAGACCTTGGTGTTGGAGTAAAACATCCACAAAGCCTGAGTGTGTGTGTGTGACTCCAACCACAGAGGCTGATTCCTCAGCGCGCACCCAGTGTTCTCTAAGACCTTGAGCCAGAACATGTTACTCACGACCATCTGTTGAATAATGATGTTGTGGAGGGCGGACATGGTCCTTGTGTAAGCAACTGTAGGCACAATTTCTTTCCATACATCTTAATTCTTAACCTGAAGAAGAACCAGAAAGTAAGCAGAGTGGTTGCAGCTGGGAAACTGAGCTGAAGAAGAATTATTTCTTCCTGAATAAATTCACTGGCAGGTGTTGTTCAAAATGAAATAATATTTTTCTAAAAGGTGTGGTATGCAGGAGAGGTTATCAGAAGAGTGTTGAGCCTGACTTGCTTAATGCAGATCACCTGCCATCAGTAGAGGGGCTGTGCTAATGACAAAATTGGAAGGCATCCTAAATATAGAAGAGAATCAGGATATTGGACAGAAATAACTGAGATGTCATTGAAAACTGGGCTAATAGGAGTGGAATCAAATTCAAAATGCAAAATCAAAGGTCATATCTTCTGAGTGAATAATAGCAGAGTTTTGTAAAATAGGAACTTGCAACAAGATCCTCATTATAGATGAATAGTACTTAGACGGTCATGGAATGTGCTTTAGCGGTCCCTGTGATGTGCATAAAAACAAATGAACAGAATTTTCTGCTCTATCAGTGTGAGTTCATAATTTCTGAACAGTTTAATGAGTGAGGTGAAGAGACTACCATAGGAGAGGGAGACGTGAGAAGTATAGAGTATTCATCCTTAGACAGATATCATATGGAGCAAAAGTAATAGAGCTGGAAGCCAGTGGCTGCAAAAGGAAAAATGGTACTGGCAAATGCTGAATGAATTGAGGCTGAATGCTGGTATAGGAGTCCTGATGGGCAGAGCACCCAAATCCCACCACAGCTTTCCAGAGAGGGGGCCAGCAAAAAAATTTAAGGCATTTCCTTAATAGGTAGTTCAAGCTCATGAAAGGAACTATTTTACATAGTTTCTATAACATCTCAGACCTGTGCTTCTAAGAATTGTGTTACGCCAGTAGCATTCTTAGTGCTTTATTCAAACTATTTGCTTTATCTGAGAAAAGTGTGGATGTTCACAACTATTACATCTTTGAGACAACTTGTTCGTGGAGTACAAGCCAAGAAATGTTGTGATACAAGTTCATTGATATATAGGCTAAATGTGTAATGTTACGAGGAGAACATATTTAAGTAATGTATTAAATATATCACCACAATAGAATGTACAAATATCCTTCTAAAGGAGATAAAAGGTTCCAAATCAAAACTCCAGGGCAAAAAACTTAGGAGGAAGTTAGATGGGCTACAGATACTCATTTCTAGATGGTTATCATATTAGTTGCTGATCTGAGAGCTGAAAAATTCTTAAAAGCCTATTTTAGATTTTAGTACAGTATCAACTGTTTTCTTAAATTCCTTATGGTCTCAAAATTACACCCTTGAAACATTATCTATGTTTACCAAAATATTTTCAAATTTAGATGAGGGTTGCAACACAGGGAGATAGTTCAAAGAAGGAAGCGTATATCTGGTGTTGACAGTTTTGCAAAATGATGTGAATGTGCATGTACAATATTCAGAATTTTCTCTGTAAGTAAAAAAAAAAAAAAAAAATCTTTACTCTTCCAAAAAAACACCCCACCCCAACCCTATAATTATAACAGATTTTGTCTTTAAAAATAGCATTTGTTCTTGTGCTTTAAATCAGAAAGTATCAAGGCTTTTTGTCGTAGCAATATATTCTATCACCATTGAAAACCAGCGTGGAAAAAGACAACTGTGTTGGGTTGCCATCTTTTTGTTAAGTTTTTGTGCAGAACCTTAATCTCTGGGAACCTGGAATTTTTAAGCCCTATAACAGTGCAAAGAATAATAAGAAATACTTAAATTAAAAAAAAAACCCAAACAAACCCAGACTTCCGAGTTCATTGTTGTATAATGTTCACTGTGTAATGAATGCTGTAGATTTCACATTTGAATAAATGAGTAAAAGAAATGCTCAGATCACTGAGCATATAGAGATTGCTGAGCCCCTGCCCCAAACCTGCCCATGGTGCTACCTCCCCTTGAACCCCCCCTCCCTCACCCAGCAGGCTCTGGTGTGCAAATGGCCCGATGTAAAGCCTTGCAGGTAGGACCAGAGACTCTGGAAAGCTATGGGAGTTAAAATATTGCCCTTAAAGCAGCAGTTCTGTTAAAGATCTGCAGTCTTATCCCATGTCTAAGATGAATATCTGGGTCATGGGATGTATGAACAAGCGAAATGCAGTTATTTGAGATGCAGCACTTTGCAGCATCATAATAATTTAGCAAAAGCGTTGGTTCTTTGGAGAAACAGTGGTCTACTGAGACCTCTAGCAAAGTGGAAGGTGTTTGCTTTGTGTCAGAATAGTAGTGCAGGAGTAGTCAAATTTTAATTTGATTTTCATTTGAGTGACTTAATAGATTCAATAATTCCAATTTCTAAGAAAAGAATGAGGCAACTTGGTCTTGAAGTACTTCATACAACGATTATTGAGCTGGATCAGACCGTAAGCGCCATCTGGCCCAATGTCCTGTATCCAACAGCAGCCAAGAACAGGCCAATGATGTACAGTATTTCTAATACTTCCAGCCTTCAAGTACTTTCAGAGTATGGACTTCTGAACCTGATGCAGCTTCTGTGTTGCGCTCAGTGATATGGGCATTATTCTTTTTTTCCCTTTCTCTGGGAGCATGGCTGGTGCTCCTCTTAACTCTTGTGAACTTAGGTCCGTGCACTCTTGTCTGGGAAGAAGGAAAGTTTATTGGAGGAAGATACACCAGGATCAAGTGACTGGTACCATAGATAAAAAGCAGTAGTGGGCATTTTTTGACCACTGGAATGGCTTACAGATATCTCAGATAGAAACGTTGTCACTCTGGATGATAAGGTAAAGATATCCTGGTATATTTGATTATAATACTTAACATTATGCATGCAGATACACTTAAGAATAGACTAAGTAGGTATACATATATGCATGTATGCAGTCATTTATCAGGGATAAATTTGCGTAATTATAGCTCATAATTTGTCTGCGTTGCAGCTATTTTTGAAAGTTAAATAATTGCTGATAGGAGGGAGTGGTAATTTATGGCAAGAGAAAACGCTCTCGCCTCATCTTATCTTTAAGGGTGGTGGGTGTAATACTGAAGCTGGTCCTGTTTGCTGCTTCTCTAAAATATGCATTGCTGCTGTCTGTAGTCATGTTTTGGCGACTGAAAAGATTCATAGCAATGTAGGTATTTTCTTAGTAAATTAAATGATCACCATACAGAAAATCTGTAACATTTGAAAAAAAATAATTGGTAGTTTGTAAGTAGGACCATTTGGGTATATTTTCCAAATAAAAATACTTCATTCTGAAAGAAAATAACATTTTATAATAAATTTCCAGTTGCTAATAATATGCCAGAGAATAGATTATTCATTTTTTTTGAACGGATCTAGGTTGCCATAGTTAGGGAAGTCAGTGGCGTATCTAAGTAGTAAGCCATTTTTAAGGAACCATGTCTTTTTATTAACAACAGTGTTCTGTATATGCCTAGATTGAAGTGTGGATATGGCCTTTGAGAAGATGAATGTCATGAGAAAGAGCTGATGGAATTATAACTTCAAATATCTTCCTGTTTATGTGTTTAATATATTAATTAAATGTCATTTGTTTAAAAAAGGAATTCAATTCATAATGGATCTAGTATAAACAAATATTGGTTTTGTATTACTTAGGCTGTATTTGATTTTTGTTTCATGACAGCATTTCAGAATAAAGGTTCCATTATTTATTAGCTAGAAAGAAGGACAGGAAAGACCTTGTGTTATGCGAGGCTTAGCTAGGAAATCCATGGAAGTTTGGAAAGTGGCTAAACATTGTGGGTGTAAAATACTCACTGCAAAGTATGGAAGTATGCTTCCAGGAAATGCTGGATGTTTTACTATAAAAGAGATATTTAGCAGATCTGACGAGACTTCAGTCATGTGAAGACTGCCCGGGAGCACCGCATATCTGGCATTACAGAGGATGAAAAATAATTTTTGGACAACCTTCTAATGCCGTTGACATGGCATAGTTGGCCTGCAGAGACCCAGTACTAAGGAGTTCCAGGAACTAATAATTGGGAAGTTCAATAAACAGGATGTGTGGGTATTTTGAATCCTTTGTTTAGGACATGTTTCAAAGCCGTATGGCAATAACCAACCAGGATAAGGGAGTCTGAGGATGTGCCCAAGAGCGTTCTTCCCAGAAGGAAAGCCTTTGACATAAGAGATGCTCCATCTTCCTCCCTGGGGAAGGAATGGCTTCTCTGATACTTTTTCATGAGGTTGGAAAAGCTCTTCTGGATGCGTTTGTCAGTAGTGGAATATATCCATGCAGGAAAATACTTAACCACATGTATAGCTTCAGACCTTCAAGTCCAGTGGGATCCATTGTATTCCTAAACTCAAGCAAATACTTAAAGTTACTCAGCAGACACAAAGTTCCGATAAACAACGCCTGTCTCTCAGGTAAGACACTTGCTTTCATGTATTTAAGTAAAATTTTCATCCTCCTAATTGTACTAGAAATCTTTGTATACTGCAATAGCGACGACTGTTGAAGTCTGACTAGTTACAGAATTAATTTGGTGTAAATATTCCCTTATGTAGGTAATCTGTTTTTATTACTTTTAACACCAAAATCAGCAACATATTTGAAGGAGTAAATTACAAAGCAAGGCGAAGTCTAGAAAGTAATTATTACGGATATGGTAGTGAATTCTCTAACCACCACTTCAATGATTTTTTTTTTTTTTGCTACTTTTGGTTATGCTTTATAAAACATGTTTATAGACTATGTCAGCAATGTTCTTCCTCAGTTGCTCTTGCAAAGACTATTTTTGCAGTTTATCACAAAATGCCAGATTTGCTCAGCATGTAATTTAATCTTATGCTTGGAAGCATCCACATTACTTGGTTATCATGGAATTATTCTTTAATAAAAATGTATGCTTTGTGATCTATATTTTATTAATTTGGTGAGTCAGTTTATCGATTGTTGCAGATGCCATGAATGTATAATTTGTCACAGTTATTGGTTGCCTGTCAGCAGTTCGTAGCACCACAGAGTTCTTGGCTCTTGGGGCACCTTAGAAATAAGTCTTTCTTGATCTGCAAAAGAAAAGCTTTCTCCTGTAAATTATCATCAGGACTTGGGTTGATATCAGGTTTATCACTTCACGGCATGTATTATCCTGTGTTAGCCAAATGCCATGAACAAATTAATAACATGGCCTGTTCAGGCAAGAGTTTTCAGCAAATACGATTTAGTGATTTTAAATGCTGAGGATGAGGTCAGAAGGAGCACAACATTAGAAATGGGAGGCACAGATTTTCTGACTATTTTAGTTCACTCTAAATTTAGGAATTAACAAGGTCACTAGACTGGAAAAACAAAAGAAAATTCTGAACTTTTTTTATCCCCTCTTCTACAGTTGATAGTTTTCTGCCTTAACATACAGCAATCATGAGTTTTGTTGATTGGAAAGTCTATTTTTATGAACAGATGTTAATAAATTTCAATTAAAAAAAAAAAAAGACTATGCATTCAGTGTTGTTCTTTAAGTAAAGCAGATGTTTATTTCCAGAATTGTTGGACTGAATAAGAAAGTTTACTTTGCTAATAATTTGGCAGTGGGGATGCAGCGTAAAGCTTTGTGTGCTGAGATGGTGTGGTTGAAACATCTGCTGGTTTCGGTTTGGTATTTTTAAAGGCTGGGTTCAGCGCCCTCGGAGCCTGCTGTCTGTTCCACTAGTGTAGCGCTCTATTAAAAAAACACTCTTTGGAGCCTCAGGTTTTAGCTGGACTAAATTGTGGGGGGGTTTTCATCTCCTCATCTTTCTGGGTTCTCTAACAATAACAGACTTTGGTGCCAGTAAGAATCGGTGTTGATTCATGCAGGGGCATCCTTTCAGAACAAGTTCCCTGAAGCATTCGCAAAGTTTTTGGTTTGTGTGATGTACAGAGGGTTGAGGGGAGCTATGCAAAAAAAAAAAAAATAATTGGAAAAAGCTCTTCTTGCCCCCAAGAAGGAAAAAAGGGAAAGAAAAAAGGGGAAGGGGGGAAAAGAATAAAAGAAAAAAAGAAAGAAAGAAAGAATAAAGGGGAGGAGGGAAAAAAATAAAAGAAAAAAAGAGAGGGGAAAAAAAGGGAGGGGAAAATAAAGGAAAAAGAGAAAAAAGGGGGGGGGAAGGGGGAGGAAAAGAGAAAGAAAAAGGATGGAAAAAGAAAAAAGGGGCGAAAAAATAGTGAGAAGAGGGAGGGAAGAAAAAAAAAGAAAAAAAAAGAGGTAAAAAAGGGGGGAGAGAAAAAACGCAAGAGAAAAGTAAGAGAATAAAAGTGGGGGGAACAGAGGGGAAAAGGGGGAGAATATAAATGAAGAAATATATTCTATGTTCTGCGGGGGGCCGAGCAGAGCACTGCCGAGCCGGCCCCGGGCTCCCGTCCCCCGGGCTCCCGTCCCCCGGGCTCCCGTCCCCCGGGCTCCCGTCCCCCGGGCTCCCGTCCCCCGGGCTCCCGTCCC
>JAOXNO010000033.1:47725917-47744181 GCA_028565335.1 Limnodromus scolopaceus | reverse complement strand
GGGGAGGAGGGGGGGAAGGTGTTCTTTGTGCGTGGGTGTGTGCGTGTCCTTGCGTGGGGAGGCGGGCGGGGGGAGTGGGGGGGGTGCGCAGAGGCCGTTGCTCAGCAGAAGTTTGCCCACCGGGACCCCCGGGCTCATAACGGCGGGTGTCACCGGCGTCGCCGGACTCAGCGATTTTATTGAAATGTTATTTAAAGCGCGGGGAGGGAGCGCGGGAGGGGGGTGCGGGCGCTGGGCTGGCCCCTCCGGCCGGCGCCGGGCGGGTTTGGGGGGCCACCGGGCTCCCGTCAACTTTACCGGGCGCGGAGTTTTGCGCTGCGGGTTTTTCCACCGCTTTTAAAATCGAGGTTTGCGTGTGTGTGTGTGTGCGTGGGGAAGGGCAGAAAGTAAATCAGAGTCGGCTCGGGCCGTCACCGCGTCCCTGCCCCAGATCCTGGCTCCGTCCCAGGAGTTATTGCTGTGGATTTGCTAAACGTTAAATATGTTTCCCTTTCAAGTCTGGGATTATACCTAATTGGGAGCTGACGTGATCATGTGTTGTTATCCGAACGTACTTTGTTTAGTTTAAATTTTAAAATAACAAATACGAAGTTAAATACGCTCCATTTTTATCATTTATCTGGTTCAGGGACAAATTTGACTCTCTATTGTTTTGCACTCCATCTAATCTCAGCTCTTCTTCATGAGGCTTTTTGCAGCCAACTGTCTTGATTGTATTTCTTCTGCGTATTTCATCTCATATTAAAACCGCATCCACCTTATTAAGTTCTGAGTTTCCTAGTGATTTTCATGGCAAAAAGTTATTTCTGTATGAGGTACGTTTTAAGACAGAAAAATCTTCTGATGGATTTCGCAACTTTTCTCTGTGGTCTTTTGCCTGAATAACGTAGCAGTTAGGATTGTGCTGTGTGCTTTCTGTGCCATCTAGTAGTTAGCTAGGAATTTAAATATACTGTGTAGCATCCCCAGCTGGAGGCAGTACTTGAAATTCTAGTATATTTGCATGATCATTTCTGTGATATAAGTGAACGGTGGAAATTTCAGATACAAATACCTGATTTGAGCAGGTTAAAAGTCAGTGCCTGAATGTTTCTTTCGAATAAAATTGCCGTTGAAGCTTTGAAGGTGCCCCGTATGGAAATTCGGGTTAAAATCAGTGCTGCCAGTGAAGTCAGTGTGATCTACACCTGAGTTTGCCCGTGATGCTGTTAACCCCTTATTGTGTGTCAAAGAGGCAGAAGGATGCTTGTGGGTCCAGGCCTATTGCTAGGCCTAAAACCTTCATTTTTTGTTGCTAGCCTGAAGCCATAGGAAGCAGTAAAGGTTTTTCTGGGAAGTGGCAGAAGAATTTCAGTCTGGCCCTGCCGAGCTGGAGCCAGCCCCTCTGCCTCGGGGGCGTGGGAAGCAGCTGGAGGAGCTGTGATGCTGCAGCTTCACGGGTCCTCACCTCTGACCCACGGATGCACGGGCAGCCTGACTGCCGAGAGGGACCGTGCCAGCATCGTCCTTTTCCTAAAAAATAATGATGAATGGAAACGGCACCTGTTGCGCCACCGGCGATTTGTCAGCTCTTAGAAAAAATGAGGCATAACTGCAGATTTATGATTATCTACCCAAGTCACTTAGGTTGTCTAAAATGATAGATACCTAGGGAGTTTAAATTGAATTTAACAGTGTGTTATATTCAAATGATTGTGGATACTTCAGCATGAAAAATTTAGATAGCTATGTATAAAGTATTTTTTTATTATGAAATAAATACTGTTTATACAAGCGACACGTACTTTTAAAATGAAGCCAGCTACAGTTCAGTAACTACTGCTTAAAAGTAGAAACGTCCATGCATACGTTTTATTGTATTTTGATTTCGTTACGTAATGGCATGCATGATTTTCGTATTTCACACAAAGTTTTCCAGGGCATCCCGAGAAAACAGGCAGAATAATGTCTGTGCCGAGTTGATAACCTACTGAGACTTCTTTAGCCTAAACAGCAAACCCTGATTTCTAATAGCGTGTAAACAAGCTGCTGCAGCCAGGCTGGCAGGCGCTGCCTGCTTGTGGCGGCAACAGAGATATGAATGATGACGCCAGTACTGCAGAACCCCCCCACGCCTCCCGCTTGGTTTCTCACCCGGGCAGGTGAGAGAGAGAGCAGATGAAGTCTTTTCTTTCCCTCACCCTCGGTACCGGATCGCTTATCTGCTGCCACGTACAGATCCAGTGGCCCCGCAGAGCTGAAGGAAACCTTGTTGGTTTCTTACTCTGGGGCTTAAATGAGTAAATGTTAGCAAGTGTAAGCTGGTACCTAGAAGGAGATGTGCTATTGAAACAAAAGAATCTTTTCCAAATATCAATAGATAATAAACTCTTAATAAATATTTTCTTTTAAATAACCAAGCATAAAAAAATCAGGAAAGAAAAATTAAAACTCGGGGGAGGTTTTTTTTTTTCTTTTTTTTTTTTTTCCCCTGAGTGTATGAGTTGGGTAACAACTTAAGAGGCTAGTATATGCAAGGAGTTTCCTATGGATACAATAAATATGCTAAACATAGGTTGCTGCAGGATCAGCATCAGTAAATGCATAAACCATAAATTTATGAAAAAGTAGGCTCCAAATTGCTTATTTTTTACTTACCTGCATGTCTCTATTAAAGTACTAAAGTTTTAGCAGTTATCGTTTAATTGTTTTGCTTCTGTTTTTTTTATTGTGTCCTTGTTGGATGGAGAGAGAATATTTCCTTTGTAAAGTGTGAGGGATTATTGACTCTTTTAGGTAATAGTTTCTGTCTAATAGTGATGTGACTTATAGAAGCACTTTTCCCTGATAGCAGCAATGTTTATTTCAAAAAGCATAATTTTCGTATTTAAACACATGCAGTGTTAGATTGGAAAACTTTTAATGACAATTGTCTGCTATGTTTATTTTTAAATGATTATGTTGAATGATAGCAGAACAATTAATTTGTAGTTTTTAAAGATCTGTGATTTTTATATCTGTTGTTTAATGGAGCTGTAATGTCATCATCGAGCGCTGCCAGTTCAGTATAAAGTGCAATGTGTAACATTTTCTGGTGGTAGAGTTGCTCTAAGTGGAGAAATAATTTAAGCAGTACAAGGATTTTTATAGCCCTCTTGTCACAATTAACCGTGTTTATGAAATATGAATTTACACAACATCTGCCTTTCGGGGCCGGCGTTCCCCTCGGAGCCCGCTGGCTTCGCGGACCAGCAGCGTCTTGTCTGCAGCATCATGGCCGGGCAGGATGGACTGGAGTCTGCACGGTGGACGGGCAACCAGGGCAATGAAATGATTTGCTCGATACATATTGTTGGAAAACTTGTGCAGGAAATTCAGATGTTTTTCAGTGTAAAACCTTCTTTCAGTTTCGTTTTTGGAGGGTGACTTGCTTGGGGGCAGCAAGGTCCCTGACCTGTAACTGGCTCGTCCATTTCTCGCTCCCTGTGGTGTCGCCTTGTCCCCCTAATTCCTGAGCTAGAGCGATGCCAAAATGGTTTGCACGTGTGACACTCTGGTGGCATGGGATTTGGGGTCTGGCACACACGATGGTAATTTATTTTGCACAGGACAGTGCTTTGTTTCCTGAAGCTGAAGATGATGAGTTGCAATGAGATGGGTGAATCCAGTTAGACCTCGCAAGCGGTGGGGATCGTCATCAAAGCGATGGGCTGTCTCCTTGAGACCCTCATCCTCTACATGCCTATTGGTGGTCACCCCCTTAATGATGGCTAGGGCTTCAGGCAGAAGGCAAGAGCTGGCATTTTATGTGGTTACACCTACCAAATTTGTCTTGTCATTGACCACTGTGTCTTTTATTGTTTTATTTTCGCCCAGCACTTGGTGCTCTGCCTCTCACCCCTCCCAGCACAGCTCAGAGAAGGTCATTAACGTCTACCTGGTAAAATCTTTGTAAGCACCACAGCAAAGGCAAGTTTACAGGAGGACAAAATAGCTTGGGAGATATTGATGCTCCTCCTCGGTAAGGGATGGCTTGGGGGGAAAGATCAGGAGGTGCTTTAGGAAAGATGCAGTTTCCTATCACCCACCGCGGGCCAAGCTGGGACACAAGTAGCTTTTTGTACCAAAAAGAGCACAATGGCAAGAGACTGTGAAAAACCTTAAAAATAACTCTGCACCACTTCTCCTGCTTTTCATACATCACCTATCTTGAGTAGTAAATGTTTCAGATCTGGCACTGTCCCTCAGGGCAGAAGCTGTGTAATGCGTAAGGTCTCAACCCAGCTGGCACGTCGGGATCTGCAGTATTCAGTACGTGGAAATTGTTCCGAAACGTTCACAGTAAGCGCTGTTGGCACAACATCCTGCAGATTTTGAGGCACAGTATTAAGAAACAAGTACTCAAACTAGAGATTGTACAACTTGGAAAGTATAGTGTGATAATTCAGCTGGGCTGTGGAATCGATCTAAATGCTCACTGCAAGTTTTGCCACCATTAGTCACAGCAAAATAATTGAGCTCGTTCGTAAAGCAGGCTGTGTTGTGGTGAAGAATGGCAGCAGACTCTGCTGTGTGTCACCTTCACATCCGAATTTTAGAAGAGGAAGTAAAAATAATACCAAGTGCTATGCCTCGGTGAAACCATCCAGCAGAACCTCCTCATTCTTTTACAGATATTTAGCCCAGCCTTCTGCTGCTGCCTCCTGAGGCTTCACTGCTAATTGTTCTCTTTCTGATATTTGCAAATTATTATGATTGCTAGGTCAGAGTGAAAAGTTATGTGCAACAGGTCACTGTTACAGTTGAGATCAGTCATATTATCTTAGAGCTAGTTTAATCTGGTGAAGGAAAGACACTGAACTAGTTAATTATCTCTTCTTTGGGTTAGTGTTCTATAAAATGGGAATAATCATCATAATAAAAGGTGCTTTCGGACTTATGAAATTTCTGAAGCACTTAGGAATCATAGTTAAAAAAAATAATTGCCTAGTAAATGGTCATCTTAATAAAATGTAAAAATAAAAGATCTAGAGTGTATTAGGCTTCATAATAATTTAAATAGATGCAAGTAGTTTATTTACCTACTCAGCGAGAAATAACAACCATTGAAAGCAAATAGTTCTTTAAGAGAACTATGTTTGCAAAATGAAATTATTTAAATCAAGGTTTCCAGTTCACGAGTTTAAATTACTTTTACATTTATGATTTAAGCTTTGATTTAAATCATACTTTGCACTGTTAATGTTCAAAGTTGATCATCAACACTGAAGCCGTGAACACAAAAGACGTTCTTGGCAAGGCTTGCAGAATGTTATGTCAGTACTTTTCTCTGGAATACTAAAGATTTAGAAACCAAAACCTTCCTCTCAGCGCTTATGACGTTTGATATCTGTGGGGGAAAAAACGAAACAAGCTGCAAACTTTTGTACTTAAATCAACAACCTCATGGATGGTTGTTCCAGTGGCCTTTACCTAGGCATGAAGGGACTACAAAGAGGTTATTGCCAGCACGGGGCTTTGTGGCCATCAGTCTTTATAGAATCGGAGATTTTCTTCAATAAATAACATCAATCTCTCCATCAAATATAAAGGGACTGATAATGTTTGCCATTGCTTTTGCTGATGAGGAGTAATACCAAGAATGAAACTTGTTCTGCGTTACCAGCAGAAATACTGCGGAGTCCTAGGGACTTCCTACAGCTTTTTATTCGTTTATTGTTCTGCCTAGCAATTAAATAAACAAAACCTCTTTAGATTGTCTTTACAGTTGACAGATTGGCATTTGTTTTTCTCTCTGTTTAAAAAAACCCCAACAAACAACAAGCTGAGATTTTCTTGAGTCAGGAAGAAAGTTTAGACCAAAGGTTCTAGAATTTGTGACTTTTATTCTTGTGTCACCGCGGCTGGGCATATGAGGGGAAGGTGTGTGCCTCAGATGAGGGTTGTGTGTATCCTTGCAAGCTGTGCAAGGCTGTAAACCCTCAGACCAGCTCTGCTTCCCAGCAGTTTTACATGGATCCCGGTGTGGCTGCGTGGTCCCGGGGCTGTGGGAGCCGTAGGTGTTGCTCAAGCAAAGGCATTGTGGACACGGTGCACTTACCTCTTCTGCTTGATCTCCTCAGGACGGTGAAGGGGAATGGATTTCTCCCAGCTCTTTCGGACTGATCGCTCTTTTCATGGGACCCATATGTGCTCTAGAATTTCCCAAAATTAAATGCTTGTGAAATTAGGAGCAGAGGGATTGGCTCTGGGCAGTGACTCAGTAGTTATTCATTTGTCTTCAGGAAAGATTACAAACAGGGATCTGATTTGTACCCATTAAGAAATGGTGATTTCAGCTTTAAATAATGGTGCTTTAAATTGTGACTTACATTTGTGTCTTTAAGGAGTAAATACCAGCTTGGTTACGTAGGTACTATAAGGAATTACATAAAATTTTAAAAACTGCCATTAAATTACTCAGTTTAAAAAACAACAACAAAGTCTAGTAGGCCACCACCTTTTGATGTATGGATACCTAAGCTAGATTTTAAAAATCCTTAGTATTTTGAAATACTGTAGTGTTTCCAAACAGTTGAATTGCTCTTTGAATACCCTTACTTTATTGTAGTTTTTTACCTTCCTATTTTCATTCTTACTCATAATGTCTTTAAATAGAATAACCTCTGAGTGGTTACTGTGATATATTGGTACCACACGTTGAAAACCAAGATCAATAATCGTATTTCCTATCCTTGCCAAAAATAAAAAATAAATAAATCCATTATTTGCTGAACTGTTCAAAAATGTTACTTGGCTCATTTTGTGTGTACCCACTTCAGTGACCAGAATGTCAGTGGAGGCTTTGTTTAAATGTTTTTTCTTTATTTTTTTCCCCCCACTCCCACCCACACATACACCTGTTCATCTGAGTCTTTTGGGCCAGACATTGGTTTATTTGGTTGGGCTTTATGGCTTTTTTTTCCCCCCCCGTCTTTATTCAGTTAACTGCTTGTTGTCAGTAGTTCTGGCACACCCCCTTATTTTTTGTAGGCTGCCTGTGGGGAAAAAAAAGGCTTGTTTCCAATGGGAAAGAGTTAATCTGGCTTGGAGTGGGATTAACTGTTGCAGTAGCTCATGATAAACATCTGTTGCAATACTCCCAGATGAGAACATTGCTTTCAAAAGTATTTACTGCACATTTTGAACCCGTGCACTTTACTTGTGGTTTTATTCCACCCCCCATTACAAAATTCTTTTGAAAGGACATAAATCCAAAGAGTCTACCTCAGAGTGTTTATTTTATGATACAGAGAAGGAAATGTTGATTACTGAGTTATTGTTCGTGTGCTAGAGCCCCCAAATATTTCTGACTGGAGTGCAGAAGCGTGTGCGTTCCTTAATAAAAACCAACTGCGGGAGCTGGCTCCTGGGAGCGTTGCCACGTGTGCCAGCCCTCCGCCTGCCGGGGGGTCCTTGGGATGCCGGTCCTCAGTGTTTTCCTCTTGCTCTGAATTTGGCAAGATAAGACTAGTGGGGAGGAGTGGAGTTTTGCTTGGACCCGGAGCCCAAGGGTGGGTGTATGGTTGGAAGGGTTTGGCCAATTTGACTGGGACTTTGCTGTTGACAGAACCTTCTGCTGTTTTCTTGGAATTTTTTTTTTAAAGGTTTTAAATTTTTATTTTTATTTTTTTTTAATTTGAATTCTGGATTTAGGGGATCAAATAATGACAATTTCCCCTACAGCTGGCCTTTGAAATTAAGTCTTCCAGCTGCCAGTTCTTGCTGTAGTTGAGCACTGGGAGCGAGCAAGCAAAGCAAGGTTTGGTAGGTTTTCCCAAAACATCAACAACCTTCTCCCCCACCCCACCCAAACCACAAAACCTAACCGTGCTTGGTGTCTGGGAAAATAACGTTGGAAAACAACATGGAATATCTTAAATGGTGGATGTTTCCCAACAAATTGTTTTTCTTTCTTATGGTAATAATATGATGCTCTTAACGAAATCATGTTCAAAGCATTTTCACCCATATTTCTGAGCAGGTGAGAAATATTTTGTACTAAATTTTCTACATTTAACATTTCCTACCACTACCAAAGAAAATACCTGGGTATTTCACATGTGTGCCGATCATCACCAGGATTAACTCTGTTTGCATAGCAGTCTAATGAATGTAGCTGATGAAACGGGGGACTTCCACACAACGAAGCTACTTGCAGTAAAATGCAAGAGCCTGTGACTTCACCTCTTGCTGATTTTCTCAGGTCTGGCAGAAACACTGGTTTTAGCAATAAATCTGTAAGAACAGCCATACTGATTCAGATCGAGCGTGTCTAATTCAAAATCCTGTCTCTGATGGTGATCAGCAGCAGGTATCTAGGCAAAGGTACAAGAACAGTGATGAATGATAAAATCTAAGGGAGATTTCTTAGTTTACCAGTTTTATGGTGGTACCAGGATTTTCAGAATCTGTTTCCTAATCATAATGCTGCAATGACAGATGTGCGATACTTAACAGCCTTGGCTTTCTCTTAAAGGCCATGATAGTGATAGAAGGATAAAAGACAAAAAAAAAAAACCAAACAAACCCTGAAAAGTGATGGGTAGTATGTAGAATAGAGACAAACAATGGGATAGACCAGGAAAAAAGAAAAAAAAGGAGCTATAATTACTACATAGTATAAAGAAATGGCAGAAAAAGGTTGGCTCGTTACCCAAGAGGGGCCTCTCTGGCTCTCGCTGAGACCCTGCTCTGATGGGTTGTCCGCCGTCACCTGCATCACATCATTTGGACATGGGGGAGAGCAGGGCATAACCAGGACATGGAGAAAGTTGTCCTGAGCCTGGTCCATGGAAAGAAAGATGGTAGAGGGCAGAACAATGAAGTGTGGGAGAAGAAACAGATGGGAAAGGGAGCAATGGGAGTGTCAAAGAAACCTGTAGAAGCTCTGGATTATTCTCAGCCTGTAAACAACTGTCCATTCAAATTAATGGATAAGAAGTATTGTATGTGTAGGGAGTATCTTCTGTGGGTTTGCACTGAATCCCTTGGAGCATTGCTGTACTTTTCCCAGGCTTCCAGGCACCCAGGTTTTATTTTTAGTACTAGCCTGGGTTCTGTTGTGTGGCAAACCTGTTCCAGCTTGCTGCAGTCATTACTACTAAGGCCGTCTAAATAGCAGCTTGAAAATACTTAAAGCAATGTAAATAGTAATAAATTATTTTGTCCTTGTGTGGATTAAAAGGTGCACCTGGGATGGACTTGTTCTTGGGTCAGGTTTTTTAATGCTCTAGAGCAAAAGTGTGATGAGCCTTACGTTACTGGCATACAGATGTAATGGTACTGTACTTTAAATAACAGACGTGAAGGCGTTGTGACTAGGATATTGAGAATGCTTTAGCATTCACTTCTTAAAAGTAGATTTTTCGGCAGCTTTTACAAAGCTGTATGGAAAACTGTTATTGAGTATCTACAGTGTATTCAAGAATAATACCGATGAGGAGGTGTTACAGTGGATGAGGAGGTGTCACAGTGATCTGCTCACCAAAATAAGTCATATTGCAAGCTAGTATCAAACTTGACAAATTCGTGTTTTGTTGTGTGTATGAGGATGAAGAGAAGATGATGTATTTGGGTACAAAAGGGCAAAAACCATCTTGAATTTAAAGGCAGTGTACATAATCCTGTGAGCGAGGGGGGCTGGTACAGCCAGAGGAAAGTGTGTGCTTTATGGTGACCTTACAGAAGGTCTTCTGGAGGTAAATACCCAGCAAAGGAAATTTTTCGGCTCATCGACAAGGTAGGTACAAGACCAAAAAAAAATACAGACTGATCATAAATAGAGTTATATTTTTATGTATATGTGTACAAATATAAGTTAATAGCATTGATAGTATTGTGTATATATTTATAACACTAGAAAGAAGTTTCATGTAATTAAGGGAAAGAAATACAATGGATTGTAACGAAATTGTAGGATTGAGTGTCATTTACCTTTCTAAGAGGATTATAGGAACTTGATGCTTTCTCAGTTCCCCAGAAGGCTTTTCCCAGGCCGGCACTCTCAAATCCTGGGAGTCTGCTGCTGGATTTCCCAAATATGTGCTACAGAAGGTGCTTTGATTTACACCCTGTTGCTACTGTGGCAGGAAGTGAATTGTGCTCGCTCTTGCTACCAAAGAAGTTTACCTTTTCCGCTGATTATCTGTGCTCCTGAAGAACCCGAGTCTTTGTAGGCTTCCTGTTAATAAATAAAATGAATTGCAACTTCCACTTTTTCTACTCTCAGGTGGAAAATAACATTTAAAAAAAAAGTACAATAAGCTGGCATATGCTTGTTACTATGTAGCTTTTTATTAAGAGGTTTGTGAAAATAACGTCAACATTCTGCCTTTTTTTTTTCCCCTATTGCAACAGTGTTTCTTTTGGATTTTTAAAAATACCTTACAGCCCCTTTAGAATAAAGAAACATTCTTCAGCTTCAGTCTGGAGAATGCATTTTTTAAACCAAACAGAGGAAATTTTTATGGATGGTTTTGTGTTTTCTCTTCTGATACGTATCTCCACATTTGCCTACCAGCTTTCCAAAGTCCTCTCTAAACATCCCAATGATCTTGTTGGCACGGACAGATCATGGATGTGCTGTATCTCTATGTTATACGTATAGCATAAAAGAGAATTTACCCTTGAATTTCAACCTTCACTTAAAGAATTTTACTATTTCTATATCCTCATGGATTGACTTGACTTTCAAAAGAAGATTCCTTGGACTTGAAGAGGAATCTGATGGCACATTTGCACATCACTTTGCAGTAACTTTTTACACTCAGACTTTATGACCTTCTATAATTTTGTTGTGGCTTCTTTAGTAAACAGAAATAGTCCTACACTTCTGTTTCTTAAACGCCTCTCATACTTGTGCTGAGCTGTTAATGGGTCTGTTAGTATTGTTAAAGTATTAACAGAAGAATAATAATTGCTGTGTTGTAATTGTATTGAGTCTAAAAAAGCATTCTCATAGAATATTAATGAAAGCCTTTTTATGTGTATGAATTATTGTTCTTAGGAAAGAAAATTAAACATAAAAAAAAAAAAAAAAGCGAGAGTACCATTCTAGAGGAGCATAATAAGAAGAATCAATAAGCCTTCGATTTGGTCTTTAACTCCATTGCTCCTCCTCTCCTAACCCCATTTATGCTTCCTGTAGGTCCCACAGAAATCTGCTCCGCACCATATGTGCTGCAGTACCTAGGCACGACGGGGGGCTGGGAGCCGGGTGGCACTTTGAACAATGAATTTTCTTTTTGTGTGTATCGCAGCCTTAAATTACTTTAACCTTATTTAGTCTCTAAAACTGTGACTATAGAGCTAATATTTTATGCAGCATTGAGAGGAACTGGAAACGCTGTTCATTGCTATGCAAAATGCAGCTGGGGTATGGTGCAGAATTAACAACACGGAGCTCTGCTGTTGAAAATGTGAGCAGGAGTTTATTTTCATTTCTGTCATTAAATATCTTATTACCATCTATTTGTTTTTTCTTTCTTCTCTCCTGCAGTGCAAAAAAGGGTGATTACTAGCAGGTAGGAATTGCACAGCTACTGGAAACTACCTTAAATCAATGACCTTCGGTTGACCTCTGCAACCGCTGGTGTGAGCCCGGTATTTTTTTCAGAGCTAAGTTAGTACCTCTCTGATCCTCTTTCTTTCATCAAATCTTATTCAACTTTTATAGTGAGTTGCTGACTTGCAAACAAAATCCAAATATATGAATAATTAAAAAAAAAAAATCTCTTGTAAATACAAAGACAGTGCATCAGTCCATAATAAAGCTGCAGAAGTGTTTCCTGGGACTTGCTTGAGCATTTAAACTTTGCAGTTTATGTGGCATAATATAATTTTCTGAATGTTTTTAGTAGCAGTTATTTCCAAATAGGCAAATAAGCTGCTGTTGCAATACTTGGGTTTTTGCGGACCCGTTGATCCGAATGAGAAATACAGAGGAAACTTTAGGTTTGTTGTTTGTTTTGTGATATTTTGAAGGCGCTTCAGTTTATATTCTAAAATGTGCAATTTCTTTTCCAGTCTTGCGTACTTGTCATTCTTTATTCTCCCCCGTCTGACATCAGTTTCTCTCTTGTCCATTTAAAACTGAAACTTGAAAAGCTGCAGTTTTATACTTTATATTATTCTTCTACCCCGGAGCTGTTTTTAGTGTCTTTATTGCAAGTAGACAGATGGTGATATTTGGTTTCTTGTCAGTTTTAATGAATATAGATAGGAGTGATAAGAACATTTGCTTCGTTTAGCAAACTTCCTTTTCTGGCTTTTAATTAATGAAGTGCTCACTGGTGTGCCGCTGCTTTTGTATGTAATACAGTTAAATCTTATATACGATTCAACTTGTAGTGTCGGATAATGAAAAAGAAGATGAAAATAACTTCTTCTGTCAATATCCTTTAAAGTTACTTACACAGACTTTGAATACTGCAGACATCAGAAATGTAACGTGCTTGTACCAGCCGCCGTAGCAGCATCTTTTGTTTCTTTGTATTTTGGTAATATTTTCTTTTTATGAAAGGAAACGGAAGGCAAAGGCCTGTGTTTGGTGTCACGGTTAACCTTGGGTGAGGTTCAGCTCCACTTCAGAGCAATTTGCTTCTCATGCAAATACAATAAGACCCACAGCAAAAATTTGGTAAAATAGAAAGGAAAACCCCAGCTTTTCAAGCTTTTTTTGCTGCATTTTGTCCTCCTTTCGAGAGAACTGGAACATTATTCCTAATATTGATTTTCTTTTCAACTACTTTGATTTCTGTGTTAGCTTAGCACAGTCATTATTTTAGATTCTTGTAAACTATTTTAGATTCCATTTTTCTTAAGATCTTTCCTCCAGTGTTTAACCCTAGGTTTTTTTCTTTCTTTTTGTGTATGTTGTGGTTTTAATACAAAGTCAGTATCGGTGCTTGTAGCCTAAGTTGTTTAAGTAATTTCTGCCTTGCCGTGGCAGTTTGAATTCTTTGATGGTAAATGTAACCATGCCTGTGTGTATAAAAATATTTCAGTGGGTAAAGCCTGGATACTGCCTGTAGATATAAAATCTCTGCTTTGTAGCTCTAAGAGGTTAAGATCTTACTAGATTGAGAGGAATGATTTAGAGTGAAGGCCAAGAGGATGATCGTTGGGAAGATTATTTTTTTAAGCATCTGACTATTGCTAATTCTGAAGAAACTGATTTTAAACTTTGTTGTATCTTAGTATCCCTGTTTCCTGAGTTAAAAAATGGGCTTGATTTTGTATTTCTTTTCAGGACTTTTGTTTTGTTGCAACCGTATAAGGATAGGATTTGGTTCCCTGATGGCAAATCTGTGCAGGACAAAAGTTGGTTTATTTTAGAAAGCCGTTTTGAAATACTCAAACAAGCCTTTCAAGAGGCAGAAATAGTAGGGGTTTTTAATATTATTTCCCATGTCTTTCTGAAAACGTCACTAAGTGCAAACCCCATTCCTTCTGAAAATTTTAACTTGGTGAAAGATACCTCTAATGTAAATGAGTTAAAAACAAACAGAAAATATTTTCAATGATGCATTCAGTTGGTGAAGGTAAATAATCCAGTGCTCATGCTATTACACAAATGATATTACGTCTGCAAATGAACAGTGGCTGAGGCTTTGAACGTGTCCTTCCTTCCTGGAGGTCACAAATAAGAAAACAAAACCACAAAAGGATGCCCCAAGAACAGCTTACATTTAAATAAATGCTCACTTTCTGTGTTTGCGTTCGGTGTTGGTAGGTTAACGGTTCTCATTCCGGTGTTGGTTTTTGCAAGGGTGACGAGGAAAGACTTGCTAGCCATTTTAGAGAGAAACGAGGATCTCTCTTGGCAGCTCTAACACGGTGCCGTCTGCTTGAGTACCTGGAAAATGGCTCACGTGCTGCAGGAACAAAACCTGTGCTTCAGATCCCAGGTGCGTTCATGTACCCTGTTTTTATTATGAAGGTCCTTTCTTCTGAAGCAGAAGTGAGCCTTGTTCCAGACAACAGCATGGAATGCTAGGGTCAGCTTTAATCTATATTATTGTCCTTGCAAAAATCAGTGTAAACAAAAAGTGCATCGTGGTGCCTCAGAATTTGCAGACAAGAACATTTTAACATTGGTAGTTACAATATTAAGGCTGTGGTGTTATTTCTTTCTGGTTCCTTGTCATCCTTCAGGAAACAGAGCCCCGTGTCTTCCCTCTTATAATAAAAGAATGTTTTCTGATGCATCTAACTGGTCTACACCACTGTATTTGACACACATATTTTGAATTTTGTATGAAATCCATGCTTGGATTAATGTGAAAAATGAACAGATTTGATTCAGACTGAATAAAGCCTTTTCCCTCTGGAAAGAGACCGTAGTCTGTGTTTGTGGGGTTCATTTTTCTTTAGCATTTGCTTCTTATTCTCCAAATAATTGTAGTTGCATGTTTCTCCTTTTTCAATATTTGCCAAAATCTCCAGCAGTTCTTTACTCTCTCATATCTCCTTCAGTCATGAGCCAGAAGGAAAAAGAAAGTCATCTCTGGAAAAGAAAACCCACAGGGCTCCATTCCCTTCCCACGCCCCATCATTTTGTCTCCACATTTTTGAAGATGTGAAGCAATTTAGATCAGCGTTCTCCATCCTTCCTTTTTCCTAACCTGATTCCTCTTCTTGCAGAGAGAAACAAAAAGAAGATACAGAAGAGAAGTTGGAGAAGAAAGGAAAGAAAGAGAAAAAATAGTGGAGAAAATCAGAACAGAGTTGGCTTTTCTAAGAGGAGTTATCCAAGAAGCAAAACATGCAGCTTCTCTCCTCTTTTTTTTTTTTTTTTTTCCTGTTTTTAGCCCATCTCACATACTGCTATTTCGAGATAAGTAGGTCAGGCGAAAGGGCATAATTAATAGTGATTTCACAGTTGCTGTGGGTATGGGAGAGCGTAGTAAGAAGGGTGGATTCAAGGAAATGTTGGCAGTCTTTCAACGGGAAGCTCCCAGCTGAGCCCCGGATTGCTGTGCCCAGATATTTTCTGTCACAGGACTTCGGGCCGTGCCAGCCAGGTGGGAGCTGGATTAAAGTGGGAATAGAGCAGATGGTGAAATGCAGCACGTTTAGGCCTACCAAATTTAGTATGGGACAGTATGTATTTGTGGGAGCAGCTGGAGAAAGGATGGATCAGCTGCTTGAATGAGGTGATGGGGAAACAACCAGTAAAGTATCCTGACCAGGACATAATTTTTTTATGTCAAAGATTCTGAGTTTATTAGTAAGGAGTATTTCTTCTGGACTACATGCGCCTCCAGTTTTTATTATCCTGCAGTGCTTTGGTTCATCTGGTTGGTCATCATGTGTCATCAACAGGACTTGTATGGGGTGTAGTGCACATGTTACACAAACCGCAATCTGTGCCTTTCTGCTGAGAGATTAACTCGATTTTAACATCTGAAGGGAAGGAGAAGGAGATAACACATGCAGCTAGTTACAGTTTGAGGATGCTGCTGCCAGGGAACTTCTTTGTTAATAGGTAGATCTATGTCAAGAAAAAAATGTGAGCTATAAACCATACGGTGACGTTGCTGTAATAGAAGATGGAATATACACTACTTGCATTCTTCAGATCTGTTTCCTGCGGAGTTTACATTTCATTTACTTTTACTTTTCGCTGATGGAGCAATGTTACTATGAAACAGCCATACTGCGTCGTTGTCAGGGCTAGTGCCGTGTTTTTGGATGCTGGTGGTCCTTCCCAAGTCCTGGTGTGCCATCTTCTCTTGGGCAGGTGGAGTCAGTTGGATTACTATTCCCAACAACCTCTGTGCTTGGATTATAGACCCCCAACATCACCTGCTTGTGTTGCCAACAATGCCTTTTTGTTTTTTCTCAACTGGAGAACATACTGCAAGAAAAGATTTTATCTTGTTGAAAAGGAAACATCTGAACAGGAGCGTTTTACATCCCTATGACACGTTCAACTTGGCCAGCTTGGAAATTCGGCCGAAGGGAGCATCATGTCCTGGTTGCTGCGGTAGAGGCTCACAGAGATTTACTCCATCCAGCTGGGACCTTCAGGGCCGGCTGTTTGGAGACCACCAAACTGCATCCCTTGCTGGAGATGGGTGGTTGGGGGTGTGGATGTTGCGCTTGCGAAGGACAGCCAGGGCATGGGATGCCATTCCGTGATGCGGAGCGGGAGCGCGACACCTTGGGAAGGCGCTGTGTGATTTTGTTTGCCTCCAGGAAAGCAGTAAATTCGTGCTTTTAGGTCTGTTAGTCTGCCTGTGCGTGTTAATGTATCACAAAGCAGCTGGCTACACACGTCTCCTGTAATAAGCTGTTGAATGCAGAGGATCGGGTCTGAGAGGTTGGGTTCTTTCTAGATCAAGTCGATTTTTCAGATTTTATGACATATTAGTAAGCTCCATCCTACCATTTCTCCATATGGGTCTAATTTTTTGGTATTGAGCCTTTCTCCGTTAATGGAAAATATAAAGATGATTCTCTCTGTGGCTCTACCCATGTTATGATATATTTTGGGTTAAATATCCTGAGATCATTATTCACATGATTTGAAATATTTTGAAATCATTGGTAAAAAAAAAGGTCAAAGCAACTTGCTGAAGAATTTTGAAGGAAAAAATTATTATCTCTGAAAGCAGCAGCTCAGTCACCAGCAGGTCTGTTCTGAGAACGAGAGTGTACATGCCCACACAGGGGCACATTTGATTGTCTGATAGGCATCAGTAACTGGCATTTTCCTTCACAAAAGATCTTCTTGCTTACTTCTGCAGACTTATATAGTCCATTATTTAAAAAAAAAAATTCTAAAAAAGTGCTTTAGAAATATTAGTTATTATAAAAGACAACTTTGGAACATTTAAATTTTTCTAAATTACAGTGTCAGTACAAAGAAGATAAATTGGAGCTGAAGGATGCTTTGCAGTTTCTTTGGTTTATACAAAACATTTGTGCATCTGTATTTTTTTTTCCATATGTTGAAAGTGCCATATGGAGAGGTCACTCTATATTTCAACTTGCGGATGAAGTAAGCTAGTAGTAGGAAACCAATCTGAAGCACATGTTTTTTCAGCAAAAAATACCCCACCCCAGAAGTGCATTTGTCAGTTGGTGGACATTTGTGCTGTTGATTTGTGGTATTATAACAGAGAGATGTTGGTGTGGGAGTTTTTGTTAAGGGAAAAAAGATTACATACTTAGGAATAATGCTGTCTATAAAAGCCAAAAAGCTTGAAGGCAAATACAGCAAGCAGGCAAATGGTGTTGTGTTTCCTTAGTAGATAGAAAATGGAGGTGAGCAACTGTAATTACATTTTTTACGTGCAATGGGGAAAAAAATATCTGGAATTGTGCCTGAGTTGCCAAAAACCAGTTAAATTTGGGAGCTTAAAGAGAGAGATGATGAAAAGAACAAGGAAAGAAAATAGCCAAGTAGTGATATTTGGCAAAGGCTTGATGGGGGAACGTGGTTTTCATCAGGGCCTTTGGGAAAATGTACAGTAAGTGACTTTGGAGGTCATAAGAAAGAATTGTGTTCCTCATCAGGTGTTTTTTAATTTTTTTTTTTTTTTTTTTTTTTGCAAAGTAGAAGTAGCACAACTTATATCTAACCAAAATGACTCAGGAAGAGTGGGAGACAAATTGCTGATGATGCTGTGCTGTGAAGCAGTGGCCTGATGGTATTATCTGCTGAAACAAATAGTTGGAGACCAATGAAGTCTCAAGGGAGGATGGAGAACAAAGTGATAGTTATTGAATGCATGCTATGTACCTCCGCAAAATTTAAAATTAGTTTCTTCTTGGAGAGACATGGAGTTTGAGCTGTCAGCATAAAGATGATGGAGTTTGCTCAGATCAAGGAACAGGATGGGCAGAGGAAAAAGCAGGACGTCAATCTCTGAACCTCGGTGGTTGTTGGAGGAGGAAGAAGAGGACTCGTTTCTGGGAAGGGAGGGATGTCAGAAATAAAATTCAAATAGGGATGGCCTTGGAAGGGTCAAGGCTTAAAAAAACAGAAGTGGTTAATACTGTGAAGGGACATAAGGAGTTTGAGACTGTTTACTGATGCTTTGGATGGGGAGTCCTCTACCACTGACCTGAAACTGGAATA
Organism: Limnodromus scolopaceus; assembly: GCA_028565335.1. NCBI lineage: Eukaryota > Metazoa > Chordata > Aves > Charadriiformes > Scolopacidae > Limnodromus > Limnodromus scolopaceus. The sequence continues at coordinate 47,726,072 of JAOXNO010000033.1, read as the reverse complement.
TAGGGCTGGAATACAAAGTCTGTTCTTCCTTAAAAAGAATTTCTCCTTTATGTTTTTAGATCTCTAATGGATTCCTGGTTTGAGAATGACTGGTTATTTTCTTTTTCTTTTCCCCTCCTTGTTCAGGTCAAAAATAGAACTTCATGTAACAATAA
>JAOXNO010000033.1:47657708-47717945 GCA_028565335.1 Limnodromus scolopaceus | reverse complement strand
TAGCACCATTCATCGCTAACCCGAAAACCTTTTGCTGTTCCCTGAGGCTTTAGCTTGCGAAGGTGAGAAGCACTGAGGGGCCGGAGAGTTGCCCAGGACGGCCGGGCTGCTCAGCCCTCCCCGCCTGGATGGAAAATCAATCCCCGTTTGCCGGGGTTTGGTAACCCTGACCTTGCGTACGTCCCAGTTACTGCCTTTTGGGGAAAGACTTGTTTTTCTCCGTACTAAACCATCCTGTGCTCCCTGCCTGATTTCCCAGAAAGGGAATCAATGAATAGTTGTGTTTTGTTTTTTCTCCCTGCATTTACCATCGTATGGTAAATGTTAAGTTCTTTGTTTTTCTACTTTGGGAAAAAAAGTGCTTTATTTTCTTAAACTTAGAGTAGTACGAGTGTGCATGGTAGCAGTGCCATGGCAGACATGGTGCAAAACAAGCCAAACAACGGGCAAACTTTTGATTAAAAATAATTTTGAATTTAGGCAGACCTTCAAAACATTAAATATAAAATCCAGAAAAGTACATTTTTTTTCTTTTTATTTTTAAAAAAGCATTTAACTTGGTGCAGGTGAAAGAAAAAAAGGGCTTTCCCTGTCACTTCTCCTTCTTTTACATCCCTTTGCCTATTTGCTTTATGGCTGAAGAGGGGGTTGAACCTGAGTTTTGATTGAACCTCCTGGGCTGCAGAAGGTCTTGGCTGCAGATGCTCCTTCTTTGGGTTTGGACCACGATGGCAGCACTTCAGTGATGGATGAATGGGTTGCTTTTATCAACATGATCTCTAGTGCTCACGTGGGCTGTTGTTGAATTTGCTCTTTCATCTGGGTGCCGGTGCCTTTCGGGTCAGTGGAGACGGGCACTGGTGCACTGCTGGGTTAGTATTGACCTACCCAGAATTGGGGGCCTGACTTGGAGGGTCTTGGTAATTAGCTACATGGGGATCAAGATTGAAAAGGAATGGCTGTTACTTGTTATGAAGCGTTAATCAGGAATCATAAGCACTATCTGAGTTTTTTAATTTTCTGATTTATAATAATAGAATCCGCATAAATGGAGTGTTATTGTATAGCAGCCTTACTCATCTAATTGAGCCTCCTGCTCATAAAAGGTAATTAAATACAGACTGTGGTAACTGTAATTAATGAATAAGGGTGGAACATCAGCTGCAGTGGATCTATAACCAGTTGTGTGTGTTGTTTCACAGGTCACTGGTTCCTGCAGACACTGATGTAGACGCAGAGCTGCCGAGGAGGTGCTGACCACCTCTCACTGTCGTACCGTGTGTGTGGTCTAGGTGCAGAGGTGTTTCAACTCTGCAATTACGCGACAGTTTTAATACAAAGCAGATGTGCTCAGTAATTTTGATTTCACCTATCTGGGCTTTAAATCTTCAGGCAATAGAGAATCACGAAGGCACAATGTAACTTAGTTCCTTTGTTTTGTTTTGTTTTGTTTTTAAAGTAGTTGACTATTGAGTTACAAACCCCTTAACTTCCCTGCAAAGGAAAAATGAGGGTCGTGCTAAACCATTTCATGCTTTTTTGTTAATTCACTTGGAAGTTAATAAAAACCTGATGTTTTAGTTGGATGTGTAGTATTCTTTGTTCATACCTCCTTGGTTTTGGCGTAGGTGAAGCAAGGCTTGGGTAGTGAGGTTTGGAGTTGATTCATCTCTCACTTTAATATATGGAAATTTCTTTTTGTTTAAAAGCTATATTGTCTGCCCAAATTTTAAGTTGTCTAAAAGTCTTCCAACAAACTGGTTAAGTAATGGCAGTTAATATTCACATCAAGGAACTGTATTTCATATTTGATATTTTTCATAGTCTAAAAATGCACAAGGACGGCTGTTACAGGAAGAGAGATGGGGGGTTGGGGTTGTGTTCAGTGCGTGCTCTGAGCTGTACTGTGGCAGGACCTTTGCTTCATGTCACTGGTGTAGAATCTCTTCATTAAAGTTGGGTTAATATTGTAGTTTCTGAGGCAATAGTTGACTGTTTTGTCTCTGAACAGAAGAACAGATTTAAAAAAAGCGAACTCCCCCAGCTCTGGGTGGATGGTGGTAACTTCCAGTGATGTTTGTTGGGTCTTAGACCTAACTTCCATTCAGTAGCTGAGTGCGTGCTAGTAACTTATATGTTGAAAAGGTATGACCCTTTTCTGTAGTGTCATCAGACCTGGTTATACAGCAGTTCTTTTTTTTTTTTCTTCTTTTTCTTCTCCCAGTACTTTTCTATTAAATGAAGTTCAAGCTCTAGTTCTATGAGATACCTTTGGAATTGATTTTTTTTAGTTTCTCTATGTTTGTGTCCAGGGCCCACCCAGAAGCAAACTATAGCGAGCAATAAAGGAGTGTTTTGGTTTTTTGACGGCTTGCTTAGGAAAAGATACTCTGTTGGTTCTGTTACGATTTTAAAGTTACACTTGTTACTCTCTGTGGGCATTGGGAACCAGCAGCAGCTAAACACTAACCAAAAGTACTTGCTGCAGGCACTTGGTTGGTTTTTTTGTTTCTGGGGTTTTTTTTTGGTGGTTTTTTTTTGTTTTTTTGTTTGTTTGTTTGGTTGGTTGGTTTTTTATGCCATTAATCCCCTGTAGTTATAAGGAAAACAAGGCGATATAGAGAGCAGAGGAATTTTCAGGAGGAAAGCCAGCTGTCAAGTTAACCTGCAAAGCTCTAGCCTGTACAGCGTGCACTGATACTGTTTACTGGGCTGGTAATAGAAGGTACTTCAGTTGTTTTAACAAAAAGCACAGCAACCATGCAAGGAAATACTATATTCTTGAAGACAAGTGCTCAGGCATATGCTTCAGTATGATTAAATATGAACTGAAATTACTTTGCTGAATAAGGGAGAAGTGTAGAAACGAGCTATTTGAGCATCATTGTGATTGTATTTTCTACCATCCCTTGTGGTAGATGTGCAGTTGTTATCTGTTCCAGGTGTTTCTTCTGTTCTTGAAATTTGTTTGCATGTTCTTTCCAAGAGTGAATTTTTTTTGGCAGTGTAATTAATAGTTGAGCAGATAATAATTTAATGTTGTACTTATAAAAACATTTATTTTCTTATTTTGCGTGTTGCTCCAAAAGAGTGGGCTCCTGCGTGGGCCCATGTAGCATCTCTGAGGTAATCCAAGATGTGGATGTTTAAGGAGCTGCCAGCTTCAGTGTCCCAGCTAGAGGTGCTGTGGCTGTGGTGGTGGCAGGGGTTTGCAAGGTGACAGTTTGCCAGACACGTGGGTGCCTGTCCCCTCTTTGGGGACCTGAGCAGCAAGTTGGATGGAAACCATTTAGACCATCTTGGCTTGGCAAACATCTTTGACTGGTCGCCACTGTTTGATTTAATATTATTAATTTCCAGATTGTTTCTTTTTAAGAAATGATAATTCATTCAAAACATAAAAATGTTTTTTCTTCTTATGCCTGTGAATTCCTAAACATCTTCGACTGCTTCTCAAGAGCTGTTTGCCAATGGCTCCTTGGTTGTCTTCATAGAAAAAATTGTAGATGTTAAAATCGCTTCAACAAAAGTCAATTTCAATTAGTCTCTGCTTTGTTATCTGTTAGCAGTTTTGGGGGAGAGGTTCAGCAAGAGAGAGCAGAGTTTTTTAGCTTCACTACTGGATATTGGTAAAGACATTGTTGATGGACTCATCAAGAGGATGAACATGGAACAGCAAATAAGACTTTTCATTGACCTGGACTTCTGTCCAGGGAGCCTCACGTGACTTGTTTCACTGGTTTCCACAATGAAAGAAATAATCCAGCCTAGCTTCTGTATGGAGAAAGCACATGGAAGATACATTAAGTCATTTCTCTACTAAGTTCACGTCGTGTTTCAGCTCAGATGAACTCACTCAGCGGTCTGTTGAGAGCAAGACAGTGGAGATCGTGAAACTATTTCTAGATGATAATACAGAGTTTGATTCAATTTGAAAATAAGGTTGTTGAATGGCATTACTACAGCACTTACAGAGTTTATGAAAAATGAATTATAGATCAGATGGGGGATTATATTTGGAAATGCGCACTTATTCCTTGTGTGCCGTGGCAGTAAATACTTCATGAATGCGAGGATTTCAAATTAAATGGCTGGTAATAGAAATGTGATTCTGTAATGCCAGCACCTGCCATTGAATTCAAAATGAGAGACATCCAAATACCTTTTTGTTCTACGCTTTATTAAGTAAAAGAAGTCTTTGTTAAGCAAATAGACAACAGACTCTTAAATAATTTGTTAAAACTCTTAAATACCCCCCTAAGATATTGCAAGTCCTTTCTCAACCGTATTCCATTTCATGTTAGAGATTAGGTTTTTTTACAGCCTGTTATTGTAGAATTCTACAGATGTCAGAGGTATGTATATGAATTGCTACATTTCACAGAATTTACTTAAAATGTGTTTTAACAAGGTTTTGGATTTTGTATGCTCCTCTCCAGTATTGGAAAATCAACAGTTGCGATTTTGTCTGAATTTTCATTCAGAGTTGTTCCACGTGGAGACCTGAAGCTGTGAAACTGGGAGCTATAGGGTAATAGAGATGTCTGGCTGGTGGGGACCCCATCTCTTACGGTGAAACCAGCCCAGATGCAGCTGAAGTTTGCCTGAGCCATTTGCAAAAAGCTCTTGTGGGACATTTGAATGTAAAGCAGAGTTTTATCAAGCTGGAGATCTCCATAGCACAAGAAAACACTGTGCCAGGTAACTGGTGCTGGCAGCAGTGTAGGAGTGTTACTGGTGGGTATTTCTTGGGTGGATTTTGCAGCTCCCATAAACATCTTGAGCCGGTTTTAAATAAAACAGCGTAAATGCCGCAGCCCTTCAAACGGCAGCGCCGAGTTCAGTCTGGCCGAGCTGCCTCTGCGTTAACCCAGCTTCTTGGGTGGCTTCTGCAGCTACCGCTGCCCTCCCCGGTGATGCTGTTGCACGTACCTAAATTCAGGTACGCCCCATGTATGGGTGGAAGGACGTTATTTATGAATACCAGTGTGCTGTTCATGTTAGCATGTCAGTTGTTCATGTACAATGAGCACCGTGGGAAAAGAAAAAGATACTGATCTTATGTATATATGTATACACACACACAAATAAATATAAAAAACTATATACATGTATTATATGTATATAAAATATACATATATAAAATAAATATATAGCCATTTTAGTGACTATATATTTTTATATATATAGATATATATTGCACCATGGGCAAAAGAAAAAAATATTGAGCTTATATACCTATATATATTTTACACATACATATATGCACACATACATATAAAAATAAATACATATGAATATATATAACAATTTATGTATAGAATAGCCATTTTATTATAGGAAACAAGAAATTATTCTGCCCCCAGAGCATGAATTATTACAAGTAAAATAGTCCTCTGCAGCTGAATTGCTGCTTTGATTGTTGCTTGATGTGAAAGGTAAACTTTATTAATCTATGGTTTTTTCAAGTTAATTGTAACTTACGATGAAGTTGTGTGATACCAGTATTTAAAGGTGGGAATTGTAGTTACCTCAGTTTGAAGTATTTTCCAGAGATTTTTTTCATAATAGTTAAAAGTGCTTTTGATCCCAGTCATCTAATTTTAAGAAATAGTCATGCAATTAGTTATCTAACTTAAAGGAATAACAGCTTACATAATAAGAAAAATCTGCTTTTCTTATTACAAAGTTTATAGTTCAATATTGGTGAGTTTTCTCAACTTCATTGTTTTTTCTGCTGAAATATTAGACCTGAGTGGGGAGTCGATAGCAGAAGAATATCTGAGCAGCCCTGAGGGCCAGAGTGGAGCAGTTCCAGATGCCGAAAAAACTTTTTTATATTCTTCTACTTTGTAAGGGACCAGTTGTGGTACTTTAATTCTTTTGCATGTTTTAGGAAAACTTGTTTTAAACCTAATATTTCCACATGTGGAATGTCTTCTTCTGTACCTTGAATAAAGGTGGGTTAGGAGAAGGGGTTCTTTGCTTGAAAAAAAAAAAAAAAAATAAAAAAAGGAAGAAAAACCTGTCTCACGTTTAAGACTTTTTTGAATCTTCAGAATTTCACACACACTTTCTTGTTATTTCTGAAATTACTTTGTGTCAGATTTAATTCCTGACCAGATTCTTCGTACCCATACCTACTGCTTTCCTCATAGAGCCACGGAGAGGAATCTATTTTATATATGCCACCCTCTTCAGTCGTTGCAGCCCCTGCAAGCAGAATTAAGATGCCTCAGAAGGATGCAGAAAGAATCACGCCAAGCAGATTTCCTGCAGCTTTCCTCGCACCTCATTCTGCCACGAGACCAGCCTGCTCCTGCCAACGCTCTGCGGCTGAGTTAGGCTGGGCAAAGCTTTCTCTTCTGAGATTCTCCTTTCTTGTGGGGTGCTGGCATCTTTTTCACCCGTCATCTCTCACAAGTACTTGGACATTCCTGTTTTCCCACAGCTGCTTGCCATTCAGTGCGTTATAGCTAACTTAGGCATTATTATATATTATATATTATTATAGGTAACTCCTCAAGAGGGCTTGGGTCAGCACTTTATCATTTTCCTTTGCTGGGTAGGAGCAAATCACTGAAGTTGCTTATTTTTATGTTTTTATTAAAAAAAGTAGTTTTACGAATATTTAAATTTGTATTACAAAACGCAAACTAAAAGACAAATTTTAATTCAAGATGACAGCACTTTTCTCAGCCCTCGGATGGTGCGTACACGGGTGCAAGGCGGAGAGTGACGGTGGAGAAAGCTGTTGCACATCTTACCCCAGAAACCAGCAACCAGGCAGGACCAAGGAATAAACAGTTGTGCCAAAAGGATTAATGATATATTTGTCAGCTGGTGTGGGATAAATAATTATTCTTGTTTTCCAGCGTCAGCAGCGCTTGGTGGTTATCGGCTGTTCTCGGCACACAGAGGGAATGGGGGTAGAACCCACGCAGCAGTGCTGTGGGCAGCAAGTGAAAATGCAAGAGCCGCTCCGATGCTCTGCATCCAGCTCAAACACAGGTTGCCAGAGATTTCTCTTTGGTTTTGGGTACTGCCTCCATTTTTAGGGCTGTGGGTCATACCTGCTTGTGCTGTTGTTTCCCTGTTAGCCAGGGAACTTGACTGGCTACTAGGTCGCTCACAGAGGTGGAGATCAGGAAAGAGCATTCCATATACCTGTAATTAACATTTTTGACACCTGTAATCTCTAAATTCTGGTTAATCGGGGTCTTATCTGGTTTATTAGCTGCTTCTGGCTTTTTCATGTCTGTAAGTGTTTAGTTTCCCTGCTCTGGAACATGAGGTAGAGCTGCTCTGGGAGCCTCTCTGATTAACCATCCCAGATACTAACTTTGGTGGTTTAATTATTAACTAATTAATTCCTAAAAACCAGCATGCTGTTAACTTTTTAGAACCACGTGCTCAGTTCTTACGCAGATGTTATTCTCAAAATCTATTTTTGGGGCCAAGAGGTTCCTGATAGCTATATATAGCTATATGTGACTTCCTGAGGGACCAGCAGCAGTAAATCAAGCTCTGTCAGTCAGGTATGCATCCCTCCTGCAGCTCGCAATTCTCATGAGAAAGTTGAAAGAATCATGAATTAAATTACACTTAATTGGTAATGAATTTAAATTCATTCAGTTTATTTCAATTTTTTCTGCTACTTGGAAAGTAGTTTTAAATAAAGGATGCAGCTTCTTGCAAAGATCCTGATGGCTCAGAAAACACTAAAATAGGAATGTTGAATGATTCATTTAACTGATGGTTGAAAAATTTCGTGGAATTTTATGGAATGGGTGAAAGTACTTGCACTTTCTCCATTTGTGGCTTACAAAGCCAGCATAGACTGAAAGGCTGGGTTTACATTTCTGTGTTTCACAGACGCAGGTCAGCAGATTGTAATTACTCCTAGTACCTACTTGTGGCTTAATATCTAATTTTTTCTTTTGGAGATGTATTACTTCTTACTTCTGCTCCAGGAAACTGGTGCAAAAAATAGTCATTTGTCTTTCTCGGTTGCTACACTTTTTGTTAGTAGTTTATTTTTGTTAGTTTTAGTTTAGGGTTTTTTGTCTAGTTTTTAGATTTTTTAGTTTGGGTTTGGTTTTTTTTTTTAGTTTTTAGGTTTTTTAGTTTAGCTTTTTTGTTAGTTTTGTTTAATTGGTTTTCTTCAATTAAAGTGTGAACTTCGATGTATCAGGATTTTGTAAAAGGAGATACCCATAATATATATGTATACCATTCAGGAAACTTATATGTCCATTTGCAAATTCCAGCTGTGTAAGAACAACCAGGGGTTCTGACATCTGCAGAAGTTTTCTTTCCTGCATGTACAGTTGAGGAGAAGCCTCAGAAGTGAAAGACTCAAGGCATAAATCTGAGAAGTGGGTTGGGTTGTTTGGGCACCACCCCTACGTCTTGTAAATTAATCCTCCCCAGCATCCGTGACTGCTCTTTGCGGATCTGTGCAAGTTGTGTGCCCTTCCAAAATAAGTGAAACTTTCTGAAAGTGAAACTTTTTGAAAGTGTAAAGTTTCAAGCAGACATCAAATGCTGCAGTGAAAATGTTCTGGTATATTTGGGGAGCTGCTCTTGTAATGGTCCTGACTGCAGACCATGAAGGATATTTGAGGTGGACCAATAAGCTTTTACAGAGAGGGGAAGCTATTTGAGCACTTGTAACTCACACATTGCAGTTGGAAATCATTCTAGATTGGTTTAATGCTACTCTTTCTTCTAGGGTTTTAATTTTTTAATCCCATTTTTGTTTATATTTTCTGTTACAGAAAATTCACTGCTTTATACAGTAAAAGTTAAAAGTTTTGAATTGTGGGTTACCAAATATTTAAGATATTTTTAAACCCAAGCAAACCACAAAACAAAAACCAGACCCTCTTCCCAATAAACTGTGCTCTCTAATAACTTCTTTAGGCTGCAACTAAAAACGTAACAGGCAAATCAATATTTGCTGTCCAATCATGTGCTGGTAATAATACAACTGCTGGACTGTGGAGTCTAATATCAGCCTTTCTTCCTTGCTGGGATTGTGTTGCTTATGTGCCATAGGTAACTATGAGTTATCTGTCGAGATCCACAGTTTATTTTCTGGATGAGTTTGGTGGCCAGAATCAAAGAGAAAGCTTTGGATAAAGGGTGAGGTGGCAAATTCAGAGATGTGCAGTGACTTTATCATCTCCTGCATCATGTTATTCTATCAAAGAATCGATGCTGTTACAAAAAATTCATGTATTTAGAAAAAAAAAAATGCTTTCCCGGTTGCCCTGCAGCTGGATAAATAGCATAACGCTCGTGCAGCTACTGAATCAAACTACTTAGGCTTTTTTAAATATAGCTGTAGACTTTGCGTAGTTCAGCATCACTGCTTTTGAAGTGAGTGGTGATGAATGGGGTTTTATGTGCTTTCGGAGCGAGGTTTGGAGGAGTGTTTTGAGTTTCTGTGATGTTATTCCTGAAGTTTTTGATAGAAAAAGCTTCTTGACGTCTTGGTGCTGTGCCAGGAGCCTGTGCGGATCAGCTTACCTAAGGAGAGGGTAATTCGGGAGCCCTTTTGGCTGTGCCTCACCTCTCTAGTCGGCTGGCAGCGTGATGAGACGGCAGCCTCGTCACCACCCCTGCTAAAAGGTGCTTTTCATGATATAGAATGAGGTTCTTTTTCACATTCTTGTTCTGAATTGAAGTCTCTAAAATATAGTTTGGATTTCCCCTTGCAAGACCGTTCTTCCAAATGTGCCATTTAAGGCAAGACCCTCAGGCTCACAAACATCACGTGCACCCTGAAAACTTGTCCAGCCATTTCTGGTAGCTGGTTAATATGACTGCAGTCGCGCTGGTCTGGTTGGAGATACGGCTTTGACGTTGCAATTACAACCAGTAATAAATAATATGCTTTGGCTCTGTAAGCACTAGCCAGGCATTAGGTGCTATCTTGAAAACCTTGGCTTCATGACTTGATCTGTTTTGGTACTTTTCTGCATCTAATAGCGACATATTTGATTATTATTATTTTTTTTTGATGATACATAAATTTTCAACTTGTTTTAACTTCATGTTATGTATCAGATGTATTACTGTGTACATCAAAAACCTTTTACTGAGCAAGCCCTGCACCTAATACTGATGAAGATGCTTTCTTCAAAGAAACTTCCAACTAAATCAATAGTCAGTCTGTGCCAATGATGCTGAACTCTTTTGGGGGCTTTTTGGTAAGGGAAGGAGTCAGTGGGAGTATTTAGGAGTGGGGAAAAGAATATTTTCTGAGGAAAATTTCCAAATTACATTCTAAAGGAGAGTAAATTTTTGCACAGATGTTAATGTTGGCTTCGGGTGATTCTTGGGAATATGCTTTCGCGTTGTGTAAAGAACAAACTTGGCTAGTGCAGTAAAACAGTATATGTGTTAATTTAGCACCGACATTCAGGTTTTGCATTTAAGGTTGAGAAATGAAACAGATAAAAACTTGTGGCATCTAATGCTACATTAACTAAAAATTAGCATGACTAGTTAGTGTTTATTTAGAAGTAAATGTAGTGTGTTAAAATTTAGTGAATGTAAAAAATGCTGCTAAAAATATTGCTGAAAATAGTGCATATATGAAATGAGATGGAGTTAATCTTGGTGTAGGAGTCCATTGCCAGGCAGGGTTTGCATTTCATATGTTGCTTTTTGGAAGCATGCAATTGATAAAATTAAAAATTTTTTTTCCAGATTATCCTATTTTTTCTGTAAAGGTGATTCAGAGTGTACAAATGTGCATTGGATGTAATTACAAGGAAATCAGTAATTATTATTATTGGTACGCATCAGAGCCCACCAGTACATGCTGCCGTAGGCTTCAGTTGACGTACTTGTGATTAGAAATTTTTCATTTCCTTTGCTGTTACAAAGTTTCCCTGGATTTATTTCCAACTTTCAGCACCTCTTTCTTGAATGCATTTTAATCTTTAGCACTGTCTGCATTAGGAAAAAAGGGAAATGAAAGTTAAAAAAAAAAAGGGTTGTAAGAAGTGTGACACATAAACAGTATAATTTAACTGAGGAGGGACCTGGCAAAGGCTTCCCTCTCTGCTTATGTTGCAGGTGGCTTTTTGTTCAAAGCACTGTGAAATACCATGCAAAAGCTGTTTTGAACTTTAAGTGTAATCAGGTCAATTGTCTAAAGATATCAGCAGTTGTCCTTTTTTTAGCAAGTTCTGTGAAACAAACCAAATGGAATGGTTGTTTTTTCTTGGTTGGTTGTTGTTTTATTTTCAGTTGAGCCACTTTTTAATTCTGTAAGCAGTTTTGAATTGCAATGTTGCGTTTTACCTGGGGTGATTGAAAATAGCTTTAAAAAGTGGTTGGACTGATTTTACTCAAATTTTCCAAAGTGTTTGCTTCAGATGAAGCTGCCTGTCCCCATAGTCCAGAGATCATCTCCATCTGTATGCCCAGGGGTTTCACCACAGGGGGGGTTGGATGGATGATGGTGGTGGGAGCTCCAGCTCATGCTACAGAAGAAGTCACAGTCTTGATAACGTCTTTTGGAGTAGGAGCACAGGGCAATATATATTAAGTGCACCTTTTCTGCTCCCAGCAGGATGAAGGACAGTGAAAACAAACCAATATTAGGTACAGTAGTTGTTTCCAAGAGGCCAATTCGCAAATATTGAAAAAAAAAAAAGATTTCTTCAAAGCAGTTGCAAAGCTGTATCTTGTTTAATGCCTAGCTTTTGCACAAAAGTAAGGTATAGCCTTCGAGCTAGGCGTGTAGTTGCTGTTCATGTACATCTTGAAGTTGACGTTATGTGGTACCCAGCAGAACTTAACGGCTTGCGTAGTAAAGGCTTGAGGAACTGGGATGTTCTTACATCTACCAAACAGAATCATGCTGGTGTATTGGAAATCAAAATTGCATTGAAACGGCTCTTTTCATTGGTGAGGAATTTAAATTATGAAGTCAATGGAAGTTAAACCCCAAGGTGGGGTTGTCGGTGCCCCCCTGTAAGTGGATGCTCCCCACTGAAAGCGGTGGGGACTTCAGGGGGACTTTAAATGACTTTTTGAGCTGGGGCTGCACGCAGGTGAGCCTGCCCCTGTCCTGGTCCCAGGCAACAGTTGTCCAGGGCGAGGTTTTTGTCTAAGATACTTCCTCTTGCAGTTCAAAAGACAGTGTTTTCCAAAGCCGATGAACTTAGTTCTGCTTCCAAAGTATAGGAGGAACGGAGGCTGCTGGCAAAACTCTGCTCCCACCCGCTGTGACCCCCAGTAGCACAGCTGGGGTGTAATATATGCCCCTCTTCAGAAGGATGCTGTCTGTGGGAACTGAGACCGGGATGTGAGAGGTGAATTATTAAAAGGAAGCTGGCAACAGAGGAACAAGCTCTGTCATCTGTAGGTGCACAGCAGTCTTTTCCTTACCTTTATTACGGAGCTATTTCCCTAAAATGCATTATTATTTATTGGCAGCTATGTGAGGCATTGAGCAGGGCTGTGTAGCAAAGGAAAGCAAAAGCTTGTCTGTGAAAGGCACGTGGCTTAGAGCAGCGTGTTACTGTCATTATCTGTACTGTCGGGTCTCTGCGCTTACAGTTGTCGTGTAAGTGGTTTAAAAAAAAAAAAAAAAGCTGCTGTGTTTGGCTTCTGCCTGTCACTTGTAGCTGAGGATGTGGCAAATTAAGATTTTTTTTCTTCACTAAAAAAGTTATTTAAAACAATATAATTGAAAATGAGGAGCGGATTTGTCAGAGGGGTTGTAGCCCCTCTTTGGCTTTTCTCTCTCTCTCCATCCCTGCTGCCCTGGCTCTGTGTGGGGTACGTGGGGCAGGCTTTGGGGCTGCAGCTGCAGCCAGCTGTGCTGTACAGCTCCACGTCCGAAATGTTTGCCCCAATTGTTTTTGCTGATGTTATTGCCTGTTCAAACAAGGCAGAGCTTTGGCCTCACAAAACCTCCTGTGTCACTAATGATTTTTTTTTTTCTATGAATGTTAAAATTTTCCAAGCAGAAAGAGGTTTTGGTTGGTGGTTTTTTTTTTTGTTTGTTTGTTATGTTTTAAAGTGTTTGTGCTGGAGGAATTATAATATCCTCTAATATCACTCACATACATACAACATCAGGCTTACTGACAGTGAAAGGGGCTGGCGGATTGGGAAGGCAGATTCAAGAGCCGTCTCTGAACTGTTGCATGTCATGTCCTTGTACTTAGCAGAAGTGATGGGTTTAAGGGGCATTGTAGCTTTGGATTAGTGCAAACACCTCCCATATTGGCCGTAGAAAAATGTATTGATGACAAGTTCATGTGAATAGTTAATAGTGTAAAAACAGTGTAAATGGTCGTGATCTGGAATGACAATAGAAATGACAATTTTGCATGGGCCGGATGTAATTGTATGGCTGGAGCTGTTGCAAAGATGTCAGCCTGGGGCCTACGAGAAAATAACATGATAAAATTAATTCTTTTTTGGTTTTTTTTTTTATTCATTGTGCTGTATTATATACATATGTCTTCCTTACTTTCCGCCATGCCAGGCTGATATTTCTGCATATATTTTAAAAATTCATTTGTTTCCAAGTTTAAAAACCAAACAGAAGTGCATCACTTTTAAATTTACCCTGCGAGGCATTTATGTATAATTCAATGTCTTTTGTAAACTTCTGTCAGATCCGGCTGCTCTTAAGAGGAGTAGTACAGCTTCATAAGTTTGTCACATCTCTTTCATCCATGGCTTCACGGCCTGATGCACCGTCCAGCGGGATACAGGTAGCAGGGAACTGTCACGACGCCAACAAGTGCTTTGATGCTGTGGCCTTAGCTCATCCGAAAATCTTATCGGATTATGGTGTCATAAATGTTGCCTGACATGGGAGTGATGGCATAAGGAATACGTTATGTATCACTTTTGCAGTTATGAAATTATGAAACAATTTTGTTACGGGATTGAAATACAGTATTAATCGTATTCCATTGCGGGTATGGGATTTAGCAGTCAGGTTTCTCACTTGATTAATAAACAAGGCTTTGGCTTGAATGTTGTTCAATTCTCTACCCTTGTTAGTATCAACAATAAGTGTTTTTTACCACATTGTTACATATCTGACAAAAATAAAAATAGGCACCCCATATCATCAGCGGTATTAGTATTGCATTGTCTTGTCTTGTCTCTATTAAAACCTTTGTCCTATTGTTGCTAAGTGATCTATCCATCTTAATATTTTCCCAATGTCTAAGCTACTGTCTGTTAATGGCATCCTAATGCATTCTGAATTGACATATTTCACATCATTTAAAGTCTGCTTACCTATTTATCATGCAGAGGTCATAACTTAGTAAGTGAAAGTCACTCGAAAGGTTTTTTTCTTTGCTATTTCTCTAATTTTCCATTGCCATGCTATAAAGAAATGACAGCTCTTCCACTCGCTTACTGTTCAGTTGTGATAAAGGCTCTTCCTCGCTCTGGCATCCGATATAGAGAGGAGCTTTGTACGTTTGATTTCCTTCTCTTCTATTTGTGTCAGCCTGACGTGATATTAAAACTGGAAACCAGGATGTTTTGTACAGCTGTTCCTGGCCCTGGGAGGAACAAAGATGACCTGGCTGGTGTGGCATCTATTCTTGCACAGTGAGACTATCAAGTCGGTGCTCGCTGGGGCTGGGATTACGTGTCACTCAATCTTGTCAAAAATTCTATGAATATTCAATGAGGATTTTAATGTATTGTCATCAAGGAAGCAATTTCTGTGTAGTCATATTAAGCATGTTGTCATCTCTGCAGTTTAAATACATTGTTTTGCCCATGAAGTGACCTTAGGCAATTTTAAAATGGTCTCGTTTTTTTTTTCCATTTGCCTTATCCAAAATAAATTAGTTTTACCTAATAGGAACGAACCTAATATGGATCTAACACATTTGTATAGGGAGAAGCACATTCTAATAAATAATCAGGGTATTATTCTACATATACCAGGATTTATCTTTTCCGCTTACGCTTACACAAAAGGTATAAGATATGGTCAGGTAGGCTGCAGTCAAGTTGTTCTCTAACCGAGGTTTCATAATGAGTTCAATTTTCAAAGGGGAGCCTGTTAATTTAGCTCCATAGTTCCACCGCTGATGATGTTTAAATCACTGTATGCTTCATCGTTGTATGTTTAGGTGTCGTTTAAGCTTCATTGCCCAGGCGAGCTTCTCATTTGCATAGATAGTGTATGAGTATATTTTGTTGTACACATATTATTGTGGGAAAACCAATTTGATGCTAGTAAAGTATAGATTTTGAAGTTTATTTTCCTGTGGACTTTCTAAATTGCAGAACTTTTATAAGTGCGTTATCTCTGTACATGGCTGAGACTGTGAAAATTGTTTTTTGAGAGAAAATTGGTGCATATAATGCTGTGATTATTTTGTTTTGCAGTATATCCTTAATTACCTATTTTTTTCTTCTGAAATCAGAACAAATTATTTCAGGATATACAGAACGTGGCATTTTAAGCTGATATGTGAACAGCAGAGCCTTGTTAGTCACACCAGTGGTTGTACTGGGAACAACAGGCATATTGGCAGGTGAATTGGAACGATGGAATGTCTGATGTGCAGTGAAATCAAGGGAGAAAACATTAGGGTATGAAAATACTTTGTTAAAATGCTCTTCATTAGAAAACCTGAAAATCCTGAAAAGTACAGAAAAGTATATTTTGCTTTAAAATTATTTGAGGAGTAGACTACTTATTAACTGAGTTAAACAGTCTTTTGGGCTGGGAAGGGAATAGTATATTCATAGCTCCAAAATCTACCTCTGGGCCAACGCTTTTAAAATTAACTGGAAAATTTTGGTACCTTTTATGTTTGTGTGAGAACATGAAAGTATCTGATTTTTCAGAGGATGGATTATCATCGCTTCCAGGCCCAAGCAGTAGTCACTTCTGAAAAATACAGTCATTGTTTCTGAGGATACCAAGCCATTTTCTTAAAAGTGATTGCATTCCCGTACCGAATGCCCCAATACTGGAGGAGAAGCTTTGGCCAATTTTGCAAGGTGACGTTCACAGCCTTCAGCTCTGCAGCTAGACTTGAGAAAACTTTTTCAGTGCCTTCCCAGGATTGTTTCTTCTATAAAAGCTATCAAACTAACTTACTGATAAGAACCTTCCAGAAGTTTATTTTACCTAAGTTACTTCATGCATTAGTTATGCGTGTGACTAGTAATACTCTTTGGTCAAATTCTTTGCACAAGGATAAATATACTGAATATATGGATAAAACTGAACTGTGTTCATGGATGGATGCATCTATGTACTTTTAAAGACAGGCTATGGGGTATGTTTTATTCAAAGACACGAAGATGCCCCTTTGTAAATAAATGGATAATCCTTGTCGGAAAAGCAAATTTTTTGATAAAACCAGGAATTAAATAATTATAATGCACAATTTTATTTCTCATTCATATTTGGATTGGATTATAGAAGAAGAAAGAACATAAAACCTCATGTGCTTTGATACAAGTCAATCCGTGGTGTCACTGATATTTTCTATAAATTATCTGAATCTTCAGAAGCAGGTGCCTGCTCTCAGGAATGAGGTGCTAGACGTGGTGAGGTTGTTCGGTAAGGTAGAGCTGTCCTCATCTGAAGGGTCAATAGGTGATGAGTCGTTCAAGACTGCCAGTTAGTGCTGCTCTGTGAACATGTGAGAAGGTGAGTATTTTTGTGGGTTAGGCCAACTCCAGATGAGGGTTAGTTGAGTTGTGTCTGGGACAAGAGAGTTTTAGACCCTGTTTGCACTAAAAACTAACATCTGTGCTGCAACCGTGCCTGGAGGGTGAAGAAGGATCCAGAGTTGGGGCAGGGAGGGAACGATGCCAACGTAAGTGGTATAACCAACCTCGACTCTTGCATTACTCTGTCTCAACAGATGACAACTTGTCTTCCAGAGTCCAGACATAAGAGACATGGAAACAGTTGGGCTTTTTTAGTGGAAAATACAAAATTTCACTGGGTCTACTGACCATGCTAATTTTCATATATAAGTACAGGGTTGGATTTTCTAAACACAACAGATCCATATTTGGTCATCTTTATAAGAACAGCTCAGTGCGCATGTGCAGGGTCCTGGGTTGTGGCAATCACAGTGATTTTTCTGTCATTTTGGCGAGCCTTCTCCAGTGAGTTGCTCTGCAATTGGAAGTGGGTTAAAGGA
Organism: Limnodromus scolopaceus; assembly: GCA_028565335.1. Lineage (NCBI taxonomy): Eukaryota > Metazoa > Chordata > Aves > Charadriiformes > Scolopacidae > Limnodromus > Limnodromus scolopaceus. Next base: position 47,700,762 of record JAOXNO010000033.1, on the reverse strand, counting down.
AAAATGGAGAAAAATGGTGCAGATTGATCATTGCCAAACAAAAAGGCAAGGACATGAAACGTCCCCAACTCCTGATATAGGATATTTACAGTATAAGGCAATATGAGTTTTCTTTAAGCTTCATGTTTTCAACCAGTTTTTTTAACGTTTCAAAAGCCCCGTGGTAAAGTCAAAGCAGACTAGCGCAGAATTAACGAATACGACTCTAGTACGCCTGCAGGGCTTTGTATATACATATAAAGTAGTAATCCTGTCTGAAGTGATTTCTTCTGAGTTGCTTAGAAAGTCTTTTGACGACTTTGTGTGTTTAAAAGCATTTATTGTTGTGGTCAGAAGAAACGATATTTTTTCTCATGATTTCCTCTGAGAAAAGACTCTGTGGTTTTCTGCTGTTTGTAACGCCTTGCAAAGTCCACAAGCAATTAGTACTGAAGCCCAGGAGAAAGAGTCGTGCTTCATGGCTTTGCTTTGTTTCCCCCGAAGTGTGTGTTAGATTTCAGTACTGCAAAAATTAATTTCGTATTGTTTTGCATTCTGAGCAAGCTCAATCGTATTGTTTTAAGCTGGTTGTTTTACGCAGTTGCACTCGGGTTTTAAATGAGTGCATAAATATTTGCAGGGAAGAGGAAAAAAATCTTTACTCATAGAAATGACTTGTCACTAATTAATATAGAATCTATATGCATTCGCTTTCATTTAAGCCTGTAGCTAATTGCTGTCTCACTGACTTCTCACAGACAGACGTCTCTAATATCACCAGCTGAAACTCTAGAGAAGTATTTTAGGGATGTGCATGAATAAAAGTGTTGAATAATTAGCAAGCAGTGCATATATAGTATTATATTCTAAAGGTATAAAAAGTACTGTGAGCTTTTTTTTTACCACATGAGAAACTGAGGAACAGAGGACAGACGTGAAACAGCCTAATGAAAACTGGAATTTAACTCTTGCTGCTGATATGTATTTTTAAAGTTGGCATTGATTATCCATTCCTCGCTCACTTCCTTGTCCCTGTCCAGAATTGCTGGGGGTCTGGTAGGTAGCACAGACCATCTGCTACCCTGTGAGTCTGAAGGAAAGATCAAAACAAACCCATACATTTAGTTGGTTTTTTTTTCTAAATACTCGTTATTTAATTTACAGCTAGTGTTGGGAACACCTATAGCTGCACGATGAGGTGCTGTGAGAACACTGGTCTGGATGGAGCCTATTTTGTTCCTTAACAACAGGCAGCAGAAAGAGGCAAATTCTCCTCTTGCGCTGCCGCATCCGCACTCTGTTATCTTGCTCAACAACCCAATTTTGACTGTTATTCAATATACTCCTCTGCAACATTATTCTGTTTGTAATGTTCTTGCGTGACCTAAAATGAGTAATGTGGGAGCTGTCAGAGTGTAAAATTAGGCATGTTATAAAAAAATCTGCGGAAGAAAAATTTATTGAGGTCAGGTAATATTTTCCTCTGCACTAGCTTTTAAAAAATAAAATTCAAGGGATTTTTGTCTCTTTAGAAATCACACTAAGCTGACAACAGAGACACAACTCTGATTTCTTTACATTTACATCCCTTGTTATTATGTAGCTGCCGTATAGGTAGATCTATGGTACCTTATAAGGTCTGTATATACTTTGAGATTTGAGTTGCGCAACCATCTAATAATGTAATTTGAAATAGTAATTGTTGTTTCCTCTTTCCAAAAAATTGTCGTAACTGCTTCTTTATACTTTGTTTGGCAACTTCTTCATCGTCATCTCTTCTATCGGAGGATGTGAGAGACGTTCCCATACCACTAAGAAAGACATTGACTAATATGATCTGAATACCAAATTAGAAGCTTCATCTTTTTTTTTTTTCTGGTATTTGAACAGAAAAATGTTATGAATTGCAGCACCCTGTCAAACCAAAGTACCAGGTAACTCAGCAGCTTGTTTCCAAGGAGGATAAGATACTGAGGGAGGAATTTCTGAGCAGAACAAGCCTGTAGTGATTTATTCCACAAGCCCCAAATTTCAAGAACTAACTTTGGAATAACATTGAACTTGATATCACGAAATTTTTACTATCTGAATTAAGAGCCTATTGCAAAATGGATTTTAAACTCTGGCTTTGTTATTTTTCATATTTTTTCTTTATACTTACTATAAAAAGAAGAAAATTGGAGCATAATTGGAAGATTCTCCCTATGCCTGTCCTTTACAAGAGTAGCAGAATTCTCAACCTGCAGCAGGCTTCCTTTGTAGTCAAATTTATATGTGCTTTTGATAATTGAAAAATGGAATTGCAAGATGTAAATAAAACGTAAAAATCCCTTACTTACTGGCTATGCATGTGCTTAACTTTGAAGAGCCAAAAAATTATCAGCATGGCAATTAATTTATTTCTTCCTTTCCGCCAGAGTGAATAGTGTTTAAAGAATGTATACGTTTCCACTGTGCATCTTAACCTACTCAAACCTGTGCCATAAGCTCCGGGTGGCAGGAGGGTATGACATACTTGACCTCTGCTCACCAGGGCTGCAGGTTGCTTCGTTAATGTGCTAATTGGGTACTTCTGATTTGCTGCAAGCCTAAAGATGGTGTACTATCAGCCAACTAAACACAGTGCATGTGTTTGTGTGTGGAACACTGTGTGAAATTATAGCTTTAAAATTATAAAGTTGTTCAGCAAATTTGTTTCAGTGCTGGTATTACTGAGGAATAAGTTGCTTAGGAGCTGGTGGCATCTAGGGGTTTTCTGAAGGGGTAACTTTGCTGTTACTGTAGGTGGTGGATGGACTAAGGACCTCTGTAGATCCCATGCAGTCCCAGTTTTTGATTCTACCGTGGAATATGATTCCCTCTAGGGGAGTAATAAAAACGACCTGGAAAGACCCTTTTCCTTAATAGAATTTGATTTATTAAATAAGCGCCTGTATCCATGTAAGTCTATATATGGATAATTTGTACATAGCCTTACTCTGATTTTAAGGTGGAAAAAAATCCTTCCACTTCTCATTTTTTGTAATACCATTGAGAAATAAAGTAATTTGAACTCTGAAAACTCTTCATACTCATAATAAGATTTTTCTGTTGCTTGAATGGGTAAGTGAGAAAATAGGTTTTCAGGCTCACAGTACATAGCGGGGGAAATGACCCAAAAAGCTAGAATAAACTCATTTAAGTAAAAGATAAGACATCTAGACATCTATCCATAAATGCAAAGACAATATGTGGATAAAAGTTCATGAGGTAGACCCTGATAAATGTTTTTTCACTCTTATTTTTATCTTTATTTTTTATTAATATTGTAATTATAGTAGCTGTAGAATATATTGCCTGCTGTTGCAGAGCCAGCAGATGGAGCAAAAGAGCATGATAAATAGTTGGATAAAAATACACTGAATGCACTTATCTGAGCTGGGGGAGGGGAACTGTCTTCAACCTTTTTTTTTCGCTCAGTATTTGAACAGTGCCATGCTTTCCCATCTGTCCAATCTAGCTCCCAATCCTGCCTGTAGCGGTGTGCATCACTTGCTCTGTTCCACGTAATAACCATTTCACCCCAAAAGGACCCAGGTTGACTTCACTTTTTCGTGTAGACTGACATAACTTTTTGCCAGTCTGCTTCTGTATGGAAGAGTGGCCATGGGAAAGGACTGATTCAGTTTTCTCTTCCAGAAGAGTTTGGCTTTCAGATAATTCGGAGTACAAACCTTGTCTTGCGAATGTCTCGGTTGATGAAATCAGCACAGTATCTTTATTTTATTTTATTTTTTTGGTCTTTTTTTTTATGACGCCGCAAGAAGACTTGCAACTGCGAGGCCACCACGAGCTTACAAATTGAACTCCAAATCCTTCCTGCTTGTGGATGCTGTAGGATAACCACTGCACTGCATGCATGTGGCATCTTGGTAAAGCTGTTTTGGGGTTTGGGAAGGCTGTGGAGAGCCAGCACTTTCCCACCCCCAGCCACCTGTAGCTGCACACTCTGCAGGGGGATTTCATCATTACATCTCTTGAGTATGGGAACAGTACACTGCAGATGAGTTTTGGTGTGCCCCTGGTTCGCTGTCCCACCCTCTACAGTTTAAGATTAGGTTGTTGAGTTGGTCATGCTGGAATAAGATCAGGATGGATGGGTGCTGCTAAGCATAGCAGGATGCTGCTAACAGGATTAGCAACAAAATGAAGACTTTTTTTAGTAGGAAGAATGAATTTTTTGTTCTAAGGAGAAGGTTAAATTGTAAATCTGTTCTACTAAGTCAATGATAACTCTTTGGGTGTTTTTTTTGACAGCTTTTCAGCTCTGCAACCACTCATTCTGTAAAGAAAGGACTATTTAGCTGGAATATTGATACCATTTTCAGTGGAATAAAATGATTTGGTTAGGAAAAAATGATATATGTGCATATGGGAATGGAAGCTATTTGTCCGTGTACATAAGAATGAAGAATTGGAGGCTTGTTGGGATTTCTTTTTATAATTTGAGCCTATTGTTCACATTTATTTTAATAGACCTATGTACTTAAACTGCTTCAGAGAAAACATCACTGGAGGTATTTTAATTTCTGCTAACCTGGGCGCAGTTCTGTGTGGATACATGTATGTTGTGCTATAATTTGCTGAAGGCAGGTGGCTGAACACAGATATGCGGAAGACTTTCTATTGATAAACCATGACAAACACTCTGCTTTCTTTTGTAACTATGAATTTAGTTCTTAGTCTCTTGTTAAGCAACAAAGAAAGAAATTACTGACACAACTGTTGAAATGAGGGTGCTGCCTTTTAGTCCCAGTATTGACATAGTTATTTTGTGATGCTGATCAGTTTGTATATATACCTTACCAAAAGTTTCCCAGTCTTGATGAGCTCGTGTGAGACCCCTTACTCCGAACCAGCTTTAGTATCACAGAGGACTGTTCGTGTTGTAATCGGTACTTAATAGTACCAACAGAAAATTCTCTCAGGCTGAGTTAGAATTTAGTAAAGATCCTCTGGAGACTGGGAAAATTGTCAAAGTCTTACTTTTCAGGCTTTCTCCCCTACATTCTCCCTTTCTGCTAATTTATTTTTACATTTTTTTTGGCTTTTTTAATGTGAAACTCCCCCTCGTTCTGTATGCTATTTGATACCTAGGCAGCAGTCTCCCTCCCTACCTAAAAAGAGAAAATAGTTACTCGGGTTACACGTAGCTTTTGTGGAAAATATTTTTTGCTGTCTTAGCAAAGTGCAGTGGCGGTGCACTGCAAAAGCAGCTGTGCTACAGCAGTGCAAAGTGCTGCTGTGTAAGAAGATACATCCCACCTTCAAGTTAATATCCTTCTTTGTTCCTCGTTAGTAAGATGAGATGGCTGTTCCCTTGCAATTATAATAGTGATCACGTACCCTTGACTTACATGAGGGTCTCCCACAATGCTTTAATTTCTTCTGGCTCTTCTGATATCACTATATAATATTGGTGTGGAATTTAGCAGTACATTGGGAGCCACAGAGGTAACTGTAACCACCTGCTTTTGCAGGTAAAGTAGACTGATTTAGTTACTTCCTCACTGAGATAGAAATAGTGCTGGGAATAGAAGCCAATGCTTTAAAGGCTCAATTTTGTGTCAACTTTGCCAGTATACCTCGTATTCGTATCAGCAATAAAACTGTTGTGAAGAAATAAGAGCTGAAGAACATGTTAACTGCTGACTGAGTTAAAAAAGTACACAGCAGGTAATGAAGCCTCCTCTGCTACGCTTCCTCTTTTGGAAAATATTGGGGCAGAGGGCTGAAGCTGGTCGATGGCGTTATGGGTCCCCCGTACTGATGGAGGTAGGGTCACCACCCTGCCACGCTGCGGTCAGCAACGTGGCAGGAGATGGATGCACTCTCCATGTCTGTGCAGGCGTAGGTGTGGATCTGCGTTGTCTTGTTGCTGATCCTGAGGATGGTGATGATGATGATAATAATAATAATAAAAGTGTCAGGTTTTTAGCTCAGAAACTTGGAAAGAGTAACTTGGTAGTGTTAGCTGGGCTAAGGTGTAACTTGAATTTGGAGGTGTGAAATATCTGGCGGTCAAAGTTATAAACACTACTCGTTTCTTATGTCCTCAGCCACAGTGGAGGTGTTCTGGTCTGGCAGAGATGAAAAGCAATTTGTAGAAGGCTATTGGGAATGAGCAGTCTCCAAGGAATATAAAAAGAGACTGAGCCCGGAAATCAAGAGCAAGGCAAAAAAAAAAGCAGCATCTCTAAAGATTGAGTGATTAAGCGACGGTAACCAAAAATCAAGCCTATAGTCTTGCAAAAGAAAATATAAATGATAGCTAGAGGTTAATGAAAGAAAGTGAGGGTAGTAGAAGCGGGACTGCCTTAATTCCGGACGAAGCTGGGATTAAATGCAACTGGTTATAACCAAGTTGCCTCTTTCCAAAAATGATAATGATGGAGTTGGCTAATGGCAAAGAGGATAGAGAAACAGTAATTACTAATTGGAAAATAGTTTGTGTAGAACAAAAATTTTAAGAGGAGAAGGGAAGCTTACTAAAAGGGCTGCCAGCCTGTTAGTCTCAGCTCAGTTACATCCTTTGGAAAGTGTTTTGAGGAAATAAATAGTTTCTGATCTACTAAAAATCAGTAACTGATACTTCAGTCTGGGCTTTACTGAAGTGCTTAATAAGCGTCACTTCAGGAAATTGTTAGTGAAACTGGAGACCAAGAGAATTACTTAAAGAATGGAGAGCCTGATAGAGGGCTTCATGGAAAGGAAAGTAAGGGAGAAGAAGACTTGTTAGTGATGTGTGAAGTGGTCTTCATGTGTATTTTATTTAATATTTTCATTAATGATCTTACAGGAAGGTTGTTTGAATGAAATATGCTGAAAATGTGAGTTAGGACAGAACTATGAATGTATAGTAAAATATCAGAATTTCTGGGAGGAAGATGAAGAGGATGGGTAAAATACAAATGGTATCAAATTTCATACCATCAACTGTAAGGATATGCCCTGAAAGACGGCAATTTTTTAATTTTATTTTTATTTTTTAACAATGAGCTTCTTGGTTCATACTATTCCACAGTTCGGAATGACAAAGGCAGAGAAAACACTGGTTGTGGTAGCTGACTGCAGGTTAACTGCAAGCCCCTGATGAAATATAGCCACAAGAGAGGCTGTGCATCAAGTATGATGAACCATATAAGAAACTTCTACTAGAGAAAGGGAGATCGTAATGTCACTGAATAAGGCTTTTGTCTCATCTGAGACCCTGTGTGTTGCTCTTGTCATCACAGTCACAAATGAAGAATTCATTCTGGGACAGGACAGGGAAGATCTATTAACATGATGGAGGAAACCATGGACATGAATGTCCTGAGAAGGTCAGACAGTGGCTGACAGCACAGCAAAATGTGGGCTGAGAGCGTGTGTATGTTTGCTGTCTGCAAGAATATCAGAAAATTAAAGAAGTGGGGAGTGCGAGGAGTTACTTAAGCTGAATGCCAACATTAGCATAGGAAATAAATGGATGTAAACTGACAATTTCTACTTTTAGGCTTGATGCTGGGAGGCTTCTGACCATGAGTGATCGCTCTGACAGACACAGTGGGTTCTGGACACTGAGCTGGCAATAAAGTGGAGTGTGGTCTGTTTTTTAAAAGGGCTTATATGAACTGAGTGGGAATAGTAGTTGAAACTAGTCAGTAGCCCAAAAGGTCCCTTTCAGGCTTATGTGTGTCTATTCCCAATAGTATCTGAATTACATTATAACTTATAATATAAACCTGTATGCATTTATTTATCCTGTTTCTGGAATTTGCTGAACTGACTGGAACAAAAGGAGAATAAAAAACAAACGTTTCAGAATTCAGCCGCCCATTACTAACTCTAAGTATGGTAATGTGACATTATAAGGTAGTCGTATATTTTGCAAAGCAATTGTGCTTTCATGCTTCTTTGAGCAAAGTTTCAGGTTGTCTTTGCCTTTAGGATATGGGATTATTTTTTTTTTTTAAGCCCTAAACAAAATGGTAGAAAGCACCACTCTGTATTAGGATATGTCTGTGCAGCTGTGCAAAAAGAGATAATGGCGTATTCAGCTTTTGGCTAAGATTCAGTACTTTTCATCTGTCATCAGAGGTTGAAGCAGTAATGCAAAGCGATACTGGAAAAGTATTATTCTGCTACAGTGACAGCACCATCAAAATCAATAGAATAGGGTTTTTTTATAATCCCTATTGCAGTAAAAGAATTAACATGCCCGTTAGTTGTACGAAAGCTGGAAATTATCTGGTTGTGCACTTGTTTGCGGTGTGCTTGGGTTTAGAAGGCTTTGCCTTTATTTTAAGGAACAATATATCCTGCCTAGGGCTCTGAGGGTCTTAAAAACATCAGTTAAAAATCCATCCACTTTTTAGGAAGGAGGGATGTTATGATATTGTAAATCTCTTAAACATACTGGTTGTAAAGATTACATCGACCACTGTGCTCTATGGTGTATATAGTCATGGGTGAATCTGAAGTTAAAATCCGTGGTGATAGATATCCATGAGCAAAATGATTACTAGATAGAGCTGTTACAGGGTCGCTAACTAACTCTTTGCCAGTTGTAAGGTATCCCAGTGTGTGTTTGGTCTTTTTTTAACAAGTTTTATTTTTCACAGCTTTATTATTGAAATGTGAAAACGGATTTCAAGCTGAAAATCTGATTTTTTAAAACAATGTTTTTTTCTCCCTATTTCTAAAATAAATCAATTTTTTTAGCTCGAGATAGATATGTGTTTTTTATTATTTGCTATATAAACTGTTTTACCTACTGCGAAACTATTTATGGAAATAATGTGCATTTCTTTCATATCATAGCTTATTTTATCGAAGAAAGTATTTTTTTTTTAAAACCAGACTTAGTAAACCCAGAGTGCTAGATACCTAATTATTTTCAAAGGCCGGGTTTAATTAGCTTTCTTGAGATTACAGAGGAAATCGATGGCATAAAAGAGAATTGCCAACTTCTTATCTTTTCCATAAGGTTATAAAAATATTTTGTTACAGTCCTTCAAACACAAGTGTATTGAACTAAGACAATACTACATTTATTACCAGAGTAATTCAGGCTGTTGAACTGTGGTTTCCAAAGGTGAAAGGCTGATACATTAACCCACTGATCTGCAAGCGTATGACAGTTTGTGAAAAATGTTATATATCATTCTCCTCCAAACAGTGTGGCAGAAAGCATGATAAAATGGAGTGGAAACAAATGCTAGTGTTAGCTGAGCCTTTTTAGCAGAAAGTATATTTTTTATGTCAGGAGGCACACAAAGAATCAGTTGTGGCTTTTTTTGGTGGTTGTGTGAGATTTTCTGAAGAAATCCTGGAGGTCTAAACCATCAGTTATCCGAACCTGTCTTAGTTAGTCTGGCTTTTATTTCAGAAAAATTTGTCAGTTAAAAGCAACAGACGTCTGAAGAATGGCTCATTTATGGCAAAGTTTTTGAATGGCCATTGTGTTTGCTTTCCAGCATTTCCCCAAAGACATTTATTTATTTATTTTTTTAAATAAATGCTCTCTATAAAATGAACTTTCTCTTCCTAGGGTGTGGTGCCTTCGTGCCCTGGCACTGAAAGCCACTCTGTATAACTGAGTCTTCATATTGGAAGTATTCATCTGCTGGACGCTGGCATTATTTTCAGTAGCCATAATTGTTGTAGCCCCATCTGTATTTTGCCTATCCTTTTATCTCCCATCCAATACCTCAGGGCAAATGCATCCATCCTTCAATTAGTTCTTATGGGAGATGAGTATAACATCAGAGCTTATAATATATGAACTTCTGAAAATGTGTGCAATCCTCTTTTCATATGTAAATATTCTAAGTTACTTCTGAGAGACGGTTATTCGTTCATCAAAGTATATTTTTTCATAATTTCTGTTTTCATATTATTTTCCTTATTTTCTCTGTGATGCTTTCCTGTTTATTAGATTTAGATGATAACTCTGCTTTACCTGGTAATTCTGCTGGCAATGGATATATGAGATATTTAGCAAGACATTATGTCAGTCACACTGCCTTTTAGAAGTCACCTCTGTGATAACCCTGGAATAATGAGAGAAGTAAGTACAAAATTAATTCTGGTGGAGAGAAAGCTGTCCTCTATTTTCAGATCATGTAACGGTTGTAAAACCTCAGCGTTTCTTCCTCCTTCCCAGTAAAGGAAGTTCTTCCATCCTTATTTTGGGGGATTATGCTTCAAAAAAGGTTGTGGTGGTTTTTTTTTAGCTGGTGGCACTGAGGTGGATACTGAGCACAGTATTCCTCCTCCTGTCTTTGGCCAGGTGTGTTGCTCTATTAATACCTGATGACCACTGCTCTTTCAGGAGCTGCTGGACTTCTTGGTGAACAAACTTAAGATTCCCATGAAATCAGAGCCTTTTATGCATTGCATAGTCTCTTCTCTACTTGTATCTTCACAGACACGTTTTAAAGCTCACTCACAAATTCCAGTTCTTAATGACCACGCTTCATTAGTAAAATAAGATGATTTTTTTTTTCCTGGAACAATGCTACTAAATGTGTGGATGAGCTTGCTGTATAGAGATATTAAAAATTGGTGTCTGATTTATGTGGGAAAGGAAGTTATATGTGTATCTCTTCAAGCTCTGAAACAGAGGAGCGAACAGCAAAGGAAGATCTCTGTTTCCATTGGTACTCACAAAAGGATCTTCTAGGTTAAAAATATTTCATAATATATAAAAAAGAGCTGATGCTTGCTTTGTTCTTTGAGGGATGTGCTTATCATGAAAGATGTGGCTTGTTTTGGGCTGGGACTTTTAAAAGCTTATTGGTATATCACTCACATTTCTGGAATCTCAAAAGAGAAAGCAATTTAGATCTTAATCTTGATCAATTTTTTACTTAAAGAATACCCAGAAAGGCAAGTTTGTGCAGGAGAAGAACATTTTCCTTGCTTTGACTCTTCCTCTGACATCATCTCAAGGCCACAGACAGGATTCCTAGAGTTGATAGAAATGAGATACCCCCTTTTTTCCCCAAATCTTTTCATTCTGCCCTTCTCAGTGCCCTCTCACAAGAGGAAACTAAATTTTTTTTTTCAGCTTCAGAAATGGGCAAGAAGTGCTTTTGAAGGCTGCTATATCCTTTATTTGCTGCCCAGGGAAAAGAACGGTTGGTACGCAATTTCTTCAAGATAAACACAAGATTAGATAAGACATTGCTTTTTTTATGAAGTACAGGACTTGCAGGTAATTCTTGATTTTTCTGAATGCCTGCTTCCATAAGCTGTCTGCCTTGCCAGTAGGAAACAGTTTGTAGCTCTTGAAGGACAATTCCTCTAAGTGCATCTAAATCTGATCTTTATCTGTCAACAACACAGTACCAAATAGAGTTGGCAGCCCTGATCATGAGAGATCCTGCAGTAGTTGGGGAAAAAGATAAATCTGAATGTGTGTAAGTGCATATTTAATAAGGGATGAAGAGTTTTGAACTGGTTAGGTATTAGCATTGCTAAAAGCAGTGATGCCAAGTCTTGGAAAGGACTGTACTTAAAATGTAGCTCATAGGTGCCCATTCAATGGGTGCCCATTTGAAATAGAACAGAATAGAATTTATAATTAAATAGTTTAATAATTAAACAGTGTATGCAAATGAAAATTTTAGGAGTGATAAAAGCTTCTGATTTAATGGTATGAGGAGGACTGACAATGTGAGTCAAAAAGAAATACAATTTTTCCTTACTTGAAGTAAATTTGCTTTTCAAACATCAGATGCTTGGACAACTTCCAGAATCAGAATGTGGACTAAACTAGCTGAACAATTTTCGGCTGATAAATCTTCTGATTCCATTTTTACTGAGTCTTCAAAATTTTAATGATTTGCTATCTGCAGTTTTTAGAGTATTTCTCAGGGACTGGAATACTGCCTAACCTATGCCAAGTCAGAAAAAAAGTAGTCTTAAAGCATTTCAATTAAAAAAAAAATGATAATTCATCTGAGTATGAGCTGGGAAAGTGACTGTAGCGTATTGCAGGCAACAAGAGCTCATAGCTCTGCTGCAGTGGGATTGATCCTCTTTAGCCAAGAAGAAGAAATAGGAAATCTCTCCTTAAGGGTTCAACATAAGTAGTGGAGATAATCATAGAATCATAGAATGATTTAGGTTGGAAGGGACCTTAATGATCATCTACTTCCAACCCCGCCTTGTATCATCGAGTTCCAACCCTTTCTTGTAGCCCCCTTTCAGATACTGTAAGGTGGCGATAAAGACTCCCTGGAGCCTTCTCTTCTCCAGACTCAAGAACCCCATAATAATGACTTAAGAAATTGGAGACTGGCATTTGATTTGGTATACCTAAATGTATAGCTTTAACCCATATGGATGTGATTAATGCAGTCATTTTAATGAAGTACTGGTTGGACAGGGCTCTGAACAACCTGATCTAGTTGAAGATGCCCCTTCTTATTGCAGGGGGGTTGGACTAGATGACCTTTAAACGTCCCCTCCAGCCGAACTGTTCTATTTGCATGTCTGAGGATGTGTAAATCTCTAGATTAGAGGTACAGGTAAGATGTGAATGAGTTGGTATTGCTAGGGCAAGAGATTTCTTTTTCCAGACAACATTATTAAAAATAGCTAATTTGCCTAGACCAAAGAAGCGAGACATTTGGGTGTGCTTTTTTTTTTCCTCGATTGTATGAATAGCAGACTTTAAATATATTGTGTTACACAGGTAATGCTGCTCTGGGCCTCTGCTATCTAATACAAATTTTTCCTTCCTTCATCTTTTTAAATTGGCGGTCATTTTTGTGTTTGAGAAGGAGAGACATAAGAGGTCAAAGACTGAAAGTAGAAAAGTATGGTTTTCTCATAGAAGTCGAAAAGAAATGTAAGTTTTTTTTTCCTATACAGACGTTACCAAATGTTAGGGTTTTTTCTAGTTAAATAAACAAGTATTCTATAGATGACATTTTCACTGCTTAAGTTACTTTTAGAAATTTTGTATTTGTCAGATATTTAAATGACGTTGTCTTGATATATTAGATAATGATTTTGACTTCAGATGGCTGTGTAGAGAAATATGTAGTTGAAAGTCTTCTCCCAGCTTTAATATAAGTGATTTAAAACTATTATCCCTAAAAAAAAAATCTTGTCTTTGAAGGGTTAGTTTATTTCCTGAATTTAAGAATGTAGCTACTTATCCTGATTTTATAGTGGTATGTAGTAGGAAATTTAACATAGTAACATAACTTTGTTACGAAAATACTAAACATTGATAAACGAGTACCTCATTTCTACTTACCAAGGCTAAAGAACAATACACAGCAAATATTTGTATGGTGAAAATGAATATATTGCCATTTTGGTGTTAGAAATTCTCACACTGATGTCGGTGTACAGCTGAAAATCTCATAAATCCATTAGGTTTACGATACGCAGTAATGTTTTATCTGCCCAGTTTGATAAGGAGAACCCTTAGGGATGTGATGGGTGCTACGCTGGCACGTGTTTCAGTCGTGACCGTTCTTCTGGTTCAGTCGTGCTGATTTATACCCTCCAGATCTGTTTCCAAGGCCAAATTTTAAGAGGAGCTTTTGTACAAGAGCTAATCAAGTCCATCGGGAGTATTTAGGTGCAGTATAAATACCGAAATGATTAGGTCTGCAGAGTTTTGTGGTCTGAAGATTTGTGCAGTCAGCTAAATGAAAATGCCTGGTAATCAGATGTGTGAGGCTCAGCATCCGTACCAGGTATACACCCGCGAGGTCAGACCCTGGCGAAACCAGGGTCCAAAATCCTGTGGGAGTTACCTGGCCACCTATAGGCACCTGCAACGTGTGTGTATATGTATATATATATATAAATATATATATATTCATATGTATATATATCTGATACGACTGCCCTGAATGCTTATGTAGACCATGCAAGTGGCACCAGGGCCACTGCGTATCTCATTCAATCTGGAAGTTGCTGATCAAACGCATTTCTCCCCCCACATGCCCGTTTCTCTCCGCAGGGCCAGCCCATCTGTGGCTGAGCACCCACCCAAAGGCTTACAATCACAGCAGCCGGGGCTGCCAGTTACGCCCGCGGCCCGTACAGTAGATGTCTGTATTGACATACGTGAGTATATAAAGAAAAAGAACCTTTATGTGCATGCAGAGAGATCATCCATGTATTTTACTATTCTAATACTTTATTGAATTTAAATTAAAACAGATCTTCTACAATTTGAACTTTTAAGGGACTAGTTATTGTCATTCTGCTGTAATTGCTCTTTAATGTCATTTGAATAACAATCGGAAAGGGGAAAACAAAATTTATGTGCAATTAAACAGCTGCAGCTGCACCAAACACAAGTGTGTGAAAGTTTCCAAATAGGAACTTTAATTTGGCAGTGATTTTGGCAAAATAATTGTCCTTTTAGTGCAGCTCAACATCTGTGTGTAGTTTAAAAGTTTTGTTACCTCTCAGATAATTAGCTGCCTAGCTTTCATTGTGTTTTAATGTGGTAAAAGACCCCAGTATAAAATATTCCAGCTTTAAAAATAGCAAACTGTGTTGTATTCTTGTTAAATTTATGTACGTTTCCACAGTTAGCCAATGCTAATGGGTATGAAAATATCTAAGCTGTGTCCCTTATAAAGACCACTTCAAGTAACAGTGTACCGGAAAATTCTTGGGGGAAAAGCAATATATACACACATCCTTCCCACACTTGGCTAGAAAAAATGTGTTATTATTTGAATTGTCATTGAATCCCAGTGTAATGTGCAAACATACAGTTTTACATGGAAAAAATACTGTGTGATTCTCCAGAGGTGGATACTTTTTGCTTAAAGAAAGCAAGCTGCAGTGATTTTGGGGTGTATGGCTTTGTGAGGCCCACATGTACAACAGCCCCTCTTAAAAGCTTAAATTTCTAAAATATGAACTTTGACTTTTAATCTGCCATTTTTATAGACACTCTTTACAAGTCTCAGTAAATACATGGCTGAGCAGAGCTGCTGTTCCATCAAATCCTTCCATACTAGAAGCAGGGGGGCAATTTAATGAACCTAATGGGAGACCAGCACAAACCAGATGAAATAAATGAGTTACACAGCAAGTGGTGAACATCTAGACATCTTCCCTTGATTTGGGAAATCGTGAAGGTAGATTATATCTGCCAAAACCACTGAAAAATAGACAGAATAAACTCTTGGACATCTGATCCATGGGCACTAAGAGCAGTAGGTGGGGACCTATCCTCTAATACCCCCAAATGCAGCAGCTATGCATGGTGGAAAGTCAGGGCAGTGGACTGCAGCAATAAGTTGTATTTTGAGCATCCATTTAATTTCCAGTACCCTCAGTAATGTAGTCCTTTCCGTACATTGACAAGTAATATATTTTAGTGTTGTGTATACGCAAGTCTTAAAATATCTGATACCATCGATATGACCTTTCAAACTGAGAAGGAAATATATAACCTGAGGTGCCAGTCCTGAAGTTCTCCACTTAACCTTAATCAAAACACTGCAATGCTGCAACCTCTAAACCATTTTCTTTTAAACATCTTTGACATTAATAGCTTGGTCTAAGAACACCTGTGATGTTAACACAGGGTTTTTAGGCTTTTTTATATCCAGCATTTATCCTTCTTGGAGGTGGACAACCTTTCTCTGACGTCCTTCTGGCTCTGTGGGTGCAGGGTGAGGAGGCAAAACCCTACATGACGGACGGGCTCAGGTCTGGAGGTAAAAATGAATAAAAACCTCTGTCAGGGTTAAAAATCACCTTTCAACCATACTTACCTCTAACTGTTGTGAGGCGTTAAATCTCTTTGAATACTTTGTAAATCAAATAAGCAACTATGCAATCTACACAGACATCTCTAGGCAGACCTTCTCCTTTCTATTTGGGTATTTATTGTGGTCTAGCCAGAAAATTTTGGAAGAGAATTATCTTCATCTGTTTTTAAATGCATATTACTGCCAGGTGAAGAGATTGTTGTCTTGTGCTGCGTTTCTTTTAAGCCCAAGAGTAGAAAATTGTTAAAGTTGGCCTTTCAGGCTATATGATTTTTATCTGCATACAGTCCTGCCCCAGAAAATCGTTTTAAGCTCAGTTAATTTCACCATTATTTAACCTCTTGTTCACATGTGTGATAATAAAAAGGAAAAAAATGCAGACTCTAGTGAGATACTTGTAAGGGGTGAATAATTCAACTTTTAAAAATCAGTTGTAACTTGATTTCTTGGCCTTGCATGTGCTCCATCTGTGCAATTAAAGCACCTCCCAGTCTGTCCTCCCGATTCCCAGATAATGTTTGAACTTTTCATTTCTGGCCTAACTATACATATTTCTAGCACTAACCACTTCTTACTAGTCCAAGATAATTTCTCCTTACTTAAATAGAACACTTGCTTTAAAAGTGCACTGCTTGAAGAATCTGGGTGACTTTTTGGGTTGTAAACTAAGTTAATTGGTGGTCTGTTTTCTCATGCTTTTGAAGTACCATTGGGGTACCAGAAGAGCTCAGCTTTCTCCCCCTTCTTTTACCTCAGAGAGTGGAGTGTAAATTGTGGCTGAAGATCTGTGGTGGGGGGCTTGAGGTAAAGGAAGATGAATCTTGGTGGCGACATGGAGCTCCAGACAATTCTGACATGAGCTGGGCAAGTAAAAGGGAAATCTGATGAGTATTGGTAAACTCCCAGCCACCAGCTCTGCTTCAGAAGTCACCGAGCACCAACTTAATGCACATTTGGAAAAGTATCGCTGTATGGATACTCCAATCTTGATGTTTTTCTGAGGCATTCATGTTTGGCCATGGCCAAAGACAGCATGCTGGGCTGTCTGAGTGTTTGGTCTGACCTAGGACAAGAATTTGTCTAGTTTTAATCTGAGTAGGTATCAGACAGCTGGAGCAAAGGAGGATTCCCAGGAACTGAGGAATGCAAGCAACAAAGTGGTCAAATGTAGGTCAAGCGGCAGAACTGGAAACTATTCAGATATTCCATTGGGTTTTTAACAAATAATTTATCTTCCCCTTAGATGCTTTCATAGCTTTACTTTAATTTCTGTACTTAATTGCTTGATACTTAATGATCTTAATTTTAATATATTTAGTTGCAGGTATTTTGCTACACTTTCTGTTTAGACTTACAGAACCGCAGTGTCTCAAAATTATGGAGTAAGTTCATTTTCAACATATATTACTATCCCTCGAAAAATTGAAATGTGCAATTATATATGCATGTGACAGAGTCATTTCATGAGTCTGTCATGCAAAGAAGATAGTTTTATGATGGATTTATTGTGTGGTTTGAGTAATTTTGGACAAGAGCCCCATAGATTTTTATTTGATGTATTTTTAATCTAAAAAATGTCTTGGATTAAATACGAGAAGTTATTATATATTAATACATTTTTAAAGTATTACACTACTCTTAAATCGTATTCTTTCTCACACACATATTATATAGACTTTGTAATATCAAAAATGAAAAACAGCTTATAGTTCTGAGGAGTAAAGATTGCCAGCATTTATCTGAATGTGGCAGAGAGAAAAATTAATTGAAGGCAATGAACAAAGTGACAGTATATGGTAATATTTTTATCATACCAGAAGTCAGTAGATTTTCTTCATTGGGAGCTGAAAATATAACGTATTCTGGTTTTCTCTTCAGCTATACGAAAGACTGATTTACTTAGGCCTTCCTAATGCTGCTCTTTAGAGACATTATCGTTTCCCATCAGCTGAAGTGTGCTTTCATAAATTACACAAGACAAAACAGGAGGTTTAAGCTTCTAACATGCGGCTCCACTTTTCTTTCCTGTTATGCTGCTAAGTAGGCAGTAGCCCTGACATGCTTGGAGTCTGATTTTCATGGAGTTTGTGCATAAAAGACGCTTTCTAAATCTTTAATGTGCATCTTTATAAGCTGCCATCCTTTTTTATTTGCTTTGGAAAGGCTGCAGATAAATTTGTGTTTAATAAAATAGAGGCCATTTTTTTTCTCTTATTTTTCTTTTTCATTGGTGTAAGTTATGTTTTAGCAACTTAATTTTGTACTTTTTTCTACTCCCCAAGTGCGCATAAGTCTAGGAAGATAACTGAGGGAGAACCATAGCGTGCAGTGCTTTTGGTTTACCAGGTTGGAAGGAGGAGGCTGAATTTCTGGCATGGTTTTCAGCTATGCAGTCGTGTTTCCGATGTGTGCTTATACTGACATCCTTTGGAAGACATCTCTACTGGCTTCTTGTGCCAATGCTCTTCCAAATCCTCCTCTTCTCAAGCTGGTATTAGGAACAGCAGTGCCATAACTGGCGTTGTTTTCTCTCTTGAGCCCGATGCAGTGAAATGCCTTGCAGAGGTCCAAGTCTCTTCTGTTGGAACCCAGCATCTTTGGGCCTCTGAGCTCTGCATATCACTGAGCTCAAGGGAATTGTTGTGTTTCAAAAGAGGGCTACCTGGTGCTGGCTCCTCACCCAGAATAAAGTGAACTAAAATTATCTGAACTCGAACTTTAAAATTTCTCATTGCTACCTTTTTCTCTAAGCCTGGTGTGGTTGATAATGTCATTGTAATGGCCTCTGACGGTTATTGCATGAGTGGTACCATGGGTGATTAAAGGGTTAAGGACAAAAAATGCAAAAGAAATGTTATTGCTGTTCATTTTTTACAAAAGTACTTTTTATTTTTAGATGAGTGGGGAAAGGCATGAAGAAAAACATAAAAAATAGTCTTATCATTTGTTTCCAAAAACACAAATCAAGTTTTTTGGTCCTTGGTTTTTGCACAAGTCTCCTCAGGGTCTGGGGTGGGGAAGGAGGGGTAATTCTGTGCACAAGTAAGTGGGATGCCTAGATACATTCATTTGTAAATACTAATTTGAGGGGTTGAATTCCTAACCATGCTGGTGTAGGAAGCTGACTGGCTTCATATTATTGGTTTGGCCAGTGATGGATTTGTTGACGTCAACCAAGTCACTTCAACTGGCTGTGCCTTTTTTTCCTTTTGTCTTATCTGCTTCATCTTTAACAAGAGACATTTGCTCATTCTGAGTTCACGCCATGGGTCTATGATTTCATCTGGCACATTTAGATGTTACTAGAATAGGGATAATAATAGGTTGTTTGGAAAATTTTTAAGATACCCCATTTCTCAGCTGGTTGATTTTCCAGCAATAAATGCAGGTTTCCAAGTTAATTTTGGCTTCCATTGCAGTGTAAGTGCCTTCCACTCTATGCTGAAGCTTAATTTCTCTTAAATATAAAATGTGTACATACATACAAACCATCCAAAAACCTGCATGTGCACATTTTTATTGGATGAGCTTTGGCTTAAAAATGGAATCATACCATCATTGAGTGCATGTGAAATGTAATCTATTTATGAAAGTAAAAACTTATGCATCTCATTTGCAGCCTACTCACCTTTGCTGTGTCTTCAACTGCAAAGGCTGTAGTTTGCAAGTACTTTTTTTCTTTAAGAATAAGGTAGTGGTTGAGACTTGCAGGCATTCACTGCAAGAAATTCTTGAAGCCATGGAGTTTTACCATTACTAAATATAGTACTCGCTCTTTTTAGTACTGATCAAAATATTTAACGAAAAGGAAAGTTGGTTTTAGACGTGTTTGGCATTTTACACTTCCAAAGAAAAGCAAATAAATTTTAATTGTACCTTAATACTGGTTTGAAAGCAGAACTCAGTAATGTGACTTCTAAAATATATTTCATTATTAAGTACACAAAATTTCTCCTAATTTTTTAAAGACAATATTGACAGAGAGCAAGACTTTATTTATGGCTGTACAGTTGTAAATCTTGAAACTGTTGATGTAAAAACATAACATAAATCTGATGTAAAACTAGCAAAAAAAACATGTAGAAAGGACATAAAGCTAGTTTGGGTATAACCACCTCGTAATATTATATCACATTAAACATAATGGATCAACACCAGGATTCAAAATTAATGTTAAGAATTAAATATGTTTGCAAATATAGTAAAGTATTTGTGCGTGCCTATAATAGTTTCAACATACAAACTTGCCATTTTTAATACTAAATAAATAAAATAAAATAGCATCTGCTTTTAGGGAAAGTTGTTCTTACCAGGAAAACTAAAATAAAAGAGGAGAAATGTGGAATAGCAGCAATATTTTAACTTTACTCTAATTTTCCCTGTAATCAAATAAGCTATGAGTGCCAGGACATTTATCTCATTTGTCAGGACGTCCAAGTTGTTCATCGTCACCCACCTCAAATAAGCCAGCCTGTCTGCTGCATTATGTTAACTACTCAGTTGGTCAGAAGAAAACCTTCTTGTTACAGACAGATGGTAAAGAGATAGTGGGAATTAAATAAGTAAAACAAAACCCTGTGAAAACTTGTTATTTAGAAGTACATACTGGGTTTCATTCCAGAGGCCACCTAGTATCTTGCAGTTGCTGACTCAATAAAAAAATAAAATTGATTTTGTTTATTCCATTTAACTTGCATTAGACTATCAAAAGTGCCAATTTTCAGTCTGTTTAATTCTGGGTTTTGTTTGTTGTTTTTTTTCCAAAAGAAAGAAGGGTGATTCCAGCTGCTCTGTCATTAAAAAAAAAAAAGGGCAAAAAAAAGCACCTCAAAAAAACCAACCCCCACTCTCTCCAAACCTGCCTGTGATACAGTGCAAAATTGTAATAACCCTATTTGTGTCAAAGGGCTGATGAAGCACCTGAAGAAACACATTTTCCTATAAACGATCGGTTGAAAATACTGTTGTCTCGCCAAGATTTTATTTTAAAGATTGTGTTCAGAGTCATGCTGACTGTTGGCAGTGTGGAAACCTGGCACCGAGGTCAAGAGAAATGGCTTTTGGAGGGAGGCTGGTGTTTCCACCAGTGCTGGGGACACACTGTGCTGTTCGCAGAAAGCATCCAGAATAGGTTGATAGAGGTGTGATGGTCTTCGATTATTTTCTATGTCATTCTTTATTATGGTATCTCAGCCTTAGGCAGAGTCATCTTTCATTTGCAGTTGATCAGAAGCCATTCTTGTGGCTGTTCTAACAGTCGCAGAATGGTTTGGGTCAGAAGGGACCTTCAAACATCATCTAGTCTAACCCTTTTTCCATGGCCAGGGACATCTTTGACTAGATCAGGTTGCTCAAAGCTCCATTCAATCTGACCTTGAACCTTGAACTGACTATTGAATTCAATAGTAATTAAAGTGAAGAGCTGCCTTCATCACTGATCCTTTCCCCCCTAAAATTTCATGGCAGCATTCCTATTGCAGCGCAACATTTGTTTTCCTTCTCTTCTTCTTCCTTCCCTCAACATCTTAAGATCAGTGTTTCTGGTTTTTGGTTTTGTTTTTTTCTTTTCCAAATTTGTATATTTGGGTTACAGAATTCTTCACTTTGTCAGTACCAAAGTCTCGATGGAAGAGTTTTATGGATCTTACATTACACACTGGCAGTCAAATCCAAACTCTACATACATTTTCTCATTTTTGGTTCTGTTCTTCTCATAAAAACTAACTTGTGTCAGGTCCAGTGGGTCAGTTTGGTAGTCCCACTGGGGCAGCCTATCAGGGGTGCACTAGTTCGTCATTTAGATGTTGACGTCTTTCGGGAGTGTGGTGGAGGCAGCCAGGCGAGGCATGACAAATTCTTCTTCTTCTACCTTGCTATTACAAACACAAGAAAAAAGAAAACTCATGACAAAAACATGTTGTACCTTTAAAACTTTTAGATCTTGCAAGGAAACTATTGATTATTTTTTTATTATTGAATTTAGTTTCTTTTCGCATGAAGATACTTTGTGTCAAAGCAGTGAAATGTTTGGAATACGTACAAACTTCAGTGATTGCATTTTATTTTGTATATAACACACAAAATATCGATTTTTTTAAAAATAAATTAATCAAATGTATCTTCAATGTTTATTTTCTAATTTTTCATTAGTATTTTCAAATACTTAATTTAGTCACACTGTTGATGCTGTTTCTAATTTTTTAAAATTTTTCAACCCTCACTCGTCTTTTTTGTTTAATAGACTAAATTTCCTCTCTGATGCTGTCAGTGCTTTTTTCTTGAAATACTTTTTATTATAATTTCTTGAATTTTTGCATTGATGGATTGATCGACCATATAGGCTGTTAAAAGAAGTAAAAACTGAGATAGTAGGAGTAACATGAAAGATGTAATTAGGTGAAACAGACATTTGGTACCTTTAGGTAGGATGTGTAATGACGGATTCTCTAATTCTTATTTCTTTCTAAGAAAAAGTACTTAGTTCTATGTATCTATGTCAATACTTGACCACCTGCCCCGCCTGCCCCATTTCCAGTTGAACTCTACCATTTGAATATTACATAGTACTACTCTGTCTGTCACCATGTTTGGATGTTGTAGATGGAAATAACATTCCAGCACCTTGCGCTCCTGTCGTGTTCCCCAGTCTGGGGAAAACTGATGTTCTGGCCAGAGAAGATTCAGGGTTTGAATGTTTTAGATATGAATTTAAATATTTCATTGTATTGTTTGACAGATTAATTGCATCCTTATTTTCCACCTACATTTTGTATTGCATCAGCACAAGCAATGCTCCACCAAAGCTGTGTATCTCCAGAAGCTGCAGGAAACGTGTTGAAAGGTCTGTTGAATTGTGTTTTTCCAAATGACACAGTACCGATACCCAGTAAGATTCCAGAAGGGAGAAATGTAGTATTTGTTTTGCAAACACTATTTTCTTCCTTTTGTATGTATTGTCAGTTGAGCTCCTTGATTTTCCCTTGGTTAAGAAAAGAAACAAAAATTGAAGCAGTGATTACTGAGGCATGTTGACGCGTGCAAATGTTTTTAGTAAATAATTTAGGAAAATAATTTCTTCCCTGCATTTGATGAGAGGAAGACTTAGTAAGATTGACTATATTTTAATCATCACATTTGTGCTCTCAGTTATTAGAAGTATTTTGTTACATGGCTATAAAGGCTAGCAATTAAAATGTAATGTTTCTGTCTCATACAAGAATGACAAACACCTATTTAAACATCCTTGAGACGGCCTAGCTGCATCCATTGAATTTGTGTTTTGGTACCCAAACACTGAGCTTAGGTTTTTTGACGTCACACACATAAATATATGCATATATATATTTCTGTAGCCTGTTTCACTTCACCTGTTGTATGGAGTTAGATACTGCATGTGGCCTGTAGCGTCTCATCTAGTCCAGTATTTCACTTCCAGTAGGAGAAGCTGCTTCCCCCTACGAGGATTTGAGAGATGCCATTTGGCCGTTACTGTTCTGCAGTTATTTAATATCTGAAGAATGAGGAGAAGTTTTTATTTCATGTTATACTTACATTACAAAGCTTTTAGGGGCCCTCTCCTTTGCCTTCCACAACATTCAACATAATAGGGGCTTTTGGTCTGTTTTTTGCGCATGCTGTGTTCTGTGCCTGTACAAAAAGAATAAGTCACTATATAAATTATTGTTACACACCTGGTTATACCTTCTAGCTAGATCACTCCCTCTTTAAATCCCTTTTACGCTCCAACCATGCCAGTTATTCAGCAAAGAGCAAATATTTACTTCCTGGAGATTTTTTTAATCAAATGACGCATCTGTGTTGCCCTTCCCTTTAGTTTGAACATGAATCACAGAATCACAGAATCTTCTAGGTTGGAAGGGACCTTAAAGATCATCTTGTCCAACCGTCACAGGAAGAGATCTTCTTGGTCAAAACCAGACAGAAAATTCAAGTAAATCTGATGACCTAAGGGTATATTGTTTTCATACTGGTATATGTTGACGTGAAATCTGTTCATCTTCTTTGCAACCTTCAATGTCAAAATATTTGTGCTGTTAAAGTGAAGGCAGAAATGACGAAAATCCTCTTCTCAAGTACATATTGTAAATATGAGAATGGAAATGTATGTTACTATTTTCTAGGAGGTGAATAAACTTCAGTTACAAACTTAAATATGGTTGTACAAACCCAAAACATAACAGGTGTCTCCAGGACCTTCAGCTTCTCCTTGCCTGTCTGGGACATGGTGGTGCAAGAGGTGCTCAGGGTGCAATACATGCGGGCTCTCCTCACTGTGTCGTTCCTGTGGGGGAGCATAGAAGTATCCCTTTATAAATTACGTGTTCTCAACTGGGTTGATGGAGACCTCCTGCTGGTCCAGGTGGTGCCCTGCGTGACCCTGCATCAGTCTTGGAACTAAGCGATGGGATGAGATGCACCAGTAATGAGTTTAGGGTTGTGAAACCCCAATAGCTGTGCAGTTTTGCATGCCAGACATCTAGAGAACATTTTTCTACGGTGAAAGCCTTTTCTGCTCCCTTTTCTCAAAAGCATGTTATGAAGTTAAGGGTACATTTAAAAAGCAGGAGGTGAGAGGGCAGAAAAGTTCAATGTTGAGTTCTCTGTGTGATGTTCAGTGTAAAATATAGAAGCAGTGGTTTGCAGCACATTGGTGTGAGCAATTTCCAGTGATATCTGCAGCTGTCAAAGGATGAAGGTGAAAAGAGTTAGCAGGAGGACATGGTCCTGAGCTCTGGGACTTGCACCTTTTCTGATCAAAGTCCAGATTTTGTTATCTTTAGGATACCTTCAAAACTTGAAGGATATATCTGTGAGAGGACTGTGATGTTTTCTTCATTATTGTGTTGCAGATAGGGAAATCTGGAGGTTTTCCAGAGTTATAGTAGTGTCTATGATTGTAACTCATTAATTTATTATATAAATTAACACTTTAAAAACAAAAGTGATCACATTGCAGATTAAGTAGAAAGCATAAATCTGTGTGTGTTTTGAGAAACTGTTGGGAGAATTTTCAGATTTGTTTTTCAGTTTGTTCTATAGGAGATTGATTGAGATGAAGTCCACTCAGTAACAGCATCATGATTCAACAGATCTACTTGTGCCACAAGTAGGATGTGGAAATGTTACTTTCCACAGGATGAGAGAGTTGTTCAGCCTGGAGAAGAGAAGGCTTCAGGGACACCTCATTGCAGCCTTTCAGTACTTAAAGGGGGCTTATAAGAAAGATCAGGACAGACTTTTTAGTACAGTTTGTTGCGATAGGGCAAGGGGTAATGGCTTTAAACTAAAAGAAGGTAGATTCAGACTAGATAGAAGGAAGAAATTTTTCACAGTGAGGTTGGTGAAACACTGGAACAGGTTGTCCAGAGAGGTAGTAGATGCACTGTTTATGAGCAAATATTTGATAATCTGTCTACATTTTTCATCTCTAGGGCAGTTTATTTGCCATTAAGTAAAACAAAATGTGGAAAAAAAATATAGAATTTTATGTAACCCAAGCAAACTCCTTACTAAAACAAAAATCAGTTTGTCATCATTTATACTTGATGGAGTTTTAAATTACCTTTCTTTCATAGGAACATTTAGCAGACTGAACTCTATTTAAATCACAAGGCTTGTACTTAGAACATCCAGAAATTAGGTTATTATTTATTAAAAACCCCCACTGCATTTCTTTTTTCAGTAATGATGAATGCGAGAAAGAAAAAATTGTTTCCATCATCAAATTTTCAAGTACAATTACTTAGCTGTGCTTGTACAATTACTACTAAAATGTCATATATATAAATGGACCTATAATCACATTTACAAAAATGTACCAAAGGATGATATTTCTGTGGCTGCCAGAAGAGAATACTCTAGGAAATAGCTCTTAATCTGGGTGGCTGTGTTTGTTTTTTTTTAAAAAAATAAAAATGGATATTTCTTTCTGAATAGTCACCTCATTGCTTGTATTGTTTAGTACAGATAAGAATTTAAGAAGAGGCCTAGGCAACAGTTAAATTAAATTTTAGAAGCCACACTCTTCTAAAGAGCCGTAATTTTGCTCCCAGTAGGCTTTTAAATGCTACTCACACGCTGCCATCCAAGTCCCATTATAGATGTCAATGCTTCTTAAGTTAGGCTTTGTTTAAAAAGAAAAGGAGCTTCTTTTTGAATGAAATGTGGAAGCAAATCATTAGATTAAATTGCTGAAGGAAATGATAGGTGTAAATTGGATCTGTGGAGTCCTTACACAGCTACCAGTAAACTTGGAAATCTAAGGGCATCATATGGGTGGAAGGAGGGAGCGGCTACAAAGGAGGAATTTAGAAATACTGCCCTGGCATGCAGGGATGGTGTTAGGAAAATCAAAGCTCAAGTTGAGACTTGAATGTCAAGGGCAAGAAAAAGTTTCTACAGCTGTACTGGTAGAGTGAGGACTAGGATCGTGTTCCTGGGGACAGGAAGCAGAAGGAGGTGATTTGGAACAGTCAGCATGGATTTAGCATGGACAAATCCTGCCTGTCTGAGCAGATTCACTACACTGGAAACCTGGCTGCATTCGGGGATGAGGGGAGAGCAGCGGACAATATTTCCCTCAGTTTTGACAAGGTTGTGGGCGCTCCTTCCCACAGCATTATTCGAGTCGGGAAGTTGTGGTCTGGTGGGCAACCAGAAGGGTAAAGCCGTGTTTGGATGATGGAGCTCAGAGGTCGTGTTTAGTGGGGTCTATTCTATGTGGAGGAGGCAGCAAGTGGAGGATTGCAGGGGTCTGCCGTGCTCATTTAATAGTAATAGATGAAGGCACCAAGTGATATTAGAGTTGAACTGCAGCTTTTGACTATAACCAGTATCTTCAGATTTCAAAACCTCTATGTATTTCTGAGTCTTATTCAGTTGTGTAATAGATCTTCACTGAGAAGAGGTTGACATGGACTCTGCTAAAGGAGAGTCAGGAGTGGAGGACAAAGCCAATGAAATTTTATTCCCCCCAGTAAACTTATTAGCACCCTTCTCTTGGAAGCTCTTTCAACACACAGGGAATTTGCTAGCTAATATTACCCAATCATTAGGAAAAGTATGATATTTAAGGTGTCAAGCTCTGCTTAGCCCTTGCAAAAAGATGAGACAAGGGCATGCGACTTCACTACCCTCACCTGGTCAGGGGCAGAAGGTGAATCCCAGTGGCAGGTCGGCTGCAGGAACAACGAGCTCTGGAGCTCGAAGGGCTTTCCTGGAAAGGATTGCTCCATTGCAAAAGTCACCTTCTTCTGCTTTCTGAGACTTGTACACTCTGCCCCATCTGATGTCAGCGCAGGTGCCAACTTCTTAATCCACAAATACCTGCTTATAGCTGGTGTTTGGTTTTCCTATCATCTTGCCTATGGAAAATTTGTAATGGGAGAGAGATCTTAGCCTAGAGACCGTTTGTGGTAAAAGATTGTTCTTATTATCTCTATTTTTTTGAAAATCAGGATGAGTTACAGAGATAGTTGATGTTATGGCAGGCAATATCCAAGACAGTGTACAGTACTGATTTAAACATTTATTTTATGATGGCATATGTTATTCCTTCAGCTGTAGCAAGCAGGTTAATAAAATATGGATTTATTTTACTGAAAATCTTTCAAATTTTTAATACAGCTGTGAGCTGAAGTTTATTTTGGCACACTGAACTGTACTGTCCTCTGCAGTTATTAAATGTTTAATTGAATCCCTCTAGTCTTTCAGTTTAACCACCTGAAAACTAATGTCTGAATAACAGTGATCTTTAGTTCATGTTCATAATTATTTACGAGCTCTGGGAAGCAGAAATTAGCTTACGTTAATTGTTATTTTGCATAGTAAATAGTTACAAATTTAACTTGAAACTTCAGTCTTAGCATGGTGGGGTCTTGTATACTTGAATGGCAAACTTTCATTGATTTCAATAACATCAAGGCTTGGTCCATAAAGAAAACAAAATTAGTTCTTAGTTTTCCCAATAAATTGGAAAACAGAAAAATGCTGTTTTCAAGCTAAATTGATTGTGGAAACTGCAGACCAATATGCAGTTCACACTTACTTCATATGCCATAATTATTGCTGAAGTGATTAGTGTATGTTGTGCTTCTCGTGTCCTAGAAAAGCATGGGTTTTTTTCTCCAAGAAGATTTTTATGCAATTAATGGTAGCACTGGGAGGGAGTGATGAGGAGTCAACTTTGTGGCAGACTTTGGTTTAAGCAGGATTCAGAGGATCTGTGTGTCTGTGGACCCGAGTAGTGGCACCTCCTGCAGTGTGTGTTAAGTTAAACACACACACGTCTTTGCTGGGTAAAGCTAAAGTTAAGGATGAGAAGAGCATAGAGGCAGATGGAGGCGCTGACATCTATTATTAATGATACAGTTGTGATTGGAGTACGGTTACACACATCGCTAAAAGCAAGGAGCTGAGATAGCTATCTTGTAAGAAAGCAATATTGTCTTACACCCCCTGTGTTTAATTCTTCTTTACAACACAGGTACACCTATCATTAAAAAAATAAATGTATAAACTAGACCGGGGCTGACAGTATTCTCTAACAACAATAACTTCTTTGGTGGTGGAAATGTTTCTTTAACAGATGAATGCAATTTTTATCGATCTTAATTTCTACTTTTCATACTCCATGTCTCTACACTGTTTGGGTGATCTTTCAAGGGGCTGCCCAACAGAATTCTATCATCGTTTTTACAGTTTAGCTTCCCAGCTGGCTTTTTATAGTACATACAGCATTTTTGTGTTAAAATGGAAGTAAGTTTTTCCCGAATCTGGACCTGCAAGAACTATTTGCCTTACAAAGGATCACTCTTCTCTCCTCAACTGTTCTCTTTGTGTAATAGTAAAATGTTCAGCACTAGTAGAAACACCAAAAAGTGTGTTAAAATATACACATGATTCTCTGTGAGGCTGCTCCAGGTGATATTTCCAAAACACAGCAGTTTTAGTAAAACAAAGGTAATTTTACAGTCCTGCAAAATTATACTATGTTTTGTTGCCAGCAGTAGGAATTTCAGTTAATTGAATGTTGGGAGACCTATTGGTGCATGAGGCAGAGCTGAGGGGGGAATGCACACTGCAGGTTAGAGAGTTGACTTCCTCCAGATACTTTTATATTTAGATGTCTAAATATTTTATGGATTTGCTGTCACAGCAAACACGAGTGTTTAACGGGCGAATACTAGACATATTTTAAAGATGAGGAACCTGGATACATAGAAGGGAAGTGGTTTAGGATGACAAAGGTGATAGGAGGCTGGTGACAGAATCAGGAACTGATTGTACTTCTCGTGAATCTGGGCTGGTGCCTCAACCCTTCTAATTTCTCCCAGCTACAGGATGCCTCAGTTCTCTTACAAAAGCACTTGCCAGCAGAATTCCTCTAGGCTTCGTCTTGCGCAACTTTTTTGCAAGCCGAATGGAAAAGACGATGCTGTGTCATCAATTAAGATGTCAGCAGCTCAAATACCAAAAACTGATGGACAACATCCAGTTCTACTTGTCAGATACAAGAATAGTCTTGCAGTGCCTGATAGAGAAGGTGCTTAAGGAAGCACTAAGTGAGCTAAACCTGAGGAAGATGGCAGTAGCAGTAGAGAAGTACACGTTGCCATCTCATCACCTCGAACTGAAAACACTTCTGCCAGCAACGTACCCCATGCAGAGTGTCAAAGGTGCTACAGAAACTTCAGCTCAGAGCAGACCATGCTTCCAGCAGCTGCCAGTGATCCATTTATTCACTGGTACGTCTCCAAACATCCCTACCTCAGTGCGCTTGGGTAAAGTCCATGGACCCCCAAGTCTTTGAGTTATTTAGTGACAGCAAAACCAACTTGTTATTAATTTAGTACTAAAAGGTCTTGGGTTCAGCGTTTCACATGCTGTGGGGGGCTTCCCACTGAAGTCCACTTGAAATCAATTGACTCTGTCTATAGCGCTCTCGGTGGGATCACCATGAGCTTTCTCCTGGAATTTAGCTGTTTTATGATAAGACATCCCTCTTAATCACAACTTCTCGTTAGTAATTGCTTCCTGTTAACGGACATCACGAGCAGGGAGAGATTTATATCAGTAGATGATGCTCAGTGAAAGACTGAGATCATCTGTTCTGTTCATTCCTGTAGGGAGCACAACAATGACCAACAATTAGTCATCTTTAAGTTTTTGGAGCTGTAAGTCCCCAGAGTGTAGGATCAGGAGGGAATTTCTAGGTTACCTGGAACCCCTTTGTATCACGTATGGCCCTGATAAATTTCAGCCCCATTTTTTGTTGGACTGATGTTTATTTTTCACAAAGGCATTTGAAGTATTCAGGAGATGAAGACACCACCGTAACCCTTGATAGCAAAGTCAATAACATCCACTTAAAAAAAACCCCAACAACTGGAAAATGCAGAGTTTTTGAATGTAACTCTACAGCATTCAGCTTCTAGCTGTTCTTTCTTATTATGTCTTCCTCAAAGATTAGGCAGTCTCTTAACGTCTGGTATTTCTCCCTACAAAGGTATTTATTCAGTGTAATCGTGTTATGTCTCAGGTTTTTTGTTGGCAATCTGAATACATTGTGTTCTTCAAGGAATTTTTCTCCAGCATTGAGTTTTTCATTTTGCACTTTTTCGAACATAGACAACGTGGATGCCAGAGCCGGCAGCGATAGTTAACTATTTATAATCTCAGTAATCCTATCCGTAACGGCAAAAAAAAGTCCTCCATAATTGAATTTAACTATTTCTTCAAGGAAAATGTTATCTCCTTATGTTGAGGTGTGGTTCCTGGAGCTCACGCAGAGTTTCACATCACTTTTTAGGCCTCAGTTCCCTACCCTGGCAGTGTGACACTCGTCTTCTCTAATGGAAAAGCTTCTTTCCATCTTGACTTTATTAAAGCACGTTTTGTTTCTGTGATCTTCATTTATCCATGATCCAAAATGACTGTGTGATTGCGCTGTTGCTACTATTTTTTACAGACAGTTATTATTGTTTCTGTGATGTTCACAATCATTTTGGCAAAGATTTTCTATCTGCGTCCACATCATTGGTGAAGACGACGACAGATACCCATTAGAAACATCTCTTTTGAGAGAGTTTTTCAGTGACAATGTGCCCTTGGCTGATTCATAATCCTTTTAATTATGTGTTTGGTTTTGATCAGTTTCGTGTAGTGCTAACTTTTGAAACCAGAACGTCAGTAGTGCTAACTCAGACACACTTCAAAGCTCTATTTTATTGCATCTTCATGGTTGCCTTAGATGAATTTGTCAGACGTTTTATAAATCCTGGTGATGAATACACTCTTTCTTCAATGGCCAGTGTCCGAGGAGGACTCTGTTGTTCATTTCAGTGGCCAGTCTGGCCCAAACCGTGACATATAAGAATCAAGATGATTATGTTCTAGTGAAAATAATTTGCGATTTGGTAGAAATAATCAATAATGTGTAAGTACACGGTGTCTGGATGTCATCAGTTGTTCATTCTTGTTGTACTGCATTATTGTTGGCCAGATCAAGAATTTTAGAAATTAATGTTCATACCAGATCTGCCCAATGGCTCATGAATTTCTGCAATTGTACTTTCTTAATTAATTGAGACTATAATCTAGTACTAGGAAAGAGATATAAAAAATAAGAATTTAATAAATACCCATAAAATAGCCTTCCAGTAGAGAAAATGGACTTGGAATCTCTTTATTAGTATTTGGCTCACTCCTTTGAATATGACTGTGCATGCACAACTGCACAAAATTAGAATTATTTTTTCTAATGCATCTGTGTGGGTTCTGTAGAGAAGAGATATTACATTCCCCTCTGTAACTCTATGTCTAGTAAGTGGAATAAGTAGTACAACTTGTTTGAGTCAGAATGAAGTAAAATTATACTGTGATATTCTTACATTTCTGGTAGTCTAAGCTGCTCAAGATTCTATTTTGCAATTATCTTGATTATTTAAATTCTTTAAATGTCCTTGTGAGAGTGATATGCCATTCTTTCTGGCTAAAATTATTTAGCTGTTTCTTTCCTTAGATAATGTATGGGGGAAAAATCAATATAAAAGATAATATTTTAGCATTAGTTGATCCTAGGGTCTTATTTGATTCCAGCATAGCAGGCTAAGTAGCAAATGCTCTTAGCAATTGTTTCTGTTAGTGGAATTTTGAAAGCACTAAGAGAAATCTTGATCCATGGAGACAGTACAATAATTCACACTGACATATTTTCCCCATTTGCCACAGGGCAAGTGGAACTATTAATGCTCCTGTACAAAACCTTTTTCTCCTTTTCTCTTTTTTTTTTTAAAGCAGAACGGAAACAGCGGTGATTTCAACAGTGGATTATATGTAAAAATTTAGGCTGCCCTGCAGCCATCAAAAGGAAAAAGATTCAGAAAATTTACTATTGATGTATCTTTGCTTTTTTTTTTTTTTTTTTAAAATAGAACCTCTTGTACTGTACAATGAGTACATATATATGTATTTGCAGTGTGGGGGTTCCATAGTGTTTTGGAGGTCTGACAGTTGTTTTAAGCAAGAAGACATCTCTGGGGTCAGGGAGCAGGTAGCAGAGATTGCAAAATAAGCTGTTTGAATACTGCACGTACACATGAACTGATTCTAACAAACCCCCCCCCTCTGAATCCAGTCTGTGCCCCACAATGTACAGTCAGCGCCCAACGGAGACAGCCGTTCCAATCATGTATACACAAGGAATATTTGTTATCCATTGTAGTATTTTGCCTGCAGCTTTGAGAGACCCAATTTTGTCTTCCCTTAAGCAGCAGAAATGATGTCAGCATCAGCGTGGCACGTTTTTCTTTGGATGTTTCAAGAACTGAGAAATTGAACCATTCATTGATAAATAAAGATTTATATAAAATATGTACAAATTTAAGCAATTTCACCCACGTAATGCAGTAAAACTGCCTCTGAAATGAGATTTAAATGTGAGTTCTTGAAGAGTTGGTTGGTTAGATGTTCAGGAAGTAATAGTTGCTTGCTCATAATGCCAGAAACAATAATTACACTGAGGAGTCACGATGATAGATGACCAAATATATATCTTCTCAATGTGCATCATGTTGGCTGTTTGTTACTAAAATCTGCATGTACTATTAGATGAAAAATTAGCTAGAACAATTTTCTAGGTAAATTAGCAAACAATTTCTTTGGTGTCCTTTCCATCTCACCCTGCTCTTCCCAACCCCCCGCCACTTTTTTTTTATTTTTAAGAGAGCCAAGAGACCAGGCTCAGGTCACAAATGAGATGAGTTTGATGACCTCAGCCTATGGCCTCACAGACATCTGTCTCCATCTTAAAACACCCATACATTTTAGCACAATTGGAAATACCTTGTGAGGAAAGATACAGGAATAGACTAAGAACACTTAACTATGGTTGTGATTGTAAAACCTCAAGAAACAAAAAATCATTCCTCCCCTCTCAGTACTTGGTGATTAGTAGAAGTTGTAGTTGTGGTGGTTAAAAGGAAAAACATTCAAAATGCTCTTATTGAACCAAGGTAGGGTGTTGTGTTTTTTTTCCCTTAGACTATTTATTATCTACATGAATTATTGTTCATTCCTCTCTTGTGATGGTTCTTTCTGATGTGGGTTTCTCTGTAATGTTAATCATGTAGGTGCAGCCTCTGGGAAAGACACAAACTTTAACCTTTCTGGGTCACGGGTCTCAGAAGCCACTTTAGTTAGAGATCAGCTCAGTACAACGATACACAAAGTAGTCTCATTTGTTTCCAGGTCTTTCAAGAAAAGCTAATTAATTATTTATACATTATCTATATACATTTACTTATTATTACAGCTCAGTTGTCTTTAGCCTCCACTAGTTAATTTAAAGTATGTTTTTCCTAAGGTAACTTCATCATTTGTGACATAACTTGTACTCTTCATAAGATGTATCAAATCATTTTAATTAAGAACCCAATCTGTTTGCATGGTATTATTTTCCTTTTTGTGTATGTCTGCCAAACTTTAATCTTCCCGCAGGGATGTACAAGCCTGTACTGTGATCATTCTTTCAGATACATAAAGTAATATGAATTAATAAAAGATAAATCTCATATCAATAACTCTTCTGCTGGCCATAGGAATAAATAGGACCCAAATAAAACATGAGAATTTGAGGCAAGAAAAAAAAAAGAAAAAGCTTTTTTTTTACCCTAAGATGTTCCCTACAATTATGTGATAAAAGTGAAAACTTTAAAATTGTTGATTGCATCAGTGTTGCAGATTCTTAATTGTTTTTTGCATTTCTTGTGACCTGGTAGTTCAAATGGCACATGAATTTAATGAAAAAGAATAGTTCATTACACAGAAGCAGTATTAGATACCCTGCTTCATAAAAAAGACAGCATACGTTAAGAAACCAAATAATTGTCTTGACAAAATAAATAAAAAAAACCCAAACCCATCCTGAAAAGAGTACAATAAGCAACATGGTGCATTAACTGAAACTGGTTTCTGAAGCTGACTTAATGTTCCAAATCTTCTTCTATTCAGTACACTGTTCTAGGAAATTTACCCTTTAAAAACTATCATAGAAAGTTCTTTTGTTTCTTTTAATGCCTTTTGTTTATAACTTGTGATGAACCTTTTGTGGGCTTTCCACAATGTTATCATGAGTCACAAATACTGCCGATGTGTCAGCCCAGCCGCCTCGCCAGCGCCTGCCTGGCACAACAGTAACTATCTTTAAAATTGCAGCCAGGAGTCTGCTGTCGAGAGTAACGGTCGCTGTGAGATGATGGAGTTCCCAAAAGGCACTTGTAGGACCACAGTTGTGCTGCACTGTGATAGAAATTCAGCAAAACATCTCTGTCAGATGGTGTTTTCCTGTGTAGAGGAGTCGAACCACTCCAAAGGCAATGGTTTAGCAAATATTTTCCTGAGATGTGTTATCTCCGTGGCGTTTCATTCTTCGTGTAATATGGTAAGGCCTTTGGAAAGTTTATCCAATAATCTTTAAATAATTCCATCCTACCGTAATGCACAGCGCTGCTCTACTCGGTAAGTCAGGGTATTTGGCAACAAATATAAACTCAAGTAGCAGTAAATCTGTTGATACTGATTATCACCTGCTTGGATCGACTTTCCCCTGTTGTGAAATTGTGTGCTATACAAGTGGTATGATCAGGCAGGATTTATGCTAGGGTACAGTCTGCTTCTGTCTTCACATTATACAGCAATACAAAGGGAGCTTTTTCAATATATAGAAAGTTACCGTCTCACTGCGTAAGTTGGCAGGTAAACTTTAGGATTTGAATATATCTTAAGCGTCTTGTACTGGGATAAGGATTTCTCGCAGTTTACTTCTCAGCTGTTGAGATCTAAATCCTGAAAATGGGAAGTAAAAATGTTGCTCAAATGTATTTTGGTTTAGTAAAAGAAAAAAAGGTGTACTTCCCAATAACTGCCTAGCAAATGTTCGTTAGAAAAATAGAAACATACTAGGAGGGGTATAAAAATATTAGTGTTTCTGTGGCCAATGGGGTTTGTGTTTTACTCATGAAACCTTCCTAGTTTCTTTTTACTGTTCTAATATCATCGACCATTCACTGTTATGGATTTCCTAGCCTGTATATTGTTCCATATGTTGTAACTATGGAATTGATTTTCACTGCCTGTCTCTTTGCCACTGTTTTTCTCCACTGTAATTTTCTTGTTTTCTTAGAGTACAAAGGGCTGTTCATTGAGATTATTGTTATATTTTTTTACATTTAATAGGATGGTTTTCTTATTTTGTTTACAAATTTCTGCATATGCTACTAATAAAATGAAATTAAAACAAGTTAAAAAATGTAGTTAGAGCTTACACTTGTTATTATAGTCCATTAAATTCTTTTGATAGTTGTCTGTAGGTAGATTTTGTGATGTTCATACAAATGTGTTCCGGTTTTCGATGTGCACACGTTTTCTATAGCTGCTGTGCAAAGTGCGAGTTACTGAAGGTATCTGAAGTGCTTGACCCATGGTGTACAGGTGCTGACTACTGTTCCGGTGCAGCATTACCAGATTTTAATTGTACGTGGAGGTGACCAGGCAGGGAAAGGAAAGGCGCTGCCCTGGAGACGCTGTGTGGCTCAGGAGCTGGTGCGATGATTCACTAGAGGTCACTTCTTGCTCACTAATGAACCATTCTCTTATCGGTGGGTGACAGCGGGGTGCTGGTAGTGCCGTATTCCACCAGGGCACAAAGCAGCGCTCAGTTTGGAAGAGGATGAAATTCAAGACTGAGAAGTTGTAATCACCCCAAGCAAATTTGACAAAGCAAGAGAGTTCGTTTCAATGTCATAAATATATATAATCGCAGCGCGTGGTTGTGCTCAAGGTTCTTGGCGCCAAATGGTCATTTTAATGTAACAAACACTGTTTTGCTTTTTGTATCCTTTAGCATCCTTGCTGGTTGTTGAGATTTGTAAGCTTTGTGGTTCGTTTGAGAGAAAAATCTCTAGATAAATGCTTAGTGAGATGTTACTTTGATTTCATAGCCTTTTTTATCATTCTTGAGGGGGTCCTCAGTTTTGTGGTGTGTGTTTCAGACAAGGAAGTACGATATTCTCTGTGCCACTTAGTGAATGGGTGAGGTTTCTAAGTTTGAATATAATTGTTTGGGAATTTTAAAATTATCTCTGGTAGAACTAGAGCTTTTTTTTTTCCGGCTACTTGTTGTGCAACTCTGACAAAAATAAGATGCCAAGTGTGTTATAAGGGAACTAAAGAGGAGGTAGAGGATAATAGTGTGTAAATTACATAGCAGCATGGAGACCATTAACTTACTGCCAATCCAAATTGGTATGAACGCACAGCATCTCCTAGAGATACCCCTGTTGCTGCTTTAGCATGGGGCCAGGCCCAAAATAATTAATGCCACTTCGGAGCAGATAATCCTCACATTTGGAGTAACACTGGCAAATCTGAACTGCGTATGGCTTCAGAGCTAGAGCAGAGATCGAGCCTCCAGCCTGAGCATCTCTCTTCTGGAAGTGGGGTAGACAGTGACCTGCCCTTGAATCCATGTAGACCAAGGTACCTCTTACACGTCACTTCTGAATTGGATTTTCTGCATCTGTTGAGTTCCTCAGCAGATTGTCCTAGACTGAAGATGTACCCACAATAGCACATTCACACAGGACATCCACTGGTTTTGTTTAGGCCGCTGGATGGTTAATTATCCTCCTTATTATCTGTGAAATTACTACCACCAAACAGGTCATCGAATCTATCACAAACTTGCAGGTTTTTGATCCCTTCAGTTGGCTTTAGTATGTCTGTCTGTTTCTTTGCATACAGAATGCCGCATCACAAAGAGTATCTAATTTTCATTATAATTTTAAAGAGACGATCACGTAACTATTCTTTATGGGTCTGAGCCTACTGCCCTTAATCACCTGAAAAATAATACTTTGCTTCATAACCAGGCCCAGGCTGATTTAAAACTTGAGAAGTAAATTACTACTCAGGAGTAACTTGCTACAATCCAGTTCTATAAAAGTAAATGCAGAATGTTGTTATGCTGGTTCATTATGTTGACATTATATTGCATTATAATTTTTAATGGCAATGTTAGTGTAATATATTCCAAATGCCTTCTTTAACACCGTGTGAGACAGCTGGATCGGTGGTCTCACTCACTGGTTGAGGGGCTGTCCACTGCCCACATAATTTTGTTAGTAACTAAAGTTAAACTTTTAAGGACCTCATTAGTAGTGGAGCCTGAGCACAGGATCTCTGCAATGTACACAGTCTGAATGAGCTCCAAGATTTCAGACAGGTGAGAAGGAGAAAACCTTCCCCTGGGTTACTAACCCACTTTTTGTTCTTTCATGCTAATTGGCTGTTTGTTCCTGGGAACACAGATTGTGCTGCTTCTCCTTTACCTCATCCAATGTCAAATCCCCAAAGAAGCCCTGCCAGCGCAGAAGGGAGCGAGCCATATGGGGCAGGTTGCAGTTGTTCCTTCAGGTCTGGATTTATTCCACTGTGAACAGATGGACAATGGCCGACATCCACTAATGGTTCTCGATAGGCTTCTTCTGTTGTTCATCTCTATCTTCTTTTTCTCTTCAGCCAGAACACAGACCTTCCTGGAAATGGTCTGTTAGCTCCTCCTGACTAGATGGAAAACAATACCTCTCATTTCACGATAACCAGAAAATGCAGAGGATTTAATTCCACTCCGGTTCTTGTGTTTTTAGCACTGGTATGAAGAAAGTGAGATCAAGAAGAAAATCCCTTAGTCACTTAATACAGATAACATCAGAAGAGAGAGGGGGGTTTTGTGTTTGCTGGTTTGAAGGGAATTTATTCTTCCATTCATTCAGCACACTGCGAGCTTTTTCACTTTTCTACGGCTGTTATTTCCAGCATAGAGCTAGTATAGCCATTCCATTCTGAGAAAGGAGCGATGCACATTTGGCATTTCAAAAATGACTTTGAATGTTTGACACAGCTGAACTTCTTGTTCATTAAGTGGAACTTTAATCTACGACTTTGATCCTTCAGCAAACCTTCTTTTTAAGAGGAGATGAAGGTCCTCTAGTTTATTTCATGCTTGTGATGACCATAATTTCTTAAAGATGAAGTGTTTCCATTTTGTCAGTTATTCTTTTTTCCATTTTCCCCTTAGAACCTGCTGAAAATGTTTCTCCAAAATGGCCTTTCACATCAACCAGAAAGCATTAACTTCCTACAGTGGGAAGTTTCACACAGAGGAAGTTATACATAGAAAAAGCAGTTCTAATTAAAATATGCAACTGCAAAATGAAAGTAGACTGATCTCTATGTGTGTGTTCTATAAACAAATGCTTTTCAGGATCTAAGCAAAAGAATTAAGGAAAGATTTAAATCCAAACCAAGTCTTCTTTGCAGATTCTAAATAAATTGTATTGACTTATTTTGATTACACATTTTTAAAGACCTATTTTTAGGATAAAGTTTAAATGTAGGGCTTGCCTTATCCAACCATTCTTTTCTTCTGACATAAATCCTTTTTAGGATCTCCTAATAGCATCTACAAGATTCACTGTTCACAAAAGTTAAGATATTCCCTTGAAATATAATCTTACATTTTGATTAAAAAATGCACAAAGCTTTTAAAACGACAGCTTTAAAAACTGTTACAATGAATGACGCATGTTTGATAATGAAGCAAAAACATGCATGAAAAAGCCAGCATGCGCAGCTGTGACAAACTAAAAAAAATAATTGTAAGTACACAATCTTAGTATGTAGATGTAAGAATATTGTCAAACATTATTCACTTTAGAGAGCATTCAACATGTATCTTGGCTCGTTGCTTGTAGGATACAACAGTAAAACTTCCTCTTTCAGTATCTTCAAAGTCACATCTGCTAAAGATATTGTACCCTAATGTATCTAATTTGTGAAAGCCCAAGGTCATGCCCTTATGATTAGACATTCTGAGGGGAATAAAATTTGTACTTAAATTATACATATGGCTGTTAACAGATACACTTAAAACAATGTATTTACTCTTCAGCACATGTGCTTCTCCAGCTGACTCTTAAGAAGCCAAGAAACAGTTTGGGGGCTTTGAAAAATGCCATAATTCTTAGTGCACAACACAGAAGACGCTCAGCTGTGTAACATTACTGTTTAAAAAAAGGTCACAGTGACAGCAGTGCCAAAATGCGATAAGAGGATGGGGATTGTTACGTTTTGTGGGAGATGGACTTATATTGTAGCTGTACAAGCCATAGACTAAAAAATGTGAAGCTGGCTGATGTTTGGTGACCCAGAGGCGAGCTGGAGAACGTAGGAAGTAAAACCGATGGCAGCAGCGGAGGGTTTGACTGAAGTCAGCTGATCTGCTCTTGGATTTTCTTATGTCCCATCTAAAACTAGGCCACCAAAAGCAATGTAGGAGAGGAGGACTGAACTGTGGGTGAAGGCAAGCTTGATTTTCTTAAACAGAAAGAGCATTGCGGTGTGTACTGAAGGAGGACTTCAGTCACTCTTGGGTTATATCGTTGTCTTTTCCATCCTGAGATTCTTCATAGTTTATCCTCTAGAGCAGGTGCCTTGTGGCAGCTGTCGAAGAGCAGAGTGGAGAGACCTTTCGACTGGGGAGACAGGGTCAGATAACCTCTCTCCTTCAGCAGGTGCAAATCAGCTTTCTGCTATTGAAAGGAACACAGCTGGTCCAGTTACAGTCAGCTGAGGATCCAGCCCTTGGTGCTTTCCCAGGGAACATGCGTTTGTGATGTGTGTGTGCACACGCGTGCGCAGGCAGGGAAATAAGTCCGGCATTACCTACAGTATGCGTATTTGTTAGGTCTGCGTACAATCAGAAAGGAAAAAGAGCAAGCATATGAATCCCTTCATGAAGTAGCGTAGAGAATACCAAACTGCAGTATTAATAACCTCCTGTTATTGAATACTCCATCTGTTCATCATGCCAACTTATCCTCACTTAGAGCACTCCCCTTGTCATAATATTTTGTACCACACTCCCCTCCCTCCTCGAAGCAGCAGTTCCAGTTTAGAACTAAACATTTGCCCAGTCATGTAACCCCACCAAGGAGATGGTCTCATTGCCTGTATCTGTTTATGTTTCTCTGTAAAAAAAAGAAAAAAAAAAGGCAACTGAACTTTAATTTCATTTCTGAATTTTCACTTTCCACTATTATTTTTTCCCCAAGATACTTCCATATCCATTTTGGTATTCACAGATTCTGCATTTGCGGTTTAAGCTTGTTCTACCCCTAATGCTCGTTCCTGCTGATACTTTGCCACATGGCAACTTAAATAGTGAAAAAAAAAAATCATTATTTTCTTTTTACAGCTTTGATATGTATATATTTTTATATGTGCTAACATCTATAAATGGCAATAAAGTGGTTAACCACTTTAAAGTGATTAAAACCAAATTTGTTTATTTATATGAACCCCATATGAGGCGCTTGGCTAGATGCTGCCCTAGTGATGCACAGTGAGAATCTAGAGAAATGTTGTTTGATGATGTCTGAGACATCTCTACACAAAAGGCTTTCCCATGAATACAGGAAGAAAATGAAGAAAGTCAGAGGCTGCATAAACTTGTCCTGGGAGTTACCTCCCAGTCCTGCTGAGTAACCCCATTAAATGGACACTACCTCGAGAACGATGGGGAAAACCAAGTTATTAGGGAGCTGGAGCCAAGTTGCTGAAGACTGCCTGTAAGCTAAAATCCTTTATTTGTGCCCTGAATGGATTCCTAAAATCCACACAAGTTGGAGGCTGAAACTGCCGTTTATAACCTTTGGGTTTGTGTATTTGCCTCTCAAACAAACCCCAAAATCCCCCCAAAATCCCCGGGAAAAGCTACAGCCTGTGTATATAGAAGCACAGAAGAGATGATCTGCTCCTACTATCAAGCATGTCACTTATCAAAGTGAATTACTAATGAACTCTGCCCAGGAGTTCCTGTAACTATTTGTATTAGCTACCTCCAATATACCCATCACCACGGGTAGGTACCACAAGTATTGCAGGCCAACCCTGCAGAAACCAAAACAAAGCTGCAAAATCTTTGCGTCTAACCCTCTCCCTTTCTGTGCCCAAGTTTTTAAAAATCACCCCCGGTGATTTTAACACCCCCGGAGTTTTTAAAAATCACCTGGTGAGTCCCGAGTTCAGTGGTGCCCATCAGCAAAATAAACTCTAAGATCATCCTGCAAAAAAAATTATTTAAAAATGGTGTGAGAGGAGGTACTGAAACTCGGCCCTGGGAGCCTGGCTTGGAGGAAGGCAGTGGTGGCGGCAGGGGCAGGCGTAGGCCGAGCTGGCTCCCCCTCAGCCAGGGCACCCCAAACTCCTCTGGGGTGGCCGCACCTCAGCCCGGCTTGGTGGCCCCGCTTCCCCTCGCCTCGCAGCCGGTAACAGCTTTGCCCTTTCCCTCTCTGAGGAGAATCGGGCCCCGGTTTACCGCTGAGCTCACAAAACAGCGCTAAGATCGTAATTTTATCAGAGGTTGACCTGTCGTCCCCGGTGTTCCCCCCCCCCCACTCTTCCTGGGCCGTTCTCTGAGGGGGCGCGGGCCGCCCCCGGCATCTCTGAGGTGCTGTTGTGGCAGCGCGGGCTGTGGGGCCGTTTGCGGCGTGACCGCTGACAGAACCCGAGCGTTTTATTGCTGGGGGGGGGAAGCAGAAAAGATGGGGTTTTCGCTCGCCGGACTCGTCTGCGGGGAAGGGGAGGGAACGAGCGAACACTCCCTGCCTGCCCCGGCCGCGGATGAGGCGGCTGTGCGAGAGGGAGCAGGAGTTCCTCAGACAGCGGTACCCGGGGCTGAGGGGACGCAGTAGCCGGAGCCATGGCGGCGCTGCGGGCCCCACCGCCCTCAGCCGGGCGGGGCGGGGCGGGGCTGCCGTCAGCTGACCCCGCCGGCCGCGGGGGCGCGGCGCCGACTTTGGTTTTCGTCCGCCGCCGCCGTCAGTGCCGCTTCGGCGGGGAGGCGATTGGCGGGCTCTCGGGGTCGGCGCGGGGGGGGGCGTTAAGCGGGGTTAAGCCGGGGTGTGGGCGCTGGCCGTAACACCTGACTTTGACCCAAATCTCAGTCGCGGTTTTGCTTTGGGCGGCGCAGAGGCGAAACGCTGTTTCTGTTCATCCCCCCCCGAGAGAGTGACAGGGGACCCTCCCCCCTGCGGGAACGGGGAGACCCGGGAGCTGTGGCGGTAGTCCGGGGAGGGGAGGGGAAGGGAGGGTTCAGCGAGCGAGAAGAGGCAGCCCGTTACTAATAAAGCGGGACAGAGGGTGAGGATCGAAGGGGGTCCGGCGCCGGTCGCCCCGCGCATTGGACTCAATGCACTTGCACTCGCTGGGGTCAAAATTAAGAGTGCTCTGGGTGGTTTTTTAGTTGTTTGGTTTGTTGGGTTTTTTTTCCTTCCCTGTTAATTTAGGGAAGGAATTTTGCTCCTGATAATCGGGGAAGAAGGCTGAGCCGAATAGCACAAAAAACAATGAAACGCCAGAAGCGCCAGTGCTTTGGGGTGCCGGGGAGGGCGTCGAATGCCGCCAGCGTTAAGTTTGTTGAAGTTGAAACGAAATAAAACAACGGAGAAGTCGCCAGATTGGGCTCTAACAGCCGGTCGCTGTCTCGGTGCCCGCGTTGTCACCCCACGTACAAAACGCCCAGCGGAGGGCGCGTAAGGCTTTGCGCCCGCCCCGCTCACTTCCTGTCTTTGGTGGTCGCCTGGAACCAGGAGATTGAGTCGGGAGGGGGCGCGGAAGCCCCACCCGCGGCGGCGGCGGCGCGGCGG
>JAOXNO010000033.1:47629605-47657377 GCA_028565335.1 Limnodromus scolopaceus | reverse complement strand
CCCAGGGAGTCGCCGCCATATGCCGCGGCGGCTCGTATGTTCGCTGCCGGCCCGGCCGTCGCGGAGCGGCGGTGCCCCCCCGGCCTCCTCCCCGCGGCCAGCCCGGACGTAGCGCTTCAATGGGCAGCTCTCACCTCCTAAACAAGGGCTTGCCGCTAGGTAACCCCCCTCTCGCCTGGCGTCGTGCCGCGTCGTGTCGTGTCGTGTCGCGCCCGGCCTGGTCGCGGCGGTGGGGACCGAGGGTGGGGGTGTGTGGGTGGGTGAGGGGGTGTGTGAGGTGGGTTACGATCGGCCCCCGCGCTTTGTGTGCCCGTCACCGCCGCTCCCGGCCCCTCCGCGCAGCCCCCCCGGGCGGCGGGGAGCGGGGCTCCCCTGACGGCCCCGCGTCGCCAGCGCAACTTTGCCCGGTAGCAGGGGTTCTGAATAAAAAAAAATATAAAACAATAAATTAGAAATAAAAATTAAGTGGGGGGTGGGGGGGTGAGGCGCAGCCAGGGGACTGGAGGTCGGCTGCGGGTATAATTCATTCTTAAATAACAAAAAAAAAAAAAGTCAAACGGCGCTAAAACTGCAATCGGGAATGTGAATTTGGGGTGTTTTTTGGGTTTTTTTGTTTGTTTGTTTTTTTTTTTTCCTCTGTCCCGTTCGCTCTTGGGTTGAGCGGTGCTAGGGCTTTTAACTGCAGAG
This sequence comes from Limnodromus scolopaceus, assembly GCA_028565335.1. Classification (NCBI taxonomy): domain Eukaryota; kingdom Metazoa; phylum Chordata; class Aves; order Charadriiformes; family Scolopacidae; genus Limnodromus; species Limnodromus scolopaceus. Next base: position 47,656,690 of record JAOXNO010000033.1, on the reverse strand, counting down.
AAATGCTGGTAAAGTGCCACGGAAGGGGGGGGCGCGGAAAGCCGTGCTGATATTTCAATAAACAGGAAGTTTAAAAGCGGTGTTTTATTGCTGTAAAAAGTGCTTAAGGCCTGGCTGTTGAAATGATTTTGCTAAATCTGCGGACGGGTTGTGTATTTGAGAGGTAAGGCTCTTTTCCGTAAATTTGAATTTCTCTTTTTCTTTCTTCCCTCTTCCTTTTTTTTCTTCTTCTTTTTTTTTAAGCATGTGCTAGCAAATGCATTTATGGATTGCTGCTGGTTTTTAAGGTAACATGAATAATATGCATGGGGTGATGTTACAGATATGCCTCCAGAATTGCTTGGCATAAATTATCATGTTAATCTGAAGGTGATTTTTTTTTTTTCCTTCCCCCAGACATAAGGAGACAGAATGTCGATTCTGTTTATAAACATTATCATTTTGTAAGCAAATGATACTAAAAGAAGGCTATAAAGCAGAGAATAAGCCTGTTTACTGTGTAGATATGAGTCAGTCTGCTATGCTGCTTTGTTTTCCTCTAAAAAATTAAATTCAGAAGTCAGGATTCCACGCACAGTACTGATGTGGACAGAATAATGGCAGAAAACACTGTTATCAACAGTGGTTTTCAAAATTTCAGCTGTTGTAACTTAAACAATTTAGCGTTGCCTTATATTTTAATAACTGTTGTCCTTATCAGGAAGAATGTTTGCTTTTAGGCCATGATGGAGCAGCTAAAGATAATCATCCCTTTAGCCTCATTGAAAATAATGAGGCCTATTAAACTCAAGTGAATGTGTACTTTTTTTTTCCCAGTGAATTAAAATTAGCTATCATATTTGTGATATACATACGTGTTTCAAGTGCATCACACTGATTCCTTCTTCTGGGTCTTAGAAGATGTAAATATTCTTATTTAGCATTTGAGCCCCCTGGCAAGTAGCCTGATGTCCTTATTCAAATATTTTAGATCTCATTATTGTGTCCCACTAGGAAGGGAACAAGAAAATACTAAGAAAAATAAAATCTATATTTAAGTAATTTCAGTTGTAGATTGAAATGCCATTGAGTAACACTTTAAAAATCTCTCCCTTGTAAATAAAAAGGGTTAAAAAGCTCACTATAAAGTAGACCATGCTAGTAGAAAGATAATTGTCCAGTGCATCTCTTTGTTCTGTGTTCTTATCTGTTTTATCTATTTTTAGCTGTGCGTTGGTGAAGCAGGCATGTAAAATTAGCAGCCCAAACTGCTAACTTCAGTATATTTTATAACATTGCTCTTTATTGACCCCCAAAGGCAGCAAGATTTCCATGTTGGAAATCCTTACTGTTTGACAAATAATATCCTCTTTGGTTTATTATTATGTCAGCCATCCCCAGAGTTAAGCTGGTGACAAAATATTTTGTTCACTTGCAGTTCACTAGTGTATTTCAAAGCAAAATGAAACTAACGACCCCCTGCTCCCAACCTGCCACAGTTTTCCAGTCTGAACAAGAAATAGGTGTTTATGGGGTGGCTGCAATTCATAAAGACGTGAGAGAAATTGACAGTTAAAGTGTTTCCTCATTTTTGTCATTGCTATTGTAAAATAATACTTGGGATGTAAATGGAGTTCCTCTGCATTTTTTTGATGCCATTGAGGGCATAAATTGGTGCAGAGTCAGTGGTGTGTTCTCTGGCCTTCTGTAAACACCACCTTCCAAACCTCCCCCCCGACCCCAGCTCAGTAACGTAGATCTAGTATTTCTCTGTGAAGTGTTATTTCATTAGTGAATTGGTAAATAAAATAGTAACAATCCCGAGAATTGCTGTAGTAGCGCTCAGTAGAAGAATTTAGTCAATGAAACTACTCTTTTGAAATGAAACTACTACAGTCACCTTTGTGGATTTTCCAGTTTGGTGTTGTCATATGTAGTTAAGGAGTAGCTGGAGCAATGCAGCTTTTGAGCACACAGTATATACTATGTGTAAAAAGCTCATCATCGTAAGTATCATATGCGCTATGATGCTTTATCATAATGTGGAATTCCTGATAGCGCGACAAAACAAATTTCGAGTGCCTTTATGTTTGTCAGCTTGGTTAGCTCTTGACTTGTCCTTCTGTATCCTAAAGGTAAATAGCATCTGCCCTTTGTTAAAAATACCTGATGCTTCGGTTTACTAATCTCTCTGTTTCTGAAAGTTATTGTTTTATTTACAAGGTAAACAAAGCAGTTGCAGTAGGTAGCCAAAAGTGTGATCCCAGAGATTAGGATTGGCCTGGCTACTGTTAAGTGTTATCGTACAGATACAGTAGCGTGCTTGCCAACATTTTGAAATGTAAAGTCAGCCCCTCCTTATCAAGTAAGAACATCTACTGCAGATCCATGACTGGGCTCTGGGTAGTCCTTTTTGGGGAGAAAATTGACATTATCCCAAAGTACCTGCTCATGTGAATACCATAAGCATGAAAAAAAACCCAACCACCCAACTGAAAACAAGAAACCCAAACTTATTTTACAAGTAAAAAGTTTGAACAGTGGTAAGTGTATGGAAGGGCACAGATTTAAATGTCTTTTAAGTAAAGATGCTGAGAAGCAACATGATCTTTAATTTGCTGGTGTGAAATATAACGCTTACTCAAAACCAGGCAAATATTTTGGACTATAATCATGTGCTCCCACTTTGGTGTTCCTTACCTACCATGCATTTGTAATAACTATGTTTCATGAAACTTATCTGGAGAGGTTGACTACTTGTGCGTTAGAGATCTGCCTTAAAGAGTAATATTTAGGTTTTCGCCTCCCAAGCCAGCTGGGAACATTGATGAGGTGATACTCTCCAGCATGTGTCAAGCTTTCAAATCCCATAGCAGTTGGCAATATAGCAACATAGCAGCCTCATCTGAGGCTCCCTAACCTTCTGGCCCCATAATTATTTATTTAGTGAGAGAGTAGAGATGGAGTTACGCTTTTAATACATGTCCTAAAATTTAAGGTGAGGATAAAAGCTGTAGTACATAGCCCTTTAGCCTTAGTTCCTCTGCTGCACATGCTTTCTCACTCCCAGGCAGTGTAGCAAGGGATTTACGGCTGGGGAAGACGGAAGTTCCCAGCTGTGTTTTTGGGTCTCTTTTCTTCTCTACTGCCTTGAGAGCAAAGATGATGATTCATTTGAATCTACGTATTGATCAGGAAAAGATAGCAAACATTCATTACAGAGAAATCTAAAATTAACATTTCCTGCTGAAATGTATCGCTTTGCTCCCTCATCGGTATTCCTCCAGGAAGACTGGAGAAGTGCACCAGTGTTTCTAGTTGTGGTGGGTGTTTTAGGATCTTTGAGCTGTGATTATGATAGGATCTTTTCCAATGCGCAGTAATCCTCAGCCCATCTCCCCAAGCAATTAATGTGCTTGGAAGTGTTTCAGGAGCAGCATCAAAGTGTTGGCTCTCTGAAGGTGATGTACGACCTTATGCAGTGGTATTGTGGGGAAGAAGAAGCAGAGTAAGAGTCTCAAATTGTTTATGATGTGAAAAAGGGTGCTGTGAGTCCCTGGATTAGAATTTTTTAAGCGCTCATGGGATCCTGTCCTTTGATGTTAAGCTTTGGCTTGTTGGTTGATATGAGTAAAAACTTAAAATTGTTTTGGAACCCTACCAGAGACCTGTCCGGTTCCTCGAGGAATATGAGACAGTCCCTGGGCTTGTCTAATCTGTGCCACCTTGTAGCCGCTGTCTGTGGCCAGGTCGGGGACAGGGAGTATCGTGGAGCAGAGCATGCCTCAGCTGCACCCTTGGGCTCTGCCTGCCTCTGGCACCAGAGCCCAGGATGGAGCTGCCAGAGGGAAAGCTGCCCGAACTAAGGTCTTTAGCTCTATGGGGGCTGCAGCAGGCAGCGCCTTAAAAGAAAAAAAAACAGTAATGAAATAATAACTTTTTTTAAATAAGAAGGAAAAAAGCTCACAGGGTAAAATTAAATTCCAAATAAAAAGAGATCACTCAAAAGAAACCTATCCTGAAAAATCTCTGTATTAGATGAATAGGTTAATTATTTTTTGATGTGCAAAACATAGCATGTTTATATTTGCTATGGTAGAGCAAGAATTTAATTTTTGAGGAAGGTGATTATAAATTAACTTGTCTCTTCTATGAAATATTTTTGTCACTTCATCTCAAACATATCACTTTTCCTGTATTATTATTCCATTTACTAATTAGCTGGTTTATGTCTAATCAACATAATTGAAAATTGACATTGTTTGATTTTTTTTTTTTTTTCCCCTTTGAACTAAACATTGCTGTTGCTAAAGCGTGTTTCATGTTGGTATTTAGTTTGGATGACTTGCTCATCTTCACGTTTTCATCTTGTATTATACCTGCCTTTTTCAAGGGGCTCTTGGAGGAACTTCCTTGCCGTGTACCTGCCAGAGTAGTCAGTCAGAAGCGGCTCTCTCCAGAAAGCAGAAAAAGCTGACCTTGGGGCTGGGGACAATTGTTCAGAGTAATTGTAAAGCTAAGGATTTTATTAATAGAAAGCTTTTTATTTCCATTACACATGAAGGCTTTGTAGCTCCAGTATTAAAACATGGGGTAATATGATTATATAATTTTGCTTTACATTAGGTATTTTAAGGCATATTTTAATAGTTCTGTTTACAGGTCAGTGGATGTCCCTTGTCCATGCCCAAATCACTTTCAGTGAGTTGTGTCACCACTGGCAAAGTTACATAAGTCTGCAGTGAAAGTTGTTCACGCTTTCTGGCTCTGTATGTATGCCAGAACTCACCGCGTCACCCCTCCTCTCCTCCTAGTCTTTTTAGGGGAGCTCTGATGCCAGCTCGCAAAAAAAGGGAAACGGTTCTTACTTGACTTGAGTCACAATTCCAAATTCCTGTATGCAGTCCAGATTTCTTATTGTTGGGTGTGTGCTAACAGTCTTCCTGAACAGCCCCAATATTTTTTGATAGATTCCATCTTTTGCTGTTGTACATGGACACACCCTGTGATAAGAGTGGTGAGAGGCCCATCTCAGTGGGGAATGCTGGAAGCTTTGCAATTAATTCTCACGCTACCATGCAGAACGTGACAAGAGCGTAGCTGTTTTGCTGCCTTTTAAAGCGAGCGTTGCTTTTACCACCCTCTGTGTTCGGTTGACACGTGACCTTCAGAAGCGAGAAATGTCTGCACTTGGGAAACCACGACGGGCAGCCCGGTGTTATGCACATTTACCTAAATGTGTCTGGTCTTGTGCTAAAGGATTGTGGGCTCTCATCAACCTTGGACAGTCAGAACAAAGTCTAACCACAGGTACGGTAGACAGTGGTTTAGAAAAGCTGAATTCTAGTGGCAGTAAAAGAGAGTGGTCCTGCTTTCTATTTTGCTTGTGGTGAAGCCTTGTAAAGCAGGGCTGACTGCTGCTGCTGCTGCCACACGGGGGATTGTCCCGATCTCCCACCCTCCAAACATTATGAATAGGAATTTGCCCATGGCTGCCTTCTGATGACAGCAGCAGTGGCAAATCCAACTCTCCAGGGCTCTCCCTGCTGCATTCCTGTCAAACTGTATTCCATTCCTACGGCCAGAGTGTACACCATGTGCCGTAAAGCCCTGTACCTGGCTGAGCAGAGGAATAGTCAATGTGCTGTCCTGCATCGTGCTCGCTCAGTGCACTGGGGAGCTAGAGCTCAGAAGAAAGTGAGAAGAGAAGCAGCACTGCAGGGTATTTTCATCATCTTCTACTACACGTACATTTTTTCACTCTGCAGAATGTCATCGTAGCCCCTGGGTGAGTCAGAAGTTGGGAGAATGAGCCAGAAAGGAGCTATACTAAGATGTGTGCTCTCCAGTCGGATTGGGCTGATCCACAGGAGGATTTGGAGGAAGGGAGTGCAGCCCCAGGCAGCTGTTAGTCATACGTATCGTCAGGGAGAGGTGCTGCTAGGGGCTGACAGGAACGTCTTTGCCATTGGTGCAGATCCCAGTATCTTTAATTACAGAATTTCTGTTGGCTTCTGTGGTATTTTTACCTGAATATGGATTTTCAGAATTAGCCCTCTATTTTAAGCCAAACTGTCCAAAATTACTGTTGCTTCTTGCATATTTGCGGCATGGCACTCTCAATCCCATAAAGAACATGTATGGCTTAGCAGAAACTGTGGTGTGGAGCACTTCATCAAAATTCCCAGATGAGTCAAATTTCATTAGATGGTTGCAGCCAGTTTGTCTCTTGCTGAGTATGTAGCTTTAGTCTTTGCAGAGTCATGCAGGACAAAAGTGTTTGGCAGAGATAACCACAAGCCTGTCTCCAAACTCTTAAACTGATATTTAAATATTTTTTCTCTTTAATGTGTTGTACCAGATATGTTAAACTGTTTATTTTCAACCAGATAATGAGCGTTTTCACATTTGTGGTCTACCAACCGTCTTAATGCATGTCTAGTACTTTACTGAGTAGTATTAATGTGTATCACAGCCTTTCTCACATTGTTGATTTTCTCGTTCATATAATCAGCGTTACTGACAAGTGATCTTCAGTAATTCAGTGTTGTATGTGTACATTCCCATGCTGCCTGGAACTGGCTAGCTAAGTCTCTATCTTAATAGACTACTTCTTGACTAAGACACATTATTAAGATACTGACCACAGCCACTGCAGCATTTTAGGTTTTATTTTGTGTCCTTGCCAAATTCTCTCCTGCATGCTAAAAGTCCACCTCTGCTAGTTGTGCTCCTTTCCTAGACTGCCTTCTGCCAGGATTACTGTCTTTCATTTCTGCTGCCAGCTTTTGGTGTGGAAAGTCTTGTTCCTTTTGATTTGTTTGCATTAGCTTTCAGGATCCTTTAAGATGAAAAAAATGCAATATAAATTTTGAGTACCTCTATAAACCAGTTACTTGCACCTAAAGGACTTATTACTTTCACCCTCAATCAAGATTTATAGTTAATACTGCAATCACGTTATTCCTTGGTTCCGCCAAATTTTCGTTGATTTTTCAGCTCCTGCAAGACTGTCAAAGCCTATTTGAATTGTGTTGAATTTGTAGATAGTTCTTAATGTGGAGTCTTTTCTTGTTATTCTAAAGCTAAAGCGGCTTCCTACATCTGCTCCGCTTGAGATTCGTGGTCAGCAATTTAGCCACCAAAACACTAGTCCTTTGTGAACTTTGAACTCAGCACAACCAGACAGCAAATTTTTATTTTTTATTTTTACAACCAAAAGCAACATCTAAGAAAATAACCTTTTATCTGTGTAGAGCTGGATGTATTTTAGCCACGCCAGTCTAGATAAAAAGAATGTCTTGCATTTTTTAAAAGCTTGTGGGAGGAGGCTCACAATAGAGGCTCCATTGTACTGTTAGTACCGAGCGTACAGGAAATCACGAATTAGCTATGACGAGAGTATTGCAGGGGAGTTTTAAGTTTACTTAATTCCCATAGTATTGTATGGTTCTGAAAGGGTTTCACAATACATTGCCTTTTGGGTTTGGTTGTGTATGTTGTTTGTATTTGGCAGTTCTCTGTCCAAGGCTTTCTCTTACCATGTCTTTGTTCAAAAGATTTCGTGTTTTGAATCCTTGAATCCAGATGACTTTCCTTCTTACTGTAAATGCGGAGGCATACAAATACACTTGGTATTTATCTCATGACCACCCTGCAGCCATCTAAAATTTAAATCTAGCATTATGTATTCAGCAGTGAGAACTGTACCCTTAGAGCAAGCAATAAACAAGGATTTTAAGTAGAAATTTGGAGAACAGTAAGCTGCAGGCACAACTTTTCCTGTCCTAGCAGATTTTAGTCCCGCAGGATGTTGAGTTACTCAGCTTCCAGTTGCTGTCAAGGGGAATTGGAGTGGATTTATGAATCCATGGGATCCTGGGTGCATCCTACAAACTAAGCCCAAGTTATTACAGGGTAACCCTTTTGTTAAAATTCTGTCCAAAGACTGGTTTGGCTCAGTACCTGCAGTTGAGGAACAAGTTCTGACACTTAGTTGAAAGAACTAGTGTTATGAGGACTCTCCAAAATCATGAATCTTATTTCCTTAGTTCTGTGAATAAAGAAAGTACAAAACAGTATCTTGCATTGAGTTAGTGATTTAGAACCTGAAGTACTGTGAATATTGCAATTTTGCATTTGTTTTCATAACTTTACTATCATCTTCTCTCTGGAGTTGTTTTTAAGCCTGTTAAATTGTGTTAGTGATTTTTTTTTTTTCCTGAGCTTTATGGCTTTGTTTTCAAAAAAAATACATTAAGAAAATCTGTTAAAAAATACATAAATCAAAAATATTTTCTTATACCCAGAAAGAGTCAAAGGGGGAAAAAACCCAACACAAAATTGAAAAGACAGTTTGGGCTTTTTGACTGTCCTGGAGATACGTATAGAAATGATGAGTTTTTCGAAGTGTGGTTTACGTGATTCTTGCAGCTATTGAAATGCCCTGAAGGTTTATTGACAGGAGGGGATCTTTTTGTGCAGGAAAAAAGGGATCCCGAAAATAAGCAAATTCTCTCTTACCTTTTCAAAGGGAATTAGTAAAAATTAGTTTTCATTTTAGAAGACTAATTCCAAAAAGAACATCAAACAGTGAATTATCTTTACAAATAGAAAATAACCTCATCTATTATATCTAAGATTTCTTTGATCACAAAAGCGCATGGTAAAAGAAGCAGTCCATGAATAAGCCATATGATACCTGGGAAACTGCTCACATTTAATTAAGTACAATTTTAAATCAAGTTAGTTAAGCTAGTGTAAGCTTGTTTGAACTCTTGTTTCAGTGTAAACTCAGCTTATTTCACACTTGCATTAAGATATTTAGGAATCACCAAAACCAAGAAAAGTGTAGTACTTTGCAACGACTTTTTATTGGACATTTGTGTTCTAGTTTAAAAGCATATATGAGCATAAATACAAGTTCTTTGTATGGGATTTGTATCCCTATAAAAGGAACTTTGAAGCACCTATGTTAGGAAATTATTGTCCTGCATGAGAGCTGAATCACCTTCAGAGAGCTGAAGTCCTCTATTTATTTTTTTTTTTTGGTTAGACAAGAAAAGTTTCTCATTTCTAAAAATCTTAGGTAAGTGAAGTGCAGGGTAGCTGACTTTCAGGGCAAATTTGGTCTAATTATTGACAGGAGAATGGGGAGAGGGGGGCAGAGACTGGTGCTGGCAAACGTCCTAAAGTGGCAATGGAATGGCCCAGATGATCTTGGTGGTCTCACACTTGCAAGTAGCCTCAGAAGTGATCTGGGATAACTCACTCCATTTTCCTGTTCCCAGTCCCACCATGTGTTCAGTGCAGGTGGTAATGGTGAGGTTACCTGGGAGAGTACTCTGGGACCTGTTGGAAATGGCACCAAATTAGAGTAGGATTCTATTAATGGTGCTCTGAGTAGGTGCTTGGTAGATCTTGTTTGTGTCTTGTTTTACCACAGGGGAGTGGTTTGGGAGGCAGTGTGCTTTCAGTTGTGAACTGAATTAAGGTAAATCCATTTAATGAAAAGACAACCTGTGGCTTGACTGAACGCAGTGCTGTACAAAACGTTCTGCTGTGATTGAAGAGTTTACTTTTTTCAAATTAAAGATGTACTTTCCACCGTTAAAGCTTTTCCTCTTTAAACAGTAAAAAAATGCCTCCTGTATTTGACTCAGGAAACTGTATTTCACGAATTAGTTTGACAGGCCATGCATGCAAACAAACCAACAAAATACTGGTAAGTGATGAGGCTGCAGCTCCATGTGCTGTACATCGAAATACGGGGATGTTATGCTAGCACCGAGTACTCTTGCTTCTGCTGAGATAGGAAAGCTTGGAGTGGAGACATGATTGTGAGCTATTTTTACTTAACAGTTGAACTTCAGAAGAGAAGAAGGAAGGGATGATTTCTTTCAGTTTGAGTTTGCACGTTGTATGACTATTAAAAACTTCAAGACGACTGTTAAGTAAAGACAGCTACTTGAAGTGCCAGATGGAAAGGAGCAAGGAAAATGCCTTCTGTTTAAAACAGAAAGGGGAATTTTTGCTCGTTTTGCTTTGGGGTCTTCTCCAGTCCACATGGTTGCTGTGCCTGGGTCTCTTCAGTGCTTCAGTTTCCGTTGTGGGGCCCATTCAGATACTAGATGCATAGCGAGAAGCATTTCTCTCTCGTTAATTGTGTGACAGAATGCAGGCTTCGGATGACATCTTCATCACATGGTACCAGCTCTGCATCACAGCATCAAGCTGCGCTGCTGAAAGCAGGATGGTGCTTTTTTTAGTTCCTACTCTCATTGTCCAGTAGGTGCTCTTACGGACACTGCAAACACTTCTGCTATTCTAGAAATGCACTGCCTTTCTCAAAAGCTACCGTGGTTTGTGAACTACGATACTGGCTGCTTGGTTTGGACACAAGACCCCTTGATTCATTCTTTTACAGAGTAGTCGATCATCTCATTGCGTCCATTTTATATGGATTCAGTTCAAGGCCTGTGTGAGTTTATACATAGCTTGGAATAATTGAAAAATGTGAAAAATGTGGAGTATTCTTCAGTTGGCTAAAATTTTTAAAAGGGTGTTTTTTCCTGCCGACATCTGGAAGTCAGCCAGGTGAAAGTTAACATTCCCACAATACCTTTTCTGTGGGATAATGGGCAAGTTCAGGGCAGCATTCTTTCTTTCATTTATATAAACAGACTATGCTGGCCAAGGCTATGGGAGAAGTGTTGCTGAACATGAAATTGTTGCTGTTTGCCCTCGCAGTTGTTGCTCTGTTGACAATGATTTATTTTTTTATTTTTATTTCGTTATTGTTCTCCTGTTTATATTTAAATAACATGGAGTCTTCTGCTCTGTTACCATTTAGGATCTTGCCCAAGGCAGTGCTGTATGAAAAATCAATGTGCTTTACAGATGATTTCATACATGGTGGTGAAACGATGTAGCTAGTACAAAACTAACTTTCAGAAGCTTCCAAAAAGTAGAGAGGTGTTTGTAGAACAGTAGAGTCTCTTTGACAATAGGTGAAAGGAGGTGAAAGTTTGAGAAGCTGAACTGACCTTTCATCTTACTCGCTTTTGCCACCCCTGGTCTTTCCAAAACATAACAGGAATAAATTGTCAGGGAAGCGTAGAGCTGTGTGTGCAGGTTCTGTCTGCTCTAGGGCTGACTGACAGCTTTCAGTTGTTGCTCCTGTTTTGAGTAGGGGTAATTTTTATAATATTAAAGATAGGAATTGATTAAAATAGATTTTTCCCTGTCAGAAGTCATATATTTGTACTTTCAGAGTTGCTGAACAGTTTGTGTATTGTGAAGTGCATAACTTTGCATATAGAGTTTTATTGATTAGGAATATTCAGTGTGTCCTAAGCGTATGTGTAGGGTGGGGTTTTTTTTGAGGAAGCCAAACAGGGATTTAGTGTGTACTGCCTCCAAGTAGTATTTTACACATGAAGAACTCTGCAGAAATTGTGGCCTCTCCACCCAGATGAATTTCCATTTTTCAGCTTCTACAAAAGCTAGAGTAATGCTGGGTTGGTTACCTGTGGCCGACCTTAGGTACAGGTTGCGGAAAGGTAGTCAGAACATAAAGAATTCAGAGATACTGGAAGTTTACAGTTTTCTTGGGCTGTGATATAAGCACTGTTCTTATTAAAAAATCATCTCAGTGACTTAAGAGCTTTTCAACTAAGTTCTTTTTGATGAGGATATTTTATTTTTGACCTTTAGATGGCAAAGCTTTTCTTAGAAAATGTATGTTTTTTGTTATCAATGGTCGTTTAAACGGGCAGCAAGAAACTACAACTTCTAAAAATGCAATTCTTAGTGAATTCTGAATTGACAGAGGAAGAAAGTCTGGTGAAACCCTAAATCTTTTATACTATCTGGGTAAGCTGGAACGTGGCCATGTAGTTATTCCCATTCATTCACTGGATGGGAATCTAAATGAATCTAAAAATCATTTTATGTAAACTTTGCACTTTTCCATGCATTGTGCAGGCCCATTGTCACGTAATCTGTATGTTCCCATAAATATGAAGTCTGTAGGATGGGTACAAGCACTTGTAACTTTCTGTTCTCTGTTGATGGAGAATGTAGCAAAACCGTAAAATTCAAATGCACTAAAATGCATTAATGCTGGGTTTTCTAACTTTGCGTTTGGTGACCATAACTTTTAATCTATTTTAAATCTAATGACTTTTAATATGTTTTTAAGAACTAAATAGGAAGAAAAACACTGCTGCTTACTTGATAAAATAAATACATATTAAGAAACAGAAATTTATTGTCCTGTCTTCAGTTTGTATTCATTTAGCCCACAGATTTTATAGACCTTTTAGTTGGAGGTTATTTATTTCTCTAGGTTTTAAAGAACAAATACTTGAACTGCTGGTTTTATTGCATGTAAATGTCAGTATCTTGGAACTGTGTATATTTAGATGTGTAGCATTCTTTTCTATTCAATATTTCTAAGCTTCCTTGCTTAAAATAAGTCTTGTTCCCCACATACAAATGCATACATGTGTGGAGACCATATATGGATTGTATGTGTGAACTTCTCTTTTTTTTTTTTGCTGTAGTACAAAAAGCAGTAGCATCTCTTTATCAATTGTGAAGTTAAAGTCACTCATACATGATTTTAATAACACCAGATATGTGTGTGCGCATTGTTATGTGAGCTGCTTGTGTGCAGATACCTATCTGCTTACTCCTAATGTGCTTGATTTTTGCACCTAACACCCGAATAGCGGACTGCCTCACTCTGCTGACTGATTGCAGAACCCCAGTACAACTCAGTGTGAGCAAGGAACAAATCAAGACCTTCTCAGATAAAGACAAAAAATAAAATCCTAATGAAAGATGTGCACTGAATAGTAACTTGTGCTTTCGTTTCTACCAACTGTGAAACCTCCGTAAGAATTGCCGCTATTGTATAAGTGTTCCCTCCTTCTTAATAGAGGTGTTCTCTATCCTGTTTTTTGTTGACTAGAGAATGACAGCTTTTAGAAGTATTGTAATGATGAAGTGCTGTTAGCTGTATACCATTCATGTCTTAAATTGCATCCTTTGTTGTGTTCTTTGCTATTCTTGTAAAATAGTTGAGTATGGTCAGGATCTTGATTTCCAGCACTTCTGCTTTCTTTTTTTCCTTGTTTTGTAGTTTATTCAGTTTTTGCTGAATTATATGTATTTCTGTGATCAGTTGGCATGGAAACATGGTTCCTTTTTAGGCCAATTGCTTTTAGCATTAATTTGCAGGTACTTGTTTTTGAATGTGAAAATGGAAACCATTTATGTTCTTCATCATTCCCCATCATTAATACTTGCATTCTTTCTGGTGCAGTGTAAATTATCTTTCCTTCTGTCTTAGAGGGGAAAATGTACTCCTCTTTTTTTTTTTAAAGAGAAAAGCAAATACTCTACTGTACCATGTACACTGTATTAAGAGGGCAGTACTTTATATAAAAATTATTTTTATCCATGTAGCTCGGCAGAATCAGTGAAACAAAGACTAGCACCAAATCTTAGTTTAAGCCTAGAAAGCATGTAACACTTTATAATAATGCAAAGTTGCACCATTGCACCAATTAATTTCTTTTATTGATGTATTTATTATTGTTACCCTTCTTTTTTTTTTTTTTCTTTGAAGAACACCCTGTTTTCTTGTAGGGGTTTGCTGAATTTCACTTGAAGGTAAGAAGTCTGCTTTGATCAGTATTGATGAGAGCACCTCTCCTATGAGGACAAAGCTGGGATTGTTCAGCATGGAGAAGAGAAGGCTCCAGGGAGACCTTACAGTGGCCTTCCAGTACCTAAAGGAGGCCTACAGGACAGATGGGGAGGGACTCTTTATCAGGGAGTGTAGTGGTAGGACAAGGGGTAACGGTTTAAACTGAAAGAGGGGAGATTTAGATTAGATATCAGGAATAAAGTTTTTACTGTGAGGGTGGGGAGACACTGGAACAGGTTGCCCAGAGAAGTTGTGGATGTCCCATCCCTGGAAGTGTTCAAGGCCAGGCTGGATGGGGCTTTGAGCAATCTGCTGTAGTGGGAGGTGTCCCTGCTCATAGCAGGGGGGTTGGAACTCGATGATCTTTAAGGTCCGTTACAACTGTAACCATTTTGTGATTCTATGAAAGTGGAGGAATGCTTTCATTGGTATTTTGTGACTTTAGTTAGTGGAGTTTACAATCTCTGAAATGCCTCAATACTGGCAAAAGTGAACTTGTAGACTTTTTTATAATTACTGCAGCAGTATACATGGTGACATGGTGGTATGCTGTAGTGACTGCTGCTTGGAGAAAAACAAGTAGCACTATGACAAGTCCTCATTGTGAAGAACAGTTAGATTATTGGTGTTTATTCACATTTATAGAAATTTGAAGCTGTATCTGAATACATACTATTTTAAGTATAGACAACTAAATATCTAATTTCAGACCTGCTATAAGCAGGTGCAGACTGCTTTCAGTGTAGTTGCTTTCAAGTTCTTTAGGATGAGATTTAATCTCATTCTAATTCCTAATAGCTACAGACTGTTTGTCTGAAGAGCTTTATACAGATTGGATATGCAGAGTAAAAATAAGATTTGAATTAATTTACTTAGGCGCATACTTCTTTGTCCAGTTTCAGACTTCAAACACTGTGTTCCACTAACCATTTCATAGGGAGCATGCAAAGCAAACAAATTCAGTTGGTACTGCTCTCTGTGTATAATAAACTCCATGTATAATAAACAATCGGTTCATCTGGCGTATGTGGGTATATTGCTGCATTGCTTTTTCTTTATTCCCTAAGTTAAAGTACACGCAGTTCAACTTAAAAAGTGTGAAGTCTATGCAGGATTTGACAAACATCAGTAAAAGAGCTACAGATCTGTAGATTAGGAATACGTTGTTCATGCCACTAGTCCTGTTTTGTGGATTTCATGGTATTGCTCAGCAACCATATGGCTCATTCTGTCTGGACAATTTGAAAAAAATAAATATCAGAAAGCAAAACAAACAAAGCCCTATAGGTGTAAACCCCAAGTTTTCACATGTAGTATTTTCTTTGTAACTTATGTGGAAAAAGTTTGCTTCATACCAGAGCCTCGTACCAAAATTGTTCAGAGCCGCCTTGTAGTTAATTGCAAGTGGTTTTCTTGGAGGTTGAGAGAGAGTTTAGTACAGAAGATGAGGGCTTTTTGTCTTGCTTTCAGCAATTTACAGATCAGATTTTTACTAACCATGACGCAGCTGTGAAAAGAAGTTAGGCTGTGCCACTTCCTGTGTGACAGTATCTCATCATAGGCACAGAATAAAACCATTTCTCCCCTCCTCCCCCTCATAAACAAATGGGTCTGTTAACAGAGAAGAGTGAAAAATAAATAGGTCCCACCCTTTTATCATCTCAGTGTACTTGTCAGAGTAACTGGACACAAGATGCACTTCTGTGGCTTTTGTAAACTACTTTTTTTTCTACCCCATCCTTCCCTGAAGTGCCTGATGGAAGGGCAGCAGTGAGAGCCACATTATGGGGGGGAACACTATTAATTGACTTCATCCCCGTACTGAATTGTAACTTTTCTGTCTTAAATTGATCTCTTCTTTCATGCTCTCTCTGGAACTAAATTTTGAGTAATTGGCATAGCCTCTTTCTACGTATTTTTAATTCTTTAACCTGATTGTTGTCTGTGGTTGGTGTCCTGCTGCACTCACAACTGATTAGTTCTGACCAGTCCTAAACGTAAGTTCATGCAGCACTTGCCAGTTATATTGTTCTGTTTTGTGATAAGGTGGCCCCAAAATTCAGGACAAAGCAAGTAAGTTAAGTGTACTTGCTGTTACATGATCCCTGCTCGCCCTCAGTGTTGGAAAAGAGTGTCTTTCTGGAATTCATTTGTCCACAGGTTGGGTAGAGTACTCATTGAAATCAAAGGCTTCTGTTGGGAAGCTCTCCCAGATTCTGCTGTGGGGGCTTGCCAGACCTCCCAGAGAATTAAGCTACTAATTGTGTTGTCCTTTAAATATTTTTGACATAGAAGTTCAACTGTCCTTATATGAAGTAGTTGATGTGCTTCAAGGAATATGTAGTCCTGCTTATATTGAGTATCTTATCTAAGCATTCTGGAAAATACCTATCAAACAAGTATGAAAGGAAATGTATCAAAACAGAGAGGTGTCAAAGTGTCACGAGAAGAAGTTTATATCCTTAAAGGAAAAAAAAGTTACAAACTTTATTAACTGTGCAGTTTTCAGTAACTCCATTCATTTTCCAAGTAATTTGGCTGCTGTGCCTTTGTGGTAGGCATTGTATGAAGTTAGAAAACAACAAAGTTAGTTGTCTGCAAAGTAACAATGTATTTAAAAGTGTCTTAATGATATTTTGTGAAGAGGCTGATATGTTGCAACTTGCTGCAAGGTAATTTTGTAGTCACCAGCATTCAAAACTTGAAAAGCAAATTTCTGATGAAAATACTGGTGGGAAGCCTGGATGCTATCGGTATTCTTAACTTTGAGTAGCAGCGCAGAAAAGCCTCCAAGGGTCACATTTCACAAAGTATTTGTAAGAAATAACAATAATTGATTATTTTTCCAAAAATATGAGAACACAGAGGTGGAGTTGCCTCTTAAAGCATTTAGATCTTTGAGGAGCACCAGTCTATTCACTCCTGGTATATACCTTATTTTATTTGCTTTACAGTGCAGACCTAATAAATGACCCTCATCTGGGCTACGTGTGGATGTAGAATTTTCACTGCAGAGAGTTGTTTTCCAGATTTTGTCTGCTATTCTCAGCACTCATTTCTTCTCTTCCTTTTATAACTGGGTTGGCAGTCCTAACCTAGGAGGGGCAGAAAGAATGAAAAGATTTCTCTGAAGAAAATATTGTAAGAGCTACGATTTCCTCTGAAATAACTGTTGTGTTATCAAAGTACCTAATAAGCAAGAAGAGAATGGTAGTAACCAAAGTTGGGGAGCAGAAGTCTTAACTTTTTTTTTTTTTACTTTTGCAGTGATGTGCCTGCACTAATGTAGTTTGCTTTACGTCCAGAGAATAGAGAAAATAAGTGTTATGAAGACCTGTTGCTCTGTCGACCCTAGATCTCGAGAGCAAGGATTAGCTTCGTGTTGTCCCATGACATTCTGGAAAATAGTCATAATGCTTTCTTGGTTTCTGGGAGTTATCTTATAGCTGTTGTCTTGCACTGGGCAAGCCCTAAGCTGTCATTCCCTCCCTTTTTTTTTTTTTTTTTTTTTTTCAGAAATTGTAACCAGCAGAAAGCAGTTAAACTTGCTTTCCAGTATCTTTCTCTGTGGTGTCCATTTTCTGAACACAGAATGAATTTCAAGATACGCTTTGAGCTTACTTGCATGAAGTTGGTGGTCCTTTGATTATCTTTGGATGATAAAATTCCAAGTCACTTGAGCGTTTCCTGTGACTGTCTGCTTTTAGAAATATAATGCTGCTGCAAGCCTTTCAGCACACTGCTGTTTATCCTGTTACTGACAGCCCTCCTGTTCCTAGTTTCAGAAAATGTAGAAAAACCATAGAGTAAGGTTTCTTATTTTGGAAATTCTTTGTTGCATCTAATATGTTGGTCTGGTTTCCATTTGAATTGCTTCTCAATCTGTTGTCAATCTATATTTTGTTTTGAAAGGAAGTTGCCGGGGTCCATTTTTTGTAACTGTCCGCTTTTGACAAACTGTAAGGCTGCAGAAGTCTGAGGCTGTCACTGCAAGAGGGGGAGATGACATTTGTGTGACGCACATATGTGCTGTGGGCAGATTTTGTAAATGTCTCTGCCTGCAGATTGGGGGACACAGGATCTGTAACAATTTTATTTTTTTAAGATAAAGCGTACATAGAAAAGGCTAGAATGAAACTACAAACTGACATCTTAACTTCATTTGCTGGGGAATGTAATAGTGAATTCATTTTCCAAAATGCAGTGCTCAATCAAACTGAGAATATACGGTTGGAGAGAACCTCCTAAGAAATCTTGCCTGTGTGAAGAACGAAGGGTATCCTTTTGTCTTAATAAGATATTGTAACTCTTAATAATGGAGTCAGTAATTCCTTTTATAATGCTCTCTTAAAACTGATGTTTGTAGCACAGATAAATGTTTTATGCATGATTTGTGCCCTGAAAAATATATAATTTGAAGACTTTATCTGCAGATAAAGAATTTTTATGCATGTGAATAGACCCTTTTCAAGTTGAAAAAGGTTAAACTACAGAGACTAAAAGAAACATTAGAAAGCCTAGTGAAAAAACGCAAATATGGGTCATTTTTAAACACTTTTCACCAGTCCAGTGGAAACAACTTAAAGCGTTCAAAAACCTTCTCTAAACCTCTTTAGTATGTGGTATGTGTGGGAAGAAATATTTTGCTTCTCTCATCAAGTCATGGGAATAACTCCCAGTTTTTAACTGTTTTTTCAATACAGCTTTAACTGTGATATTGGGACCAGAGCCTTTGTAATTGAAACTCAAAACTCTACTTTAAGAAAAGCTCAGTAGAACAGCTCTCTTACATCATATGCTTTTATTATATTATGATTAAATGTAACATGATAATATAAACCCAGCTTTTGCCTTAAACTGCCTGTTTTATTTGGCACATTGACTGTTGTTACTGGCCCATTCTCAGTGAGTTTGTCATTTTTATATATCATGTTTGTTTACCTTCAAAATGATAATCTTTTCAGAAAATCCTATTTATCCAAATTTGGTTCGGCTGCAGAGGACTGTGGATGAGAAGTGCAGGACTTTGATTTCAGTATGCTCTGGACGTTCTCATTTTTACAACAAAACTGCTCTCTAGTTTGTAATCATCATCTACTATTTTCTTAGTATTGACAGAGAACAGCAGAGGTCAGTGGCTGTGGGAGGAACCAAGAAGAGGGAGAGAAAAAAGAGCTTTAAGGAGCCCTTTGCACTGATTCAGTGTTTATCAGAGTTGCTTTGGACATAACAGAGTTTAACTCAAGATGAAATTTATTATCCTTATTTACCAGAAACCTTAAACACTGTGTTGAATTGTCTCTTTTCAGTTACACTGGTCTTAAAAGTCTGGGACACACACACACACACACACACATGGGGTTTTTAAAAGTGTTTTAGCTGTGTATCTTAGAGGAAGTTTCTAGCTCTCCTCCCTTCTTCCCATCCCTAAATAAGAGTCATAGTATATTTTTTTTTTCACTATAAGGTTGCTGACACAGAAAGCACTGTGATGTTCAGCTGAGGGGGTAGTTACTCACATTAGATGCTTTCCCAAACTAAAAGGAGAAAGTTAAGAAGTTACAAAGAAAATGGAGAGGTCAGTGCTCAGTATCTAAAATACTTCCATACTGTTAATTTTAGTGTCATTCAAGTTTGTTCTGCTGACCTCAAAAAAAAATTAAACCTTGTGAAACTAATTTGGTTATCCAAAGCCCCACACTTGCTTATCTTCAGATTTTGATAATGAAAATAAGGAGTGCCTCAGGTAATAGTTTAACGTTCTTGGTCAAAGTACAGGTGTGCTGTTAGAGAAATTGTTTTCGGTGTTTGGGATCAGAATAAAGGAAGCCTTTGATGTTGGCTTCACTCGGGTTACTCGGTTTCTTTCTTTGAGACCGCATCCTGTACAGCATCTAAAACATGAGAAAAGAAGCTCAGAGAGTAGCCATCGGGGCAGGCTACATTCAGAAATTATATTCTGTAATAAATCCTTGGCAGTGTCTTTAAAACCTAATGGGAAATTAATGCTCTGAAAATGGTTGTATTGACAATGCTAAAAAGTGGTACTTTTTTCCCAGAGCTTACTTACAGTTCAGGCAGTGGTTTGAAATAAAACCAAAAAATCCCGAACCTGTTGGAATAAAAAAAACATGCTGTAGAAGAAATATTTTTGGAGGAGAGGGGAAAAACTACCAATTTCTTCTTTTTTTCCTTCACAGTTCAGATACGTAACTATTTTACAGGCAAATCAGGAGTCATTCCTTGAGTCTGTTACATTTTAAATTAACGTTATGTGGCTGTTAAGCTTTTATCAAATCACAGCCAAGATGCCAGTTCTGATAACATGATTTAAAAAAGAAAAAGCAATGCTTCCATGCTTCTTTATATTGAATACATGGGTATTCAATATAAGAATTAGAGCAAGGATAAGGGCCACTGATGTGCTTCACTTCATATGGCAGCGCAGCCCTGTTTTGCCAACCCATTCTACACTTGTGTTTTGTATTCTAAGTATTGTCCTCAAAATCTCCAGGACTGCTTCTTCCATGGAAAGTGTTTTAGTAAGTCTTGGCATGATCTATATTGTTACTGGAATGGCTCAGGGAGTTAAATCATTCTGCTCCTATTACAATTGTTGAAGCAGATTGTTTTTCCAGTTCCTGTCAGCAGGAGTTTTCTGGGTTTTTTTTTTTTTTAAAAAAAAAGTCACACCCACCAGCCCATAAAGTTTATGAGCTGAAATATAAGCTCAGTTGTATTTTAGAGTATAGAGTTTGGGTGTGTATGAAGGTGGGTTCTCTCCCAGTTGCTACTATCAGTCTACTCATGGTTGCTGTCCTGGGAGAAGATGGCAGTGGATATATACCCTGATATATACCTGCCATATGGTGCCTTGTGAGGACATCTTTGATGCAGACTTGATTCATGCAGTAAATTCTGTATTTTAGGGATACTGTCCCATCAGTAACTGTGAAATGGACGTCCACAGTTAGTTATGGGCAAATGGGACTGCTGGAGTGTCCCAATTCCCAAGTTCTTTGATTCTTAGTATGTAGGTACTGTCCTGAGCTTCACTGCAGTGATTCCTGTAAACGATCAAGTAGTTTGTGGCTGTTGCAGGGGCATTTCACAGTCACCGTAAAACTAAGGGAATAAGTAACAAGGTTGGCAGCCTTAGCCAGAATTTCTCTGAAGCCAGGATTAATGGGAGTGTACTCAGCTAGGGCAGTTCCACCATCTCTGATTTATTTGTTGGTTTTTTCCCCTCCTCTTTCCTTTACGTATTACTTAATAAAGCTAAAAATACTTGAAATAGTGAAGTATTTGCTGTGGACAGGCACTGAAATGCTGTATATCCAAGGAAAGCTCAGTCTTTTAAAGTCTTTTGCCTTTTCTGGAGTTTGTTTTCATGTATCTTACTTGCAAACAGCAATTCTGCAATGTTGTTTTTTGTGTGGGTTTTATTGCTCATACTTACGCTTTCTCATTATAGTACTTGATATAGTTGTTACTGAATATTGTCATTTGGTTTGCTTTTTAAACCATGCTAGACAATTAAAACATTTTACAGTAGTGCATTATGCTATTACTGCTTGTTTGTTTGACGTAAGTGTGATTCATATTGTTTTCAGACTTATGTTGAAAAGTATTAGTTAAGATTAAGCATATCGTTACAGCATGCTCTGAATAGGTAATTTGAGTAATTTTTTGACAGACACGAAATACTTCTAGTTTTCATGTGGATGCTTGAAGTACCTGTGTAGTAATAGAAATGTTGCCAGATGATTTTGTTTCCCCTTAACAGAACTTCATTTCTTATCGTAGGCTTTCAACACAAGCCTTGTGAGACCTTCATTTTTTTGAACCCTGACAGGTGTTTAGGATTTTGTGTACATACTGACAGATGTCAGACAGAATTACTAGATGTTTAAAAAAGGCTTGTTAGGGATCACTTTTTAAAAACACAACAGAAACCCATTTCCTTGCAGTAATCAAACATATCTGAGAATGGCAAGTTTGCTTGCTATGTGAATATGGAGAAGGAATGCAGAATCGTGACTCTCAGATTCCAGTAATGGCAGGGAAATGGGGGATTTTCTAAAAAGAAATCATTGGTTTATTTTATTTTGATTGTACCAAAAGGGAAAATCAAGTAAGATAGTTGTCTCAAAATACTCTGTGTTTAGGCGTATGTGTTGCATGTTGTGGCAATTGCTTGGATACCCACACTCATTTCTTACAGCTAGTAAAATAACGATGTGATGTGTGCATAAATCCAGGTACCATGGAAGTCTATGGACCAGGGTGGTAATTACGTGCTAGTAGTGTTGGTTATATATGTTTTGTGTAAGGGAATGAGCTGTGAATGTCCTGGAGAGTGGCCGGGTGTATTTCAATCTTTGCAATTAACAGAAGGATGTAAGTGGGTGTGACTGCTCTGCACATCATGGGGTCAACACAGTGCCGGAAACCACTTCTATTTTTCTTGGTCTCTTGCAAATTAAAAAGAAAAGAAGGAAGATGACTTGTTTTTATGGAGTTTGGGTAAATAAAAAGCATAGAGTGGAACAGTATTTGTCAGTGATGCTCTTCCAGTAAAGTTTCAGTGTGCTTAGCGTTAACTTCTCAGCCCTGTAGACTTCAACAGAGACTGCTTTAAGTGAAGCTTATGCTTAGTTTTCTCTTGTATGTATATGATGAAGACCAGATCTTAATCCTTTGAAAATCAACTTGGGATTGTTCCTATTAATTGCAGTAAGACTTGCATCAGGTTCCTAAAATCTTAGGAAGCATAGTTAGAAACATTAAATGAGAAAAGAAGATAATGAAATGAAATATAATCTTCTAAGTAGTTCAGGCGTCCAAGGGTAGCTGTCACCTTTTTGTATGTACCCTTTGGTGTTCTTTTTTAAAAAAATACTCCTCCCCTCTGTCCCCTCTCCTTCCCCCAGTCACACATCCCAGATCATGGGAAATGGCATCCTGCTCATGCTGAAAGTGGTGACAAAAGGTGTTGGCTCTGGTTCTGCTGGAATCAGGAGACTTTTGTGTTGTGTATTCAGAATCTAAATATGCTAAATATCAAAATACTGAAGGCTGGTAAGCACTTTTTTTTTTTTCTTGCATTCATTTAACTGGTCCGTGTACCTGCATTGTACTCTAAAAGCAGTCAAGTAGAAATAAGGTAGAGCAAAACTCTAAAATTTGAATCTAAATGCAACTTGAGGTCGTGGTGCGCAAAACAATGAGACTATCAAAACAAAGTCCAAAATTTAAAAATGCATGATGTGTCAGGAGCCTTAAAATATCTTTTTTTTAAAGTATGTTGTAACTAGCAATTTTAGTAGTGCATATTGGCAAATCTAATTTATAACAGCTTCTGTGTTCATGTTATGAGTGGGATTTTTTGTTTGTTTTGATAACTCATTCTTTATTTGAATTAGTATTAGCGTTTATTTTTAAAAAAACATTTTTTTTTTTTGAGGGCTTATCACAAATTAGTGGCAGGTCTGACCAAATTTACAGCCTAAGTAAGGATATAAAATAAAGGTAGATGGCACAGGGGATTAGTCTCACGATAGATGTGCAAGATTGTAAATTAGCTGAATGTCCATCCACTTATTTTCAGGTCTTGTTTTTGTAAATATTGGTTAGATTTTTCAGTAGTTTACATTTTTAAAAAAACCCTGAAGTGACTTGGATGTTTTACAGTGCATAAAGGAAGTTTTGTAGGACAGATTCTTTTAAAAGGACATTGTCAAGGGACTTTTCCTTATTATTTAATCTTTGCACTCATAAGAATCTCCAGAAATGTGAAAATGAAAACTCTCCTTTGCCAGGCTGCTGTCCTCCGTTTCATGTGCATATTAGTTTGTCATTGTAGGGTTACTGATAAGTGTTGTGCTTTTTGGCATTGATATATTTTTCAGAAGAAAGAATTGAAGCATTTGTTTTGAAAAAAGAAAAACACATTTAAAGAATTACATGGACTTTGCAAACAGATTTAAGACAATGAAAGGTAGGTCAAATTTTGGGCCTACAAACCTGACAATGTCCTTTACTTTTAATGTGTATGCTGTATTTGAGACATTCCTAATCCTAATGATGTTATATTAATCAGTGGCAGAGAAGTGTGAAAATGACATTGTTCATCATTGTTAATCTTAATAGCTTACCTTGTTTGTTTTGGTATGTTTTCTAATGCCAGCAAATGGTGACAGTCTGCTTTGAGATCTCTGTTACTTGTGGATCACTTCAGTTACTGTCAGTTCGTAATATAAAAGGTTGTTTTAAGAAAGGTTTAAAATAAATTCTAAGAGCATTGGGTGTGCCAGGGAGAGCTTTCCTATCCTCCAGTTGTGAGTGTGTCAAACAGTATTGGCTTCAGCTCTCCCCTCTGGAGTGTGGTACACAAGGGTCCACTTTGGTTTCGGGAGCAACAGGAGGTACAGGTAGGATTTGGGAGCAGGGAGGAAACTACCCGTTTATGTAGATTACTTGTTTTTCTTTTAAGTTTAAAAAAATACATCTCATGTTAAGGTTGGTCTGATAATTTGTAAGTCCCCGTGCTGCCAAAGGTATGGAGGTAATAATTCATGAGCTGTCCTCTCCAGTTTTGGTAACAAAGCTGGGTGGTAAGTTCATTAATCCTCTGGTTGGCAAGAGTGCCAGAGTTGCTTGAAACACTTGTGCATGGGGTTGGTCTCCTGTTGGGTTCTGCAGCTAAAAGCTGCTTTTTACATTTCCAAGATGTTTTTCTGTAAAAGCTAGACTAGAACAAGGTTTTGAGACTTTTTTTTCTAAGAGCAGCTAGTGCAAATTGTGGCTCTGAAAAGACATTCTGTTAGCCACATGGTGAACAGCAGCTACGGAGGGACAGTGGCTCTGCCTGTGCATACTTATACCTGCTGGTATTTTAGAAAAATACTGTCAGTCACTGGCACGGTAGCTGTTACTAGGGCAATAGCTTCACCACCAGATTATTTCCATACAGGGCGGGGAAAAATCCCAAACTAATAGCTGGATTATGGCTGTCAGAGGAAACTTTGGGGTTTTTTCTTAAATACATTTAGATAACCTTAAGGGCCTGACTTACACTCAACAAAACCAGCAAGTTCAGAGTTAAGGCTTCTCACTCCATATCCGGTACTCACTGGAGCGCTTGGCTCTCCAGCAGGGGTGGTATGGGAGATCATAGACTATCCTCAGATCCCTGCTACCTAGGCAAAATGTTTGCTGCTTGAGTGGTGCCGACTGTTCCAGGTAGGTCTGTTTACAATACACCTGCTGTCTGGTGTGTCTTAACAGTCTGCTGCTTTCTCTGGTGTGGTAATGGCCGGTGGCAGCGCAGCAGGTGTGGTGGAAAGCCAGCAGCGAAAGGGGGAAAGGTACAGATGCAGTGAGAAGCTTTAACTTTGAGTTTCCTGGCTTCTGTGAGTGCAAGTCAGACCCTTAACGTTGTTTTAATGTATTGTTTGTGTTTAATTTTTAGTAAAAATTTGAACATCATCCAGGCTACAGAGGTTGCAGTGGATAAGAAGTTTAAAAGCTTTGGTTCAAGATTACAGGAGACTGCAAGAAAAATTAAAGACATGGAAATGAGGATGGAATGACAGGCTGCTATTTTGCCTCAGAATACTGAAGATTGTAAAGCATTGAGAAATCGAATTCATGACCCTGGAAATCAAGCTCAGATTAAGAAATGTCAGGTTGGTAGGGGTTCCTGAAAGTCTCAAGTTAGGATAAATTGAAATTGTTTTCCCATAACAAAGGTTCTAGGATGTGGGGGTGGATGGTGTAATTTTTGTTATCTGTGTTATGTGAAATGCTATACCATATACTTAAATAAGCCAGCTAAGTGAAATTATTTTTTTAAATTGGGTTCACATTTGTGGTGTTGAATGTCACTTTTGAGCAGTTTACAGTTATTTCTCTTTGGCACCAAGCTGCATGATTTATTGTTAATGCAGGCATAGAGAACATTGCTCTTAAATACACGTTGTGTTATTCTGCCGCTCCAAGGGTCTGCTGCAAAGCCAAACACATGGTGCAGTATGACATTTCTAGATAAGAAACAGGCAGAACGTATCTAAGTGGTAGAAGAAGTAGTTTTTTATTCAAAGGGTTCTGATTCATAGTGAAACTGTGTCTTTCCAAATGTAAACTTTGAGTAGTGACTGCCACCGTGATTAAGGTACTGTAAGTTTACTTAAGTGTTGAGTTATTGTCTGCGATTCAGTGATACGGTATTTAGGCAGAAAGATTGTGCAACAGGAAGTCTATGCTGAAGTTCAGAACGGATTTTGGCAAGCAAAGTTTTGTAGGGCTTTTGTGGTCAAGGTCACTATGTATTTGAGTTCTGGGGACTCTTAAAGTCTGAGAGTCTCTTGGGGAGGTTTTATCCTTCTAGTTGTTTTTCTGATTTTCGTTTCTATGCTTTGGAGCTTGTTCTGGCGTGCCACCAACTTTGGACACAAGTAACTTGGTTGAAATAGAGAGATACACTGGCGTGAGGGGAAAACCAGACCACACCTTTATGTATTTTAGAGGAATCATTATTATAAAAGGGTTGTGTTTTGTGATACTGTATTTCATGATTTTCTGAGATAGCTCTAATCAGAAAAGTGATTCTTAAAAGTGACAGTTTTTAATCTCAGCTTCTGTCTGTATGTGTTATTCTGTTGACAGAGGTGCTTTAGTTGTAGCTCTAAGAGAATCATCTGTGTCATATTTTTCTTCATTCATCTTCATCAACTTTGATACTAAAGTTCTGTTTTCTTTTTGTAGTTTTTATTTTAGCTAGGATTCAAACTTGTCATTCAAATTATGGCTTTGCTGGAGCGACAATTAAGACAACAACCATACCATTTCATTTGTAAGATGAGCACAGTTATTCTATTCAATATGAGTAGGACTTGCAATGTCATGTTTATCTTTGTTTCAAAACATAATTGCATTTTATTAATGCTATTACATATACTTTATTTTTAAAGAAGCATGGACAATTCTGTAACACACTTCATTTTAGGGTGTTTCTAAGTAAACTTAATGTGGAATTTTATAATTAAGTTCCCATTAAGGGATAGTAATTATTGTCTGGATAACTATGTAGCATTTACATTGTAATGGTTGTGTCCTGTACCGCATTATTAGTGTGTGGTTTATTTACTAAGGACTGTATGAAGGTTATGTGGCCATTTCTGGTTTAAAAAGGTAACAGTAGTAAGTCAGCAAGATGCGCAATTTTAAAAAATGATATTAGAAAGGCATACATTTCATTTTGGTGGCTGGATCTTAAACACTAGTTTACTGAAGGAACCTGTGTGTTATTTCTAAGCGTGTCTATTGCAGTAGAGTTTAGGAGTTGGTGGATTTACAGCAGAGAATAGTTTTACTGGGTGTTGTACT
>JAOXNO010000033.1:47590883-47629505 GCA_028565335.1 Limnodromus scolopaceus | reverse complement strand
TACTATTCACATCTGAATTCCTGTCTGCTATGGTGACACTA
Organism: Limnodromus scolopaceus; assembly: GCA_028565335.1. Lineage (NCBI taxonomy): Eukaryota > Metazoa > Chordata > Aves > Charadriiformes > Scolopacidae > Limnodromus > Limnodromus scolopaceus. The sequence continues at coordinate 47,629,464 of JAOXNO010000033.1, read as the reverse complement.
TCGCAGTTGCAGTCCATTGGCATAATCCATTGTTGGGAGATGCTGGGACTAGGACAGTAAAAGAACCAAATGTACTTTAGTGACCAAATGTACAAGGATTCGTGAGGATCTGTTGTCCTTGTGCCTTGAGTCTGAAAGATCCTTTTGCTGTTTACTGCTGAAAAAGCAATTGAAAGCATTGTGCATTTACATTTAAATTAAAGCCAGCTGCATTTTCCAGAAGTTTTTCAGATAGGACGCTAGTTGATACTGTGCATATAGGAAAAGTTCCAGTCGCCCATGTTCAGTCGTCTTCAAGTATAAAAGTAAAGAACTTAAATGCCAGACTGTAGTAGGGCTGGTCTGTTATCCTGACTTGATTAGGGGTGGACATGAAATTCACAGGTGCAGGCTGGACAGTTGAGTCTATGAGGGTGACAGTCTTCTTAGCTGCACTCCTTCAGCCCCAGACCTGAGCTTGGTCACCGTGGGGAAGTAATATGCTGCTTCTGTTGACTTGTGAAAATCTCTCTTCCTAGGAGCTGTTTTTCTTCACCAGGTATCTTGTACAGCTGGGGTTCTACTATTTTTCCATCCACTTAAAATGCAGATTGCAGTCTTTCAGGGCTTGCTTTTTGACACAGGCTGTGTCAAAATAAGATGCAAGGATTTCTTGTAGAAGGTAGTTGAGGAGGAGCCTCAATCTTTTGCATTAATGTTGGACTAACTTGCATTATCAAGCAATAAACAATGTTTTTAAATTCACACCGCAACAGAAGTATGTTGAAATTTGCATACAAGAAGTATCTAGACTGCTTCATTTCACAGTGTTTAAAACTGCTTATTTTAAGAGGAAAAAAATAATATACTGTATTCTTGGTTTTGCTTTTCCTTATCTCTTCAGGAAGTCCCTTTTTTCCGCCCACACTTAACTACTTTTGTGTAAATACAATGGTTTAATATTATTCCCTTAAGTACTTTAGTATATTTATAGAATGTATACTGTTAAAAAGATGCTCTCTAACTATCTTGTTATAAAGATTACTTTTCATTTTAAGATTTTGTAGAGAGGATATTAATGAAATCTGCACTTTGAACTGATTTTCCTTCCCCCAAATATTTAATGTGTATTTCTTTGTCACTCTAGAATGTTCCAAGTGTGATGTTGATTTAGGGAGGGGCATTTTGTTCATATTTTGTAGGAGTTTTCAGTGGTGGATTAAGTGTAATGTATTTGTTTGACTAAGCTATACAGAATTGTTTTGTAAAACTTTGCAAGTCTATCAGCAATTAGCCTGTACACTTTTACATTAGATCTTCAGTAAATTCAAAATTTTGTTGTTGCAGGCTTTTTTTCAGTTACATTTTAGTCTCAGCAGATCATCATTATACATGTAAATCAAATACTCAAATCCTCACTGAGTTGCTTATGATATTCCATCAGCTGCACTCTTACAAGCCTGGACAAGATAGCTCTCACTCTGTGTAGAGCTCATAAAGGTGTGGAATCCAATCAAAACTTAACCTTGAATAAAACTGAGCAGACACTTCTTAATAGTGCAGTAAGGATGTCCCCTTGAAAACCAAATACAGTATTCCCTTAGTGGTTTTATCCATCCTCCGTTGTTCAGCCTCCTGAGCCTCCATGGTTTTTTTTACTTAGATCTGTGTTTGGTTGACTGGTGACTGCGAGGTTGTTCCTGTTTTACTAGCTTCAGTCCTTGAAATCTTCTACCATCAGAACAGACAGACTAGTTATAACCTATTATTTTTTTTTTTTTTTTATTATGTTTGCATGGCTTGAATAACAAGTCTTCTGTGTTTCTTCACAGGCATTCGACCTCCGATCATGAATGGGCCCATGCATCCGCGCCCTTTGGTAGCGTTGCTGGATGGCAGGGATTGTACAGTAGAAATGCCTATTCTGAAGGATGTAGCCACAGTGGCATTTTGTGATGCACAGTCTACACAAGAAATTCACGAAAAGGTAATATTTAGAGGTATAATTAAAGTGTTTCAGAAAATGCAAATATTTTCATGATTGTAAACAGATACAATGTTGTGTTATCTATGACAATGTGTTTAGCTGTTGCATTTTAGTTAATGGTTGATTACCTTTAGTGAGTGAGTTACTGGTTGTTTCTGGTAGGTGGTGAAACATGATGATGAAACAGAGATGAAAATGTCTGTATTGAGGTATGCTTTTGTGCAGTGTATCTTTGGCTGGATGTTGTCTGTGTGCTTACCTACTGAATTACACTTAAGGAGACAGTTACCTGTGGGAAAATGATATTATTCCATGATTATTAATACATGATATTTTGAAATGCTTCTTGGAAACACTGTTGCTCAGCCTTCAGCTGGAAAGCCAAATCTCAGTATTGGATAGGCCATGTGAGAAACTTTAAACTTCTCTGTTTAGCCAAGGAATTGTGCAAATCGGGTTAGGAGGCCTTGTGTGCTGAGAATTGACGCTGCAGAAGAGTTTCAAAACAAATGCTAACCCAAAACTAACTTAGAAAATGCATTTAGAAAGTATTCTAGCCTTCTGTTATTCCAGAAGTTCATAGCCTTCCTGGTGGTTTGGGAGATGTGAAACAGCTAGTGGTTCTTAGTGTTGTGAGAGGCTTTCTCATTTTCTTAGAGGAATGCCTATTTTTTGTGATGATAACCAAGGGAGCCAGCTGGCTTGTACAGCTACCTTTCCTCTTCGGAGACTTCTTTCAGCACGAAGGCTTCATGTCTACTCTAAAACCTCACTGCTCTGTAGACAACCTTTTCACATCCATATTTCTGTGGAGGTAGAATTGATTTTGGTGAACTTATTGGCTAGCGGAGTAAGCCTGAAATGCCAAATATTTCTTTACCCAAAGAAGGTTGCAAACAGGGCTTACAGCTTCTATGGATGGTAAAAAAAAGGTAATAAATGTGACAGCAGAGGAGGAGCCAAGTGCAGAGGAGGGCAATCAGGGGTCCCTTCCAAGGGAGTCTTGTTTTCTTCTCCAGCCAAGATCCCTGATAGACAAGTGCAGATCCAAGTAATAACTTAAAGGCTTCTTAGGTAAGTGTCCGTATCCACTTTCGTGCGTATGGTACTGTATACTGCTGGGTGGGATTCAGGTGTTACGGATTTACCAACTGAACCGAATTGCACCATTATTTTTGTTTCTCTACAGATACCTTGTTCGACTTGTTCTACGCTAATTATAGCAGCCCTTGGGTTTGTGACAGGTTTTCAGAAGCTTTTCACTATTTTGAATTCATATCTGGTTTAATTGTTTACTTTTCATGTTCTTGTAATGCATAGTATTGTTAAACATTTTAAAGTGTCTGTATATGATGTATATGGTGAAAGATTTAATCTTTTCTTTGATGACTTTCTTATAAAGCGAGCTACTTGAAAATAATATGATACTAACTTCCCTTCTGTTATCAGATTACTATAAATCTCATTTTCTGTAGTCTGTTTCATGTCAGTGTCTTCCTGATGAGAACTCATCATTCAACTCTGCAGCTTGTTATTTCTTAAAAAATATTTTTAGTCTGAAAAAACTATTTGCATTGTTAAAACTTTGAAAATTTTTAGTAGTAAGGTGGGGTTTTTTTCTTTCTTTTTTTAAACAATAAAGAGAAGATTAAAGAGTCTTGATCAACACGGCAAACTAGAACTGCTGATTGTCATGGCTCAGACAAACGCAAGAGGTGACTCCCCTCTCCTGAAGCCCCTTGTGTAGTTCCTTGGTGGATATTTCTGATGGTAGTTTCTTGGTGTATGCCTCTCCAGATTTTCAGATTTCCTGTTTCACCCTTCTCTTCCCCGCTCCCCCCCAGGATAAGTAGTCAGAACAAGTATGATATTTCTATTTCGGGTTGTTTTTTGCTGCATCAGTACTGGTTTAACGTCACTACCTTGTTTTGTTCAGCTGTGTTTTAGATAAAATTCTAATGTGTAAAGGAAAATGGAAAAAAATAAAATTTTTCCTACTAGGAAATAATCTGCAGTCCAGACACCCTTTGTTTCAGCTTGTTAGTTGTTTCTTACAGAGTAGTCAAAACTATTCTATTTAGATTATTCTCGAATTACAAGCTAGAATCCAGGTTGGCAATATTATAATTCTGATCTCATGCCTTTTTTTAAAATGTATTGATACTGTCATATAGAAGACCACCTTTACAGTGGATAGTCAGTGGGATAGCATAAACTCAAAACTTTAACTTCTATTTTGTTGTGACATTCAGTTTTGAAACTGTAAGGTTTTACCAAAACCTAATGCAAATTTCAATCATATCTTTAACATCTGTTGAAAAAGACCAGTGTGTTTGCTGTGCATACAACTAAGATTGCTCAATATTGTGGTGGTGAATGAGAACCTAAAATTAACTAGAGAACAAATGGCAAGTGAAAACTTTTCTGTCTTCATTGATAATTGGAAATGCATAGAAATGGATATGCTGTTGTGTTTTTCTTAAAAGAAAAAACAAACCAAAAAAACCCACCAAAACCAACACAAACCAAAAACTTTAATTTGTAAAGGTCAAAGACAATACTAATCTAAGTATGATATTTCATCATTTTTATTTAGGAAATACTTAACACAAGCTTTTTTCTCAATTCTTTTTTATCTTTTCATAGATTTATAATTAAAATGTGATATAATGCTTTACTTATGTCTGCTTTTTAATCATGTTTAAAAGTTGTTTTGCTGTTTTCCTGTCTCACACCGTTGTCAGAAGTTTAATATGTGAAATAGCTTGTTTCCATTTACAATGACTGAATAAGATAAGTAATATAAATGCTGTTTCACTCTTTTGGTAGCATTCTTCAGGGGAACACCATAATATTGGCAACTGCAGCACCTGAATAGTCCTCTGCTTTGTTTACTGAAATCAACATAATTTACTTATGATGTGTAGAGACTGAGGAATTCCTGTGTGATATGAATGCTTTGCCTTTAGAAACACTTAATATTTTGTGGTATCAACAGGGTGTAGTAAATGAACTTTTTGGATCTTGAGACCAAAGTTCAGTATGTACATACCAAGTCATAGCTTTGGAAAAGCTGTAATAGCTGAAGCTTGATGAGTAACACAGGTAATCTGTTGTTGATCTCCACAAGAGTGTTTCTTTTTGGTGGATATACTAAAGCTTGCATCCTTTGCTTTTTATTATACCAAAATAATTCTTTCTCATTGAGCTCAGTAAGATATCTGGAAAATATATTTTCACTAGCAACCAGTACATTGCCATAACACAGATTTTCACTAGTCTGAAGGATAAAGTAATTATAAAATATTTGAATTTGCAAAGTACCACTGTTCTGTCAGGTAACAAATTTCTGCAACAAAAATCACAAACCTTAATTCATTATCATATTGTTGTATTACTGAAACATAGACTAAGACATCAGTTTTACAAAGTGTTGAGCACTGTTCATTTCCATGTAAAAGTATATACTTTTTACTTCCACTGTTCATCTACAGTGAAAAATGGCTATTTTCTGCACATCTTTAGAGTTATAGTACAGAAATATCTGCATTTTAGTACTGCTTATATAATACGTTATTTTGGAATGGTGCTTTACTAAATATAAAAGTGTTTTCAGGAGAAGTTTTAAAATTAAAAGTTGCATATGTAAAGCAGTATGTAAAATGTTCACGTATTTATGAATGCACGTTCCTCGCCATACTAAATGATGTTGTCCTGTTAATTAAAATACAGATTTTTATAATGGCCGTTGATTTGCAAAAGGCTGTTCCCCATTGTGAAAGAAGAGATGATGGAAAATCAGGAAAAGGTTTAGTGTTGAAGAGCTTGTTGAAAGCAGAAGGTGAAATTTAGTTTTTCTTTGATGTATTTTCTGCCTTTAAGAAGAGATACTGAATCTAGTAAGGTAGCAGATACAGATACATTTAGATAGTCTGAAGTTGCAGGAGGCAGGCCAGAGATTGGGAAATGTAGGGTGGGGTTTGAAAAAGGTGATTGATGTTGTCTGATACACATAGATGGATGGCTGTAGGTGAATGTAATGAAAAAATGACATGAACTGAGAATCGTCTGATGAGGAAAGGAGTGAAAGACTATGAAGGGGTGGCTAGGAAAGCAAGAGCAGGTATAAACTCAGCTTGCGCGGTTGTGGGGCCTTGATCACAAGGGTGTGAGGAGTTAGCATTAGAAGAGTAAACATTTTAGAATCCAGAGAAGGGATTTCTGCTGGTCATGAGAAGGCTTCAGGGACAGGATGGCGGTTTAAAATACCATGTTTTAAGATGGCTAGACAACAAAGGAAATAGAGTGGAAAAGGGGAATTTGTAGTAGCTTGTGAGACAGGTACCAGCAAAGCACTATCCAGATGTTTTTTCGTAGAGAAGCAGGAAGGCTGAGAGATTTTAATACAAAGGGGGAGAAGAAATGAGGATTTTGAATGCCATTTTGTATACAGAGTCAAAAGCAGGATGTAGTAAATATTACTATACCTTACTATGTATGCTAATTGAAGAAAGTTTTCTCCAAATTGGGTAGTGCCTGAGCTGTGCTTCTGTAGTGACTTCCTTCTGCCAAAGAGTTCATTTGTCATTCTGTTTTTATGGCCGAAGAAATTAAAGTATGGAAAATAAGTAACTTGTTTAAGGTCACAAGTAAATAATAACATGTTATTAGAACTCTGCTTCATCTCAGGTAAAAGCATTTATTCCCTGTGCTGCTGCTTTGGAAGGCAAGTTGGATGGCAAAGATATGTTTCCTTCCTTTTGAAAAAATCAGGCTGCCAGTGCTGAAGTGAATACTGACACTTACTGACAGTCACCCAAAGTTTTGAAATAACTTTGTAGTTAGAGGACAGTTATTACACTTAAATTACTCATGTGTAACGTTTTACTGGTGGGTTTTTTTTCCTCCCTCCGCCCATCCTAGAAAAAATGGTTTGTTTTCAGTCCAACCTGAGAGGCTGCATTTTATATGTTTATGCTTTGACTCCCAAGTTCTGTTTTATTGTAGATGTTGCATATGGCTGTGTAAAGTTGAACATCACGTTTGTCCAGCTATATCATGTGATGACTGGGAACTGGGTTCACTGCATCCTATCAGGAAACTTCTGTCATTTAGGGTAAAAATTATTTTAAGATTTTGGTGGTAACATTTCTTTCTTAAAAGGGGTTGCATTTACTGTTAATAAAAGTGACTGTTTAAATTGTTTTTTGTTTTACAATTAATCATGTTTAAATCTGTCTTCTCAATAACCAACTCAGACTGCTTCCAAACATACATGGTGATTTAGTTTGTTCTGTGAAAAATATAGGTGCTCATCCAAAAAATTATTTAAAAATAATTAGCTCGCTTTTCTCTTTCCAGGTCAACTTGTTTTTTTCACTGTCTCATGTTCTGTTGTCTGTGTGTCCCGTCCCCCTCCCCCCCCCCAGTCCCTCTTCCTTTCAGTGCCATTCACGTTTTACTGCTTTTCCTGGCTCCTTGGCAACCTACCCATCACTTCTGATTTCTGCAATATTGCTCCTTCTTTCTACTTCTGTACCTTTGAAGGCATCAGAGACTCAAGCACACCCTTGAGGCCTTTGTGTTGCCTAAGATTTTTGGGGTTCAAATTATTTACTCTCTGGGCTTCTCGACTTCTGTCGTGTATTCTGTAACATGGAGCGCGCTGTGTAGCTCCAAAGGCCTAAATGTAAACATAATAGGCAAGATCTGGTAATAGACATCTGGACCAACCAGAGAGAAAATAAAGTGATCCTTGCAAATTGAAATGAAAAAGACAGGAAGCACAGCTCATTAGGAATGATCCTTAAACCTAAATGTATAGGCTGGAAAGAAGTCAAGAGTTTGCTTGAAGCTGTGTACATTTTCTCATTCTTTTTTTTTCCTATAATTATATCTCAAATAAGCTAGAAGAAAAAGATGAATGTGTGTGTTTCACAGGATTTATTGCTTCCTGCAGATACTCAGTTCACCACAATATTAAAGAGAATCAGTTACGTGGTTGGAAGTGGGAAAATAGTTTGTCTGGTAAACCTATGCTTAGTTAAGTTAGAATGTGTCAGATCCCTTGACTCCTGTTAGAAAAGCACAAAATAAAATAATCTTCATGGGGTACTACATTTCCATATTTTTAGTTCAAGTTAAAAAATTTTAAAAGCTGAATTTCCTATTCAATGACACAGTACTTGAAATGTTTAAATTGCGCTTTTACATAGGAATTATAGGTAGAAACAGTTCCAGTCATTACAGTTTTATCTAAGACTGTTTTAAAGAAGAGCTGAAGAGCTTTCATAATGCAACAAATGATTTGAAACTGATACAAGCAAATCAAGAATAGTGCTATTAAGCTGAATCTTTGATTTGTTCCTGTTATATCAATGGTTAAGTAAGATAATTTTTCCAGCTTCAGATTCTTCTTTGTTTAACGGTAAAGCTGCAATCTTGTGCTTGTACCATCAGTGCTGTTTATATTCATGATGCAGTTGCAGCATTTTAGTTTTCAATCAGAATTAAATTCTCAAAGAATATAGATTGAAAGGAAGCCGCCTTGTTCTAAACATGGGAATAAGTTGTCACCTCGGAGCTGATCCAAAACCGTTTAAATTCACTGGAACTGAATGAGGCTTGGATCAGATTCCTTATGAAAGACTTTGAAAAAATTAACAAAAGGAGATCCTAAAAACTTTTGTTACACCTCATTATACAACAAAATAGTTAACATATAGCTATCACAGTAAGGATGCATACAAAATTAATGTTTGTATTCAATTGACCCTTCTGCCAACATCTGTCAGATTTGCTAGTGGCAATATTACAGGTCAAGTGCAGCATTACAGGAAGGGGCAGGCTGCCAGTGTCTCCTCTGAACTAATACCCTTTACAAAGCGAAATAGAAGGGATGCTGTACTCAGCAAGCGGCATATATCAATCTTACAGACAGATTAGAGTCTAATATAGTTGGTTATCAACTAGCTTTTTCTTTGATTTCCCACTATCAGGTTCTACTAAGGATCATTGGGGCTTGAAAATTGCTGGTTATTATTAAAAGGTTTTTTGAGACAGTTGCGTGGGTTGATGCGTTGTCATCAGTGACTTTCATGACATAATGATCCTTTGGTATAGATGTTCAATCCATCCTAGAGTCTGATAGACTTGAACTGAAATGGAACACAATTCAGCCCTATTAATAGAACATATAAGTTAGCAGACCGAATTCCTGTTAAAGATTTTTCATTTAAGCCTTTTATTTAGTAAGAGTATTTTCAGAATCTATATTCTCAAATTGACTTCTGTCACTAAACTGCATGTAACTGTCAGTAAATCCTGGGTTTCAAATACTGGCTTCAATATAGTTCCTTAAAAATTGTAGGCTCTGCAGGTTATTTATATAATTGTGTGTACTTGTATGTATATGTTTTTCAAAAGTGTATTTAAAGACTAGAAATATGCTATCATATATGTAAAGTGTGTATATATGTCGTTTATACAGTGTGTAAATATATAAGTTTTTAGAGTGTTTTCAGGAGTCTGCAAGTAAGTTTTGTTTATGTTTGTATGCAATATTTATATTTATTTCTATTTATGTACAGTGTAAACTTAAGTATTAATATTTAGGGTCTACAGTAGACAGTATCCTGGCTGAATAATGTGCATATCTTGAAATGGGTACGTTACTGACAGTGCCATGGATCATAGGAACCTAACATCGAGCTGGTAGTCTTGTAAAGAGGAACAGGTACGAGCTAGCAGGGCTTTGGTGGCCTACTAAATACAGTTTGAGCACACTGGCTTTTCTTTTTAGCTTTAATGGCATTGGTTTCACGTGGACCCTTTGTAATGTTGTAGTGAGCCTTTGAGAGCAGCTACAAGTCTGCTGCAGCCATCCCCTGTGTCGCAGACTATTGGTTACAAATTTGACGTATGGCTGCTTTTTGCAAGTCAAATAATGCAAGGCCTGCTCAGTCTAGCTAAAGTACATTTTTTCCACGCAAATGTGCAAAATATCTCAAGTCTGTTGACACTGGAACAAATTTTTTTTGGAGATGACACATCAAACTCCCAAGTCCAAGAAATGCAATACCCTGTAGTTTCTAGAACCAGGTGAAATATAGCACTTTCTAGTGATGATTTCCTAGAAGTCTTTTTAAAAAGTTATGATATATAATATCATATCATATATTTATGATACTATATTGTCATATTTAATATATAATTTATAAATACGTTCTGTCTCTGCATTGAAGTAGTTTAGCGTTTAACATACTGCTATGTTTCTATACTCTATATTTGATCCACAAGCCTCTGAGATCAGTCTCTCATAGTAAAATCTAGTATTATAGTTTTGGATTACCACCGAGGAGGCCTCACTGCTCTATTCTTAGCATGTTATGATACATTTATGCTTTTTGTAAAAAACAAACAAGATGCTAGGAGTTCTTCCCCAAATAACAAGGCATGTGTGTCACAATGGTGACTATGTTTGCATGATGGCTAAAGTGGCCTGGTGCTGAAATGGGGTGAAACAAAATAGATAAGATGACGTTTAAAAAATATTTTAACCTTCAGTATTCAGTACTCAAGATTTGTTAAATTCTTTGAAATAGAAATGCCTCCTACTACATGTGTTCTTTAAAAGCTCTGGAGACCTGACATAATGTGAAAGCAGTGTCAACATTTTGAGATTGAGGAAGAGCAGAAAGACCTGTCTGAGCAGTTGTGATTAGATGTGAGCTCCTTGAAGAGGGTATGAAACAGGCTTTCAAGGGTCAGTGTGCTGTAGCTTCACCTGGAAGTAACTCTGAAGGCACAGAAGTTATGCAGATGGGCTACATAATCATTTGGTAACAGAAGGAAGCAGACTCATGTCCTGTGTTTCAACTTTTATCTCAGATCCTTTCTTCCTGTAAAGCACAACTGTCATCTGATGAAGGCAGAAATGGCTGTTGAAGGGATGCAGCCATCTCTGCGTGTTCTCTTATCAAACTTTGCCTGTTATCTTTCCTCACAAGAGATCATGAAGGAGCATTGTCTGACTGCCACGTACTTGCGCTGCTCTGAAATTTCTAGCTTGCTTGTTAAATGTGTATATCTCAGTCAAGTTGACACAAGTTGATATTTTTGTAATGAAATTGTTGTACTAGAACTTGGTGAAATGTTGTATCAACCAAGTTCATTATGGAAAATTATGAAAAAACCCACATATAGTCCCAGTATTTCTAATGCATCCTCCACTGGGTGTGCTTCTGTACGTGATCAGTAAATTACTCCTACGCAGTTATTTTTTCTAAAGATTATTTCATTTTCCAGAACTGTTTATATTTGTGCTGAATTTCAGTTTCATGTGTTGTACTCGGCTTTAGTTCAGATTTTGATTTTACTCATTGACAAGCTTGTCAAACTTCCTTGTGTGCATGCAGTATAGGTAATGACTGAGAATATAATTTATACAAATAATTACAAAATACAGAAACTTTCACTATTCCTTTTTTTTGATCTGTAAGTGGCATTATTAACATTCATCAATACTGAATGTTTTCATTCAATGCTGACTTCAGATTTTCTGCTATTATTCTCTACCTTTTTGGCATACTTCAATCACGTGGCCATTTGCAAAAAGCAGTAATGTGATTTAATTATCAAATTAATGTGAAATAGTACACAGTCACAGAAATTACATTTTTGGTGATGCATTTCCTTGCTATCTGGTCCATAATCCTAGAAGAGGCTCAAACACCAAAAAGAAACTTTAAAAAGATCTTCTTCATTTGCATCTGTTTGTTCCATATCCCATATGATGGGTAAATAAGTGCCTGTGGAAATGGCTACTGTCAGCATTAAGCCATAGCTGAGAAATATTTTTCCTTTTATTGAACACATTCCCAACCTTCCCAGTACTTTCCTGTCTCTTCCTAGTGCCAAGCCATAAACCTAGATGGGTCCAAAAATGTAGTGTAATGAGTCCAGCCTGGCACTCTTAGAGTCCAAATTACAGTCTTGACTGGCTGAGTTAATAAAATATACATGATTATTAAGTGAAAAGCTGCTTCCCAAATGAAACGCTGATTTTAAGGCACAAATGTCTGAGCCACTTCAGCTGTCTTATAGCCCCTATTTAATGCAGTCCCAAAAGTAGTGACTGCTCTCTGTCCGCACATACTAAACCACAAATACCATCGGCCTTTTCCAGTCTGGTAGGGGAGGATCTGGCTGTCATAGGAGCCTTAGGTGGGTCATTGTAAGCTCTAACTTATTTCAGGTTTTGCCCTTCTGATAAATAAACAGTGGATATTTTCTGCTGCATCACAGCCATCTAGAGCAGCCCTGGAATGGGTGGAGGAAATGTATGTGATAAAACAGAGAATGGAGGATGTGGCTATTTGGAGAGGACCAGAATATCTTAAAGAACTTGAGGACCTTGAGGCTTGAAGTAGCAAGGGCTGTGGCTTGGACAAAGAAGTTCTAGTACAAATTTGGGACGGTGACAGAAACGCATGCTTCAGGGGTAAGGATTCGTATTTATGGGTTAGTCAGAGGATCAGCTGGCAGTGTGACGGTGGCAGTGCAGAAACATCACATGTCATGTGAGACTTTATTAGGAGAGATTTCCAGTATGCATACAGCTGCTGACAGTGCTGATGTCGGTGTCACACTGAGGTGGGACGCCTCTGGTAGCACACCGAGAACAGTTGTGATTGCCCACAGAAGAGCTGAGTTTAGACTTGTATGAGCACAGTGGAGGAAGTATTAGACTGATCAAGGGGGTAGAAGGGCATGGTCCTGGAAGGAGCTATAAGGACTGGGCTTGTGAAGTCTGTCCAAACAAATGCTGAGAGGGGATACGATCATTGTCTATAAATACATTTGGATTGTAAACACCAAGGAGACAAAGTACAGTTTAAGCAAATGGCCAACACTGGCGCCAGAACAAATGGATACAAGCTGGGCTGTGAATAAATTGAGGCTGGAAATTAGAAGAAATTTCCGTATCATTGGAGCTGTGAGATTTTGGAGCAATTTTCTTTTAGGAATTAATGGAACAAAAAAACCCCAAGGGCATTTTATGTGGGCACTCAGGTTATACGAGGGACTATTTCTTGTGTAGACTGCCCCAGGCATGGACTTGGACTTGGTTCATACCAACTGTAATGTCACTGTAGAAGCAAAACCAGTAAACTGGTTTTGATTTTTTTTAACACTATGTAACAGCACAAGGAAACACATTCTGATGAGTGCAGCCTTTCTGACTGGTGACTGCTAGATGTAATCTCTAAAGGACTTGTTTGTACCATTAAAATCAAGGAGTTTTGTGTGTGTATAATCATTTATAAGATCGGAGCCTACAGCTGTTCTTTGAATTATGTTGTAGCCGCATTCTTTAAGGACGTGTAATTTCTAATTTCTTTGCAGTTTTTATTCTTACAAGTAAATCCAAATTCTGCTCAAAGGATTCTGGTCTTTATCTGACTTAGAACTGGGGTTACCAATCCAGAAACACCTGTAGAAATAGCATAAATAATTTTGTGAAGTGTTCAGTAAGAAGCACTTTTCTTTTATATTTTTGGAGTTTGTTTTTATTTTCTTTTCAAAATTCTTTAGTGTGTTTTAATTTTAAAAATTACTGCTGCAGATCTTGGCTTCTAAGAGTTGTAATCCTCTGTGTGGGAGACTGTGTTTTGCTGCAGTAGTGGGGTTTTTTTAAATGATTTATGTTGATTGTTGTTACTCATCTTGCAGTACCCTAGAAGGTGCTCATATGAGCAGGAATAACTCAGATGACAGAATCTGTACATGTACCAGACGTACCAGACCCAAAAGTGTTGACTAAGAAATTTAGAGCCTCTGCAGAACTTTTATGTGAAGTGTGTCATAAGAACCTTTTGAAGTCATTACAGCTAGCATAGATACTGAAGTGATTTGTGCATGTTTTATATCTCATAGAACGATTAGGATGTTAGGTACTGCATTGAAGGTGGAAACACGGAGAAGTGTTTTGAAGAAGTGAAATTGTACAATTTGCATATAAAGAGAGGAAAATATTTTCTGCTTTCTGAACAATAAACTTGCAACAGCTGTGTGGGGTGCAGCATCACTGCTTGTTTAGTAGCAGAATTTGAAGCTGCTGGGCATAGTGTGCTGGGCTCTCTTCCCCTTCTCCACATCCCTTCCTCTTAACCTTTCTTGAGTAAGTTGGATGCACTCTAATGTAATTTGAAAGATATGCAGACCTTTCAGATCCCGACAATTTACTTTTGCTTTTCTGGTGCTCTCTCACAACAAGTTTGGTTTTTTTTTCATTTGCAACATTTTTGCTTTGGTACAATTTCTTATTTCTTAGAGGTGCTATTTTTTTCTGGATAATGTCTAGTTTGGCATCTCAGTTGTACCAGTTTATATGACATCTAGTTTTCTATAAGTGAGAGCTTAGACAGTTGCAGTGTCAATAAACCAAGGGACAAACGATTTGTTTGTGTGTATGAACTGACAGATTTCGGTCTCTGTTGTCTAAGGGTTTTGTAATGATTACTGAATGTTTTCTATTTAGGTATCAAATGTTTTAATAGTGGTACAGGCATTCACTGCACTGTCTGTATGGTGAAGAGATACTGCTCTGTTACTCCGTTCAAAACTGAATGCCAGCTGCCTAAGCATAAAAATACGTACTGTTTAAAGTGAGTGCTTGCTGCCATGTTGTGTTTCATCTTCATGTGCTCATGCGGCCCAATGATGCTTGTACTTAGTGTTCAATATAGCAGAGCATCTCCTGTATAATGAGAAGAGTTTTACCCCTTAATATGAGAACAAATATAGGTCACTTTAAATCTTCTAAAGCTAACCTCATCATGCTAGAATGGATAGATCAGATGAAAAAGGCTAACAAGACGCTGGAAGATATTTGGAGAAGTAACTTTAAAACAAAAGACATGGATTTAATGCTTTTCTTTTTATACTTGGAAATGTGTATACATGATTAAGCAGAGATCCTACAAAAGAAAAAAAATACATATTTTTTTCTTCCATTTTATTTACAGGTACTAAATGAAGCAGTGGGTGCACTGATGTATCACACTATCACTTTAACACGAGAAGACCTGGAGAAATTTAAAGCACTTCGAATAATTGTCCGAATTGGCAGTGGTTTTGATAATATTGACATCAAATCTGCTGGAGATTTAGGTATGACTATTAAAAACATTATTTTAGATCTTATACTTGCCTCCAGAAATCTGATAGCATCTAAGTCATTGCATTAATGTTTTATGTGTAATTTATACTAACATAGTATGTAAGCTGTATAATTTTCTCATCAAAGTGTTTAAAAATCATTACAGAGATACTAGTATTGGTTAATTAAGTGACAATATTAACAGCTTTGTGACAGGATGACAAATCCGCCTGTTCAATATAAATCCAAGGAGTAAGGCCATAATTTTTCATCTCTTTTTTACCCAAATTGTATATTTTATCTACTACTGCTGTAATCCAGTCACAAAATATAATTCCATCAGCATGGCATACTACTTCTGTTTGAATAAAAAATGAGATCATTATCAACTGTCTGAGACTTATTTATGATGCATGAGATTTAGTACTAAACCACTCCGTAAAACTGGAATATCAATTTTATAGGAGAATCAATTGCTGCTGCTTCAGAATAAATTCAGATACTGGAACTATGAAGAGATTGTGCTTAGTGTTTCACTGTAAAAAAGTAATAGTCTGATTTGTACTTTTTTTACTTTAGGATAAACCATCTCGTATCTATAATCTACAGGTCAAACTGTCACTCGGGATAAATGTCTACATTTTCTTCGTTTCTTTTCTAAGATTGAGATGACCAAGTATGCTTCCCTTTTTGTTCTGGGAAGATCTTAGAAACATTTACTTCAGTTTGACAGTGCTTAGTCCTAGTAGTAACCCCTTTGATGTAGCGAGGAACTGTAATATGGTCTGTTTATCAGTAAATGATTGTAAAATCATCACCTATTTCTAATGGCAGTGTAGTTTGCACAGCAGGCAGAGGCTAACAACTTCTTTGCAAGTTTCTATAAGGAACAGATCAGGTCTGAAAGCACGTAAGGCTCTGTTCCAGCATACTGTAACTAGTGCTGAAGTTAGATCCAGATACGTGCATCCTGAGACCTGGAAAACATATATATGTAGAGATTGACCTGGGGTAAAATCCTAGATCAAAAACTAAAACATAGGTACAGATGAAAGGCCCCAACCAGTCAGGAGTCAGATCTGTGCAGAGAATCCTGATAAGAGGAAAATCTTTGCAGGTTTGTTGGATGCTTCTGCAAGTTATCATGCTGAATTGTAACCCAAGTTCGTAATTTAAATTCATCCACATAATTCTTCAAGACAGAGTATGCAGATTTGGGAAATTCTGATTCATTTGATACACTAAACAGCCACATTCCTAATCATTCAGTTCCTATGATGTGATTAGACTGAGTTATACGGTTACATCCATACCATTTGTGCATTTCAGTATTTATGAAATTTACAATTGTCCAGTCTGTCAAAAGCTGATAAATGCTGCAAAGCTTATGGTGTAAATTCTCTGATTTTAATAGGGTGAAATGGTTAGAATTAAATACTAACTCACTACTACTGGGACAAATCACTTTCCCTTTGCTGAACTAGTGTAAATAATATGCATCTCAAGGAGATAATATGAGAGATAGTTGCTGTTTGTAAAAAGCTTTGATTCACTTCTGAAATATAATGTAGAGTTAGACTGTAAAGTCTGACATATTCCTGAACTTCCATAGTAACTTTTTGAGTTATTTTTCATAAAGCTAGCTTGCGGGGTTGGTTGTTCCCACCTTTTCCTATTAAGTAATATTTTCATGTTAGCACTTTTCCTCTTCTTAAAATGCATGAAAACATGTTTTTTGGATAAAATCTCTCCGCTTTATTAAATGCTTACTAGAAAATATGTGCAAGTTGTGAGTGTAGCTGGATGCAAGTGAGGTGGGAGTCAAGGATGATGTCCATTGACTCCTGCATTTTTTAGCATTGAACCTATGCACAAGATCACTGAAAGCAATGGGGAAAGGGAAGGGAGCGTAGAAGCAATGGATATGAAATAAGAGAGAAGAGCGTGCCATCTTTTCCTGTGTAAAATGTCTCTTCATATCCTTATCTTTCTCCTGTCACTTTTTGGGGTTCACCATGCCCCTGCCTTTCAGAAATTAGCCGTTTTTAAAGTTGGGAGAAAATAGGAAAAAAATTAATCCTACAGTTTTGTAGAGAAATTATCTGACTTTTCTCCCCCAAATTTCTTAAGGAAACCTATTAGGAAAGAAAGTGGAAGGTGAGTTCAATTCCTTACTTCTCTTCCCAAATATGTAATACAAACTCTTCTTTTAAAACATTATGATTCTATGATTGTTTTGTTGATGCCAGCTATCAGGAGCCATGCTTATTAGATTTGTTTTGCCATATAAAACTTGCATTTTTGCTCAATGAAAAAAAATTTTTTGTATAGATAAGTGCAGCTGTTTAATATGACGCACTTAAGAGGATGTTACTTTTTAGTCTTGAACTTTTTCCTCCACTCACACTTTTTTCACCATTTTTAAAAAATGGTGAGTTTCGTACTACCGTTGATGTTAGCAAGGGGCCAAGATTAGTATTCCAGCAAATCCAGCAAATGATGCTGTTTTATCTTTGTGTAAGTCTAAGAGCAATGACTCAGCAGACACTGTATCTCTACAGCAAAGAACAGTACTTCCGCAGGTTCCTGATGTTGGTTTTTACTGATCTGAAGAAAGCTGTAAAAAAGTACTGGGCAGCAGAATGAATGCATTTGCATGTAAAACGTAGATAAATATGGTACGAGCTTATTATTTGTCAGATTATTATTATTGCTGAAGAGAATGGGTGTTCTTCCCCGCTTCATAATATATACTGGTGTGAGCTGAAGACTCACTGAATATTTATGTAAAAACCCAAACAACTAGACAGTGAAAACAGTATTAGGGTGTTTTTTAGTATACAAAACACATTTTTTTCTCCACCGTGAAATTATACTGCATACTGTTTGTGATCTCAGTCAGCAGAACTGAGACACAAACATTTGTGGGAGCTGATGATTAGAGAGAGAACATGTAGTAAATAGAACGAATGAAGAGACAAGTCAAAAAGGACACAAACTTTTTCAAGTAACGTTTCGCTGAGCTGCTGTACATTGAGTACTGGAAGGTAAAAAGCAGAATGGGATAACTTGCATGCAATTACAATCACTTGTTGCCTGGTCTGTTTTTTTGAAATAAACCAAGGAATATGGTGAGTCTTGAATCAATCCACCTTCCACAATTGTCTGCAGAAATCTGTAATGGTCTTTTAGCTTTTCACCTGGTAACTTTTCACCTATTAGGAGCATGGACTTAATTTTGCATTATCTTTACACACCGTGCAGAAGCAGATTTTGTATTTCCCTATTGACAATTAGATGGGTTATCTCTTTAATTTGAGGCACCGGGAAAGGAACTGGATCCTGTTTGTCATAATTCTGTTGTAAACTCATGTGCCACACAAAACAAATTGTCCTTCCCTGTGTAATTATTACCTGTACCCTGGAAATACTAATAGTCGTGCCGTGAGGACTCTATAAGAGTTGCTGTCATGAAAAATTATTTCATCTTTTTTATAAATTTATAGGTAGCTTTTGGGAGGATATCTGCTCAGTGATAGAAAGCTAACTCATGCAACTATTTCTAAACAATGATCATTAACTGCACTGTTGAGAACAAGGCAGATTTCTGTTTGCTATTTAAAACACCTAGCTCAGTGTGCATGTAACACACCTAGCAAGACCTGAGTTCCGAACTACCTGACATGTTCAGTACTTTCCGTTTGTGGTTTCAGTGGTCTGTTTACTGTTTGCCTTAGTTTGCAAGCACAATAAATAGTAATAACAAATGAGAAAAAAATATGTTTGCACGTAATAATCAACTATAAAGTCACATATTCTGTCTGCCATTACAGTCAGAAACTTAGTATGTGCAAAACAGGTGTTGAAATATCTGTAAATTTAAACATCATACTCCTGAATCACTGTTAAATGGGAAAAAATAAGAAACATTTGGCAACTGGTATCCTTTCCCCCCATTCTTTGCAGGGATCGCAGTGTGTAATGTGCCAGCTGCCTCAGTAGAAGAAACAGCAGATTCTACCATGTGCCACATTCTGAACCTGTACAGGCGAACCACCTGGCTTCACCAGGCTTTGCGGGAAGGCACGAGAGTACAAAGTGTTGAACAAATTCGGGAAGTGGCTTCTGGAGCTGCCAGGATCAGAGGGGAGACCTTGGGCATTATTGGATTAGGTATGTTGGCTTCAAGAGGTGGTTTAGTACTCCTCGTTTTCCGTTGCTTTAAAAAAATTATGAAGATTTGAGCTATAAAAATGGACCACTTAGTTCCCTCCTTTCCATGTCAAGCATTCTGTATAATACACTTCATTCCTGGTGTTTACATGTGTCAAATGTTTTCCCCTTACACATCTTCATTTCCCTTGGACAACTTACTCTGTTGCTAATGCTCTCTCAATTCTTTGAGATTTTGTACATCTTTCTGCTGCTGTGTTACCTGGTGTCAGGCACACTGATTGTAAGCAAAGGAGATACCATCACGTCCCTTTTCCAGGACAAGGATCCTGTTACTTCAACCTGTTGTCATGTGTATATGTTATATTTCTCATCCATTGTCATGTCTGAGTCTGTTTGTGCTTTTTCCCTTTTACTATTTTTAATATCTCTGAAAAGTCTGTGCTGCATTAACAGCCTTCAGAGCAGTTATTTCATGCATTTGGTTGGGCTGCATCTGAATTTGTATTTCAGCTCAAATGAGAGGAAAAATATATGCAAGAAAGTTTGAAATATTTCCAGACCTAATAAAATCACCTACTTACCTCTCTGAATGGCCCTAAATGTGTTTCAGCATCTAACAGATGGACAGGCTTGCTTGAGATGAATTAATTACTGTCTGTTACAGAAGTAGAGAAGAAAAACAAGCAAGTCAGTTTCTATATGAAAATTATTCAGTCATGTGCTTGTCTTATCAAAGAACTGATGGATTGTGGATGTAATTGCTGTGGTATTCATCCACAGGAATTAATAATACGATTTTGACAACAAGGCATCATACTTAAATGACTGTACCAGTTACATGTTGCTGTCAACTCAAGCCACAAACTCTTACTTTTGGAAGCTGAAAATAGCCTGGCGCGCTACATGGTAGTCATTTAAATGAGTATGAGCAAAAACGTCTTCACAGTCAAAGAATTGCCTTTAAAATAGGACTTTCAAGAAGTTAGTCATGAAGTTGCTTTCTCAAATCTATACTCATGTAAATATGCACCACGTCTAAACACACACTGATTATTGCACTCACAATCACAACATCTCTACATGAATAAAACACAGTCAC
This sequence comes from Limnodromus scolopaceus, assembly GCA_028565335.1. Classification (NCBI taxonomy): domain Eukaryota; kingdom Metazoa; phylum Chordata; class Aves; order Charadriiformes; family Scolopacidae; genus Limnodromus; species Limnodromus scolopaceus. Next base: position 47,609,061 of record JAOXNO010000033.1, on the reverse strand, counting down.
CTTAAGCGTTATAAAAACGGAAATGCATGCATAGTTTTTGCAGTTTAAGCCTTAACTCAAATGCTATGTGCATATTTGTAGGTGATATCTGTCCTGTTGGCTTTGCAATTTTATATTGCACACATTGCAGGCTGAGATTAGGAAAAAATATCACTTATTATTGACTTCCTTAAGTCAATTTTGTGTATGTTGTTTTTGTTGTGAATGAAAAGTGTAAAGAAACGTATGGATAATCGGATTGCCAATATGTGTGTAAAACTACATAAAATGCTAGGTTTTGGTTTTATTTTTAAAAAGCAAGCCATTTTTGTGCATGGTATATTGAAAAGCTAGTAAAATCTGATTTTTAGAGGTATGCATCTGTTACAATTATTAACCAGTAATTTTCTCTAGCCTTTTATTGCACCTATTTCTTTTCCTACAAGAGAATATTCACAATTTCAAGGAAAATTAAGTTTTAAAGACTGTTTTGAAAACTCTCACTGTTTCTTTGTGTGCATGTAAGTGAATAGGCACAACAACCTGTTCTAACAAACTCTGGTGTAGCTATGTATTAATAAAGAATAAAAATGTAGTCTTAGAAGATACAGAAATAGGGTTGTGCTAGACTTTATGTTTGAGCAATTCAGCCACTTACGCTGTGATATACACTCTTTTCTATTACAGATCACTGCAAGAGGCTACCTGGCTCCAGTTTTAGATTAAAATGTATATTTACAACCACCTTCAACAGACTGGTGCCCCTAGGTTATGTTTCTTTACTAGTGGCCTCTTCCCATGTCTGTAGTTTTGTCTCAGTTTATTATTTTATTATTTAGACCTGTCAGAAGTGATGAACCATTAAGAAGCTATGAAGTGAAGGTATTGCACACGAAACAAACGATTCTCATCATCTGTTACTAAGTCCTGCTTTTCTCTGGTTCTGTGTAGTATTGCTGTTTCTATCATTTCTCATTAATGTGTCTGAGATCATCTCATATCTCAACCACAGCTATGTTTCTCTGTTCTTGTGTTAAACTTGCGGTCTCTTCAGCAGTGAGTTGCTTAAATTTATCACTTTGCTTCTGCCAACAGCTAACTCCAGACCTTTTCACATCTGTTCCTGGGCTTTTCTCTTGTTCTGCCAAAGAGAAATACCCTAGCTCTTGCCTATCTCTGTGCTAGGGAATGACTATGTCATTCCCTCCAAAGCTTCAGCCACTCACTCACTTCCTTATCCGCTGGTCTCGCCAAGTTTCGTGACTCACTTGCCTTTTTCTTTCCATCACCCACTCTCTTTTCTTTGCCTCCTCTCATGCATATTCCTGCTTTGACACTTAGTCTATCCTGCTTAATCCTATTACTCCATGCTTCTCCTTTAAAGTTAACCCCATCTCTCATCCTCTGCTTGTATTGAGCTTGAAGATAAGCAGAGACTCAACAGCATAATGCCTCCTTCGTGTGCTTGTTGGATACCATCCGTCGCTGTTTTGTTATTTGGTTAGCCTCTGAGCTCCTTAGGGCAGAGCCTGTGTTTCTTTCTGTCTTTATGAAGTGTGTGATGCTTTGAGCCTTACATAAATAATAATATCACATCATGAAACAGCTGTCTTTGTCACTTTTAATCTTTACTACTATCCAGTGTCCTATATTTGAAGTGATGCATCACAAGCTTGGATAGTAAGCCCTGCATATTGTTGTGGTTTTTTTTTTAAAAAGCTACCTCTTCACCTTGTATCTAGATATTTAGGTATTGGGGTTTTTTTTTTAAAAGGAGAATATTTACTAGCAGCAACATGTAAGTACTTGGATGAAGAGATAGCTGGACCTGGTTCTGCTGTAATGATAATTTTACATCAGTGAAGGCAGTGGAGTCACACTCCCTTCCTCTTCCTTCCCAGTTACAAATGCTGATGACTAATAGCTAATGCATTTCCTCACTCATGAGAGGTGAAATTCTTCCAAATACATTTGTCTCTGCATCATAATGAATGTCATCACTCAGTTTGTCTTTCCTTACCTGCTGTATTCTCTCAGCAGTCCCACGGTCCTGACTAGATGTTGGCCCAAGTACCAGCCTGCATTATTGGAGGACATTAAGGCTTAAGAGTTGGGTGGTATTACCATGCAATAAATGATGTACCCTTAGCAGTCCTGCTAGCTTTCTTAATGTGCTCGGCAGGAAGTGTAACAAAATGGCATTCTCCGCATTTCAAAGTTCTCCAAGAGGGAGAAAAAATTACCCAGATTCTCCATTACTGTTGCATAGACAGGAAAGATCTGCTAAGTGAAAGCTCTTTTTCTTTCCACGGAAGTCTGCAGGCAGGTCATCAACATTTCCACGGTATCAAGGGCATTATATAAAACTTTGTGATGCCAGCATAGGATGCTCATTCTTTACCCAAGGTCTGGGGTCATTGGCAACTTCAGCTTCTGTACTGTCACACTCAAATCAGATTGTTGGCAAGGTCAAGGTCAGAGACACCTACAAACTGGGAGACTTCGGGGAAATAAATGGGTCAGACTGTAACAGGAGACCCAGGCATTTCTTAAAGAGTCTGTCTTCACACTTCTGGTGTCAATGAAATGATGCATGGGCTTTGCTAGAGCTTTATATAAATCTCTAATTTCTAAAATAGGCTTTTGTTGCTTTCTGCTTTTTTTGCAATTGTATGCAACATGCATTTTCTGCATTCTTCCCAGACTACAGACCAAGAAGTTCATTTAATATTTTGAACTGCAGAATTTGCCTTCCCTGGAAGCAGCCATGAATATTCATAGCAATTGTATATGCTTTTAATAAAGAGTTGTCCCAGAGGTGGGATGCTTTGTGTGCTATTCTCTTGTTCTTGATATGCTGAGGTAGGTTTCGAGCCATCCCTCATACCCAGGAGAGTCTTATATAATAGAAGTTTTTCAGGAAAGGAAAAAAAACATCATAGGTTTGTGGTAGTACTGTATTGTTAGACTATAGCTTAGAAAAGAATTGGCAAATGATGCGTGTCCACCTGTGTATTTGTCTGATGACTAAGACTAAATATGAATTGTCAATTGCAGAAGAGTTTTACCCTATAAAATAATTGTAATAGGACAATTCTGGCTAGAAGTACACACATGCGATTCCCAAGTGTTTCAAAAGGAAACTTTGCACACATTGAAGGCAGCTTTGGTTTATGAGCCTGGTTGCAGTGAATGGAAAGCATAGCTTTAACTGGGGAGTGTGTTGTAAGAGATTTCACTGTCGTGAATCCCCTCAGGTATTAGTGTTGTAAAGAGAGTAAAAAAGAACAGATGACAGAACGTTGCATGTGAAAATGAATGGAGCTGGAATAAAAGCGATATGCTTCCTTTAAAAAAAAAAATGTTTACAGTTGTGTGACTGATTCCTTGAGCTGTGAACATGCCAGAATTTGAAAATAATACAGTGTGCTGAAAATTGTCTAATTCAAGTTTATAAAAAACGGCTTGAAAAGCAAACAAAGGGCATGTATGCAAGTATTGAAATAAAAGATTTTGAAGAGTATTTTAACTTGGTGTCCCCAAAGAAAAGCAGGCAGCCCCCATCAGATTGACATACTGTTTAATATTCCAAGCACATCTGTCACTAAGCACTGCAGAATTGCTATGTTCAGGTTAAATGATCAACAAAAAACCTTTCTTCTTGTGGCTTTTTAAGTTTATTCAAAGAGAAACTGAAAAGCAGAGGGAAATCCCTTCAAGCACAATTGGAAAGAGACAGGATTTCCCTGTGTTAATTTGGTACTTTTTTGAACAAACTCAGATGTTACAAAAGAAAACTTGTTGACTTTTTTTTTTTTTCAAAATGAGACATGATTGTTATGGTGTGTGTAGTGATGCTTTTGAGATGTCTTTATCTAACGTTTCTAATACTCTTAATGTGAGTATCTAGCGTGTAGTGTTGTAACCTGAAAAGTCTGTTAGTTCTCATTCTTCAAAACACCCTTACTCACTAGATGTTCTTGGTCACTTTTTTCCTCTGTGTTTTACTGGTAGTGTGTCAAAGGGAAATACACACCTCCTGATACATGTGCCATGGAGTCCTGCCCAAACAGCAATTCCAGTCACAACCCTGAAATACGACAGTAAGGAAAATGGAACACAGAAAAGCTAAGGTCAATGTGAATACCAAGTGTGCCACAAATGGCACTCTTCTTAACTAGGTGCCATATGATGGACAGTATTTATTCATCATTTAAGTAGATGGATACAAAATTTTTTTAGAGCCTGAGCTGACAGGATTCTTGTAGGCATTTTAAGCTGAAAGAACGTTATTCAAAATGAAAGCAAATACTACTTCAGAAAGGAGATTCTGTGCATTGAGAATGGTTGAGCTTCAGATTAAACAAATTATCTTTTATTGCATCCATTTTTGAGGATTAATTTTATAGCTTTTTATTAAAGCCAGCTGGTTCGATGTGGATAAGAATAAGTCCTTGGCAGAATGTGTTCACAAGCGGTAGTGTTTTACCATAAACAGGCCCAGCAGGCAAACCCTTGTATTACACACATTATTGCAGATTACGTGACATCTTCTGGCATTTCAGATCTCCGGTTGCAAAAGGTGCAAACCTCCTGCTTTGTTTTGAACAAGGCAGTGTGAAACAGCCCAGATGTAACGTTTCTGATCTTAGTGATGATTTCGAATGGGATGGGAGCTGCCTCTTTTTTATCCTCTTCCAGGATGCATGGAAAACAGTATGGTTTGATACGAGCATTTGCAATAGGAAGGAGGAGGCTACCTTACACCAGCTGCTTCACATTTGTTCTCATTGCATGTTTATCTTGTTCTAGGGCGTGTTGGGCAAGCAGTAGCACTACGTGCCAAAGCCTTTGGCTTCAGTGTGATTTTCTATGACCCATACCTCTCAGATGGCATGGAGCGTGCTCTGGGACTGCAGCGGGTGAGCACTTTGCAGGACCTGCTGTTCCACAGTGACTGTGTTACCCTGCACTGCAACTTGAATGAACACAATCATCATCTTATTAATGACTTCACCATAAAGCAGGTAATAATCTCTGTTGGATGCCCTCCACACCGATGCTGGTGGCTGACACTGTATAACGTTTATTTATGTAAACAGGCAGATTCTCATTTGAAAGAAATTTCTTCCCCTTTTCCTACTTTGAGGTCAAGCAGGTTTATAAATCATTAGGAAATAGCCAGTGGTTTATGTATTGTTTCTTTTACTGACTTTTTTGCTCAGTAACATTGCATTTGTGGAAATAATTTGTTGTTCTTAATGTTGCTCAGATTTAATAAAGTTGCATTTATGTAAAAGTACTTTATCTTCTAGTGTTTTCAGGTAGCAATTCTGCCATTCACTCTTGTTCCTCAGTTTGAGTTCTTTAGATGCAATTTAAGGATTATGACTAAATGGCTCCCCCCTGTGCTCAGTCCTGATGCTTGCAGAGCACGTCATGGATGGATCTCATTTACAGCATATCATTATTTGAAAAAATAATATTTCTTCGAGTTAGTACTAACCTCTTCCTAAAGTTTTAGGTAATATTACAATAATTTCAAAATCTAGGTGTAGATTGACTAACTTGATAGTAAGCTTTTTCATTAAATGTCTAGCTTCTGACTCCAACCTCAGTGTAGATAACCACGAGAAATATAACATAGAGATGTAAGAATGTAGATAGTGTACAGGAAAGAAATTCTAAAATATAATAATTGATTTTGACATTCTTTATATATGTAGTGTTTGTGTGTGTTGGTAACAGTGACAATAGCACTCTTTCGCTGTAAAATCATTGATTGGCTTCTGAGAAATAGTTTGAACCTACTGCTCTTGAACTTTAGGAGAACTGAAGTAATTATTGAATATGTTCCACAGTCGTTTAGGATCACAGCACAAAACTGATGATTAATACACTTTTTGAGATTTTAGGGATTTTGCAGGTCCATCCATCCAACATAAAATTAGGGTTTGAGGTTTAAAACTCTACAAAATTAAGAAGCGTAAAATGCAAATTTTGAAGAGAACAGTGCTCTGTCACCCTGCCCTGAACCTTCTGTTTTGTTGTGTGCTCAGGTACATTTAATGGTTATTACAGGGGTAGATGTCTTTGCAAGCAGACATCTAGAACCAAACGGAATCACACTGAATTCAGTGGGACCATCTGGAGGCTTAGCAGTGGTCACTCATTATACAGCGGACTGGGAAACTTGGGCCAGTGTATCACAGGAAGGTTTTGGAGAGGCCTTAGTGCATTAATCAGAGAAACAAACAAACCAAAACAGGTTAAAACTGAGTGATACCATCTGAAATGAAGTGCATGTAGTAAAGTCTGTACTGGAAAGGATATCATAAGCGTTGATCTTGCTATTTGTTATCTGTCATGATTAAAGCAAAGATTAAAATGTTAGAAGGTAGTTCTTGCCTTGGATAAATGTTTGGATGAAGCAGTCTGTATTGTAACAGCTGCAAACCATAAAATTAGAACACCTATGACTGCTTAGTTTGCTTAGAGCACATCTTCTGAATATGTATCAAAAAGGGCAGAATAACTTTTTTAGGCTCACAGATGTTGGAGTTGGCCTAAAATTTTTAAGAGAGCGTTGCATGCCACTTTTGTCCAATAGTGCATGCTCGTGTAATAACCAGTTTTTAAACAAAGTACAGAGGAGTGTGGTGCATCTCATTTCACTAAAGTCTCACCCTGAATTTTGTTTAGAATCTGAAATTGCATAACCTTAGAATGTCTTTGAAAATTTGGTGTCAGTTTTCTTTCAGTAGCTTTTCCCTTTAATTAATCAGCATTCTGTTTAGCCATCGTGCTTGGCCTTGTAGTACCAGAGTAACTCTGAGAAATGTTTCAAGCTTTTGTTTACTGAACCCATGGTAATCAAGTGTTCTTAAGAGAAGCTGAGGTCAGGTCATCTTTACTTTTACAGATTTAAAGATGCTGCCTTTTAAATGCAATATATTTTTAAAGCAGCTATGCAGGTTTAGCATAGGTGAATTTAACAGCTGTCAGCAGTTCTGGCTGTGAAGCTCTTTCAAACTTCCACCCATTGCTAAGGATCATCTCTAGCTGCATCCACCCTTATAGTTTATCATGAGTCATGTCATTCATTCCCACTAGAATGCATTTATGCAGTCATGTTCTGTTTGATTTGGACTTGTCTTAGTACTAGCTTTAGAGTTTTGTAAATAGTCCTAAAATGAAAACTCAAGAAAGGTTATAAAGGTTAGACAGAAGATTTTAGCAGGGTTCACTTTGATTAAAATTTTCAAGTCCTTCAACGGGCGTATAAATACACTAGACTATACTTAAAACTCAAATTTTCTCTGTGCAAGAGCACAGAAATAGGAAGGGGTGTATAAGCTGCCATGAGCTTGTATGTCTGCAAAGAAAGTGTGATTTCCACGTGGGTGAGCCCTCCTGTCCTAGTTTTGATTTAGTTCTCACAGCTAACAAGTAGTGAAGATGCAGTGGTGGTTTCCATCAGGAACATCTTGTTTTTACTCGACCAACTTAAGGTCATGCCACCATTTCTTTCTTCACTGTTCTAATTCCCAAGTTAATTACACAAAACTAAAAGAAGTATCCCTTAGTTCCGCTCCTGTAAGTGGACTTTGGTTTTGCTATACAGGCCAGGAGATGCTTCTCCTGTAAGCCAAGAGTCTGCATATGAAGAGAGGCAGGGCCACACTAAACCCAGTGAGTTGGCCAGTAGAATATGGTTGGGTTTTTTTCTTAAAACGTTACTGCAAGCATATGCATGTTAACTGTTTAATATTTCCTATGATCTCATGTAAAAAAAAATACTTGTAGCTGACTTGCATCCAAACCTCTTTGTTCACAAATTTGGCATTTTGAATCGGTCTTTCAGAGTAAAAATCCAAGCTTTAGTTTGATGTGTGGGTTTCAAGTAGTTGACTTAGTGTCAAAATGTTGGGGTTTTCTTCTTCTTATGGTAAGAGGTGGAGTCTGCACAAAATGAGATTTTTATCATTCATCTTCACCTTGGTTCCAGCTCTTCATATGCTTACCTTCATGCACAGAAGTGCTTCTGAGATTAGAAGCTGTGTTTGAGACAACTGGTAAAAGATGAAGTATTAGGGTGGCTGGAAGCAGGATGTAGTAATTTTTTTTTTTTTTCTGTACCGTCTCTTATTTAAACTGCCACTTTGTTTTCATGTTGTGGATATGTTATGGTGTAAATTCTTGTAGTTCTCCCCACACAGTGTCATCTACAATGCTAATCTGCACAATGCACAGCACAGCTTCTCTCCTGGGCACACAGCGTTCTCAACCAAATTCATTTTCATGCCTTTTAATTGAATGATATAAGAATTCTTTAGACCTTTATTTGAAAAGTCTCACAGGGAGGAGGAAGCTCAAGTAACAAAAATAAATAAAACATAGATCTACTGTGTTTTGGCAACTAAAGGGAAAAGTGTTTGAAAATCCAAAAGCATTGATTTTTCTGAAAAATTCATGCAGGCTTTTTTTGTGTGAAAGTTGAAAACCACAAAATATGAATTTGTTTAAGAATGTGCTGTAGTTTCTGTCTTATGCAATTTCACAGTGAAATAAAAAGGCATAAAATGATCTGTCACTTTCATATGCACAGTTGTATCTTTTGATCATGTTACTGCACAATATCTGAAACAACGCTTCTATTAAAAGACACTACTTACAAGAAACAAAAGGTTATTAAATGCTGTGAAATAGCACTTTATGTTAGAAGCATCACATTTTGTGGTACTTTCCAATGGAAAGGGAAGACAACTGTTACAGGTTAAACCAGCTGAATAGCCTTTGTTGTACTGGATGCTTCTTTTGAGTAAAAAATAATGCCACAACGATTTTATTTCATTTATTTTTATTTCATCATTCTTGTTTTTAACTTTCCCTAGATGAGACAAGGGGCTTTCCTGGTCAACACAGCTCGAGGTGGGTTAGTAGACGAAAAAGCACTTGCACAGGCCCTGAAGGAAGGAAGGATACGAGGGGCAGCCTTAGATGTACATGAGTCAGAACCATTCAGGTGCTTTTCCTTTTCTTTTCTTTTCGTTTTGTTCACTTTCTTATTTTTTAAGTCTTAGTGCATGATACAATCAACAGCAACAAGTAAATTGAGTTTTCCCTTCATTTGGTAGCCAAATACTCCTTAGTAAAGCAACATGAATCTGTGCAGCACTGGACTAATGCAGATGTAGATGGAGCTTGTGTATGTGGTCAGAAGTGAAAAAGTGGCATCCAAGATTCAATTCCTTAAAAAAAAAATAAAATAATCCAATGGGTTTATTTAGTAGAAATTGTAGGGACTTGGATTCAAATCCTGAACATGGCTTTGGTTCATGGCTTTGAGGGGAGTGCTCCTTTGTAATTGATGCAACTGTAGAGGCAACTAATACTGATTTCTGAACAGACTCTTTCAGGTGGCAAAGGGTTGAGATTTGGCATGAGAAATAACTACTTTGTGACACCGTTCTGGAGGAAAATATGTACTTTTGTCCAGATTGCCTCTGCAGGAAAGCCATAAATGTAACAGGTTGCAAAAAAAGAAATTAAGGAAGGTTGCCAGAGTGCAGGTTTTGTTTTGTTTTACCCTTTATCAGGGGAGTAGTTACTCTGCTGTCATTAGCAGAGCTGGTAGCACAATCCTTAGTTTTTGAATGATGCTGAGAAGTCTGGTGTTTTAGGCAGAAATGTACCACTCCCTAAAGTGGCATTGGTATTAAGATATCAGCACTCCTAATCAGAAACGAGCCTATTTAGTATGTCCTTGAGTCTTGAACCTGACTTCTGAGTTAGTTATGAGAATAGACTGCTTTAGCTTACTGCTAGTATGTGACAAGCCTTTTTCAGAATGGGCAGGAAGAGACATTAATTTTAACTGGAATAATCCACATAATCTTTTGAAGAGGAACAAATTCAGGGACTTGAGGGCAGGTTGTAAAGACTGGAGAGAGGACAGTCTCTCTCATATCAGCTTTGGAGGGAACAGAAGCTTTAAAAAAATAGAATAGTAGGCTTTTAGGCAGAATTTTTATATCTACTGAGACACAATGCCACATCACAAATACTTAATTTTATTTATGTATACCCTGCATTCATTTACTTCTAAATGTAGTCATTGCAATGCAGTAGTGCTGTGCAAAGCCAGAGTCTGACAGCTCAAGGGACTTTCAGCTATGTACATTCTTCCCAATTCAGATCTCAGATCTGCACAAGCAGACCGTTGCACCCATAGGAAGCCCCATTTACTGCATGGAGATGCCATCTGCAGAGATTCAGTTGCAGGATTACAGCCACAATTTCCTTTGGCTTCAGTGCTGCATGTCTATCTGATCGCAGCATGCAACTCTTTATTCAAGAGTTTTGCCAGATACTCTGATGTTTATTGAACCTACAGATGAAATCTATCATTTTATGAATTATGACCAACTCTGAAAGCACGCTTTTGTCTTAAAATATTTGTTCTCCTGTTGTTACAATTGGCTGTAAGATTATTAAAACTGGAAATAAATAGGAGGAGCAAGTTTCCATTATTTTCAGTTTCTTTATTCTGTATCTGTGATAGCACTTTTACACAGATTTACTGCTTTCCCTGAAAATCAATCTGTAAAGTAAATTTCCTTCTTTCTGTGGAGTTTCTATAAAGGAACAGGAAAGAAAAAATAGTTTAAAATAACAGAAAAAAATGACTGAATTATCAAAAAAAAAAAGTTGAGGCTGCTGATGGACACGCTTCTTATTTGGAAATAATTGTAAGATTTTTTCCTTTAAATCACTAAATGTCACATTGACAGTGACTCTTGAGAAAGCAGAGCTTTGTTGGCTAATGCATTAGAAGTAAAACTGTGATGAAATGGACAAATGAATGGAATGGTGTCCTGAACTGATTTGGGTCTTGCTATATGCATTTCTGCACGAGAACTGGAGTGGCAGTGGCTGTAGTTAGCAATAAGTGCATTGGACAGAAGCTAATGTTGCTGCTATACTTAGGTTCTACCCTTTGAGTTTATAAGAGGTGATTGTTGCTTATTTATATCATGAATAGTGTATTAAATTAACTGACAGAATTAAAACCAAACCCAACAAGGAATAGAAATGCAATTCTTTTCTGTTGTAGAAATTAATCTGTGTATGTACAAATCCATCTGGATCCCCCCCTTCTTCCCTCCCCTCTTCTCCCCACCTCCCTCAGTAATTTTTGTTATTTGATCTTGTTTTAAATTTTTATTTAGCTTTAGTCAGGGTCCCTTGAAGGATGCACCAAACCTGATCTGTACCCCACATGCAGCCTGGTATAGTGAACAAGCCTCAATTGAGATGCGGGAAGAAGCAGCACGAGAGATCCGAAGAGCCATCACAGGTACTAACTCACCTCATTAGCTTCTTCACTGCTTATTTCTTTTTAACAACCTTTTTTCATTCTTCTGTCTTGAAACATGCTGAAAAGAACCAATCTTAGGTTTTGTTTACCACTTCCAATATTTGAAACATAGAAACTAGTAAATACCCACTAAGTTTTTCTCAAAACTGGAACAGATAATTTTGGAGGCAATTACAAAGAGAAGGCAGGCACTGCAAAATGAGTACTTTTTCCATATAACAGAAATGTACTTATATGTGCAAAATCCACTTTTTTTGTTGTTGCTTGTAAATATTACCCATTTGATGGGTTTGACTGCAAGTCATCCAAATATTGCTGGTTTTCCATAGGCTTTCCTCAATGCCCCCTTATACTTGTAATGAGTAGTTCTGTTTCCTTTATTTTTCTCTTTTTGGCACCTTTGTATTTTCCAAAGTTCATCTCAGTTTGTCTTGGAGGACAGTCTGGAATTTCAGTGCCTTTAAAGCTGTAATGTTCAGAGATAAAGCATCTAGAGCTTCACGCTGTTCCTGGCAATACTCATATCTCAACCACTCATTTTCTATGTCAAAACAAAGTTTTCAGTATTTTGTTGGGAGGGTACTCTTATTTTAGATGGTCCTCTCTTTAAAGAGGTCCTCTCTTTGCTAAAGACATCTGGCATTTTAAAGAGCAAATTCTCTTTGTTATATAACTGCCATGTAATTGTAAACTGTTCACATAAGAGAAAACAGTTATGTCTTGAACATGCACTGCTAATAAATAAAATGAGAAGAGTGAGCCATTTGGCATTGGTTTGAATCCCTTGTAGCCTAAAATAAAAGAAAGGATTTTCATACTGGAAAATGATTCATTAAGCACTAATGTTCTCTCTTTAGTAGGACTTTGCTGTTTCCCCCTTGGCAATATAGACTGAATGCTCTGCAGACATGAAGGGCCATCTGTGTCACCTTGAGAGTAGCTCAGTGCCAACACATTGCTCTGCTATACAAAAAGCCCTAGCAATAGCCTATAGAGAGGCTCAGCAATTTAGTTTTCGTTTATAGCTTGTGCAGAAAGAAAATTCTCCTCTGGATGGTGATTAAAGGCACCTCTTAAACTCCTGCTCTGAATTGCCCTTTACAGGACTATTTCTCTCTGGTTTAGAAGTAACTTGAAGAGTCCCTGGAATCTTTTGCTGGAATTGGTCCTTGTGCTTATACTCCAGAAGAACTCTAATAATCCATTCATTAAGTTGTTGTATAACTATTACCTGCTCTCAAATAGCTCTGGGAGCGATTGCACAAACCAGCATGCGATACCTACTTGGGGGATGACTGATGTGCACATAAGCATTAATAGGCTAAGATCTGAGTAAGAGACAGCTATACTGAGCTACTTTTATGTTAAATATTGTGCAATAGCCCAAACATATGCGCCTGGGCCAACAGACCTATGTTTTCTTATAGTGTGTGATTGTACTATCAGCGGTCTAAATCATTGATTTGTGTTGAAGCTGTCAGCAGTTCAGTGTTTGCACATGGTTTGTAGTAAGATCAAGCATTAGGGAGGTGAGAATGACATTGAATTGCAGTGAAACAAATGCAGGAAAGATACAGGAAGCATGGGATAAAGCTGGATATGTGAAAGCCACAGGGGAACACAAGGGGGGAGAGGCTGTAGAAGAGAAAGCTGATTGGGAAAAGGTGTACAATGAGGGCATGAAGGCTGTGACTACCATCTAGCTATAAAGATGTTAAGTGGTTCTGCTGTTCCCAAAAAGTCAGTGATGTTCTGATGTATAAAATAAAAACAGAGATTAAATACCTTTAAATATATTTTTGAACATCGAAATAGTCAAAGTACTAAATAAGGAGAACCACTGAAACCAGTAAAGGAAGAAATGGGAAGGTGAGCATGACGAGTGAAGAGATCATAATGAAAAAAGTTTAAAATACATAAATACTGTTTTGTAAGGGGAGGCTAATAGAACATGCCTACATAAGTTAGCAAAATGAAGAATGAGAGGGGCAAGGAGGAAGACATGATTGCAGTTTAAAAATATTTGAGAAGGATAAACATCAGAAGAAGAAAGATACCTTTTAAATTTATGAACAACTTTGGCAGATGCTTAAATGGATGAATGAAGAAGCCCTTTCGGCGTGTGCATGGGAGAAGTGGGAAGTTTTAGTGACACAAGGGCAAGTCGTGGATTAACAAGTATTTGATAGATCCACTAGACAAAAAGCAATTCTATGAAAAGGCTTTTTTACAGCCCCATTTTGGCCAGGCTGATGGATAGAAAGAACAGGCAAAGAGTAGTGAAGTCCTTAATCAGATTTCCAGTAGGAACTTGGAGACAAAAAGCCTGAATTCTTTAATGATGGAGCACAGTCAGCTTTTGAAGGTGTGTTGGAGTACTATTGCCAAGAGCAGCAGAGGTAGACTCAAACTCAGCTCTTTCTACCTCTCCGTGCACAAATATGCAGTAAGATAAAACTTTAGGAAGGCTACATTAAAACAGATGTCAGAAAAAACACAAGCTCCAATCGCTCTCATGTTGAATAGGTGGAAATATTCCTGTTGCCATGAAGAAAATGTCATTTTTTGCAGGGCTGGAGATAGTTCTGCAGAAGACAGTCAGAGGCTTGTCCAGTATGTGCTGAATCAGGTTGACAGATTTTCCAGTGTCTGTCTCTTAAAATGTCAGTTTTACTTCAGAGGGTAAGCAAAAGTTTTGAAGGAATAAAGAAGGGAGTTTTCTCGTCTATTTTAATTTTTTTTTTGTAGGAATAAAAGAAATAGCTGAGGATTAACACATTATAGTATATGAACATGAAGAGTAATTGAAATAAAAAGAGGAAGACCAGCAGGGCAGGAAAAAAGTGTCCGTCATATTCAGGTTTATGGCAAAATTCAATTCAGAATCCTACATTGTTCAATAAAGGCTGTTATTGCTGTTACAAGTGGAGGGAAAAGGAGGAAAATTAAATTAAAGACAGAGAGCAAGAAGCTACATTACTGAACTTGTTTGGCAGCCATACTCTCTATTCAGATTTTAGCTTCTTGGAAAGCAGGAATCTTGTTGATCAAGATTTTACTGAGACCCTGTACACAAAAGATAAAGAGAACCAGAGAAATAAACATTATGCACAGCATTTTAACCATTATTAACTAAGTCCCAGACAAAAGGGGACCAGTGAGGATCAAAAATAAGCTCTTCATATGATTTCATATATTGATTTAAATATAAAAAGATTTATAACTATTTTTAATATAGATACATTAAGAACATAAGGCATGCAATATGTGTGGTTGTTTTATTTCCTTTCCCTCTCCCTTGCTTCATCCCAGGTCGTATTCCAGACAGTCTGAAAAACTGTGTTAACAAAGATCATTTGACTGCAGCTACACATTGGGCCAGCATGGATCCCGCAGTTGTTCATCCAGAGCTTAACGGTGCTGCATACAGGTAAGCCTGCTGCAGGTGTAAAAGAAATACCTCCTTAATTCAAAGGTATGCATTCCAGAATAAATAAAAGACCTTCCTGTTAATAAATTAAGTGTTTTTGGATTAGGCCCCAGCTATGTTGTTTTCATAATTGTTGCACTCAGAGGAACAATCTTGCTTTGCTGGTTGAAGTCAGTCATGCAGTGCATAACTATGTTTCCTTTCCTTATCTTTTTTGTGTGGTTAGTAATATCTGAACAATATGCATTATTTTGTATATTCAACTAAAAGAATTCTGGTCTTCTCCGGCGAATGCAGTGGAAGTTTATATTCCTTTTGTTGAAGGTGATGATGCGGCAGGAGGTTACAGAAAGACTTCCAATAATAAACTATTGTTATGTGGTTTTGTGACCTCCAGACACATGAGAGAACAAATAACTCAGCACTGAATACAGTGGAATAGCCTGTGGTGGTTATGAAAATATGTTTAAAATAGTGTTTTCTAAATTACACATTTAATTTTTAAGCAAAAGCATTTGAAGGCTTGATCTATGTATTCTCAATCAACTGTGAAAATAGCTCTTAATTATTAATAGGAAAGGGCAATTTATTTAAGTCTAATATGTACGTTCCTTAGTTACTTTGCTTGAAAGTCTTTCTCTATCCCTTTATCTCTAGCAGCTGTTATAGCAGCAGATTTTTCCTAATAGAACAGCTTCACACAATTTTATTTATGAAAGACGTCTGCAATTTTTTATCTTCCAGTATAGGATTTACTCATAAGTAGGATGAAAGTGGCTGAGAACGCTACGAACAGCTGCTTCCCTCGCTGCCTTGAGGGGAAGGACAGTGCAGTCCTTCCATTATTTTTTTTTATGCCTCTTTGTCCTAATCTTTCCACTGTCCTCCTTTATACATCTTTCTTGTCTTTATCCTTCTTCAGGAGGGCTACTCCATACTCTTAAAAGATATAAGATCATTTTTTGGTGTGTGTTGCCCCCTATGAGGACCCAGCTGTGCAATGCTGAGAAGCGGAGGAAAGCTCTCATGTCCCAATGACTTCTAACAGTCTCATTAGGTAGTCATGGAGAGATGAGAGGGGGAGCATCACCACTCTCTGCCGTAATCTCTTTATCAGTAGCTGTAAGTGCACCAAGGGAAAAGAGTAACTTTGGTTTGATCAGCATGTATATATCTCACATTATTACAAGAAGTTTGTTTTTTGACAAAGTGCCCAAAGCCCTAAATATCTGAAGAAGGGTGTTTTTATTTGCTTCAATGAAAAGTTGAAGCATGTGTTCTCTTCAACACAGCATGTGGTTTCGTTGACTTCAGTGTGGAGTACGTGGGGCAGAGCTGAATGCAACTTAGCCTTAAAGGCAGGTTTTGCTGAACAGTGGGTAATAACTCCAACCCTGTCATGGCAGTTAGGAGCAGGGTTGCATGCCTAAATAAAATGCAGTTGTTTGTTCTCTTTTTGGGGGTCGCAAGTCCAGCAGAAGCAGGCTTCGCAGCAAAAAATGGATTTTAACTTAGGAATGCTTGGGGAGTTAATGATTTACAAGGTAAAGACCATATGTGTTTAATTTAAGCAGGATAAGCACAGAACTGAATGCCTTTTTTAGACATTGTTTTAGTCAGTTTTTTCAATAAAGAAAATTCATCGTAAATAAATTTTGATGACAGTTATTTTCAAATGCAAACTAAAACTCATTTGGGGAATTCTGAGGGAGAAGTTAGTCATACAACAAATATTACAAGCTTCTTTTTGGAGTGGTGATAGAATAGTGTTTGTGTGTGGGTGAAGGCAATTATTATTTCGTGCAGTATAAAATATGCGGAACTTGAAGCTCAGGCTTTATGAAGAATTTGGTTTCAGTAGCAGTGTTTGCTGATGCTTAATTCCTACCTGGATTAAGTACAAAATTTGAATTGATTGTTGAAAAAAATTTTTTCTGTCTTCTCTTTAGAATCCAAGATTACGTTCAACTGGCTGAGTTCTGGAGTCTTTCACAGGCAGTATGATTTTTCAGATGTGCTAATAACTGTATCATAGTCATGTAATTGCATTAGAAGATAAGACCTGGGATAATAATTTATATGTTAAAAAATGCAAATAGCTCTTTCAGTGAACTGAAACTAACGAGGTTATTTTATTCTGGATATATCATTTACTTGTATTTTGATGTAGGACAGAACTCTTAAATTATCAGATATTATCACAAGCAAAGAACATTGAACATTCATCAGCAGAATATAATCTAGATCTTATGAATATCATCGTATTCTGTGGAAAACAAAACCATTTACTATGTGCAATGCAAGACACCCTATCAACACAAAAGGTCGAGCAAACGGGACTTATCCCATGAGTAAAGATTAACGATATTCCTGGGAAGGAACTATTTATAATAGTCTTGGTGAAGCAGCATAATATACCCTGTTTTTGTGTTATTACTGTGTATTTGTTATCGAGCTGCCTGTTAAATACCCCCCTGCCATTTCCTGTGTCACAGAGCGTGCAGGTTATAGGCAAAGTGAAATTTGACAACCAGTAAACAGTCATCGTGCAATTTATAGACGTGTTGACATATCTTTCTGCCTTCTAACAGGTAGCAGATGAGAATATCCAGGTACTGAAGAGGTACTTGGATGACAATAGTTAGATGTTGGCAATTCAGGAGTTATTTCACATTGAGGTATTTCACTGGTGATTTTCAGACTCTGTAATGTAAGATAAAAGCATGCACTTAAATTTTTAAGCTCGTGGGACAGACTCACTTTCTTGAACAGAGCTTAACATAGTGAGTTCAAGGTGCCCCTGCAGTTTTAAAAAAACCGGGAGATTAACATAGAAATCAGAGTTGCCTTTCAGTTGTAATTAAGATGGCTACTGTATTTTTCTTCATAAATTAAGACTATGTGGGGGAAGGGGAAGGAAGAGTAAAAAGTAGCAGAGGAGGTATAATCAATCCATTTTCACAAAAATTTAATTCAGTGGACGTTTTACCTGGAAAACGTTCCAACTTACTGCTGCCAGAGGAGGATGATTGGGAGCACCTTTATTAAGTGCTGGAGGGAATGTATTTGCTGGATAAGAACTGAAAAGCAATAAATAGCAACTTAAAGGAAGGTTATGTAGGATAGAAATGCCCATGTGTAGAGGCTGTTGAGGTCATGTGCCTTCCTTTCGGAGATGTGATTTGAACGACACTGATGATTAAATTAAAAAGGGACAAAATAAGAAAAAAGAATGGCAAAATAGGGTGAGGAGAAGCAAAATGCAGCTTCTCTAGACGGCTACTGCCACTGTGTAGCTTTAGGACAAGAAAAGGATTTTGGATGTCAGCAAAAGTCTCAGAAGCCTGTGTCTGAGGAGAGGTGCTGGCAGGTAGAATCCCAATTATTGT
>JAOXNO010000033.1:47532079-47590783 GCA_028565335.1 Limnodromus scolopaceus | reverse complement strand
GGATTTTGGATGTCAGCAAAAGTCTCAGAAGCCTGTGTCTGAGGAGAGGTGCTGGCAGGTAGAATCCCAATTATTGTAACTTGGTGTCCAAAGGGAATGTTTTTATATACAGAAAGGGTATTTGGAGTCAAAGGAGAATTACAAATGTGTAGTTTGAACAGCTTAATGTGCTCATAAGGTAACTGTTAATGCTCCTGACCCAGCACCGTCCATTTTCAGGAGGGGAGGTTCTGACTTTTCTTCCTGAGGGAGATACAGTTGTAGGATTGGTGTTTTCCTTGATTTCTCACAACCCTGGTATGTTGATGCTCAGGGAATGTGTTCTTAGAAAGTAGAGATCCTGTGTTGGAAACAGTTGCTGTGTTGAGTTTTTAAATGTAAGTTTTTGTCATGTCGTGTTATGTTGGGGTTTTTTTGCAAAGTGCCTAGAGTAACAGATAAGCTGTTTCAAATTAAATTTGAGTAAGTGAAACAATACCCAGTCTGACAGTTTTTGTAGGAACTGAAGAAATTTGATTAATAAGATTCAAGTTGAAGTACTGAAACAAGCAACTAAATCCATTAGCAACTGCAAATTAATTCTAAGGAACCTCTCTGGAGAAGAAATTGGCTTAGGAAGCGCTGTAAATACGTGTACAACTGGGAGCAATGTTCTCTGGCCTACAGGTGGTGTGATCTTTCACATACTGGTTATCCATCCCAGATTACAGTTAGTGGTATGATCTGTAGGAATCTCCCCCACAATGACCAGGCCAGCGTATGATGTCTTCATGGTCCCTGTGCCATGTCAGGTAGCCATGCTGAGCCCCTCCGGCACAGTGTTTGCAAAAAGCAGTTTCTGTGATGGAAGAAAAAGGAACTAATAAATGTGCTCTCATCATGCTTTTTCCTTCTCTGAGTTTTGCATAGGTTCTGCACTAATTTTCTCTCAGTTTGAGGGAACTTAGGATGAGCAGCACAAACATGCATTACTTTAGAAAAGATGGTGCTGAAACAGGGTGAAATTCCCTGAGGCATTCAGTGTTGAACTGTGATGAGAAGAAAATCAACAGCAGAATAATGTGATATTTGAAAAAGCTTGACAAGGCTGCATGCAAGTGCCTTTTCCCCCATTTATTTCAATACTAGGGCAGGAAATGCCCCAGTGAGTGAGTGGGTAGCCTTATGGATAACGCTCTCACTAGGATGCTTGGGTGAGCAGGAGAGAGCAAGGGATGAGTATCCAGCTTTATGATGTTAACTGGCCAGCGTGAGAGAACTTGCAAATGGGTATTGAGGTATTTGGCTAAAAAGAAAACATATTTTAGTTAAAAGCGTTCTTGCGTAGCTGTTGTTTATATACAGCACTGTGAAGTACCAGTGTTCGTCGATTATATCTGAATCAGGTATCAAATATTACTGATTTCAATCAAATCTGGTTGAAACAGATTTGGAAGATTTATTTTAGCCCAATAATATCAGAGCCATCATAAAATCAGGCTGAATCAGGGAATGACTTTTTTGTTGAATTTGTAAAATATTTAGGCCTTGGTGTTCATCCAGATGGAGTAAGAAATCTTTAAAACCATCCATAGGTTTTTTGCGTTTGCATCTCCCTTTCTTGCAGTCTGCCTTAAGCATTTGTCCTCTGTATAACTAACTAGTGCTGGTTCTCTTTCAGCCAAGTACAGTGGCAAGTTTGATGCTGAAAAAGTTACTCAGGTGCAATAAGCTTGAATTTGTCTCTTAAGAGTGTGGTAGGTATGATTGCTCTTTTGGAGGGCTACCAGAAAGCTACAACTGAAGGATTAGCTTAAAGAAATACTTTTTCAAACCACAACAGTGAAACTTTAAAATTTCTACATGAAAGATAAAAAAAATCCCTGAAGGTCAACTTGAAGAAAAGTCTAAGAGGACAGATACATATTGTGCAGACCTGGCCTGAGTTGCTTCTTGTTGAGATGTACTTTGAGAGGGGCAATCCTTCCAGGTTGGTTCCATTGCTGTGCTGTCACTCATGCTGTTTAATGTGAAATCTGAATAAACAGTCTAGGAAACCTTTATTTCTCATTGGGGTAAAACACAGCATCTTTTGCCTTATTTAGCATCTGCATATGGTATCTCACCTGGAGCTCAACCAATTCTTTTTCTCACTGGTCTGAAAATGAGAAGCATGTCTGTGGGTCTAGAAGGAGGCAAGGTGGGCTTTCTAGTCAGTCGTCTCTTGGTTTTAACGTATGTTCTTGTTTCCTTCTCTCAGCAGGTATCCCCCAGGCGTTGTAAGCGTGGCTTCAACCGGCATACCTGCAGCAGTAGAAGGAATAGTCCCCAACCCTATGTCTTTATCACATGGCCTCCCTGCTGTAGCCCACCCGCCCCATGCTCCTTCCCCCGGCCAAACTGTCAAACCAGAAGCTGATAGAGACCACCCAAGCGACCAATTGTAGCCTACGAAAACAGCATTCCCAGCATCGGAGATTTCAGCTTCAGCGCGTGGAAAACAAACAAACAAAACAAAACAAAACCCTGGATTTTGATTAAAGGCAAAACCATGAACTTACAGGAGGAGACGATTATTGTTTTAGAAACTGGTCCAATATACAGTATAAAAGGAAAAGGTGGGAGACAAAAAGAAGATTTGGAAACATTTTTTCCTCCGTATAAATTGTAGTTTGTCCCTGTCCAGTGGACTGATTCACTGTTTCTGTGTCCTATGGGTTCTTTGTTAAGCAAGAGAAGTTAGTAGTTAATTATATCATGAATGTACTTGTCTGTGTACAGTTTTTAGAACATTAAAAAGGGTTTGTTTGCTTAGCTGTCAACAAGGAAAAACATAAGGGAGGCATTCAACAAACCAGTTTTGAGATTAAAAATCTTTTCTTTTATATTTTAAAACATGCCGAAAAATGAGGCAGTTGGCAAACTTCTCAGGACAATGAATTTTTCCCATTTTTCTTTCTACGCCACACAGTGCATTGTTTTTTCTACCTGCTTGTCTTATTTTTTAGAATAATTTAGTAAACAAAAGAAAAACAGTTTCTCCTAATTTTGGCATGAATTCCCTTATTTCAAAATGAAGACAACCTTGCAAAGAGATTTTGAGGAAAAAAAAGGTTTTGTATAAACAAGCATTGTGCTTTTTGTCACCAGTTAAAGTATATATTATTGGTGGTATGCGAAAAAGGCACTAGACTACTGAAAAGTAGCAGCATTTCATTGCCTACATTGATTCCTTCCTGGTAATGTGGTAGGCTAGCAATATTTTTGGTTAAAATCATGTTTGTGACTGTAACCATTTGTATGAATTATTTTAAAGAAATAAAAATCCCAGACAAATATCATATGTGTAAAAATTTTTATTTCTAGTAACTGTTTATTCAACTTTTATTAGGTTTCTTAGCTGTAATTTTTAAACAGATGCTGTCAAGTATTTCATTTCTAGCTTTACTTTGCTCTCTGTTGTTTGTAATACTGTCTTGGAAGCTTGAAAAATAAAAAAAAAAAATAATTCTTTCCATGCCATTTTTCCCTTTACATTTCGTAAATGTTGATCTTTTTTCCTGTGTTTCTAATGGAGTTTGAAATTAAGATGGATTTTGATTTGTACACCGGCATCATCAGCTACAATATGGTAACAGCATTTATGCCACCGCTGTGGGCAGAGCAGAGGAGGTACAACAGCAACACAACAATAATAATAATAATAAACATCTTTTGCCGAAGTCCAACATGAGAAGTGTCCATTGTTTTATTTGCTTTTGTGGTGCTGGAAGCTTGCAGCTGGAAGTAATCGCATTTGCTATATTGGAGGAGTTTGTTTCCTGGAACATGGGCAGAAGTGTGTTTTAGGCAGATTGGATTTCAGCTGGGAGCTGGCTTGGCCTTTCCTGTGCCCCTGGATGAGACGTCCTTCATCCCTGCACAGTTCAAACAAGCACGAGAAAAGTTTAGCTGCTGAAGGGAAGAAAGAAAAGAAGGAAATCCAGGGGAGGCAGAAGTGAACCTGGACACAACCCTCCCGGGTAGCCTCTTGTCTGTTTGTTCACTGTTAATCTGAACTGGTAACTCTGCACCTAAGGTTAGTGAGCTGGTTTTATGGGATCTGGGAAAAGCTGCTGTCACCCGCTCCTGTGAGTCTGGAGGGCAGCCTCCGCTCCTCTCAGGAAAATGTTGGGAGGCTGCAAATCAAGAAAGATCAAAACTTGCAGGTCTCTACCCAAGGAGCACTATATAAAGTGAAATTTTATCTCCATGGAAGAGAGTGGAGGAAGGTTTGAACCTTTAGAGCCAAAAATAAGATCCATTACAATTTATTTGATGGTAAATCCATTCCTGTTCCCTCCATGAAACGTAACAGAAAGCAGCCTTAAAGTTGCAAGTTTATCCCGGTAAAGACGTTTCTAGCAGATTTGTGGCTGAAAACTTGCAAAAAACACAAACGTGGTTGAAGTAGGATTTCATGTTTCATTGATAATTCATGTTTTAAGATGCTTCTTTGTCAGGCTGAAGATGCTGCTTTAACGTATGTAAAACAAACGTCTAACATCTGGCTGCAAAGAATCGCTGACAGTCTCATCTGCCACCAGATTTCCTGAGGAAAACTAAGACGGGGTTTTTTTGTGGTTTTTTTTTTTGCTTGTTTGTTTTGTTTGTTTTTTCCTTCTCTTGCATCGGTTTGGAGGTGGCTTATGTAAGTCAGCCTTGTTTCCAGCAAATCGATAAATTGATTAACACCGCTGCCTTCATTTCTAGTTCATTACGTGCACTTCTCAGGCTCGGTTCTCGATGCTTGCTGTCCTTCAGCTGCGTGTTTTCGGGGCGTCATCCCTGCTTGCTCAGGCACAGCCTTTTCCAGCGTCTGAGCCTGAGATACCGCGCTGAGGGCTGCGACAGGGCATGGCCACTGTGGTGACAACGTGCTCGATTTATTACTCTGGTGCTTGAAATGTATCCGCCAGTCTGGCTGCTGGAGAGTAGTCCCGGTTCCCGCTTCTCTTGGAGCAGAAAAGAAAAGCCACCCCGCAAGCGACACAACGGATGGGTGCCGACTTCTGGGTTGTGGTCTGAAAAGGTGAATTAAAAAATGAAAAGGGGGGGAAAAAAAAAAAAAGGCTTGGAGTAAATGGGTAATTGGAAAAGTGAGCCATAATAAAGAAGGGCTGTTGTGCCAGACTAACCTTATAACTTTTACGTCTGCTTTTGTTGGGTAGTGGAAATGTGATTAGATTTCCTCTGTCTGGTAAAGGATGTGCTAAATAAAGTTTAGACAGAAGATGCAGTTAGTGGGAAAATATAAAGCGGGGAAGGCGGTGGCAGAAGAGGGCCACAGGAGATGACCTGAGGCGGTGTTGGAAGGTGAAAGAGGAGGCAATCGAAGCGCCTGCCTCAGTCATAGCTTTTATTGTTGTCGTTTGAACTAAGGGTCTTGGCCGAGAAGGAGGCCAACTGCTGAAACTGCTGCTGGCTCAAAGGTTGTAGGCGTCACCAGTGCGCAGGAGGCTCTGGATCCTGCACCAGAATTTGAGGTGTGAAGGAATGGGCCGTTGGAAGCAGAAAGATGCCAGTTGTGCAAACGCGAAGGCAGGTAGTTCCAAGCCAAAACAAAGACTCGCCAGAAAAAGGAGCCATAAGTGATTTCCCGTGGTAGGACTGTTGATTGTCGCGGTGGGGGAGCTGCGGGAAGGAGCAGTATGATGGCAGATGTATCCAGCAGTGCAGTGTTTTTGGTGGGATGAGAAGGGATCAGAGGTGCTGCGCAGGACATGGGGCGTTGGATCCGTAGTTTTGGTCATGCATGTTCTAAAGGGCAGGCTCGAGCTGAAGTCATGGCAAAGACCAGCTCTCAAAATGACTGAAGGAGCTTATCGTATGAGACAAAATTAGAGTAACTTGGCTTTTTCATCTTAAGGTTGAGTTGGGGAAATGACTATGAACAGTAAATGCTGAGGAGGAAGGAGAAATGTTAAAGAAATGCTGGTATATGAACAGACGGGGGTAAATGGGGGATTAGGAAAAGGTCCCTGTCAGCAGGGAGGTCCTGGGACAGGTTTCCAGTTGGAGTTACTGAGAGTCAGTCCTGAAGTCCCTGCAGCTTGGGCTGGGGCTTTTGTTCTGTTTTTGTGTTTGGGGTTTTGTTGGGTGTTGGTTTGTTGGGGTTTTTTTATAACTTTGATTTTACAATCCAAAATGTGAGAACATTGTTTAAAGGTCATACAAGGTTGCTACCGCACCAACAACTAGAGGCCTTTTCCATTCAGGGTAAAACACTTCAGCTTCCTTTATAACAAGCCTCGAGGCTTTTTCCTTTAGTGTGTTGTTTTGGTTTTGGTTTTTTTTTTTTGAGAAAATGCCTTATTATTTTCCTGTTCAGCCTTCCACCTCGAATGATTAAGGCTGCCTTTCCAAATGACTGTGACAGCTGTAGTCTGGCTGTTACCAGCTTGCTCCTTGCCTCAGACCGAAGGGTTTTCGTCTCCTTTTGTTTAATCTCAGTGGATGCTTCAATATTGTTGGTTGTTCTCCTTGAAAGAGAAGGCAGCACTGCAACTATTTCCATTTTTTTTTCAGTTCACTTCAACCTTTCTGCCTTTTCCAAATTGAAAAAAAAAAAAAGTCATTGATTTTAAGGGCAGCGAGTAATACTAGATTGTTTTCTCTGGCCACTTTAGTAAAGCTGTTAAATGTGATAAGCGTCTTCGTTAAACCTGATACCCTGTTTTGACTTAGGTAAATCTTTCAGAAGATTTCTGGTCCTTACATTAAAATGTTAAGTGATTGGGTTTTTGCTATTTTCTTTGATAGTTTGTTTAAATCGGGGATAACTATCACTATAACTTCTAATCTGCTTTATTTAATTTGGCTCTCCCTGCCTGTAAATTCCAGTTATTGTTTCATGTTGAACATGAGGTCATGTAGGCTGACTTGAATTTAGTGAGCATGTCACATTTTAGTCCATTTGCCTTTCTTCTGAGGTCAGTGACACATCTTCCAGGAAGACCAAACTGTATTATTCATCTGTTTTCTTTTCCATTTGTTTTCATTATACTGTACATGCTTTCCTTTGTGGCTTGGTATTTTTGTCCTTTTGAATGACATAGTCCAATATGGTTTTCTGCAGATGAAATTACAGGATTTCTGATCTTCTCTGAGACTTTCAGCTATTGTCTTCTTGCTTCCATTGACTTTCAGATTTCCTTGGTAAACTATTTTTCTGTGAAGTCAAAAGTGCTTGAAGAACTTGATTAATCCTCTTCTCCATCTTCAAATTGCATTTGTCGAGGTGTCACCTCGTTAGTTGCAAAAGCTCCATGTTGAGCAGGTGCTCACGCGGTGGTCCCGCTCTCATAGTCCAAGTGCTCGCTCTAATCCCACTGT
The DNA here is from genome assembly GCA_028565335.1 of Limnodromus scolopaceus. Lineage (NCBI taxonomy): Eukaryota > Metazoa > Chordata > Aves > Charadriiformes > Scolopacidae > Limnodromus > Limnodromus scolopaceus. The sequence goes on along the minus strand of JAOXNO010000033.1, from coordinate 47,583,430 downwards.
CTGCCCCGGCTGTGTGTCTGCCTCTTGCAGAGCGCGCTGTAGCTGGGTCTCATACCTTGTATCAGGCTGTTTGTCCCTCAACATCTGCCTCCTGTCCTTCTTCCTCATTTCTTTCTAGCATTCAGGGGACCCGAAATGTTACTTTTAGAATTATTCTCTTTTTTAGAAAAAGCATCATTTTGGTCAGTTGTACTTTTCATCTGTGAGTTCCAGCTTGACACAGACCAGTTGTTTTCCAGCTCTTTCTTTGGCTGACCTCCATGCATGCTACCTTGCTAAACCCATATCCAAAATTCAATTTTTTTGTTTATGTCCAGTTTTGGACTTGGTCTTTTTTTTATGTAGTTCCTCATCTGGACTTTCCTTCCTACATTCTGGAGGAACTGTTCTCTACTACAGAAGCAATTATGGCTCTTCAAATCTAGTCTCAGCACTTATCTCTGCTTATACGTTTCTGCTCCTAGCCAAAACAGAGTGTATTCTTGAAGGAGCATTGTTTGTCTTTGGGGGGGTTGTGACACTAGTCTGTTTGTGGTGATCTTGACATAAAGTATGTCCTTGGGATGATTAGAGGCAGTTGAGGCGTTTCCAAGTTGATGTAGATCATTCTCTGGGCATGCCAATCCGTTGAAGACATTTGTTACTTGCAGAGTCTTTAACTACACATCTATCCCCCTTCTTTCATGTGCTGCCTAAAAAGGACAAGCGGTTGCTGGCTGGAAGTTGATTATCTGCTCAAGACGTAAAGTAAGGAAGTTTAAAAACAATACATTTAAGTACTGGAATATGTTATGAGTTGCAAATATTTAAAGTAATAAAAAGGAGCAGAATTATTAACTTAAATTGCCATAAGAGCCTTTCTACGTATCAAATTCAGTGTATTAGAGGTAGACAATGACATGCCCGCGTGAGAGTGCTGTTTCTTCATCTCTGCTGTGAGAGCAGAGTCCTTGTATAGTCTGGGAAAAGCTTATGGAGCTGGTCGTCTCTGGATGAACCCTAGGAGTTAGGGCAGCAAATCAACATCTAAAAATAAATCTCCTGAAGAGCTGATATCTCAGTCTTGTGTTTCTGAAGACCTCCAGCCATTTTCAAAATGTCCCAGCCGATGCAGTGGACTGAATTCTCAAACCAGTTGCCTCTAACACAGCTGTCAGCTCCGCAGCGTATTCCCTTTCCCGGGAGCTCAGGAAGCAGCGGTACTTGCTCTCCAGCACACCTAAAAGCATCACAGTAAATCTCATTTAGTTCTTTGTTGCTGTTTAGTAGGATTTCAGTTAGGCCTTCATGTAAAGAAAGTTAAGCCCGTGTCGAATTTTACTGTTCTCAAACCACAACAGAAAGAGAGTCTGCTTTTGGTGTTTTCCAGTAACATATTTACTGTTAACAGCAGCAGCAGTTTTCATATTAAAACGGAGACAGGGGACTTCCAACTTCTTTTTGCTCTGGGTTTTCGGTTATTTTGCTGTTTGCTTGCCCATGTTTTTTAAAGGCCTAGCGAATGTGAGATGTGTTTGTCACATTATGAAGTTATGGTGATAGATTTGTTTTTATCTCTTAAGTTACAGCCATACCTAATTAGTTCCAAGGCCATCACTTTCCATTCCAAGCGTGGAGTGGAAACCCTGTCCTTTGAAATAGATTACTGGAATTGGAGGTTTTCAAGAATTCATGTTCTCAACAGCTCTTTTTTCTTTTTTCCTTTTCTTTTTATCTCTTTTCCTTTTTCTTTTTATCTTTTTCCTTTTATCTTTTTTCCGTTTCTTTTGTTCTTTTTCTTTTCCTCCTGCAGACCAGCCATTTTAAGCACAGGATACAGCCCTGGTACTGCAAGAAGCACAGGTAAGAGAAGAAAAATCTCCACTGTGAGCCAAAGCTCATTTTTAGAGGTTTTCAGCTCTGTAAATTCAAAGGGTAGAGGCCCATTTTTGCATCATGGAACTAGCAGTTAAGATTGATCCCATTTCACAGAAAAATAGAGGTCTTCATTCTGTTGAAAAAGCAATATCAAATTGTGACACCATGGACTGCGGCACACGTTCCACATGAATTTTCATATGCATCCTAGAGCAAAATGTGTCATTCCAGGCTCTGGGACCAAACCTCACCATTTGGAGAACTTTGTTCACTTGTTATGTCCAGTGCCTGCTGGAAGCAGTAGATGTTGCTGAGATTCCCAAAGTATTTTAGTTTCCAACTGCAGTTAATTGCCGATGCAGCTGCCAGTGACTCCCAGTAGTTTGTGATGTGTTTGTGAAAGACAGCTGAGCTCACATCTACGCAGACAGCACAGGTTTTCCTTTGAAAAGGCTGTTGAGGAGCCGTGAGAGGGTGGCAGTTCTTAAATCTAGATTCATCTGTGGGGGCTCCCTCTTCTGCTTGTCTTTGGTGACCTAAGTGAATGCTTAAGAGGAATAGTCCTCACGTAAATAGTTTTTCCAAGGAAGTGCCTGAAGTTACAGTAGAATAAGCCAGGGGCAGTCCCTGCAGATCGAGTGTGTGTGTGTTGTAAACTTCTCATGGCAGTGAATCTAATTTTCTGATTTCGAAGTGGCTTCATTACTTAGGAAATGTACACCATAGAAATGAAATGCCGTTCAGAAGAGGTACCTCCCTGTACTGCTTCTTACCTCCTCTGTCTCCAGATACCTACAGCCCACTGCAGATCCATCCCCAGAAGACACAGGAGGGTGAAACTTCTCCAATCTATGGTGCTGTTTCTGAAAAACAAGCTGAACTGCTTCTGTAATCCGCATCTGATCATTCACCTCCAATATGTATTACTGTGAGGTTTAAAACAAAATGCTGGAAATTATCTTAAACAGATGCTTCATCTCAGCTCCTTCAGCCTCTGAAATCCCTTTGGGGAGGTAGATTCTTGGATAGAAAGGGTGATGTTTTGTTGTTTGTGATATGTTAATTTTTTTAAATTATTTTTTAGTACATTTATTCCAGGGGCCTGGACTTTCAGAAATGCTGTGTCTGCTCAGCCTGGGCAGGGAAAGTTTGCCAGCTGCAGCTTTCATCTGGTTGAACGTGTCAGGGGATAGAAATTGCGGTCTGACCCTTGCGGTAAGTTAAATATATGAAAATCTAATAAAAGAATGCAATGTAATAATGCGCTTTCCCATCTGACGAGCTGGAGCTTGTGGAGGTGCCGAGTGGCAGCTGCTGCGGTACCAACCCAAACCTTTGGCTTCAGTGAGACAAATGATCTAAGCTTGTTTCATGCCAACCTCTGCCTTTTACAATAGGAACAAAGTCAAATGCTGAACTGCTGTTTTCTCAAATTCCCTTCTCAGAAATCCCTTGCTGCTCGCTCTTTCAAACCAGGGCTCTATGCTGGCTCTGGAGCACCCGGGCTGTGATACATGAACTTTTCTACTGATTTCTCTGCTAAATTTAAGAACTACAGGTGATGCGGTTTGTGATTGTTACATATGCTATATTTTTTTTAATTGCTTTTATCTCCTCCTGCTATTTTCCTCCAAGATCTGGGAGCTGATGGACACTTTGGATGACAAAGGCACCAAAATACCGACGATCTCTCTGCAATAGCCACTAGGTGGCAAAACAGGCACTTTGTGCATCAAAACCGCATAGGGAAACTTCCCTTAAAACAGCTTTCCCTGCAACTGTTCTAAGTCGCCTCTATAAATACTATTTTTTATAAGCTATTATGGCATATTTAGATACTGCACATGGAGAATCTTCGCTCTAAAGGTCTGTAAATGCTCCCATTCCTAATTATGTATTGGCCGTTCAGGTTTTAAGCCTGCTCAGAGCATTTCAGCAGCAGAATTTTTCATCGTATCACAGAGTTTGAAGAGGACAACGTATTAAACAGCCTGATGAGACTGTAAACAAAGCTGTGTCAGTCCTGGCTCACCTGTGAATCCCAGTTCAGGTGTTGTTTCCCTTCTTAACATCTTAAAGAGCTGGGACCTGTTCAGGATAGTGGCTCTGTAAGTATTTTTGTTATCTTTATAAACATGTAAATGAATATTTGAAGATAGTCCCTGCTCCAAATATTTTACAGGCACAAGTATGAAGACTCGTTAAAAAACAGAGGGGAAACATAGACAGCCGAGGCATTTTCTAAAGTCTGGGCACGTATTATGCTGTTTGTTATCCTGCCTCTATGAGATTTTCTCCTCTGTGGAATACGTCCTTGTGCTTTTGCCTACTGGAGATGTCTCAAGTTACAGATTTCCATCATGGTCTGTTTTTTTTGTTTTCTCAATAGCTTTCAGGGGCCCTCACAGGGAAGTTTCCAGCTCCCTCTCTATGATGACAGCAGAGCTCTTGGCTGGCTCCTTTCAGACAACTTTCACTCACTCATCCAAGTCTGTCCTGCCCTTGTTGTCCTGTTCCCTAACAATATTGCTTGCAGCCATGCACCTTACTGTTCTGCTGATCATACCTTTTTTGGGTAGTGATACCTCTTCTTCATAGATGCTGGGATGTGAAACTCACCCACCACACACCTAGGTCCTGTGGTGGCCCTTCAGTGACATGTTCATTCCCTCTCCCTCAGCAAAGGTTTTGCTTGGAAGAGTAGTGAACTTGTTCTGCCTCAAAACTATGATCTAAAGTGTCATGTTTTAGAACGTGGTGGGAATCTCATATTCTGGAACAATGAGAAACATGAGCAGAATTAGATTTCCCCTGCTTCTCCCTGTCTCTGCAGACCGGATATTAAGATGATTCTACGTGTTAAGATTAAGTGTAATAAGAATGGCAATAGGTTAGGTCTAAGCAGAAACAGTGGACATAAAAGCAGATTTTTGACCGGTTATTTATTAATGGAGCATTGGTCTTCTGAGTGGAAGGTGATGTGTAATGCTATGGAAAATAGAGAATAATGCTTGTCACTTAGGATTGTGATATTTGTGTGGCCACGCTGAGGTTTCACAAAATATTGGAAATCTGGAGTTTGCTAACTTTTAAGTACTTCACTTCAGAATCTTAGTGCTGACATTCTAATATTAGTATTCATAATTTCATTTTTAGTCCTTGTGCCTTTGAGGAGTTCTGGCTATTTTACTCGTGTGATGGATCGGGTGAAGGTGAGTCTCCATTGCCACTGTCCAGAGGCCGGAGGCTTCATTGCAGGTGGGAGGAGAGCTGCAGGTCTGAAAGATGGGGCTGAGCACTACCCCCTGATTTCTGAACAAAAAGCCCAGGGTGCTCAGAGCTCAGTGTAGGCTGGCCACCATCATCCCTTGGAAGCCTGCTCAGGTTGGGTCCAGTGCTACCAGGTCCTGTTTCCATGTGCTGCAGCAGAGGCTGCAGTTCCAGTGCTGGAATCAGGCACTTTCCATAGGCAATCTGAGTATGACTCACTGCGTGATAAGAAAAAACAAATATCCCCAGGCCTTTCTTGTGACATGTTTTCAGCCATAAAAGCTGACTTCCTGCGATGTCCTTCAGTTTGCAATAATTTGCTATGAGGCAAAAGCAAAAAAAAAAAAAAAGCTGATAATGGAGTAACAACATATTTTCCAAGAATGTTAAATATATAAAAATGATGCTGGAATTACAACAGATTGACAACATGTATTTTTTCTTTGATAGACATGAGAAACATGAATAGCCATGAAATATAACCTGGTGGTCCCAGTTTACAGCAAGGGTAATGTATTTGTTATTTATAAAGGGTTAATCAATGATTAACAGGCATTACAATTAATGGTTAATTGATTGTTGTAGACTTAGTTCACACATGGCTTGCAGCTATCTGTAACATTGCATTCATGGTATAATGTATTTATAGCAGTTATTAATCATGCACTAGTGTTTTTTAAATGTTCTCATTTTATTAGGTGTAACCAAATTTTCAATCACACATCAGTGAACTTAGCACTTAGCATCACGTTTTCAAAAGAGAAAATATGAGAAAACAGTTAACTTGGCCTTGATTTGTTTAATGTGAGGAAACCATCAGCCACATAAATTGGAGGCGCTACCATATTATGAAAGCAATTTTAGGTAAAACATGCCATTTATGGAGGAAGCACACTTAAAGATTTTTGTAATTACAAATATTTGTACTGTTAAGTGAATTGCATTAAAGTATTCGTTGTTGTTGCTTTATTTCCCTGGAGGACTTTTCTGTAGCGGGAGCTTTGTTACACTGATAAATGTGCCTGAAAGCTTTATAATGTACTGATGCATTGTAATGATAAATAGATCTGGTTAAGTAGTAAAGCTCAAACACACAATTAAACAGCCTGTAATATACATCTTGCTGAGCAAGGGAAAACAATAGTGGAATCAGTAAAGATGAATAGAAATGGTTTTATTGAACTAAGCAAAAAAATATCTTCTTATCCTTACAAAATGAGGAAATCTGGCCTGCTACTTGCATGAACAGACTTATAAAGTGCTTAATCAAATATAAAATACCTTTAAGATGTTCAGCATTTATAATCAACGGACAGGGCTTTCTCCGGCCGCTCGGAGTAATAGAGATGTGCAACAAACCAGAGGTTAAGCAAATCATCGCAGCGTGGGACGGCTGAGAGAGGAGCCTGGGCACAGCAGGCAGGGCTTCGCAGGTCTGACGCAGCAGTAAAATTAATAAAAACATGTTGCACTTGACAAAAAGATGAGAATTAAATATTGGCAGCACCTGCTTCCATTGTCCGAAATGCCCTCTCCTAGAACCTTTCCCAGCAGGGAGGCTGGTTCACACTTGGCAAGGCCATGGAGGTTTCACACTTCTTAATGCCTTTTGCTCTTCCAAATAGCAGGAGAAAATGTGATTCAGAAGGAGCAGGCTGGAAGAACATGCATTACTTGAGAGTCACAAAAATAAACCTTTAACATAAAGGCACAAGGGGAACTTTCATTCAGAAAACAAAGCAACCTGTGTACCTGTGCAACCTGCTTGCAGGTTATCCTTGTCCATTCCAATTTTCAATTACTCTGAAGGGTGTTTTAAGTGAATTTCCGTTGCAGGGGTACCCATAGCCAAGTCAGCGCAATAGGAATTTCATAGCTCATTGTACAGATGCTATGGAGAAATAACTCCTAGAGGAATTAGAATTAGGCAGGATATAACAGCCAGAAGAAATACTAATTCTCCTGGATCGACTTTATGTGAGCTCCTACCCTACACAGTGCTTTGCCCACCTGGAATAGCATAAGCCGTTTAGATTCCTTTGCAATGTCTGGGTATTAGCAAAACTCAGGGGAGAGACCAAATCCTGCTTCACTGATGCCAACAGCCAGAACTCTTAAGCCTTGTGCACACTGGCTAATTATCGTGTAACATTCCCCTGATGCTCACCAAGTTCTGCTATACCACCAGGAACCACCTAGTAGACAAAAAGCATCTGCTCGTGACGTGGACTGCTCCAAACGTGTTTCCCAGGGATGTACAGCATGATATGTTCCAGCCAGAAAACCTGTTATTTCTAATTTACCGTGTGCTGCTAACTACTAAAAGCTTTGCACAGCCTCCAGGAAGTCAGGCTTATTTAATGAGAACCAGGGGAGTAGTAAACGCTTCCAACTTCTGGAGTTTAAGCGAAAAAGGAGTGGATGGGAAGGTGGTGTGTCCTCCATGCATCTGGCTTCTCGAAACCTGAGCTACAGGTGCTGCTCAGCTCAAAGAGCCGTATAGGAGTTCTCAGGAATATACAACGTATTAGAGCTGGTTTCTTCTTTGTAAGAATACTTATTTTTGCCCCAAGAACTGCATGTTACTCCACAAAGATATTTAGATGTCTAAAGGCCACTTAGGCATCTAAATACCTTTATAGATCTGGGCTTCAGTCCTAATTGTGTTGCTACAGTCCACAATGTCACTGGTTTTGCACGGCAGGCACCAGATCGGAATTGACTGCGGAGAGAAGCACAGCCCGGCAGCCACTGGGTTTGATTTAATTGGGTTGAGCTGGTTTATGGTCCCTCGATATACGTATTTTTTTTTTCCTCGTTGAAAAACAATGTGTCTGCCAAGGCCGGAGCGAAAGCGGGAGCTGTCTGGAGGTGAAATTGCAGACTGACGGGGACAACCCTGCTCGATGGGAAGCAGACTCCGAAGGGTTTTGCGATGTCTGTCGGTTTATGCCATCTCTTCCTCACAGAGTTTGCAGTCCAAAGATTATTTTGGATGCTTGCCTACTCCCAGAAGCTCTGCGTGCCCGGAACAATTTCAGCTCTGCGTTAAGACAATAATTATAATCAAATCTCATGCTCCGCTGCCTCGGCCAGTCACCTCCATGGAGCAGATGGGAAGGGGGCTCAGATCAGCCAGGGTTTTCCCTCCCAGTGCACAACTGGTCTGTTATCTTCAGAAAGGACTCTTGGTTTTCCCTTTGGCTCCCCCTTACTTCTCTCATGGCATCAGGGACAGGCTGCAGCTGGAAAACTGTGGACAGGGTTGGAAATGTGGGGACGGAGGAAGTTACTGTGTCTGCCTCCTGCCTGCTGCTCCCTGTTCACACAACCCAGCTGCGGAGAAAACCAGGCTGGGAGCAGGCAGGCAAAGGAAACTGGTTTTTTGGTAGTCCCTCCTGCATCTGCTGACTCTCAGTGTCAGGTCCGAGACCCACCTCTAAGTCCAGCCTGGTTGATTAGACCACGTCCTACGCTGCCAGAAAGCTTAGGCCAGTTGACAGAAGACTAATCGTTGACCTGCAAATAGGTGTTGTGCTGTCCTGCCGTGGCCGACGTGGCCATGAGCATGCGTGGAAGTGGCTGCTGGTGTTGGCAGTGCCATGCTGAACTGGTTAATTACCTCGTACGGCTTAAACACAGGGGCAGTCGTGGGTTGTGAGTTCACCGTTTTGGAAGGCCATCCCTCAACCCATCCATTCCTCCAGCTTCCTCTGCAAGTCAGGATTAAGCCTCTCCTTTTGGATGGTCCCTCTCTGCTTTGTCAACTCAGTCTAGAGCAGAAGGGCACCTGCTCAGCTCTGGTGTCATTTCGACCCTCCAAATGATGTGTTAGGTCTCCAGAAAATTACAGATTGAGGAAAGAAGTATCTTTGGGAAAATTTTACTGGAATGGGGACAAAGCTGCTGAATTGACTGGGTGTCTGTTTTAAAACACACACCTCCAGTGTATGTTGGGTGGCTTTCATTAGCAACCCAGCCAGTGCTGTGTCACTGGTGTGTACTGGTTGCTGAAACGCTTGAGATGGAGGAGCACCCCGCAACCCCCCTGTGCGTTTGAGTTCCACGCAACACTCCTAAAACAGGCTGGGAGTGAGGAGCCACTGGTTACCAGTGCTGGTCAGAGCCAGGTAGGATAATTCAGCTCGTTTGCTGAGCCCATGGTCTGGGATTGCTGGGTGCTCGCAGGGAACTCATGACACTGCCTTAGGACTTGTATGTTCTTTCATCCCCTTGATGAAATGTTCCAGGGATTTAATGTTTTATTTTATTTTCAGCAATGGATGATGATGTCTCCTTCGTATGGTAGCTCTTCTATAATTTTTTCTTCCATTTTGGCTTATTAGAACAGGAAATTGCATGTAAATGCTACAGGAATAGCTGCCGAATGTTTAAATTTTTAGTGCTCTTTCATGCTGCATCTTTAGTAGTCACCAATACTCTTTTTTTCGCTCTGTTTTTTTAAAGGCCAATGAGGCTGATTGTGCCTTTCTGCATTACATTGGTTACAGAGGTTGTTACTGCATCCTGTCATACCCTGTGACTAATATTAATGTTTGTTCTCTCAAAAGTAATTGCAATGATTGTTGTTAAAAAAAACCAAGTTCTGTGCAGACTCTTTTCCCAGATTGGGGATCTTTAGGGTTGGAATCAGCCCCTCCAAATTTATGATGGTGTTTTAGATCTGGATCCTCACCTTATTTACATGGCTATCTGATTCACAAAAGTGAATCAGACCCTTGGGGACTACTTAAGAAATGCTCTGTGTTTACAGGAAAGGGGCAGGCAGCACCCACACGACTACAGAGAACTGTATTTATCCACTCAAAAGCCCTGACTTGGCAAAGTCTTTGCAGACTTTGCAAGACCTTCAGTGGTAAGCTTCCTTTTTACAAATCCAAAGAATCTCCTGCCCACCACAATGCCCAGCCACCAAGGTGATCTCCTCGCTCCCAGCTGTCTTCACATCACTCAGGTGGCACCCTGCAGTCCCAAAGAGGTGGCCAGTGAGCTGTGCCCCAGGGATGGACCCTGATGCAAACACCTTCAGGAGCTGTTTACATAGAGCTCTATAAAATTATAGCGTTGTTAGCTCTCTTGGCTTCATCCACCAGACAAAGCTTGTGGGATCTTGTGGTTATTCCAGCGAGGAGGAGAAAATGATGACACCGAGGAGGAATGCAGCTCTCAGCCAAGGCAGCGGGCACCCTCCCTCGCTGCTCTTCTCCGGTGTGGGATCCCCACACGCGTTCACGCCAGGCTACCAGCCTCCTCTCCTCTCCCAGATTCTGCCATCACCTCCGTCCTCCTCCTTTTCCACAGACCCACAGGCTCCCCACACGTGTGCTCCCCATGTGTTTCGGGTGCTGCCGTGGGGGTTCAGGGAGAGGGCTGTGGCTCATTTAGCTGCTGCCTTCCTGGAGGAGATTGGCTATTTCTTGCTCTTTTCTTAAATGGCGTGCGTCAGACTTACATCCACGCTCACAGAAGCAGCTGTCTTGATGAATATTTGCCCAAATCGTTATGCTATCTAGCAGTTAGCCTGCAAAGAGGCCCAGCACCATTTGTATGGTAATGGAAGGCTTTCTCAGAAATGTTTTGGAAGCAATCATCTAAACTAATAGGATTTCATGTAAACCAATCTCTTTCTTTAGATCAGGGTGGGTATTTTTTTTTCTGGAGAGGAGGGTAAGGACTTTTTAATAAATGCAAATTGATATTGCAATGAAAATGGAAATGAGAGAAAAAGTTCATCGCCAGGGTAAAATGCTGCGACTTTGCTCGAGCAGCAGCTTCGCCTGTGATTCTCTGCACATCCCCCAGCAGCCACACCGAGTTTCTGAGGTGCTGAGGCATAGCACAACGAGGAGGAAAGCTTTCTTCCACTTTCATGCTATAGTGAGACATAGACTGGGTCGGATTTTTCATCACTTCATCAAAGCAGTGCTGTAGGAGGTTTCTCCGGTCCTGAAGCTCTGCAGAGGGTCATGGCAAGCGGTCACAGAGAGGAGGCTGTGGACAAGTGGGCTCTGTCTGTTGTTATTGCTCATTTCTGCTGTGAATCAGCAGCTCTGGTAGTCTGTAACTTGAGCTTTTTGTACCTCTCCAGCAGGATTTGAGAAAAGTAAAGGATGAGAAGCACTCAGAAATCTGTTTTATGTCATGTGCTTAAAGCTCTGCTTTTAAGATAAGTGCTTTGCACTGGGAAATTTCTCACTGCACTCACCTACTACCAAGGGCTTCTGCTGCAAACCCCAAATGCTTTCTCACTTGGGACACAGCCGAGGTAACTTTCTTGGCCCTGGTCCCACTTGCCTCGCTGTAAAAGGGCCTGATTATGTGGCAGCAGATCGTCTGCATGGAGCGTGGGCTGGCTGAGATTGCTGCAGTCAATCATTCAGCTGTTTTCTTGTTTATATTAAAAAATATATAAATTAAATTAAACTCTGATCAGTCTGTAGACATGGTGGTGCTGCTGGAAGTGCTGCTTGAGGAGACTCGGGCCAGCGAGGGTCAGGCATCCAGAAGGGTTTCAGGTGATATAAACTCTCACCCTATGAGGCTGAACCTGAATTTGGAGCAGCAGAGTTTTGGGCTTCTCCATCCCGCGTAGCAAAGGACAGCAAATAGAGGTGGGCAAAGAAGTGTGATGAGTTCCCAGGGCCTTGGAGAGCACTCTCCAGCAGCACGTGGGCAGTGTGGACGTGCTGAGCATCAGCCTGGAGGGGTCATACGCCCACGAGCCCGGTCGCTGTTTGAACTTGTTAACAGTGTAAAAGTGTCAAACAGAAAAGGTTGCAGGAAGTGGTGTAGTGAATAGCTGTTTTCCTCATCTACTGCTAGGTGATACCAGCAAGGTATGCAAACCGCAACGGGGAAAGGTAAATATGCCAGGATGGCATGCAGTCTCTTGGAAAGTCCCAAACATCCTGGATGGGTGGCGGAGAAAACAAGCGATTTTCTTCTGATCTCGTGGTGTGCTGTGACTCTGGGTGCAGCAGCAGCAGCTGCAGAAACGGGAGGTAGTCCAGGGTCAGGAGGGACGTGATTTGATGGGGCAGTGGTGGTTGAGGAAAGCAAGTAGTGGTCAGTGCCTTATCACGTGCCTGATCTAAATCTACCTGGCCTACCAGTGTCTTTAATCAAGTTCATATCCTGCTGGGCTACCTGCCAGCTGCCCTGTGGGTCACTAATGAATTGCTCTCCAGTCCTGTCTGGAAGCTGGTACCCGAGGTCAGCTTGCGGCAGGCTCATAAACCACCTCAAGAGTAAAAATGGGTATTTGCCTGCAGTGCGCTGGTTTTGATGGAAAAGTTGGTTTGAGAAATACCATCCTTCCTCCAACCACTTTTTCCTGACTCTACATTTGTGCCAAGACAATGGTTGGTGATGCTATCCTGTAACCAGATTGCTGAAATGATTTGGGGTAAAAATTCTTAAATAATTTTGAGGGTTTATTTGTAGCATGTATCACTTCAGTGTCAAAGGCTGGTACAGAATTCCTCCACAGTAATTCCTCCCTTGAGAGAGATTCGCTCAGTGACCTCAGTGTGACAGAAGGACTTGGCTCAAGTTTTGGTCATGTGCAAGAAGACAAAGTCTAATCAGTGTCCCCTGATGTGGAAGCAAAGATCTGACCTACAAATATGCCTGGTGAGTAGTTGTTGTTAGGCTTACCTGAAAATATTCAAATTCAAATGCAACAACAGAATCCAACTTTACAACTAGAAGAATTAAATATAAGATATTAAGTGTGCATTTATTCAAATATATTTTAATGTCTGAAACCATGTGGAACAGTATAAGCAATATCAGAAGAAAGAATATGTGTTTTTACAGAATGTGATCTTTTTTGAGCCTCCCTAACTGAAGACTGTCCCAAAAGAGCAAGCGAAGATCATGGTACTTTGGTATTCCACATTCCTGGTTAGATGCTTTCCAGATATAATACTGCATTTCCAGACATTGCAGATAACACCAACTAGATTATTAAACAGGATATTTAAACTGTTACATGGTTTAAATGCTTTGTGAGTTTGTCTGGGCTACATTAAGTTTATATGAGTAAATTCTTGAATTACAAAATCAAGTAGCTTTTGCTAGCCTGACATCTCAATCCACTCCTGGAGATACATTCACTGGAGCCTTGGAAAGTTTGCTTAAACAATTCAGTCTCTGGCATATCTATAATCACAGCATTCAATAAAAATACTACTGAAGTTTCAAACTGCATCTGATTTTATATCTTCTAAGAGAAAAAGCAAAGTAAATAGTCTATCCAGAAACCAATTCTGATACTGACCGGGGATGTTAAAAACAATTTTAAAACCAATTTAAGCTGATCAGAAATGTTCAATTGAAAATTTCTGTGATGGAAAATGCAGTTTCTGCAAAAAAAATATTTCCACTTTAATTGGTAAAATTGAAACCGAATCTTTCAGTGTGGTTTGGATCTACTAGAATAAAAAAATAAATATTTTTTTAAAAATGAGTCCAAACTCTTTCGGGGGAGGCTGCCTCCAATTTAAGCTTTTGTGCTTCAGTTGGCTCCTGTTAGCTGTGGATCAATGCCACCTATAAATGGGGTATGCCAACAATAACGTGTGGACAGTCCTGGAAACATCTCCTTCCCACTGATTTTCCTTACTTCTCCAATTTAAAGCTCTTAGAAGCTGTGTGAATGGCAGGCATGAGCAAGGAATTTCCAATTAATCAACCAGTCACTGACAGAAACACCTGAGAGGTTACTGCTTGTGCTTTTCATCACAGCAGGAATTTTGGGAGGAAAAAAGACAATCCTAAGTTTTCCCACTGGAAGGGAGACGTAAGGAAGGGGTGATGTTCTCCAAGTACCGCAAGCTGCTTACACACTAGTAAGCTTTTTGTATTTCATAGCAAATTTTCAAACCTGAACCCAGGTATGTTTATGCTGAAGACTCCTATTAATGGGAACGTGTGCATAAGGTCAGCCCTGCCAGAGCAGAGGGCACCTGCCTGGTCCTGGCCAAGGCGGCAGCAGCTCTCTGCATGGTGTGAAACCACAGCTTCTTTGGCCTCTGCTGTAGTAGAGGGAGCAGTGAGGGCTCATTGCTGTTGATACCAGAGGAATCCTGCTCATTGCAAAAGGAAAGGGCATGCCTTCTGTGCCTTGCTGAGAGAACAATCTCCAGAGATCACCTCTCCTGGATCAGGTGCTACCACCCTTGCCACCCGGAAAGCCCACTTGTGTGTGCCAACGGTTTTTGTTTAAAGCAAGAATTGGTTTTCAGTGTAACCAAGATAAAACCATGTGCAGTAATCCATGAGCTAAAGCAATAGTGTCCACAGATGGGAGTAGGTGACTTGAATATTTTTAAAAATAAAAATGGCATTTGAGTTTGCATACAGGAGTAAAGATGGTGGGGTTAAGGGAAGGGGAAGGCCATGGAAAGAAGTACCATTTGCAAGGTGAACTTGCAAAGGAATTTGTTTCTTAATGTCTAAGGTGGATGGACCTCCATGTCAGCAAGAAAGATGCAAGATGTCAGAAGAAAAAACAGAAGCCCTCTAATTGTGAGTAACTGGAGCAGCTTCAGTAAGCTGCGGAGTTTTCAGTGCTGGATGTCTTTAAAGGCAAGGTCAATAGAGTCCTTTCATGTATGACATGGTTACAACTGGCATGAACTAGATACCTCCCTGGTATCTTTCAGTTAGTGACGTGATGTGCTTTTGTCTCATGCAACTGAAACAGGAAAACCTCATGCAAGGTGCAGTTCAGGTGCTTCACATATCCTTTTTTGTCTGCTGGCCAAGAACTTTGTGTGGACTATGCAGCACTGACAGATTCCTCCCAGCTGTAGGAATAACTTCAGGGTATCCTGGGAGTCGTATAACGATCATGCACCAGGAGACACATCTTTCATCCAGGGAGGTGGTCAAACTAAATGACAATTCAACACCCTGACAATTCAAGGGGACACAAAAGGATGTTGAGTCAAGTAGGGAAAAGGTCTCAAAATTTCAAAGACAGATGTTCTGGGCAACACAGAGGTGCAGGAAGAAAATTGACCTTCTGTCATAGCCTAGATGAAAAAGATACAAGACACTCCTACAGGATGGAGAGGCTATTTTTTAATGAAGAATGAGTCAAATCATCAAATCCTTCTGCTGACCACAAGGAAGGCTTTCTTCATGTAATATTAAAGCAATTTAATACATGAGGACAATATTCCAAAGGTTGCAATTGTAATATCTTTGAATTCACTTACCTCCTACCTACTACCTAGCTTTCTTCTGCTATCATCAAAAATTGCTCACATGTGTGACAGCTCTAGCTTCTAGCAATGTAAACTCCCTTTATGATCAATGGAGAGAAAAGTATGTCAAATCAGAGCACTTCATCTCATTCTTAGAGGGTACCTAAGTGTCCTGTTTGGCAAAACACCTACACTGCAGATGTTGATGTCTGGTGAGATGAAGACACTCTGTTCCATCCCTGTCTTTTTACTGCATCTATAGTTAATTACAAGAGGATTGAACAGGTCTTTTAAATTATCTACCCCAAAATTACTCAGTAGTTGTAAATTTTGTAACACTTTCTTTTTTTTTTTTTTTTTTGTAAAGCCTTTTTTTCTTGTAAAACAATTATTATCCTCTCTTAAATAAGTTGTCACAGACTCCAAGGTGTGTTGATGACAGTTTTTCAGGTTGTCATTCATAGTCTAATCATGTATCAATGACTTTCTCAGCTGTCTGGACTGAAGAGTTTGCCTGTTTAAAATATTTTGGAATCCATCCACTTTGGCTTTTCTCTAGATTTTTCATGGCATTGAAAAGCACAGTTGGACACTTATCCTGCTTAGTGAAGTCCTCAATTTCGTTTCCATCTGGAATCACACATCAGTACTTGTCAAGCAGTTAACTTGGCTAAGAAACTATTATGGAGCTGATCCTCTGAACTTGGTGAAAATCTACATAAGAGGTAAGTTCCAGTTGATCACAGTTTCAAAATCTCCCTCTTTTGCATTGCTTTTTTGCAGGGACACCAAGTTTTATTTAAACAGTTTCCACTTAAGCAATACATAATGTTTATTCTTATTATTATCTTATTTATTCTGCCAGTCTCCAAGTGTGTCTCAAAAGCAGGTAAATGTGATTAATTCAATATAACAGTAGACAATAACTTGACACTGATGCTGGAAACCAAATGGTGAACTAATCAGTAATCTGCTGTATGGATAGTTGTGATTACCAGTAATATAACAAGTTATAGGAAGCCCAGTCTGCAACAATCTTCACAAGTGTCTTGCAGAGTTCTGCATTTTTTGCAAGATTGACCAATAGCTGGGAAGAATAGATGTGTTCAGGGTGAATTCAGGCTGGTTGAGAAGATTTGGGCTGGATATCCCTAAATAGGTCCATTTTTCCATCATGTCTCCCACCAGGCTGGATCTGCTCAGAGCTTCGTTGGCTGCCCTGGAGATCAGAGACCCTTCCTAGCAAGGAAGCCCCTCTGCTGGAGCAGAAAGACCAGCAGGATAGGCGTCAAACCTTCTACTTTCTCTCCTCCTAGCCACCACAACAGAAATATTAATGAAGGTAGTAGAGCCTTGGCAGCCAGTTCTTGGGACTGGCTCATCTACCTGTGGGTTAATGCCAGCCTTGACTGATCAGTTGAGTTTGTACACGGTTGTATAATGCCATGTTTCACATTAGGTAAGTATGAAGTGCTGATATACGTGTTGTGTTCCTATTGGTGCCTTATTCTTAACCTGTATTTTAAGTGTCTTTTATTTTACTGGTCTTGATAGTGACGTTTCCAGCGGTGGGGATCTGGGTTTTTTTAGTGCCTCTAATAGAAGTAAGTTTTGTATGCAGATAGCTGATAAAATAAGCTGCCTTTAAGTGGAAAAAAACGGTGAAGTCTATCTAATCTCCAGTGCTTTTTTGACCATTAACACTGGAGGCCATATCTAATTGATCTTTTAAGTTTTTAACTACAGGTCAGAACTGGTACAGAAAAGCTGTAGACAGCAGGGACAGAAACTTGGGTCCAGACTATCTCTTTGTGTTGCCCAAGTGTGCTCCTACTTATGGGATAACTCAGGAGTAAGGGCCTGACTTAAGTTGGCTGCTATATATCCCATGGTATCACATCAACAGCTTTGGCTCTTTCCTACAGAGAGCAGAGAGGATGTGGGATATCTCTGCAATGGAGGAACAAGTGCCTGAGGGCTACTGGTGACACAGGGGCACAGAGTACACTGTGCTTTGGGTAGCCTGTTTGTGGGCTTAAGTGCTGTAGAAATGGAGCCAAGGTGGCTGGACCATACAATAACTGCTCATCCTACAGCACCTTCATGAGTGGGGGAATTGCTGCTCCCTGAATGATTATAAATGACTTTCTGCAGGGTCATCTAGAGATGTGAATTCTATTTTCTCAAGTCATCAGCATCACCAGAACCCCAAGAGTGTTTGACCTCATTCAACGCACATAACACTTTAGGCCATGATCTATATTAGGCCCCAAGAGATGGTATAAGTGTTATATTGGCAGGTGCACTGCCACAATCTATTAGGGCTAGGTTGTATTTGTGAGGCTTCATAGAAAATTTGTGTGCTGTGGGTTATTTGGCCTTTATTGCATTCACCCACCCCATCTGTTATTTTCCTGAAGAAGAAATTTTCATGAATCATCTGATGACCATTTTAGACAGATTCAGCTGTGACATTCCAGTATGCTGAGCAGGGCTGGTACTGCAGGGATATATAATTTCAGAGCGGTGTCAGTATTTCATACAGCTGCAGCCCTCTTTGCTGACTGGGATTTATAGGAGTAATGAAATGCTCTAGCATTTGCATGGACTTCCAGGCTGAATCAGAACGGCTAAACACTAAAATCTGCCCTTCGTGGTATTGACATCTATAGAGCAAATTCCCATCCAACCAAAATCCAGGCCTAAATTTCAGAGCGGTTAGTTAGATTAAACAGGTGTTGAGGAGCTGAGTGGATTGGGAGTGGGAGGTGGAAGTTGTCTGGGGTTTTGTAAATTGTCCACAGTGGTCCCTTGTGCATGGGATGGCCCCTTCTGCGCTGCGGAGCTTGCTGTGTCCAGCGAGAGCAGCTCCAGCTGGGCAGCAGGTGTGCCGCAGCAGTGACCTGGTTTGGAAGCGACCTCCGCTAACCTCCCCAGCGTGCCAAGATACAGAGTGGCCATGTGTTCCAATGCACACTTCTGTGCTGAAAGGTTGTCTTCCAAATGGACTTAGAGAGAAGCTGAACTCCTCTGGAAAAAACATCTTAAGGTATCCCAGGAAAAGAGGAAAACTCTGCTCAAACACTTTTCTGTGTAGACAGATAATGTAAAACAAAGGTGTTTAAACACCAGGGGTAGTTCAGTGGTGCGTCATTCCTAGCTGTGTCATTAGAAAGAGTTGGATGTAAAGGGAGGAAAATGAAGGATACAGCTGAAGGTTCCAATACTGCTGAATAAACCAAGAAAACAAGAGACAAGATGTCCTGTGCTCCCCCAGCCCTGATTGAAGTACCATTGTAGGCTGATAGGCTGTTAAAAAGTCCTGGCTGCTGTGGTAGAAGTGGGAAGGTCAGTCCATAGACCCCGTGGTGATGGTTTGTGGATTCATTTTTTGAAATCAGTTTTGGCTTTTTTAGAGCCCTTTCAAGCTGAGGAGCATTGGGACTTGGACTTCTAAAACCCTGGTATGGAAAGATTCTTGGTATCTTTTTCCTATTTAATCATCCCTCTTCTTTGATTTTCACTACTATTGGTGAAAGTTGAATGCCTTACTAGAATTTAAGTGCCTAAATACCCTGCAGATTGAGACTAAAGTCAGATCTGAAAAGGAAAGCATTCCTACCTGACTTGCATGCCTTTGTAAGTGTTGACTATATCTAAGAAGTACAATGTCCTACAGGCACTTGAAAATTGCACTTGGGAAAGGACCTCTTAACTGTATTAGTCCCAATTTCTGCACAGCTGAGAGAGAAACCAGGTGTTACCTAATTGCAGCTAGAAATAAAAGCCACACAATGTCAAAGGGAGCTAAACACTCTTTTCTGTTCACTCTTTGGAAGTAAGACTGCCTTTTCAGTGCTGCCATTCACTCCCGCTTATCACATTTCCATCAATAAATCTCCCAGTCAAGTCCTTATCTGCAGCTTATGAAGCACTGTTCTCTGCCTCACCTTTCTTGTGTGGGAAATCTGCAACCGGGAGTGCACCAAGGCAGCCTGAAAAGAATTTATGGGCTTCCTGCATATTCATGTGGTTACTTACATCGCCTTAAACAATTTTGTTACTCTGTCTGTGCTTTTTGTGCTTGTGGAGCTGAGGCAGTGTACACATGGCATTTGCTTTGCTCTCACCGGCCCTTGGTGGAGAGCTTGCTGTAGTCCTCATGGGAACATCAGCAGTGCCTGCCCCAGCTCCAGGGGTGCAGGGACCTGAAGCTGTGGCTGAGCTGCTGGCATTGGTGTGTACATGCTACTTGCCTACCCAACGTGGTGGAAAATGTCTCTGATGCCTCATTCCTCATATGGTCATTTTTCATTTAGCAGTCCCAGTCTTCCTGGAAGAGAAAACTGCCTACAAGCCTCTAGAGCTGCAGAAATCTCCCCCCAAGCTTCTAGAGTTGCAGAAATCTCCCTGCTGCCTCTCTCTGCCCAGTATAGAAAGGATGTGTGTCTGGTGGGACACAGGAGAGGGCAGTTGTGTTGCCTGCTGTGTCTTGGTGACCCTCTCTGGCCTTTTCTGCTGGAGATCAAGTGCTAGAGGAGAGCTGGGGTCTACTGCAGAGTAATGAAGGGCTCTCTTGGCTGACAGATCAGCCAGCAAAAAAAAGAGAGACTTTGGCAAAAGACATTTCTAAGACGTGTGTTTCTCTGTTGGTGGAACAACTGAGCATATTATTCTAGTGGTATAAATTAAAACTGCACGTTCTGGCTTTCACTTGTACCAAAGCCAGACAGAGCACAGGGAGGGAGTTTTGAGTTAAGCACTTGATCAGTCATATTGTAAAACCTCAAAACTAAGCCAGAAGGCAACCTCGGTTCAAGCTCCAGAAGGGAAGCAGGAGCATACATCATCTGTTGGCCTGTCTTTGCTGGACCCAAGGTTTCATTCATGTGCTCTGGACACATCAATGCACAACAGCTCCTCCACCAACAGATAATTCAAGCTTGTTTTCCCCAAAGTGCAATGCTGGATGTGTGGAACTGAGATAACAGCCAGCAGTGGGAAGCGCATGGGCCCTGATATGCTGAGTGTGCTTTTCAAATTTTAGGATTGTCTCTTGGCCCTTGGCACTATAGTTTGAGGTGCAGTGGAGACCTGGTGTCATAATTTCTGGAAGTCCATGTAAATCTATAGCTTTTGCATCTGTAGACTAATTTGTGGCCTCAAGCACTTAATATGAAGGTGTCTGCAAATGCATCCTAACACCAACAGGCAAGGTAAAATGACCCTCACTTCGCTATTGCGTAAAGCCATATTATGCTCTCAGCTTAAATGCTTCCTGCAGATCTGGCCACACTCTCTCAAGAGCACCAACTTGAATTGGAAAAGATTGGAGGAGTAGTAATGGCTATGGAAGAACAAGGACCTTCAGAGAAGGTGCTCTCTGGGATTAGGGTTTGCTCAGTTGAGTGTGATGATCTTGACTCACTGCTATTTTGCACAAAACAGGAACTAGTAGCAATGAAACAATCTGACTGAAGCACTTTTTACCCAGAATATAATTAAGGTCACTGAGCTTCTTGGCACGGGCTGTTACAAAAGCAAAGATGGATTCCAAAAGGGCTTTGACAAGTTGTGAGAAGGTCGGTATGTGGTGGCAACTGAACAAAACAGGGGTCCAGATGCAACCTCCTGCTTGAGCTGTTGCTAAAGTGCTGGTTTGCCAGAAACTTGGGGGTTTGGCCAAGAGTTACATCCTCTCCTTCCCCGTGCAAGTCACAAGACACTGGGCTCTGGATGGACCTTTGCTCTGACTAATGTTCCGGCTCTAACACTTGGAGTTTACCTGGCAGCAAGTCCCAATGATGTAAATCAAAATCCAAGTGCCAGCACTTGTCAGGGATGTGACATTTGTTTGGATTGCCTCGGTTAGTGTCATTTTTCTTCTGTATATTGAGTTATACACCCTAGTATTGTTCCTGCAGTAAAACAGTCACACCCTGCTAACATTTTTGTGGCCTACAGATATTCTGTTTCCTTGATTCTTGCTCATATATGGTCATGAGACTGAGAAGTGGCAGCTGGGGTTTGAAAAAGCAAGCAGTGATTTTCTTTAGACACAGGAGGATACCTTAAGAGAAGTACAGAAAGTGCTGACCTTCAAAGCCTTTTTAAGATCAGGTCGGGACAGACAGGTCGGGACAGGCAGCTCAAAACAGAAAGGTCCAAAATCACCAACCAGTTGAAAAACTGGTGCTAAAGCCACCAGAAATAAATCAATTCTTGCATAAAAGCTGCAGATAATTATTACCTGTGTAAAATGTGATTAGCAAGTTTTCTTTAATCATTATGCAAATGGAAGTTAAGCCCTCACTTATGGTGTGATAGATTTGATGTCATTTATCCTGTATAACAAAACTGATTCATTAAAGTTCCCTGGCATTTGGCAATCAGCAAAGGCCTGATTTTGCCTCTGAGATGAAATGACTCAAGGCATAAATACAGTGTTTCTTGGTCTGTGTAATAATGCTGGTGTGTAGTTCATGTTTTTAAGTGTTCTTCTAATTAGAGAGAAGTAAAATTAGAAAACTTATCTTAAACTTTACACCTTAGCTGTTGAAGATGGGCTAAGCGGAGTTTTGGTTCCGCTGTGACTATTGAGATAGATAGCATTTTTAGGTGTAGCTGCCTGGGTTGGGCATCCAGACCATGTGTGTTGTACAGAGGTGGAAGGTGAGATGTGTGTTGGGGGCTACAGAACACAACCCCCTTCATTTGCAATCTTCCCTTTTGCTCATGATGCCATACTCTGCTGACAGCTCCAGGCCCTGGTCAGCCACATTCTCTTGGGCTCCTTCGTGCCTTTGTCTCCACCCCCATGGGACAGAGCCTGACCTTGACCTGGAACTGCCTGCACCCGACGTCCCAGGGAGCACTCAAAAAGCAAGATCTCTGGATGTGAACCAGAACTAGAGACCTCAGGTCTCCTGGGGCGGAGGAGTGGAAGGCAGAGGTTTGCAAATGAAACTGCCCATTGCCTCTGTAGAAGACCCTGTTGAGCAAGTCTGACTGCTCTTGCGGTAGACACAGCTTTCCCATCCACCCCAATATGTCTGCATTGTCTACATCAGAGCTGCAAGGACATGGTTGACAGACAACCATCTTCCCTGCAGCCAAACTACAACAATTTAGCGCAACATACGTCACTTGTGATCAAAAAGTACCCCTAGATATCATCTGTTGCCACTCAGTAACCAGTTAGCTTGGTGTCCTCAGGGTTTCTTCTTGCTGGTCACTGTTGGTGGTAACCACAGGTCAGGAGAAGGTGAGAAGGAACCTCTGGCAAGCACAATGACGAAATGCTTTGTTCCTGGGCTACTTTTTCTCACTGCTTGTGCCCTGTCCTGCAGGGCTGTGAACGCTTCTCAGAGGTATTTACGTCAGTGAGCACTGCATGCCTAAATCAGATGCCTAAGATCAGAGCTTGATTTCCCTGTGGAGAGTGTGAAGGACTCGCAGGGCTTTCAAGGTACTTGGGGTGTGTGTTCCCCTCTGTTGTAAGGGAGATTTTCCTTTCCTGTACATCCATATGACGCCTGGCTGGGTAGCACCCCAGCCTCCTGAAGTGCTGCGATACATGCCTGGATGCTCACTCATAGCTGAAAGGGGGAGTTAGATGGGAGCGCAGGCAACACCTCCCAAGGGAGATGCAGGGGCTGTAACAGTATACCCCGTACATATTGAAAAATACCATTTCCAGCCACAAGCCAGTGCAGCTCCGGTCGGCCACGGTCCTGACAGCGTTTGCAACACCCCGGTCGACTCACTAGTGCTGTTTGTTTGAAGGAGGAACTCTTTTGTTGCTCTATCAAAGTCTTGCTGACATAGCCTGCAGCTATGAACAAATGTTGTGTGGCTGCAAGCTGGAGTATTGAAGAGACAGGAAGCGTGTTCAATATTGATAAAGAGCAGAATGGGGGCTTGTTTAAATTGTGCACAGACAACTTTTCCATAATTAAGGGAGCAACAGACGTGATCCCCTGCCTACAAATGAAATGACTAACAAAAGCAGGAGACACATATGACATGCAGCCTGATACACGCCTGTGAGCAGAAGTGATGGTGAAAGGGACATGAGAAGATTCCCGAGGACGGGCTGTGTGTGCCCATTGTTCCTTTTTTTCCAGCTGGCAGCGCGGGTGTACGGAAATCTGGTGCCATGTTCTCAGCTACTAAACAGTGTGTGCCTTGAGCCCTAACTGGAAGTAGAGCCCTCTCACATGAGGCCCTGTCCCCTTTGTAGTGCTTTTGTTCATGTTGCAATGATTCACCCCGCAAATGGAGCAGATGGAGTTAAGGGATCAAATCAACTCATATGCATGATCCCTATTCACAGGGGCTAATGTATGTATGTATGTGATTGCTTCCTTCCTATCTTCAGCTTTATCCTATGTTTGTTCTTGGGAATGTGTGCCTGTGAAAGGTCCAAGGATGTGCCTTAATACTTAATAAAATGAAGACTTCTGGGCAGTGAAAAATTAGACTAGGTAACTGTTGGGAGAGGTAGCTTGGATGCTGCTGGAGTTGAGTGTGGGATTTACTTCTGACACTTATGGTTTCCTGATGTGTATAGGTTACAACTGCAGCATTAGAGTTGTCCTGACCCACTAACCATCCTCTTCCAAATGCCACTTGCTCTGTATTCCTTTCTTTCTAAGTTTTGGGTGCCATTCCCCAAGCAGAGTCTTTAAAAAGATTTTGCAAACCCCTCCAACTGTACCAGGCTGTTTAAAGTCATGATCCCATGGTCCAGGCCATACTGATGCACACTTGTCTCATCCTGGAGTCCCTGTGAAGTCATGAGGGTTTTGGTTCAGTGTTATTCTGGTCATTGAGGGTTCAAGCATGCTGATCTGCTCGCAGGAGCCCAGCACGGGCAGCTGCCCAGCATGGGCAGCCTGATATTCACACAGATCTCATCGAGCACGGCTTAAAATGGGCACAGCCATCCAGGTCTGTGCCAATGTTGTAATTTAGCAGCTGGCATATTTAAATGCTTGCAAGTGGGATCAATCTTTTTTTAATCATTTATGTTTAATTATTGTTTCCAGCTAGCTCTCTTGTGTTTTATTGCTAGCACTTTTCTAAAGAACATTTTTTAAGCTTGAACTGAAAAGCCTAATATCACCCAGCAAGGAAGAGCCTACACCACTTCAGCTAGGAGACTTCTCCCATGCTTGGAGCTCTTGGGCAGGTTAAGGGTTGAATTCACTGAATTCTGTCCAGGGATAAGACAAGAGGAAACGGGCACAAACTTGAATATAAGAAGTTCTACCTAAACATGAGGAGGAACTTCTTTACTTTGAGGATGGCAGAGCACTGGAAAAGGCTGCCCAGGGAGGTGGTGGAGTCTCCTTCTCTGGAGACATTCAAAACCTGCCTGGACACGTTCCTGTGCAACCTGCTCTGGCTGGACCTGCTTTGGCAGGGGGGTTGGACTAGATGATCTCCAGAGGTCCCTTCCAACCCCATATAATTCTATGATTCTATGAATTATTTTGGTTGGAAGATATCTGGTCTGACTTCTGCTTACAGCTGGGCCATCCTCATTTTGCCCAGTCAAATTCTGCTTATTTCCAAAGAAGATTTCACAGCCCTAGTTACAGTACCAGTTGGTCCACATGCTGTACTGCTGCATAGGATTATCCCATCCCAGATGCAGGACTTTGTATTTACTCCACAAGGTTCCTGTCAGCCTGTCCAGGTCCTTCTGAATAGAGCCCCATCCTCCAGCATGACAACCACTCAATCCAGTCTGTTGGTGTTGTAAACTTGGTGAGAGTGTGCAGAGAGCTGGCCAAGCAGGAATGATAGTAGGATGCAGTGTGTTGCTACTTAATGTAATGGGTCTGGCTTAAGAAATACATAGAAAAGTAAAGATTTGAGTCCTCCAGCACGCTTCCCTGAAAGAAAAGGGGTCGAGGAGCTTTGCTGTGGCAAGGGGCTCAGGGTGGCATGTCTCTCTGGATATTAAGATATGTATTGCCTTTCGACTGCCCTGGAAAGAAGACCGTTCACCAGAGTCACTGTTCAAAGACCCTTGCTGTTGTATGTGGCCGAAAGGAAACACCATGGACTCACAGAGCTTTTTGACACCTCCCCCTATTTCCTAATAAACATCTAATTTCTCATTAAGTAATTAGCATTTAATTGTTATTACTCAGTATGATTACCTTTTCTGAACTCTCTATTTACCTAGGCTATGGAAAGAACAAACATTAAAGACCCAGCTGATTCCAGCCACTTGATATAAGCCGTTCCCTGCCATTTTATAGGATAATTCAGGCAGAAAGGGACCTCAGGAGGTCTCTAGTCCATCCTCCTGCTCAAAACAGGGTCAGTTATGAGACCGGACCAGATTATTGTATGTGCTAGGTTGAAGAACGTGTTTTTATTACAAGCGTTGTATTTGTTCATGGTGCAAACACGTCCAGAGCATTTGTATGCCGCCCCACGCACGCCTACACTGTACGGGGATGCAAAGATGGAGCAGGCTCCTTGTTCTTGCCGTAACGTCTCCACGGGTTGTGCAATGTGGCATTTTGTTTATGAATGACTTTGGGTATCAATGTGTTCAGTTGCAACAGGCATTACCCTATCAACCTCCATCTATTGAGAAATGAAAAATTATGAATGTCAACCCCTCCTTCACTATTCAAAGCATGAAGGAAGATGATGCTGGTAATTGGGTGTTTGCTGTCTAAAGGAGGAAGTTTGTAATCCATTGCTATCACTGACATGATGCCTCTGTAAATCCCCAAGCCACGATTTATCTCAGCCATTTAATATCTGTGTGGAGGGACAGAATGTCGTATTCAGGATGAGCCATTATGATCTGTCTGTTTGGGAATACAGAGCGTTTTATAATCTTCTGTGGATGCTTTTTACTTAAAATGAAGGAAATTAATGGCTAAATTCTACAGAGAAATAATGCCTGATGTGAAGCACTGTTTGAAGGACAGTGCTACATGAAAGCTGAAATTGTCTTTCTCTTTCAGCATGATATCTGTTTTCTTTTAATCACAGGAATGAAGGACTAGAGTTTCAGCCTTAACTGTTAATTTCCTGTCTATTGTCTATTCAAACAAGATCCTGCTGTATCTCTTATAATAAATACATTTAGAGACAAGGCTGGAACCTGGGCCTGCCCTCTACCCCTCTTCCAAGGGCAGCTAATTCCTGCAATCTGGGACACCCTTTCCACGCAGTGCAGGGACTAGTGCAGCCTGCTGACTGCTGAGAAAACAGGGGCTGAAGCATCGAGGAAAGGGCAACAGAGAATAAAAATGGGCACTAGAGAATAAAAATGGCCAATAAAGCCACGTGGAAATCCAGGTGTGAGAAAGATGCCCAAACATATTTAGCCACTGGGCCAGGGGAGAGGACACAACGAGCCAGGGGACGCAGGGGCCGTGCAGAGCCCCGGGCACAATCGCTGCCACAAGTATTTTGGCGCAGCTCCCATGCAGGCTGCATTCGAGAAGGAATTGCCTGAGATATTGTTTGAAAAAGGGTATTTATAGTAGCCAGGTGGTGCCCTGGGCTAGTCCAGCACTCTGCCCTTGTTCCACATTAATGGCAGTGGTTAATAGAGCAGGACAGGAATATTTAGGGCAAATTGTTAAAATGAAAAAAAAAATTAAAAAAATTAAAGCTGATACTTATTTTTTTATTTCTCATCAGAAGTTTTGTTGCCCAGCAGTTAGTAGATATTTTAGAAAAGTATCTTAAAATGGTACTGGTTTTGATCCAACACACCTACATTTACTCTGATCAGTCATGGGGAGCTAATGTGGGGGTAATATTTTTTTAAGATGAGCCAAATAAATGTATAAGGCTTGATATGATTTTTTTTTCTTTCCTTTTTTTTTCTTTTTTTTTTTTTTTTATTATTTTTAAGCTTACAGTTCTGGAGGAAAAGAACAGTGATCTTATAGGAATCC
Source organism: Limnodromus scolopaceus (assembly GCA_028565335.1). NCBI lineage: Eukaryota > Metazoa > Chordata > Aves > Charadriiformes > Scolopacidae > Limnodromus > Limnodromus scolopaceus. Next base: position 47,556,126 of record JAOXNO010000033.1, on the reverse strand, counting down.
AAAACTGTGATGCTGAAGCTCTTGAATTATTCATATGATCTTATTCAATGCACTGTGATTATTTCTGATGCTTCAAACTCCTGGATAGCTTTTGATGCCTGTATTATTTCTATGTAAATTCCAGCCATTAGTTGGTTTTATCAATAAGGTTCAGATTGAATCATGCCTCCCCTGCAAATTAATGCAGGCTTGACAAATGGAAGAGAAGATTTAGAGTAGCAAAGTACAGATTGTTAGACGTGGGTTTAGAACAATACCATATATATGTTATTTCAAGCTTTAGAAGGTGGTATCTGAAAATATTAGCACGTATAGGGACATTTAGCAGATTGGTACACATGGAAGAGTGAGCTTAACTTCAGGCTTGAAAGGCTTTTAAGATGTGTAGATAGACTCCTAGTTTTGCCATGCACTCAGTACTTCACTGTTTCCAGGCTGGAGACCAGAAAATGTTATACTAGCTATTGACTTATTGTCACTATATCTAATTAAACCACAAAAATTGTTTTCAAACAATGTTAAAGATCAGATTTAAACTCATAAAAGTACGAAAATCAGGATAGGGTTGAAAGCATCTCTCTAATTCACCCTGCCGTGCCTTTGGGCTGTCTTTTGCAGAAATGGCATGTGTCATTGATTAGAACCTACCCAGTGCAGAGGCCCAGTGGGAACAGCGTGACACTCTGAACACTCAATTCTCATGCCCTTCTGCATGAGACTGTGCCTTTAATATAATTTTATTTCATTATTGTAGTGTTAATTTATTTCAGACTACTATTTTTTTTTTAATTACCCTTTCTTTTCTCAGCAAAGAAGGGGAAAAGATATGATCAGCTTTAATGGATGACAAGTTTTCTGGGCAGAGCGCAGTCAATGCGGTGACCGATTGAAGCCTGCAGGGACACAAAATCATACCTGCAAATCTGGTCAATCAATTTGTTCCCCTAAAGCAGTGGTGAAACTGGTTTAATTGCTAATGAAAACTTACATCTGGTCTGGCCCAGTAAACTGTGGGAGACGCTGTTATAGAAAACAAAGGAAACCTAATTTCCCCTGGTAATCAGCCATACAGTGTGTCAAAAATAACTAGGAGAAAATATTAAATGAAAGCTGGAGCAGCAGAGGCCAGGAAGAGAAGTTTTGACCTCTCGTGAAAATGGAGGACGGTAGCAAGATCCAGACGTGAATGTGGTGTCCTCTAAAGTAGAGGAGATGTGTGGACCCATGTTTACTGCAGAGACAAGTTGTACCTACCAGGTGGCAGAATCAGAGGCGTCTGTAAGCCCGTTCTCCCTCTAAAACATATCCTCCTTCTCCCTTATGCTCCTTCTGTCTGCCTATCTTTTAATCAGGTATTTAAATCTCCTCATTAAGTTTTCAGCACAGTCCTTCCCCAGCTGGAAGAGAGCTGCTGGGAGGAGCAAGCGGTAATGAGAAGAACGAGTTTATGGAGTTTTAGTGGGGCAGTGATCCCCCAGCCCCCTCAAGGCTGCCCACCAATCTGGCAGGCTGGGTTCAATGTCAGTACTCTGAACAGGCAGTGATTCAGCAGGCTCCCTGCAACAGATGCCTACAAGACCTAATCCCCCTACATTACACAGGATCGTGCTCTTGACAAGCACGTGAAGAAAAAGGGGTGGGATAGGAAAAGTTGCTTCCAAGTTGTTTCTGTGTATGCTATTTTTCAGGGATTTAACATAGTCCCACAGGCAAATGCTCTACAGTTTGTGGAAGATGGGGCTTAAGCTACCTCATGTTAATTTAGGATTTATACCCAAGTCTCAACAGAGTAATTTATCCAGAGAGGACTGAGTAAAGGGAGTCACCATCTTCCCTGGTTGGACTTTGTTCAAGAAAAGACCATTTGGTGCGTAGGTGCTGGGACAGAGTTGGTGGATTCAGAGTTATGCATTGCTGGGAAGGAGCAGGGGGAATTAAACCCAGTTCTTCCCTTGATATTTTCCCATGGCCAATGCAGGCAGCTCTCCATGGAGGGCCTCGGGTTTGTTGTCTTCTTAACATCTGCTGTTTCTTACCATCCCCTTCCTGGGAAACGTACACAGGTGGACTGATGTGCTGGACCACACAGCAGACGGGGGCTAGAGATGCAAAATATCAGCTTACATTCGCCTGCTGTGGACTGCTGGGACTCGTCTCACCCCATGCAAGTTTTTTTTTCTTCTTGCTGCTGCTTGGAAATGGACTTCTGCATTTCTTTGGTCCAGTGGGGAAAATTCTTGGCTGCAAAGCTGGATCACGCAATCTGGTCCACAGGCCAGCAAGCCCTGGCCAGCTTCCAGGCACAGGATCTTTCAGATGTGGGGATTTTTCATCAAAGGTATTCTGCTGCCTCTTCAAATGTTGAGAGAGATGCATTTTGAGAGTGGGTCTTGCTGATAATCACCCTGAAAGGAGACAGAAAAAAAAGCAAACGCATGTGCTACTTTCCTACAGAGGCTGCTCCCAAGCCCTGCAGAAGGCTGGAGACTGAGATCAGCCCCTGGACTCCTGCCCAGAAATAACTGGCCATTGGTGTGCCTACAGTGTTTTGGGGCTTGTCTGTCCAGCCAAAAGGGCAGCTGTTGCCTGTATTTCCACAGGCCAGAGAGTGAAATGTCTAACTCCACAAAAAAGCCAAAAAAAAAAGAGAGAGATTTCCTCTTAATATGTTTTGGGGCATATTGAAGAGGATGGCTAATGCTGTTTGGTTCTTCCCTACTTGATTATTCCTACTATTTTACAGGCATCCAAAACACCCCTATCCCTATTTTCTTTTCTCTCTCAAATGTCATAAGCCTTGTATTATGAGGGAAGGCCCTAAACAGGCACCTACAGAAATACCTCTACGTGTGTTTTGTGCGTTGTCAGAGTATGCTGTGTGCTGCAGTCAGCTCTGCGAGTAGATGTCATCTCCACGGGCATCAACTGCCACACGCAATGCCTAGTCCTTGACAGCCTCCAAGAGGCACGTCCCTTCCATGCCAGCTGAAAAAGGGTCTTGCTTCTCTCTCTCGGCAGCATCAGGAGGAGAGGCAGCTACACACAAGCCACCAGGGTCAATCCTGCAGGCAGAGGGGAGTATGCCAGAGGGTTGTTATACATCTGGGCTTTGTCTTTCTAGGAATGAAATCTCAACAAGGAGTTGCTTAGCTGCCAGGCAGATTGCAGGTCCCACTCCCTTGTGAAGATGATGAACCACTTTCCATCCATGGATAAATGGCAACAGGTCCAGGAAGGAAAGGCTGTTACAGAGTAAGTAGGTGTTGGTGTTAGTGCTGATTTCTATAATGAGAGGTCTTGCTGGGTTATTTTAAGCACTGGGGGATGCTGTTCCAAACCCACAGGTGTTCAAACATCTACTTCTGGGCAGTGGATAAATGCTTGCTAGTCAAAAGGTTATTTGGACTGATTGCCATGTTTTCTGAAGTTATTCCATTTGGGGTTAAATGGGACAACAGGGGAAGCTATGTCTTCAAGCAAGAACTTGAAATCTGCCATGTCCACCTGTGCATGGCACCTCAGAAGAGATCCAGATGAGTTCTCTTTCTGTGCTGGGGCACATAGAAGTGCTTTATTGCAGAAATAAGTCTTAAGAAGTTCAAGGTTAAAAGCTTATGCTTTGTCCACAGAAGAAATTAAAAGCTACTGATGTAAATGGCCGTGTTAAAATACAGTGCCATCGCTCACAGAGAGGCGCCATGCTCAGCCTTTCTGTATTGGCTGCGTTACCAAGATTGTTACTTTGATTTTTGAGGGTACTCAGAAGAACAGAACTTTATGATGGCTCACTGAATTGAGGATCAGAAAATTTCCCACTTTTTTGGACAGGAACAGTCTCTAAAGCTCTCTGAAGCTATGGGTTGCTTTGGCACTACATGAGCACATGGGTAGATTCCCATTTCTCATAGAGCTTCCCCTGCTAATTACTGTTGCATCATACTTTGCAGCTGAAGTGCCACTTTTTTTTCCTCTGTATATTCTACTTTACTATCCTTAAACATTGGGGAACTGTTATACTTACTGGGTGAATTCTGTTTGGGTTTTTTTTTTTTTTTCAAATTGCCTCGGGACTTATGTATCAGAAGGGGAAGGTAGGAGAGATCATGACAAAAGCAATGGGTTTCAAGAAGATGGATATCAATAAAATGAAATTTGGTAAATCAAATGTCCCAAGAGGTAAAGCTAAGAAAAGATAAAATAAAGTTGTCAGTTCCTCGGAGTAAGCAAAGGGCACAACTCAGACTGTCCCAATGAAAGAATAGGAAATCCAGTAGGTGCCAAGCTGGATAGATGAAGAAGTGTTTTTCTGTAACTTTAACACCAGACAGAAAAACACAGGAAAAAAGAAGAGGTCAGATTTCTAAGAATAAATCTGAAAGAACAGCACAAGCATTCAGGGATAAAACCAGAAAGGCCGAGGCACAAAATGAGACCTCAAAGATAACCAGAAATAATTCTGTTAGAACCATTAATAGAATGAGGAAGATCAAAGGGGGGATTGGTCTGCTAGTCAATGGAGAATGAAAGCTGTCTGCAGATAATTACAATAAGCTTGAAGAATATTGGAGAAGGAGAGAAAAATATTTTTTTCCCAGAGTATCTTGAGAATTATAGTCCAGTCAGATTAACAACAGTTCTAGATGAAAAAAAATAAAATCAACCATAACAAATTGTCTGTAACAGTTACAAAAATAACTGGAAGGTGAATAGTAGTCAACATAGGTTGTTCAAAAATAAGTTATGTTAAACCATTTTAATTTCCTTTAGTGCAAGCCAAACCCTTGCGGATTGGATTAGGAACAAAGGTCACATAGCTTGATTTTAAAAAAAAAATTCTCTTGGTAAGTTTGCAGCAGGTATGAAGCTGACAAGGACTGCAAGCATATTGGAGGAAGGGGTTACATTTATTAAAGAAATGTCTGAAAAACAGAGTCAAATTCAGCAGGGGACAAGTGCAAAATATTCAAAGCCAGAAACACTTTGCTACAGAACTAGGCTGGGCAATAACTAGCTGGAAAGCAGTTCTCCAGAAAAGCATCTTTTGCTACAACAGAACAAAAAAATTACCTGAAAGTGGGCAATGGCACGCTGCTGTGAGAAAGACAAACATCCCGCTACCAGGTTCAGACGGGAGCGGTCTCTTCTCTGCTCATTGTGGGAATACTGTGGCCAGTTTTGATCAATGAACTTTTAAGATAGTTGTGGATGGACAGGTCAGAGTTCAATGTCCTCTTCTGATAAAGGCTGTGGGTTTTTTAACTTTTTTTGGTTTTTTAATGTCTGACCCATGAGTAAAAGTTGAAAGACCTGGGGTTATGTAGTGGCAGAAGAAAAGGCTGAAGCGAGGCCTGATGACAGCCTTCAGGTACATAAAGGGCCATTTCAAAGGAGGAGAAGGTTTTCTGTGTTTGTGATGGTTAGGACAAACAGTAATGTGCTTAAATTAACATCAGGAAAATTTAAACTGGGCATTAGGATAAACCTCTCAAAGGTCAAGGGCATTATAGCACTGAAATGGGTTGCTTGGAGAGGTTGTGAAGTTCTTACAATTGTGGGGTCTTTAGGAACAGATTGGACAAACATATGTCAGGAATGACATACGCCAATACTGCCTTCGAGTAAAGGCATCTTTGATTCCTTCCAGGGCTATTGTTTGATGGCTTTGTGCAAATGTAGGGATGTAAGTGACTTACTGGGAGAAATTCTCATGGCTGTGTCATTATCTCCTTCTTGAGAGGATACTACTTTGCATAATTCTGTTCGTTTATTGCTATTCACTTATGTGTAATTAAATACCTGAGGTGAGCTGGGGGAGGGCAGTTGTCAGACCCTGTTATGGGAGGGAATCATTTGGACGGCATACATTCTGTTAAGGCAACATGATGCTGTTCGTCACTCTAACTCTTTTACTTGCTATTCCCTTTTCTAAATTTGTTGTCTTTATCTGAGAAAGCCTGGGGAGCTGTAAACCTCCGAAGAAATTCTCCATATGCTGATGATTTTCAGGGAACTCTGCCATACATAATTTCTGATAGGAATGTTTGAATAGAGAATTAATTTGCTTTGGGTCCTCGATTATTCTGTCTTGCAATAAGAAGAGTATTGGCATCAGGCTAAAAGTTAAACAAGGCCCTAGTTTCCCTTTTCTCTCTCTCTGATCTTCACATTCACAACAGGACTGTTGGAGTCGGAAAGCAATGCAGATGGGATGTACAGCGATCACAAAAAAATCAGTATTGTGTAGCTGAAGCAATCTCTTTATTCCAGGAGTTTCTAATGAGTAACGAGACCATGTTTCATGTAGCTCCTGTTAACATGGCAACATATGAGCCTGCATCCGTCTGCAAGCAGAGAGGCTTCAATAACACGTGAGTCAATTACCTCACACATTTCTCTCTGTGAAACAGAAGACTTCTCTTAGGAGAGATAAAAGGACCAGGCAAGAGCCCTGCGAAATGCTTAAAAGTGTCATAATGAGAGGAGAGGGATGGATTAATCAAAATCATGACACTTGAAAGGATTTAGATTTGTGGATTTTCAGTCCAAAACTTATCATCAAACTATAAAAAATCACAACCCTGGCCATCAACCCTCACCCAGTGAATCTTTTCTCCATAACTTCTGTTTGGTTTCTGACCAATATATGTCTTCACTAGGGAGCTGAGGAGGCAGAGTTTACCACCACTTGGAAACTTGTTCCAGCTGTTTGAAGACACATTTTTATAATGACGATAATTATTTTGATTTGCCTTTTCTTCAGTTTCTGAGCAGTGAATCTTGCTATGTTGCAGTGAAAAGCTCTGGTTTTAGTCCTGTAGGTGTTTACAGATTGTATCTGTGCTGAAGTAACTTAGGGTACTGTAGCAAATCATGGGCCAAATTCTGTGTGCTTTCTTTTGTGAAAAGGCTGAAATGAAGACAATGGAGCATCATCTGAGAATCCAGCTTGACAAGTGGTGGCCTTGCATGATACAACTGTCTGTTTACAGCCATGGTGCCTTCCTGCATAGTACTGTTTTGTTGGTGTAGGAATTTGAAGCAGGGATGCTGATTTGATTGGGAAGTTTCTCTAACAGTATGTTTGTACCATGTTCTGGTCCTCCAAGGAGTGAAAACTCCAGCATTTGTAAGTATTTTATCTTTAATAATCTTCTTTTTCTTCTTCTTTTTTTTTTTTCCTTAGTTTTTAAAACAAAAAACTACAAAAAGGCTCAGTTAATTTCTATATTCACTTTAGAATTTAGAATTCTCCAGAGGTAAATATTTTCTGGGCTTCTCTCATGAGGAATTTAGTGTCATGTCTCAGTCTTTCAGGCTTGATTTAGCTTCAAACTCTTAGGCCAGCAGCTGAAATACAACCACATGCAGACAAACCAATAGGTATTAGCCGCATCTGAAGTTTAAACACATGAAGCAAAGTTTATTAAAAGTCAGGAGGTGTCATTTTTTGCCATAATTTGGCAAGTAATGTGGCCAACTATATTCAGCAAGTATTACAGCACCTTTAAAGACAAACCAGCCCATGGATTGCTTTCAAAGGCAGTATAGATTTTGTAAGCAGTACACTAAAATAGATCAGAGTGACCTCTTAGCTATGTTAGAAAATATTTAGATAAAATTTTCAAGGAGCTGCCGTATTTGGCTATTCATTAAACGTATAAATCCGTGTGATCTGTCTTTGCCCATCTGGAGACTGCAATGTTAATGAGTTAACTGCCTGAACACAGTCTCTATAGAGTCACTCGGATAATTTGAAGCAGTGTCATTTCAAAGTAAGGATAAATACAGCTTTGTATAAAATGAGTTCTTGTTCCAGCAATAATTGCTTGTGTGCTATATAAGATGGTCTTGAATCATCCCATCAGACTTATTCCCAGAGCAGTAAGTGATATGGGTTTCCATAAAGGGGCAGTGCATCTACTGTTAGATTCGCTAGTTTTGTGGGGTGTTGGCACATGGAATCAATCTACTTTAGCAGTCAGAGACTCTTCTTATGGTAGAGAAAACAGTTAGTGGAAAAAGAAGGTGTACACAATTTATATTGCACTTCCATGTTTAGGGTACCAGCAAAGCACATTCCCTAACACAGGTAAGGTAATCTGTGGTTATTTTTATGTTGTTAATGACAGCACTTCACAAGAAATCATTTCTTCCTGTAGAAATTAACTGTTTGTTACTGTGTAACCTATTCTTTGTGCTCATAACGGGTTGTTTTTCTAAGTCTCAAGGTTCGAATATGCAAATCCAGATTCACCGAGGATGTGTCTGACCAAAAATAAACATCTGCACTCCTGGTGCTGTGTATCTTGACCTCGTTATCAAAGGGGAATAAGAAATACTTTAGGGCATGAGATATCTGATCTGTTTGTGGACGAACAAGGAAAATGTTAATATTTAACATTTTAAATAATGTATTAATTAATTAATAATTTTCTAATTGTAATATTAAGAAAATCTATGAATTAAGAAAGAAAATCTAACTGATTGGTCATCAGTTGGCATTTAAATCTGGTCAGGTGAATTGGGCTACCCCAGTTCATCCATAAAGAAGAACTCCTCTGCTTCAACATTCTTGGATTAAGGGATCCTATGTAAAGGGAGTTTTGATAGAGTGGGATCTGTCAGGACAGACTAAGGTAAATTCTTCCCACAATAAAGAGAAAAACTGAAATTTATTTCTTGGTAGACGATATATTTACTTTATAATAAAGATAAAAGTCAACTGTATTCTGGGGATGAGATCTGGCATTGAGACTTCTAAGATAAGATCAGATACAGTGCTAATTTCCAGTGTAATCAGTGTTATGTCAGGCAGGTGAACCTCTGTTCTGATATAATCCTGGGCAGTTAGGGAGCAAGAAGATTTCTTCTTCATATTGCTTCTTCATGTCTTTTAATTATCAATAATTACATAAATTAAAGAAGGAAATCTCTTGCCTATAACGGTTATGACTAAAAGAATCTGTTCTTCAAGGTAAACATCTTGAAATACCATGCAAAGCTGGTGAAGACAAAATTCAGATAGTAACTAATGCTCCTCTGGGTTAGAGTCTCTCCAGACACCTTGAAATCAAAGCTTGTTTCCAGTAAACGTGTGTTATGGCAAAATGCAACTAATAAGTGAATAAGACAACCAATGCATTTCAAGTGACAGCACCACTTGGGGTATTTACGTCTGTCTTAAGAGTGTTCAGTCAAGATTGGATGAAGCATTTAAATCACAGGCAAATCTGCAAAACATTTCCATAACTTGTCAGAATAACCCTTTTGTCCCCAGCTAAAAAACATCCTTTATTGAACCTAAAGTGAATTAAACACCACTTTCCATCAAAAGTAACCAAGACGCAAATAGTTTTGTCCGCATGTAACCAAGGCAAGAAAACATTAACCAGCTGGTCCCCATTCAGAGGCATCTGTAACCATCTGGAGGGAGCCCCAGATTGCAGTGCAGCAGCTCAGTGTGGGACCAACCATGACTCAGTTTATGCCTGCCAGAATCAACACTCAGTGACTGGAACGTGTTCAGAACCTGCTTTTAACAATTCTCGAAATACTCTTTACCAGGCACTAATGTAGCTTTATTTCCAAAAGCCAAATGGGAGTTGTATGGTTCTGGCTGGCAAAAGCTGGTGTTGGGTGGTCCTGCAATGTTGGTGGTCTTGACATGTGGATTTCAGTTCTGGGAATAAGTGATCTTGGGATCCATTCTGCATGATGGCTGTTCTTGCTGAGGTTGAGTGATTACTGATGTTGTGGGGTCAGAAACGAGAGAATTGCCTATTTGTGTTTGCACTTTTCCTCTTCCTCTGGCAGCTTTGTATTCTCATTGTTAATGTTTCAGGATAGACCTGTGGTTAACTACAAGTGGCTCCTGTTATCTGTGTCTTCAGGAGAGTGGTGAAGGTAATTTCCTTTGGATTTACTATTTGGTAAAAGTTTTCTTGTTTCTTTTTTGGATGTGGAGTTTGCTCATCAAATTAGTTAAAATGCAAATCAGACACTAGCAGATATGTTGAAGTTTACCCAAACATGGGTCGAACAATTCAGCTCAAGTAGTGTCTGAGATATGCCTGCTGTCTGATGTGTGTGCACGAAGCCTTAGAGATGCTGTGCATCTTAAGATCTCAAGCACTTAACGGGCTTTCAGTGCATCTTACCATTTATCCTATGGGTTTTGCACCTGTAATTAAACTGTGGATAGAAAACAGGTGATGAAAGACTCAACTTAGTTATTAATATACAGTTAATTTTTGTGTTGCAATGTTTTTCAGTATCTCCAAAAACGAGCTTTCAAACGTGTCTCTAAAATGTTGGCATGGAGAATGGCAAAAAGAGTTGTGATGTCTGGGCCTTATCTGATACATCAAGCATAATGAATTAGGCTAAATCAGACCTGAAGAAATTTAGTCCAAATGATTAAACCTTTACATGCTTTGCTGACAAGTTGCTGGTATGAGAAATCTATCCCTCTGAATCTAGTGGGACCGCTTGTAAGAGTAACCAGTCATCAATTTGACTGAGAGGTTGTCTTAACTAACCTGACTTTGGAGGGTTTTTGCTTTCGCTAGAAATACAGACCTTTATTTATGTTGCGGTCACTTTTCTCAGTGAATTAAGAATATCTGTACATCTGCTAACTTCCTTCTTATTTAAGTGAAGAGAGTTGAAAAGATATACACTAAATAGTCATATAGGATGGTAGAATACAATTTTATTCAAGAACAAAACCTTGTGCTCAGGTCACTTTACTCAAAAGGAGCTGAATGAACTATAAACTGTTGGTATTTAATCATTAAATATCCTGTTACCTCCTTCCACATTAAATTATTCAAGACTTATGTGTGAAGGACTGCATAAGAGATAGCTATATGAATGTTCTTTTCATTGTGCCACAGACTTTAAACAGGAAAACGATTACCCCTAAACTCTTTGTTCCCTTTTGGATTTTCGAGTCATCAACTCGAACTTTGTCTGGTTTTGCATGAATTTGAAATAACGTGGTACAATTTATCTGTTGTTTACAAGGGCTTTTATAAACCAAATCACTGGACCTCTTTAAAAAAATTACAGAAAGCTTGCTGCAACCTGTAATCATAGAAGAATTTGTATTATACCAGAGTAGGATTAATAATGCATGTAATTATAATATACAATTTTCTTTAGGCTTTTCTAATTATAAAAAAATTACAGATAACATCAACAGTGTGATTCTGAAATGCCTCGCATTTATTATGTAGCTCTCTTAATCAATGCTCTGCCACTGGAAATCAAGTCAGAATGTTATTATGGTCTCTCCTTCTGGATTTAATTACAGCAGTAACTCATGGCTCAAAGTCTGAGCAAACACACCATGCAGTTTATAGCTTTGAAGAACAGCTATTAATCCTGCCGTCTACCTCCCAGTGCAAGCCAATGAAAGCATTTTAAAAATCTTTATGCCTGAAGATAAACACAGGCTTACATGGAGGCTTAAGGTGGGGGTGCAGGCAGCCCAGCCGCCGTGTCTGTTCTGCACATGCGCAGCAGAACATCCTCAGGGTGTACAAACCTCTGAGATTTTTGCCACCCAGACTAAGGGTGCTATTATCTTGCACCCTTACCACTTGTAAGAATGATTTCAGGATTGCAGCTCCTGTCCATTGGTAGCTTGGAGTCAGGATAGAGCTTTTGCCGTATAAATAAGCTCAATGAAGATGTGTGCATCTGTGCCTCTTGTATTATTTTGGAATCAGTTTCCATCACGAATCTCTAACTTACCAATCAGCTGCAAATGGAAATAATGCACTCTTCTAAGAAGTTGAGTTAGTATCAGGAACTGCTTTTAGTTTGGCAGCAGCCGGGGAGGATGTCTCTCCCTCCAAAGCAGAAACATGCTCAGTCCCATGCGATCAACTGGGAGGACAGAGCTGCCAGAGAGATCTGGGGAAGGGTGAGGTGAGGAATGCAGAAGAGTGAACATGAATGCTTGTTTTTTGATACTAACTCTTTTTAAGAAAATCTTGCTTTTCAAAGGGAGGACAGCTAAAATACCCTACCAGTGCCTATGTCTTTCAAAAAAGAATCTAAACCGTAATTAAATAAGATTCACTTGTCCTCCTCAAGCCACCATCTTGAGCATCCACTTTCTATATGCTCAATATTTTGATAAAGAGTAAATTGAAAAATAACCAGCCTGGTTATTTTATTGTGTGGTTCATTTGAACTCACCAGGGCTACAAGGTACCAAGAGTCATCTGCTCATGTTCCCAGCTGGCTGGCTGGACTGACAGGCATTTGGGAATCTGCGGGAAGAAACCAAGGAAACATTTGCACTTGACTGATGTCTTACAACCACTCTGCAGTCTGCTCTGCAAGGTTATCAGAACTAGTCAGAAATGTTTTTTTTTTAACCTAAATATTATTTCATCAGGACCTGCCAATTGTTTGAAGTGGAAAGTACTGGCAAGAAAGGCTAAGCTTCAGCAGATTGGTCTGTTTGAAAGACAGTGACATTTCAAAATTGATATTCTGAAATGGCCACATGCCTTCTGGAAACAAAAAGAAATAAAAGATTGGTTTTTCACCGAAACTTCTCAGAAACATAGACATGAAGTACTGTCACTGACCAGCCTGAGTTTTGTGTGTTTTTGGTTTGCCAGCCCTTTCCACATTGCAACATATTGGCCTTCGTGGAACAAGTCTGTTTTGGCTTTGTTTTTTTTTTTTAAATTTCTGAGAGTTGTCTGTACCAGCAATTTTTTCCCAACCCTGGTTTCCAACTTATGTTCCAGCAGAACCTGGGACCCTTTTCACCCCAATAAACCAGACAGGAGGGGCCAAAGGCACAGCAGGACTGGGTACAAGATGTTTTGTGTCAAACATGAGAGGATAAGAGTAGAAAAAGCACTTGGGTATGAGCTCAGGCTAAGTCGACAGAGAAAACATGGCTTTATTCTCATCTCATCTAACATTAGCCTTCCAAAAACAAGATCTCTTGTCAAGCATCTAAAAAGGTTGTGCAAGCTTCCACTGCACTGCCCAGGGAGAGCTGAGCGCCCACTCATAGCAGTGAGAAGCACAGTGCTGCCCTTTTTAAGATATTTGTCTCCTTTGGCTACGGGAGGATTTCTAGGAAGACTAAATATCAAGGATGTTTAAATGGCATGAAACGAGCACCTTTGTGCTCTTTCTGCTTGGCAGTCTATTAATCCAAAGGAAAAGCCTGAGAAAATAAGACTAATTAATTCCAACTACTGTGGACGGTGTAATTTAATTTTTTTCAAAGATTGGCATTGCTTAGGCTGAAACCTGCCTCAAAACCCCCTCAGCTCCCACCCCCAGACACAAGAGTATTCGTGTTTTATACAACAAAATATACAGCCAACTGTATTTTCTAAATTTGCTTTCAAACTCATCACAGGAAATAAATCTTACAGGAAACAGAGGAAATCAATAACTCTACCATATTCCCAGAAAAATCTGTGGGAAGAGCCTCCTGTATTCTGGATTGAATCCATTCTGCTGTTTAGCACTGGGGATACAGGGAAAAAAAGCAACCTCCCCTTCCAGTGTTCAGATCTACTGCTGAAGGGAGCTATGTCCTTGATGGCAATGAGCCGTGGTGTCAGCTCGGAGCAGAAGAAACTGGGCTGGAGAAGGAGAGGGCTTCTGGCTGCAATAGTATGACACTGACACATAAGGCTTTAATTTCAAGGGAGGAAGTGGAGCAAAAAGGATTGCAAAATCTAGTTCCATAATGGTCTGTGATTCTGCTTGCTGTGCTTGGTATAATATTTGTGGTCTCGGAGGAAATGTCAGCTGGTCCTTCTTGGTTCAAAGCACGATGGGAGATGGGTGGAGTGCAGCGTTAAAGTGAGAACAGGGAAAAGCAGGGATCCTTCGTGCATCAGCAGGGACATGAAGAGCCCTATCCTCTCATCCTGATTGAGAAGAAACAGGAAAATATTTAAACATTTCTTCACATGCTATTTTGCCTTTTTTTTTTTTTTAAGGCTGTTCTGTATTTGTCTGTGAATACTGGAAACTTTTTGCCATTTGTTTTGCAATATGCACGTGAAGGCATACATACGCCCCAGGTCGCATGTCTCCATGTTCCTAGCAGACCTCAGCCTTGAGTTGCTTTGTTCCAGGGTATCCCAAAACTGTCTGATGAGATGGCTCACAGGCTGCAGGAGGTAATTTGCTCTGGGAACTGAGAGGAGAGCAATCCATACAGCATCCTTAGAGCAAAGCAACACAAATAGGAACTATTGCGGAGTGTAATTACTCTCTCGTAATCCTCCAGGCTTGCCTTGCCACAGCATTGTGCCGTGAGATCTGTATGAATTCGGAGGTTTCTGTAATTCCCTTTGCCATTCTCTGATGTGGAGGGGAAGGTTGTTTTCATAAGAAGGCAATCACTTACCCTTTATTTACTGTGAAGGATGAGGACGGGGGACTCAGACTCCCAAAGCTTTTCACAGTTGGTTTTGTTGTCTAATTATTCTGCGGAAGAGCTTTTCCCGGCAGCGCGGGGCTGCGTCCTCTGCAGCAGAGCCTGGGGGACTGCTGCCCTTGCAGAAGGCTTCTCTAGAAGTAAGTGTTATGCAGTGGGATAATGCTGCAGCCCACATGCCTTTTTCACTTTGTTTGTTTGTTTGTTTATTTATTGTTAATGGCATCACATGAATAAAGAAACGTGCCTTCCATATTGTCTTTTGAAGGCAGATAATTGTGTTGCTGTTGCATTCAGTATCAGCATGCCGTGCCCAAATGAATTTACATATATCCATCTTTTCCTTCAAAAAGCAGCCCTGCCGAGTTTTCCCAGTGGTTCAGTCACAAAACACTGCTGTAAAGCAAGTGTTGCTTTATGTTGTCTAAATAGATGTGGCTCCTCTCTTGTTCTCACTGTCAGTCTTATTGTTAAATTGCTTTGAATTTCCTGTGAATTGAGATTCTCAGTTCCAAGGAGAAAGAAGTTATTACTTGTAATTAGGATTATTGGGCAGTAGCACTTTTCACTCTGAAGTTAATGAATTGTGATCAGAACATATCCTTTTGTTAGTTTAAAATATTCCCATTGTTATTCTGATATTGTGATTTTTATTTTTTTTAAAGTTTAAATAACAGTCCACTTAAAACAGCAGAAACACACATGGCTTCTCAGGCTATATTAAAGTTATGGATGGCTAAGTGTGAGCCTGTGTCACCACTCTGGCTGCAAAAGAGCCCGACTCTGAAGGGTTTCACCAAGGTAAAAAATAACATGGAGAATGTTGCGTGCTACAGCCTGGAGAAACTCTTCTTCCCTCCACCTTCCAGCAGGATGCTTTCTGTGACTGAGCAGAGGAACAGGCACCACATTTCATCAATTACACTTAATCGATGGTGAGATTAAGGTAGGCATTGAGCTCGTGTCGGTCAAGGAGGGAAGCTTATAAAGGTAGCATAGGAAGCCAGGATGCTGGAAAGAACTCTTCCAGTAAGGTAGATTTTAAAGTGGTAAGCTTCAAAGTCTAGAAACAATTCTTTGGTCTTCCAAAGCCTGTAAATGAGAATAGTGTCTGCAGGATGCAACACATTTCCAATTACAAGAAATCTAAATGGAGTTGTGAAGCAGAAAAACCCTTAAAAAAGAAAGGAAAAGGGACATAATTCAGACAGTGAGTCCAAACAACAGCATGGGTGTCTCAGATGCTTTTAGTAGACTTTGTACAAGAACTTATTAACTCTCAAAAATAAACTATTTGAATTGCCAGCTGAATTCTTGAAAAATGAGGGAGATGATGTTTAAAAAAAAAAAGATGTGGACCTGCAATAAGAATGGTTTTAGTCTGTGCAAGTTTCTGAAAAGATCATAGCCTCAAAAACAGAGGAACATTTTTAGGTGGGAGGAAGCAATGAAAAACATTCTGAAATGTTTTTGTTGTGGTTTTGTGACCTTTTACCAAATGCTCCAGGCCTGCATGAAATCATAGAATCACAAAATGTTTTGGATTGGAAAGGACTTTAAAGTTTATCTAGTTCCAACCCCCCTACCATGGGCAGGGAGAGCTCCCACTACAGCAGGTTGCTCAATGCCCCCTGGTTTTGAACACCTCCAGGGATGGGGCATCCACAACTTCTCTGGCCAACCTGTTCCAGTGTCTCACCACCCTCACAGTAAAGAATTACTTCCTAATGTCGAATGTAAATCCACACTTTTCCACTTTGAAGCCGTTACCCCTTGTCCTATCACTACACTCCCTGATGAAGAGTCCCTCCCCATCTTTCCTGTAGGTCCCCTTTAGGCACTGGAAGCTTGCTATAAGGTCTTCAAAGAGCCTTCTCTTTTCCAAGCTGAACAACCCCAACTCTCTCAGCCTGTCTTCACAGAAGAGGTGCTCCAGCCTGCTGAACATCTTTGTGGCCCTCCTCTGGACATGTCTTTCCTGTGCTGTGTGCTCCAAAGCTGGATGCAGTACTCCAGGTGGGGTCTCACCAGAGTTGAATCACCTTCCTTGGTCTACTTCTTTTGATGCTGCTGAGGTTATGGTTGGCTTTCTGGGCTGCAAGGGCACATTGCTGGCTCATGTTGGGCTTCTCATCAGTCAACACCCCCAAGTCCTTCTCCTCAGGGCTGCTGTCAATCCATTCTCTTCGCAGCCTGGATTTGTGCCTGGGATTGCCGTGACCCAGGTGCAGGAGCTTGCACTGGGCTTTGTAGAACTTCATGAGGATTGCACGGGCCCACCTCTCAAGCCTGTCCAGGTCCTTCAGGATGGCTTCCCTTTCCTCCATCGTGTCGACTGTACCAAATACCTTGATGTCATTGGAAAACTTGCTGAGGGTGCACTCTATCCCACTGTTCATGTCACCAACAAATATGTCAAACAGTTCCAGTTCCAGTACCAACCCCTGAGGAACACCACTTGTCACTGATCTCCATTTGGTCATTGAGCAATTGACCACAACTCTTTTAGTACAACCATCCAGCCAATTCCTTATCCGCTAAGTAGTCCATCAGTCAAATCCATGTATCTCCATTTTAGAAACACGGATGTCATGCAGGACAGTGTCAAATGCTTCACACAAATCCAGGTAGGTGACATCAGTTGCTCTTCCCTTATCCACTAATGCTGTAACATCATCGTAGAAGGCCATCAAATTTGTCAGGCATGATTTGCCCTTAGTGAAGCCATGCTTCGCCTCCTTATTTCTGTGTGCCTTAGCATAGTTTCCAGGAGGATCTGCTCCATGATCTTCCTGGGCACAGAGGTGAGACTGGCTGGCCTGCAGTGCCCCGGGTCTTCCTTTTTTCCCCTTTTAAAAAGGGGGGTTATTCTTCCCCTTTTCTAGTCAGTAGGATCTTCACTGGACTGCCATGACTTCTCAAATATAATTGTTAAAATAACAAATTATTCCGCCAGTTGCCTCAGATGGATGCATCTCATTAGGTCCCATGGGTTTCTGCACTTTGCCTTGCCTTCTGCAACTTGGGCAGTGTGGCTAGAGCACTTAATATTGAGCTATGAGGTGGATTTTTTTGCTGTTACGTAAAGCATGCCCAGAGAACATCCCAACTTTGGGCAAACAACACTTGGAATCCTTAGGTAGGCCCTGCCATGGCCAGCCAACCTTGAGAAGGCTCTTCAGGCTAACATTTGACTTGATGTATAAATCTGGGCTCAGGTCTGCGTTGATGCTTAGATACCTGGTTCCTAATGGAATAGAGTTAAAAACTTAAATACCGCTCTAATTTTGGACCAGCATTACTGAGAATGTTGGAAGGGGAGTATGTATGAGCAGTATACTCGTATTCTTTCCAGAGGTGTTTTTGGTCCATCAGAACCAAATTGCTGAATCCATTTGTGTATTTGGTTATCTTAGAGTGCGGTTCATGACTGGAGGATATATCCTAGCCTGTGTCCTTTTCCTGCCTAATGTCTTACCATCAATTACAGCATTACTTACCCATGTTTTCTATTTCTAAATACATCTGGAGTTTTGTTTTTAATTATTCATTGAGACAGAGACTTATTTTTTACCAGACTTTCTGAATGTGGTCTTAAAAATCTTGGAGCCAACCTGTGACAGCCAGAGGAAAAACAGGACTGGACAACAGAGCGTGTGGCGCCAAGGCAGTTGTGTAAAGAAATGAGGTAAGATTCAGCATTTACTTCTAATGTGCCTTCTTGAGGTATCCTATTGGAATTTTGTAAGACAATGGCTTTTAATAAATAGGTTGTGACAATCAATTACACACTACTCCACACATCTTAAGAAAGGAAGAACAGAATAATTGAAAATAGGGCTGGGAGAGCTCTTGGGAGGTCACCCAGTCCATCTCCTTGTGCAGGTGGGACTGGCTTCAGACTAACTACTCCTGGCATATGTTGCCTCATGTTTTCAAAAACCTCCAGTGATAGAGGTCCCGCAGCATCCCTAGGAAATGCTTTCAGAGCTTATCACTGCTTAATGTTAGAAACTTCTTCCCTACTGTCTTGCTCATGCCCCCCTCAAGGCCAGCTCAACACCATTGTTTCTCTCCAGGGTCCCAGGGAACACAGGGGATGTTAATTTCCTTTCTTCTACAGCCACAAGTCCATCTGTCTGGAGACTGCTATCATGATTCCTCTTAGTTTCCTCCTTTCTAGACTAAACAAATCCCATCCTTTTAATCTTTCCTCATAATTTATGGGCTTTAAACCTTCCCTCATTTTTGTTGTTTCTCTCTGGACTCAGACCAATTGATCTGTGTCCTTCCTGGGAGCATTGGCCCAAACCTACATTTCAGTGGCTGCATTTTCTCATCCTGATCTTTGTTTTGGAAGGGGTGCGTTGCTCATTGCAGTAAGGATTTCCAGGAGCCTTTGTTAAAACAGTCTTTGGTAAATGCCCAGTCTTGGATCTGATCTGGTGTTTGGGTAGACAGTACAGACTAGAGGAGCTTCAACATCTTTGCCGAACTCCAACACCCTAAGAAGTGCTAAATTTTAAGTGGGAAGAGGAGGCGACAGGAAGATGGTAATAATACATAGTGGCACCATTCTTAAAGATGTCCAATTCTTAGAAATACTTTTGTACTGATCTCTGTTGTCTCCAGCTGTCTATGTCAGCTGAAATTTCTCCAGCAGTGCATCTACAGCAGTGACTTCCCAGTGTGAGTCTCTGAGCATGAGAGCAGGTCAGGAGGGCCATCTATGATGCAAACTTTGTAAGGCTAAATAGCCCTACAAAATTTGTGTTGTGTGTATTATGGGGTTTGGTCAAGAGGATTCTCCCCTCCTGGAAGAAATACTGACATTTTTGGCTTTTGTTATGCTACTTTAATCCTGAAACCTCCATTGGCGGTGGCAAAACACCCACTAGGGGTCACAGCCAAGGTGCCTTACAGTAGGTCTCTGTCCCAATTGAGTAGGGTTAGGATGGAAAGGGTTTCTATTCCCAAAGCAGCTGAAGGACTAGATGACTTATGCGGTTACACAGCACTCCAAAAAAAGCCTCCAATGCCCTTAGGTTAGGCAACACAAACATCACCATCTGAGTGAAGTCTTTTTGGGGGAAAAAGTGTCAGCAGATAATGGTTTGATTTGGTAGGACCTTTATTAATTTGAGAGGAAAAAAAAAAGTTTTTGGCTGTCCTCTCCACTGGTAATGTTAATTGAGAGATAGGTATTCCTTCAAAAATAAGCAATTATAATTGCATGAATATAATTTTTTATGTTCCCAGAGCTTTTGCTTGGAACTGAGCTGATACTGCAGCCTGTGCTGGGTCTCTGGAAACTAAAATGAAGGGAAATAGCCTTGCTTTGAGTATGTGAGGTTAAACTTATTACTACCTCTCTCTGCTTGAAATTTCTTCATCCAACAGATTGCACACTCTTTTAAGTAAGCAGAGTTTCAGTGTTTTCTGCCATGTAGTGTAATACCACATAAAGCAAGAGAAAGAAAAGGAAGTTGGCTAATGCTTGAATTGTTCTGGTGTTTTCTCATACAACAGAATGGTAAATTGTTTTCCTTGGCTTTCTGGAAAATATCTGACCTTGATACTTCGTATTCAATTTATGTAAACAATTACAAAAGCATCTGAGCCAAATAGAAAAGGCTATTTCTTGAAAACCTGCAGGGAATGCACATGGGAATTTCCCACATGCTGTGGCAATCTTAAAAATACCTCCTTGTAGCCCCACAATATTAATGATTAACTCCGGAACTGTGAGTTTTTCCAGACTTCCAGTGAACCTAGTGATTTGTGTGTTCAGCTGCATGTATCGGGGAGAGGTAGTAAAAAAAAAAAAAGTAATTTACCACTTTTAGTAACTTGTGTTTAACAAACAATCTGCCACATTTTCCCCTTGAAAATCAGGGATTTCTGCAGATTGCTCAGCTGATAAATATCACAGTATGGGAAATGCTGTTTTGTGGCTAAGTGCGTGCTGAGATGCTCTTGTAAGAACAAGCTGGAACCAGTTTTGTTCTTCACAAATTACTCAAAGACAGAGCTGCTTTGATCAGGACACTCACCCACACATTGCAACACAAACCTTCAGAGATGTGCTGAATATCGTTGATATCTTGTTTATATACATCTGAAATTCAGTATTAGTGTTAACTGTGAATTGTTTCCGTTACACTTGCTGAAGAAAAGAGAAGTAGCAGAGTGCCCCTTGAGAGGTGATTTTCCAGAGCAATCAGGGCTTCTCAAACAAGGAGATTCACATCACACAAAGTCTGCTCGGCTCATGGTGTGATGGGCAGCACCACTGACAACAGTTTGCAAATGCAAGCTGTTGCCTGAAGCTTTCAAAAGATGCTGAGTGCCAAACCCTCACCTATCTACACCAGCAGCCTGTCCCACAATAGTTAAGAATATTCAGCTTCTTGGATCACTTTTATTTGTCTTTGCTGGTCTTGTTTAATGTAGCAGCATGGTCTATCAACCATCCAACTGCACTGTTTGTGGCCGTGATAATATTTTTATCATTAAAAATTTCTAGAGCGCAGCTTTTTAATTAATTCAGGTTGAGAGACTGGAGCACGACTGTTATGGGTGCCAAGTCAGTATTCAGTTTTATTGGCCTGAATAAAACTGTTTTGGAGTACTTTCTGAACCAGCATACCTCTGTTTCAGGGTGTTTTTAATATCAACGTATATATCCATCATTTAGTCGCCTGTGTATAATTTAATCTCTCATTACTTATCTATCTGTCTGTTTGTCTGTCTGCCTACTTATATAGTAGCTTTTCTGGATGCTTCTTGGGTTGATATAAGTCTTTTTGTACTAGCAGAGCAGTCCCACCATCCTGATAACACAATCACACATAATTCACAGTCAGACCATCAGAGCTTTGCTGCAGCAGATGCTGGGAACTTACCTCCTGCAGTCAGAAAGGCTAAATATCTCTACAAACTGGAATGGGAACCCAGGCAGCTGGAAGCAGATAATAGTAAAAAAAGAACCAAGCTTTAGCTGCACAGAAAAAGGAAATCTCTTTTTCCTTCTAGATGGAAAGATGTGTGTATACGCACAAGAAAGACAGGGATGGTGATTCTATGAATTTCTTTCCTGTGATTATATTCTTTTGGGCTAGCACAGAGATTAAACAGAAGACACAGCCTTTTTGGGCTTTTAGTGGGTGCAATGGTTTGTGTTTGTGGGGAAACAGCAGAAAGTCTAACAGGTAGGGTGGTGGGTTTGTATGCACAGACTGGATCACCAGCAAGATGCACTGAAAACTGTGTTTGACAGCATCAAAGTGATTAAAATAACTTAATCTGATGAAGTACTGCTGAGAGATTATTCTAGTTATGAAACTTGTGTTATTTAATGACCATTCTTGAAACTTTAGCTCCTGTGAGCAGCTTGTTTAATAAAAACATTGGTTTCTAAAAATCAGGTTGACATCTGGTCCTTCCAGTCATGAGAAGTGACCTGGAAATCAGACCTGAGTGCACCTAAAGATTCAACGGTCAGAAAGTCATGTAGGAAGAATAGACTCCAAATCTTTAAAACCAGGATGTTTTAAAAAACCCCTCACAACACCTTTTAAACAAAGGATAGGGACATTCTATCTTTTATCTTTTACAATATTTTAAAAAAACCTGCCTTAATCTGAATCCACAGTAGTTGTTTAAAGGATGTAGAGATTGGTAACTAGCAGGCAATGAAATCTCATGTGAGAAGCTGCTGACCCTTTCAAACTTTACTATTCTTGGGCTTAAAATGTTGTGGGCGTAATTCACGGCTCGGCATCTATGTGTGTACATATAGCTATATATATATATATGCATTAGGTTTCTCTTCTGTGCCTAATATACAGAGGATGTGGCTTTGTTTCAGCCCTGCTATGACATTTACCTTTCTGTCCGGCTGTAGAGGCTCACATGTTCAGCTTGAGGTGTCCTGGGCTCGGTTGTTGTTCTCAAAATAGACGTTGGTGATCATTTTTGTGGGGTTTGGTTTAGAGTTCAGCCTGTGCTAGGGCACATGTGGTCAGGACATCTTGCCTCTGTAGACAGGAAGCAGATAACCAGCCGGTCAGTACGGTACATTTCTCTGTATCTGCTTGATTAATGCAGGATATGGGTCTGTCACAGCTTTTACCTTCAGATCTTGGCTCTTTAGTTGACCCGTGCTTTCATCCTCAGAGAGCTTAATTTTCTCCCAGATATGATTAATTTCACTGTTTTCCTAAAAAAAAATTCAACAAAACCCAAACAAGCTTAGAAGTATCCAATTGCTGGCACCAAACTCATGAACTTTTGCCCCATTCAGTGTTTTCCATTTCCCATTACATTCAGTTTGACTGGAGCCACATGCTGTCCCTGTTCCTAAGCTGTCCATTTCCTGCTGGAAAAGGCAGGGAGTGACTCTTCATTGGCTGAGAGAGCAATAATACCTGCAGTTCTTTCTGTAATCTGTATGAATATTATACTGCTCTATATGTTACTAACACTTGTAAACTCCCTTGATTTTGAAAGGTAAAACTTGGAAAAACTTGTTTACACGTGGCACTCACTGTACTATGGAACCTAAGGTTTATTATGGCATTATAAGAGCTTCACCTTACTGTCATATCTTATGGAGCTTGGAGTTCAGCAACTGGCTTTTGTTCCGTACTCTGCCACAGATCGATCTCCATACGGTTTATTTCCGTTTGGATAATTGCAGATATAAATTTAAGTGCCTGCCCTCTTTTAAAACTGTTGACTCCTTGTTTCCTCCAACATTTCCATAGCAGTTAGGCACTGTAGAAAATATTTCTTTGACTCATTTAAGAATTTTTATGTTATAACTGCATTGACCTATAGGGAAGACTCTAGGAAAAACGAAACACCTGATTTTACCCTATTTTTTCCAAGTTTTTCTTTACATTACACTCCTCTATTCTGTCACCTTTTACTTGCTTCCCTCTAAATTGAAGGCTGTTATACCGCCTTAAATCTCTCTGCCTATGGGAGTCTTTTTAGGCTGCTGAACATTGTAATTGACCACTTTTGACTTTCCAGGTTTTACTGCATGTACGCTCTACTTAAATTCAAGCCCAGGTATGGTAAACAGAGTTCCAGATGAAGGCGTACTGTTAACTAACATAATGGCATTATTCATCCAACAATTTTCCTTTTAAATGACTTTTCTTTTTACTGTTGCTGTTCAGCAGTCAAACACACCTTTTTCCTATGTATTTTGGCAAACAATGGGCATTAATTTTGAAGCTCAAGGCACTTGAGTTTTTAAGGTTGAACATCCACGTTTTATGAAAACCATTATAGTTGCCTGATTATAAGTCTCATAAGGACCAAGGAACGCCCAAATCACCTTTTAAATTCACAAGCTATGCCTGTTATTCCTGGGAGGAACTCTTGGCTAACGTGACTGGGGTGGCCTTGGTCTTCCTTCTGGTGGCAATAAGTGCAGGTTATCTCAGCTTTGCCCTGGGCTGCTGACCTAAAGGAGAGGTTTACACAGTGCTGAGATCTCAAGCTACAGAGTCTGATGGCAGGATGTGTCCTACCTTCCTGCACTCCAGAGTTGTGCTTTATTTGGTGATGGGGAAGGCTGCAGAGTGTACACTGCCCACTC
>JAOXNO010000033.1:47449635-47531979 GCA_028565335.1 Limnodromus scolopaceus | reverse complement strand
GTGTCCTACCTTCCTGCACTCCAGAGTTGTGCTTTATTTGGTGATGGGGAAGGCTGCAGAGTGTACACTGCCCACTCGGGTAGGGAGATGGTGCGCGGAGGAGATGCTCTGCTACCACCACTAAACTGGGTTTTGTTGACACTGCAAGAGACCGTGAGCTGACACTGGGTGTGTTACAGCACCATCTGCAAAAATATGCTGCATTACACAGAAACTGTAGCAGAAATAGGCAAAGGTGTTGCAAACCATGATTATACACACAGTCCTCTGGGAAGGAATCTAGCAGTTCTTGCTCAAGGACTCCTGAAATGATCCACCCAGCTTATGGGTGTGATAAAAACATGCAGGTAAGACACCGGTATGTCCTACCAGCTGGACAGAATAGGGATTTGAAGAAAAAGTGGTGTTGTGCCTGTACATGAAGCACAGGCTTGCCAGGATTTATTAGCTGTGTGTTTGCCTCTTTGTGGTTTGATCATGACCATGAATGAGACAGCTCAGCCAAGGGGAGCCACAGAGATTTCAATTCTGACAACATTAACTAGGGAGAAAACCTGGAATGATGTTGGTATTAGTCATATAGAAATCTCTGGTGACGCACAGTAACTGCGTATGAAATTACAAGGGATATGTAGTAATCAGCATGAATATGAGAAAGTGATCATCTAAGATGGAGAAATTACCAGATGTAAAACCAAAACTGATGATGAATGCACAGCCAGATCTATACTTGTACTAAAATTCTCATCCATCCATTTGTACCGTGAAAGACATCTTTCCCCTTGAACAAGCCTGGAGGGGCCATGCAAAGTCTGAAAGTTCACAGTCCGTTGCTGTCAGAAGAAGCTCTGACTTTTAAATAAGCCAGCTGGTGATCAGATGCTGTGACTTGCTATTTATTTTGCAAATCATACCTGCAGACATGTTTCGTTAGCAAAGTCACTGATTGTGACAAATGTGTATAACAAGTGCAGTCTTCTATTGATTCTCACATTCTATTTTCTGCTTTTGGTGGAAACAGATGGAATTCAATTTTCCCACAATTACTATTAGCCAAGAATAACATCACTTAAATCAGTGCGGGGGAGGTGGAAAGTTGCAACTACAAAACACACAGTCTGAAAAGCTGGATATTGAAATGTGACTTGCAAATAACCATAACTGATGTGTTATCCAGGCCCCCATTCAGAAACAAACTTTAGCATTCTCTGGACTCAAAGTGTTATCTCCTACTGACATTATGCATGTGGACTTCTGAAAAAAGGATGATCCAGATTCTTCTTGTAGGTTAGTCTCATGGCATGACTGATGCTTAAATGGTAAACTTTCAGGACATTTTCCACTAAAAATAAACCCAGGGTAAGTTTAGATGTAGCTAATGGTAATGTAAGGATACCCAATCGTACAAGATAATTGCTTACCTTGCAAAACATTAAAGGACATTCTTAGGAAATTAAAGTATTAGAAAAGAAGTCAATAATTAGGCATGCAATAAATCAATAATTTCCAAATATTCAGGCTGTTTCAGATCAAAATGCTGTGAATTTAGAGAGGATGCATTGCATAGCTAAGGTATGAATGCAAGAAAAAATCCTATACTCTGTGAATGTTAAGGGTAACTCAAGAGTTTAAAATTAAGAAATACCATAATTAAAGGTTTTTCTTGAAATCCCAGTTTGACACTAACTCTTTTGCATCATGCTGAACTCTCAGATGGTAGGTTCACAGATGTTTTAGTCCCATTATTAAGCATGGCCTCCGGCTTTGTTTAGTGACTAATACAGGATTATTAGTTTCATCCTAGGCTTCCTTCTGTCCTTTTCATTGTTACAGTATTTTAACAATTCCCCCAAACTATTATATTTCTGTTCACAATGGCTTTGTAAAAAGGCATTATTAGATTTATCATACAGATACTGAATAGAGAAAGACAATTCTGTATCAAAAAGGCGCCAGGATAAGATGATTATGATCCTCTATTTTAGACCCATCGGTATATTATGGTGCGTTGTGTGTTCAAAGCAGAGATCCATGAAAATCATACAGCTGGTGTCTGTAGTAAGGCACATGAAAAAATAAGATGATCTGCCAATGGTCATCCATGAAAGACTTACTCCACAATACATGTGAAATCTATGGCTTAATGCCTTATAAAAAAATTTTTTTGAGAGCAAATCGCGATATCTAGCAGAAGAAGCTTGAGAAACTCCAGTTCTGTTCCTGCATATGGGGACTGGAGTTACACCTCCAAAGTTTTTTGGAAGTTGCAGTTTTAAACCTTAATGAGTTGACTGAAACTGTGTAAGATGAAGTGTCTGTTTTGGACAAGTTTGGACAAATATTCATAACAGCAGCAATGTCTGTCCCGATGCCTGAAATGATGCTCCTGTCATATTTCAAGCTCCCAGAAGCATTGAGGTGAGCTGGAATATTTCATTTTGCCTTTTCACATGGCCAAAACAATATTTTTCCTTAAGGAAAAGCAGAGAAACTTCTGATGAAAGCTTTCCCCAGACACAAGGCAAAAAAGTCAACCCAACCAAAATTTTTTAAAAGTGAATCCACATATTTGTGCATTATGAAGTGCTAATCAAGCCGCCTCTGTCCACGCAGTCATGTTTTGCTCACAGCCTGAGTGCAGAATAATTAAAAAATGGAAATCTATATTCATTTGTGCAACATTTATTGTTTCTAAAGGCACTCAGCTGGTACGAGTGATTCCTCTTTCAAATCGGGCAAGGAAAGCATCAGTGAAGTGGCTGCTCAAAACCTACAGCTACCTCTGGAGTGGATGATTGGTGGGGCAGGAAGGCTGGGTGAAGGTAGGCACGTGAAGGCAGGGTGGTATGACAGACCCTGGATGCCAGTTTGTGCTGGGTGAGGGTTGCGTTTGGCTGGGGAGACCAAGAGGTTGCTCATGGCCAAGTGCAGGAAAGGACGAGTCAGGCTCTTCACACCTGATCCACCACTGCTAGTTCATCCAGTACAGAAACGGCTGCATCTCCAGCTCCCAGCTGGCATGGACTGAGTTTCCATCCCCTTGCACAGTCGTTTGTACCAGAGTGACGTGGATGTATTTGGCAACGGGGTTCTGGGGCCACCAAAGCCAGTCTCGGTGGGTGTGGAGTGACACTTCTCATGCAGCCTTCCTGCACCCTCTTTGCCCTCAATGGGTCTTGTGGTGACACATTTTCCCTTTTGCAGCAACAGAGCCGTGTGTTAAAAGGCTGTATTTTAAGCTGAGATTGCATCTTTGCTCTCCCCACTGTTTTCTGTCATTTGAATGTTTCTCAAGAAATTACTCTGTGGGCTTAAATTTCTCACGTTAAAACCCGACGATGTATCAGCATCTGATACATATTTAAATAACTTTCCAGTGCCCTTGTTTAATTCACAGCACTGAATATTCACTGAAGTCAAATAATGAAGCACATTGGCGTCAGGATCAGGATGTTTCCATCCCTCTTTTATTTTTTTTTTTTTTTTTCACTTGGAGCTTCCAATTCTAACATCCTTGCTAGAAGAAGCAAGTGAGGACAAAAAAGACTGAGCAGTTCTTACTGGGAAGGTACTTCTAAGCAAAGAGGTAACAGGCTTAGGATCTAAGTACGCAAGACCTGCAAAAAACTGAGATGTTAAAATAATCTCAAACCTTACAAATGAGACAGAAGCATAACTCTTTTACTGCTCTTGGCATTGGTTAAATCTACAGAGGAAATTGAAGATTTTTATGATTCTATTAAAATTACTGTTCAACACATTTGAAGGGATGATAGTGAAACATAAAGGGCAGTGTCTCATACGCTAATGTTAACCTAGTGATATCATTTATATTGAAATCTGACTTGACTTTTAAGCACCATTTGAAAGGTTATTGCATGTGAAACTGAATTAAGCAATACAGCCGAAGTTCACCCTTTTATAATTTAAAATAGCAATTGTATATTTTTTCCCTTAAGTCCCCATTCAAAAATGAAAAAGAAAAAAAAAAAAAAAGTGCCTCACCCTGCCTCCCACCAGTCAAATCCCTGGTTTGTTAGGAGGGAGGAAAAATAAAAGCAGGTGAAAAAGGCATACCCTTAGGGCAGGGCTCTGATGCCAGAACTGGCTTATGCTGGAGTGCACATTAATGAGGCAGTTTCACCTTTACACTAGAGTGCCTGAAATTAGATACTCCTCCACTCTCTAGTTTATAAGTCTTGTATTTCCATCCCTGTCTTTATTAATTTTAGTCTGATGAAATCCTTTCCCATGCCATCCCAACCTTTACCTCTTAGACTGCTGTGGTTATTTGAAGCACAATACCTTGATAAGCTAAGCTAGCCTGCTTCGTACGTATGAGCTGGATCAAATAACCCTGCTCCAGTCACCTCCTTAACTTTTCCAGGAATTATATGAAAAACCAACCTCCATGTCCCTGAGGGTTTGTAGCTCAGCGTCTCAGCAAATCTACGTAGTTTTGGTAAATAGCTTGGAAATTTTAGAATTCGCATGAAAACCTCTTAAACTGAGCGGGACCCCAGGAAAGAAGAAAATAAGTCCCAGTCATCCTCATCCTGAGATGACCCTGGCAAATGCAACTTTCTAATGAGGCTAGCTAGTTCAACAGAAACTGTCAGGCTTTTCTGAGAATCTCTCCACTGCGCTCCTGCCAACTCTACCACTTTGGGCATTAATCTACCAGATTTCCAGGCAGCCGGAAAGTGCAGACAAATGGTGACTGTGCACGCAGCGAGGAGTCAGCCCGCGCCGCTGCACAACAGGCGGGCACGCCAGCGACTTGAGACCTGTGAATATTGGCACGTTTGTGCCTGCTGTCACTAGCAGGGGAGGCAGAAACGTGTCAAGCAAACAGAATCTCTGACTTCGGCAGAGAAGGCGGTGCCTTCGACACAATGCAAAGATCGGACGGAGATAAATATTAGGATTTGTGGTCACTACAACCAGACTGTTTAATGGAACAGGGAGGAGCTGTCAGGGGTTGTCTCTATGAAGAAAGATTTTTATTAAACGGAATGGATTTTCCTAGTTGAGGTGTTCAGCACAAGTGGAGGGAAGATTTGGGAACAGGAAAGACTTTCCCTGAGGTTTATTTTTATTGCTTTGCCTATGGCAGTATTTTTCAAAAAATGGGTTGCATTTTGGAGAGAACGAGAGGAGAAGGGGAGGCAACTGGGGAAAGGTTGTGAGAAATAAGGTAAAATCTTCTTTTCCCCTAAATATCCCTCCCCATAACTGAAATATTTAGGTTTGCTATTCGGAGACATATTCATATTTTTTAAAAGAAAGTATAGATGGATCAAACTGTCTACTTAACTTCCCAACTCATGGGAATATAATGTAATTCCCAAAATAATAAATAACCATGTTTCCATTGCGTATTTTTATAACTGCAAGGGTGTATGAATTCAACTATCTCTATTCGTCTAATTTTTTTCATCGTGAACAGTCCTGTCTCCACTCCCACAAAAGTCATACTTCCTGTGATTTCAAAAGTAAACAAGTTCAGAGGACGTGAATGGCAGCAAATAATGTAAACAGGAATTCTCATGCTAGTTGTACCAGTGCTCTGCTATACTTAGAAGTGGAAGTCAAGTCAGCGTTTGGTGGAACAAACCTCCTGCAACCAAGAAGGAAGCAGAAAAATAATTGACATACGGGTCGGTTGGTCTGCAGAGGAAATACGAGGTGCAGTTTCACAATACATTGAATTGACAACAATATCGGTTCAAAAGTTCCCCTTCTGCCTGACCTTGGCCTTTTGGGAGGGCCTGGGAAGAGGAAAGGGTGTTTTAAAACTAGATAGTCCAGCAAACTGGGTTGTAAGTTTGGCCTTACAAAAACGTGTGCTCATACAATTGGAGAAGTGGTAGAGAGGAAACAAGCCTGGGCACAGAAAGATCTCCGTGTTGGAGCCATATGGGCAGAGTTTGCTGCCAGAGCCAAAAGGGTGTGGAAGTACATACCAAGACTGAAATGGGGAGATAGCTATTAGCATGTTCTTTGACTTCAGGTAGGGTATTTAGTGAGAGTTGCTGAAATCAGAGTTCCTGGACAGCCTCATTTTTGGTGGGATGGACTAATTTCTTCATGATGAAACAGCTCTGGTGTCATCTCTGATTACTCCTTTCCAAGTGATGTTGATGTGCAAGAAGCTCAAGCGTTACATGAGTTGGGATTTGTGAAAAGACACAAGGATTTACATGTTGGGAGAAGGTGACAGCAATAACCGTATAGTTCAAGTTTTACTTATTATGATTCATACCAAATTGCACTTTGCCATGCAGATTTGTGTTGTCTTTGGTTGTGTGTTATTTCTCAGGATTTTTTGTTAGAATTACTGAATAAAGCCCAGTGTCGACAGCCGTCCTCAGCAACATCTATAGATGCTTCTTTGCAGGTAATAATAACATTCAGCAACAGTGACATCTTGTGGCTGATGAGAAATGACTCAAATATGCCAGATTAGCCACAAATGTGTCTTCACCAATTGTGTATTCAGCATCTCCTAAAATATGGTGGTGCTTAAAGGGATGAGTATCAGAAGTCTGGAAACCAAGAGGTTAAAAAAGCAAAAAAATGCACAAAGGTACTGGTTTATTAGTTGACTGGGCTATGTGTGTTTATAATCTGGCAGCATGCTAATCCTTCTGGCTAATCTTCTCCCTGTAAATGATTCCCTCCAGAGGACGAGGACAGAGTCTGGGATGTTTGACATGACAAATAGAAGCTGTCGCTCCCTGCAGATGATCTTCTTTGTGTTTTCCTCCTCCATGGGGAAGCTGGGAGAGAAAATACCTCTGGAAAAGGCCTCAGGAGAAATCTTTCTTATTGCCTATTGTTGCTGCCAGAAATAAGATCAGCAAAGCCAGGCTGTGAACCTCTGCCTCTCAGCTAGTGGAGATTTTTGGATAAAGGTGTGATAGGGAGGACTGTTTGTATGGAAGGATTTGTAGGAGCAAATCCTGGTTTGGCTGGGAAGTTGCAAACTCTTCTGCATGCTTAGGCCACTGAGGCTTAAATATACCCTGTATGAAATGGCCTTATCCTTGAAGTATGGGTTGGCTGAGAAAAATCTAATTTGGACTCCTATAGATGGTAGGGAAGTCAAACTTCTTTTTTTTTTGGTTTAACAATGGATGTTTGTGACTCTGTTACATGCGATGGTCAGCCTTGAACTTTTCAGTTGCTAGCAACTTCTTGGATTGCTTCCTTGTTTGCATATGTTTTTCTTGCTAATGAACATCTGTATCCACTTTATCATCTGAACCCAGTGACGAAATGATTACTGAACGTGAAATTAAATGTTATGCAATGGTCTTTTGCAAGTATCTAGAGAACTTTCACGCTTCCTTGAGGATTCTAGGTCTGGGATTGCAAGGAGCAATGACCGTGTGCTCTGCTTACAGCCTACGCTCCTTGAAATCAAAGCAGTTGTCTGATTTGGAGCCCATATTGCATAAAATCCTTTATGAAACCTGGAGAAAGAATTGTAAAAAACCACACCTAGCTGGGGGTTGGGGTTACATTGATTAGGAAAAGCTGGTTCAGGCTTGTGGGTCATATTTGCTAATTGTTTTGGGAGGTGGGGAATAACATCCTTTTCCTAGTCCTGTAATGAATTTATTCTTTTTTTTTTTCTTTTTCCCCTTGCTCCTGTGAAGAGCTACTTTGAGTAACTTTGCTTAGTGAGCCTGTGAAAAGAAACAATAAAAATGAATGATTCTGTCATTTGTAGCGTGCTTGGCTGTCCTATGTATTGTGCCTTAGCACCTTTTAATTCAGTGCATTAAGTCACCTTAAACCACTGACATGCACAAATGCTGTAGTTTAGTATACTGTGTAAAAATTCCAATTTAAAATGGCTGGTTTGGGGAAAACCAAACCATGTTTTTGGGAAAAATACCCTTTTATCTGCTCTGTTGACTTCACTAAACGATACAAAAGATTATTCTTAGTTGATAGGAGCAATCTGGAGAAAAATCTATTATTCAATATAATTTAAAAGTGGGTATTATAGAGCTAGCAAGAACCATTCATTCATAGTGATGTTTTTCTCTAAAACACATCTTGTTGTGTTGTCTAAATATATTAAAATCTATCACACTGAATCACAGCTGTTTATTTCAAAGAATAAAAAGTGCTCGATTCAGCAGAAACTTGCAGCAGTTTGCTGAGTTAGCACCTTTGAAAATACCAGCCAACTTGGTGTGAATTTTGTTTATTTAGTCTCTGGAATGTATTATACTGACGTTAAGAAGAGTAAAGATCTCTAATCTGTACCCCTCACTTGAGCATTACTTTCATGTACAATTTTCAATATATGTTTTTTTTTCATTTATCACTGACAAAAATTAAATATATGCCACTGTGTAGCACTTGGTGTTATGTAAATTAACATTTTTATCTCCTATTTTACATTTAGAAATAACCTTTTGTTTCATAAACCAGTAAAAGTATTGCTGTTTTAACAGCCCACACTGTGAGCTGAGCCTATCAAATTCATATGTCTCTTTGTGAGCTTAAATTGGGAACAGCACAAGCAAATGACTTTAAGCTCATGACCACAACTTTGACATTAGCATTTGAAAATAGGGCATCAAACAGTAAATTATGGCTTTGGTCCCTTCATAGCTCACTTGCAGTAAATTTGAATGGATGCATTGTTTCCAGAACTGTAAATATGGGAAAACTTGGATTGATGTTGAAAAGTGTAATATGCCCTAACCTGGTCTTAAACAGTTACACTGTACTCAGTTGAAACTTGGTGAAAAAGATGAAGATATGGACATAAGGCACTTTTGATAAGCCATCGGCATTTGTAATGTAAACTGTTCTTCTCAGCATCAGGGAAGGTGAAGCAGAGCGATCCCTGAGGTTTTCAGAGATATTCAGCTGACAGCTCAATTATCTGTTGGTCAACAAGTCAACAACATTTCCACATTGCCCAACAGCCCTACATCATTCACCCCTTGTTGGAGCGACATTGGTGACTGGATTGGATTTCTGTTGGCTTTGACCCCTGCTCATATATTCAGCCTACAACTACTTCTTCCCCTCTCACACTATATTGTTTTATAACATATGGTCTTTCATCTGTAGGGCTAGAAAGCCAGATGTCCACGGCTCTTTTGGTCAATACGGTCGGTTATGCTGCCAATCATAAGCCTTTTAAACACTGCTATGGACAATTACAGAGAGTTTATTTTCATATCTTTAGTCTAAACCTATTTACCAGATTCATAATGATGTTCTAAAACAAAATCTGTACATTGCCTAGTCATACACAAACTGCTGTATTTCACTTGTTAAGTAATGGACAAGCAATGAAGCAGCTGTTGAAACATTGCACTGGGTTTTCCTCTGTCAAGCTGAATGACAGAATTTGCCAGGTCATTTAATCAATTTCATACTCATTTAAACTAGATAAAATCAATCATCTTAGCTCATAGATTTGGTAGCTGGAAAGACTGTGTCGTCTACATTGTAATGCCATACTTTAAACATTTTTGAATTAAAAAGGAAAAGATCCTTTACAGTGTTCAAAATGTAGTAACCCCCAATATGCTAAACTGTTGCAAGCAAGATAACTGAAACTGCAATTCTGAAATGATCAATTTGTAAATTAAAAGTGGACTAATTAATCAAAATACAGATCTAAATGGTCGGTTGTCCTCAAAAGTGAGTTAAGATAATCTAACTGATAGCTTGATAAGTAGGGAAAAAAATCCATACAATGTTTAGAGCTGTTAATTTCTTGTGTCTGTTTTTTAATAAACCATCTGCTTTTTATATTTCACAGGCAACCCATGCATTGAGAAATTTTTTGAAAAAAGGAAGTTTCATCCTCTATCTGGAACGTAAGTCAAACTCAATGTAGTTTATATTTACAATGAGATATAAAAATTTTGTAATGTTTTGAAGGAAAGTCACAAAATTAAATTTTGATTTGCACAGTGGCTCATAAGGGTATGAGGAGGAAATGCAACTAACTGGTCTTATTGAAGTGGCTTTTATAAGATCCAGCCTCCGTAGTCCTCCTTTAAACGGGGTTTCGTTTTGGATAAATGGAATTTTTCCCTAGGTGAAACTTAGCGCACAGCAATTCAGAGCCAGTGAGTACCCTCACGGAAGGTAAAGATGTGATGGTCAGGCCCTGCTGACCAAAAGCAGTCAAGACATCAGGAAGGGGTGTACTTGTCTAGCATTTAAGCATGAGAGTGCACTCTTAGGTGCCTGACCTTCTCGCATGTGGTTGGCAGAAGCCATGGTTGGATCCTTCAGTTCCCTTAACAGTGGGAATTCATAGGTGTTTGGGTGCCCCAGGGTAACTTCAGCAGCAACCAACAACATAGGCCAAGAGTCAAGAACAAACTGAGAGAGAGCCACCTCCCCGTGTGCCTTGCTTGGAGCTGCAGTGAGGTGCCTTCATTCATTCACCAGTACCTGAAGATAGGCACACTGCCCAGGAGTTTTAGACATCTCAGTTCTTTTGCAGTTGATACCTACCCTGTGTGTATGCTTTTTAAAAGACTCCTCTCTCAAGAACAGCCTCAGTACTTCTGAAGAAAAATTTGCATCCAGTGATCAGAGCAGAAGACTTAGCCTTTAAACATGCTCATTCAGGAGCTGAAATTTATTTTTTCTAATACTATGAAATAGCTTAAGGTCAGAACACATTTCCCTGGGAAGTGAGACACTTCTGCATCCTCTGGTGTTCAAAGACATACCTCTTACCTCTTCTGAAAGCAACTAAGAGGCCCTTGACTGATCTAAGAGGTGGGATCTTCACACCTCCCCCTTTTTATTTTTCCTCTTTCCCTGTCCTGCAGAAGTTGTTCCATTATGAAAAAAAATATTTAGTAATTAGAGGAAGACCTAGAAGATGCATGGCTTTTTATCACACTGATCAGGGCTTACACTTGAGAGAAGTTTCCTCTGTTGTACTTTATAAACCTTCCTTCTGCAAATTATCTGTTGTCCCCTAAAGAGTGTCCAGTTTCCAATTTGTAGTTTTTGCCAGAAGAAGGAGGGCTGCAGGGAAAACCCACACAATAACAGTTTTGCCAGTCATGTTGTTTCCCTATATTATACAGCTTATTACGGAAAGACCCATACAAATGACCACATATGCCTATGCTGATGGATTTTTTTCTACTAGTATATTTCATACCTGTTTTCTAATTTCTTTTATTTTTTTCTAATACAACTAGAGTTTACTTCAGATTCAGAACACTTGAACATTAAATTTTACAAACTCGTAAAATATGCTCAAGACTTGTGTTTTGAGGGCAATCCTATGACATCAATGAAACAGGGGGTCTCAGAGAGCAGATGGGCATGACTTTCCAAGTCACATATCAGGGCTTGGTGTGCTTTTCCTTCTTAATTTGATACTTATCCTCAATGTGGACTTCATAAAGTCTGCATTGCCTCCTGCATGGTTCATAAAGTCCACGTCAGGGCCACACTCCAGAACAATGCCACACTTTATAAAGTTCAAATTGGCTATGCAAACTTTATTAAATATATGAAGCTGCTATTAATGTCTAATCACTCCCCAACAGATTAGTCAAACTGCTACTCAAAGGCCTTGCTTTTCATCATGTCCAGCAGCTTAGAATACTTTTAACTTTCCAATTCCAGCATTTTATTTTTTCATGAGCCAAATAAAACTAGGAAAGTGTCAATGGGGTGAGAATACCACTGTTGTTTGACTCTCTTCATGCAAATATTCAAACATATGGCTTGGTTTATCTCAAACTGTGCAGAGAAGTTCTGTAGTTGTGATGGGACTATACCTATGTAGAATTTGAGGTGAATAGATTTTGATGAGTTGAACAAGGCGCTGGGAATTTTTCAAAACATGCAGTTCTGTATTGAGGATGGTAATGCCTGTTTAAAGATTAACATCTGGCGCTAGATTCACAAGAGAACTTAAACTGCATTAAAGTTTCTACTCTCAGCACCTTGAAGACCCGTTTTGCTGTTGATTGGTACTTCTGTAACACTTAGCTTTCATATTGAAAATTTCACAAACTTCCAGACATTTGCTTGCAGGCACATACGAAAGAATCACCTTAGTCTAGAAAGAGAGCCACGCAGTGAAAAGAGCTTAACTTACTTAAACGTGGGCTTCTTCCATATCAGACAAGTCCTCTAACCCTCCTGGCTATGGAGTAAAACTGAGAAATGACACAGCTCCTCCAGGCTAATTTTGTGCTAAGCCCAGCATGGCAGATGCATCTGAACAGTACAATCACACGTGGCCCTGAAACCAAGTTAAAGGATTGGCTTCTTTGCAGGTCTTACAGTTGCAACTCTGTGCTGAGTTGCTTGGTACTTTTCAGACTTAAAAAAAAGTATCTAGGTGTGTTCAGTAACAAACATTTAGATAAATTTTTAAGTCCTAGGAAGAACTGTGAGTGTTGCAAACCTAGGCATAGATCCATTTGAGGCTCTACACAGTCTGCTAACGCCATTCCATGATACATTTTTGTCTGAAAAGTTATTATTTGTAAGACTGGATGGTATACGGCGGCACTTTGTGGTTAGTGGCATAGAAAATTTTCATTTTTTGAGTATCTGGCAACTCTCCTTAATTTTGAATTTCCATCCTATAAGACCATTTTATCTGCTATGGCTGTCTGAAGATGTTCCTTCTTCATCCTGAAGATGTCTGAAGAAGTTGGCAGAGACAGTAAGTATCTGAAGCCATTGCTTGCCACCTGTTGCTTTTCCCTTCTGCCAGTAACTCTTAATCATTCTTTTTCCTCTGTCTTACTGTGGGGGACTTGGTGTATTCTTAGGATTTTATCTGTGGCTATGCTAGTCACATACGTACACCATCATTCTTGGCATACAGCTACAGTAGTTGTACTCAGTTCTGAGATACTGTTTATGAGTATCTTTCAAGGAGAGTGTGAGAACCCAACCAGGACCTAATAGAGAGGAAAATCTACAGGTAAAATATTAGAAGATTTTGAGAACATCATCCTATGTGTGAAGCAGGATCTGGAGTTTTGTGTGGTTTTGAGATCCCCAGCACAAGAAAGGCATGGACATGCTAGAGTGAGTGGGGAGTCCCCAGGATGGTCAAGGGCCTGGGAAACAGGAAGTATGAGCAGAAACATAGGAGGGAAAGGGAGATCTTACTGCTGTGTCCAGCAACCTAAACAAGAGTATAGAAGGACAAACCAAGACTTCTTGGAGTCCTGTAGCAGTGGACAAATTAAAACAGAAGAAATTCTGATTATATAAAAGGAGAAAGATTTTCACCATGAGGTGGATCACTCGGGAGAATGGACCAAGATAGGTGTTGGAAACTCCATATTTGGAGATATACAAAACTCAACAAGTCCCTGTGTAGGCTGGTCTAACTGGACCTGCTCTGAACTGTTTTTGGGGCTAGATGATTTCCAGGGTCCCTTCCAAGCCATATAGTTCTCTGTGATTATATAAGAAAAAAAACTTTGTTAATTCAGTGTTTACCAAGTACAGGGTTACACTGTACTATACAAATACATAGAAAAGAGTTTTCTAGACTGAAGAGTTTATGCTCTGTATGTGCGTAGGGACTGGAGGTGCACTGAGGTGAAGTGATTTGCTGAGGTCCTACTGAAATTCGGTGATGGAACAAGAAAAAGAGTAATCTCAGTCTCATTCTTTCCGCTGTCTCGCTTCAGACCATGGTGTACGCAGAAAGCATTGTTAGGTTACACAGGATGGAAGGATTGCAAAAGTAGGATTAATGTTTTGTTTTTTTCACTTACAAAAGATATTTCTGTCTATGACATTTTGCAGCAGTTAAGGAAAAAGTCCCACTCGCAGCAGTGTAATATCCAGATAGACACCCTATCACTGTTACATGAGCCTTTTCTGCTGAAGATACAAAAACATTCTTTCTATTTCTGTAATTTCCTCTGATTACTCCAGAACAGTTCCGGGCAATGGGCTCCCAGTCAGTTGCCTGTGAAATCCCTAAATGGGTATATTTAGGCAGTTCCAGTGTTACAGGATGTGAAAATAAGTTTGTTTGCAAAAGCTATTTGAAAAAAGTAACTGTCTGTATTCTCTCTCAGTGGGCCACAAGTTAAAATATAATGCAAATATTGAATAACTAATTTCCAAGGAGATTCACAGTGGCTTGCAAAGGAAGACAAATAAAAAATGACCCCTTTACATATATGATGCATTTTGATCCATCCCCCTTTAATAATTAGAAACATGGTTTCACTGGTACACTTTACAAAACCATTCTGGGGATTCATGAATTTAAAAGAAAAAAAATAAACTACATGTGAATAATTCATACTTAAATAGCTCTGGGCCAAGATATTGCTCCAGTATTTCCAAGTATGCAGGTTTTATTATTCTCCTAAAGTATGAATAAAAACAAGGTTGCTTTATCACACTTGGACTAATCAATGATATGCCCAAAGCGCAGTTGGCAGTAAATGATCCGTTTTAGTTTAAAACATTTTTAAAATAGATGTGTATTGTAAGGCAGTCATAAAAATCTTCAAATTAAAGGTTTTTGAGCCATAAAAACAAGTAATATATTTAAGGGTTTTTTAAGGCAGTAATGTTTCCAAGTAAATAGGAGATGGGCCAAGCAGTTCCCTCTGAATTACCGTTCATCAGGTTTTCACACTCTATTAAGGTAACCTTCATGAAATATTTCTACATTACACTTCATGATGTAATTTGAATGCATTAGAATTAATTTGCCAATAAACTGCAGGGAAAATATGGAATATGCTACCCCCAAAAGCTTATTAACTCTC
Source organism: Limnodromus scolopaceus (assembly GCA_028565335.1). Lineage (NCBI taxonomy): Eukaryota > Metazoa > Chordata > Aves > Charadriiformes > Scolopacidae > Limnodromus > Limnodromus scolopaceus. Next base: position 47,517,193 of record JAOXNO010000033.1, on the reverse strand, counting down.
TCTGTTTAGCTTAAGTCACATTCACGAGTGTTTCCAATGTAAAGTTTACTGTCAAAAAATTACTCCTGTGACTACAACACTTTATTCAGGAGTGAGCTCTTTGCCTGGGGAAGGAAATCAACGCCGTCTGTGGGTCTGTGCACTGGGTTCAGGGCTTTTACTTTGCTGAGTGAATGCAGCGAGTCAGTGCTCGCTTTGAAGAGCAGAGACAACATCTTAAAAACAACCCTTTTCTCACCCCAGGCAAGCTCCTCCATGGCTCTCTTGGCCAGCCAGCTTTCGACACAATGTGTTGTAGTGCCAACCCACCCCTGAGTCCTCTTTCCTGTCTAAAGCATGGCTTACGTGTTGGAAAAGATCCAGAGCTGGCCCTTGGCTGTATGGATGTGTTTTAGGCAATGTGAGTTCACCCAATGACATCAGAGGGTCTGCAGGTGTGAAATAAGATTTGCAGGGCAGTGCCCTTTAGGACAGGGATTTTTGCCTTGTCCAGTTCACTTCTCATCTCTGCCACTCGCCTTTGATGCCGAGGATTGTACACGACAGCCAGGGAATCACCCGGGAACACAGAGAAGAGAGGTTATAAAGTTTTCTCATTCTTTACTTCCAACTCTCATTCACATTGCTGGCAGCTTCACCGTCTGCATTTCTGAAGAACCTCTCATGGTAGGTTTTAGTTCAAAGGCAATAGATGTTCCATATGTGTTCACGTCAGACGTGCCGTATTGAGGTTTGGAGAAAATCCACCGAAGGCGAGACTATGCCTCCAGTGTTTATGCTCATTGCCTTTGGTTATAGTCAATGAGAGAGAATGGAAATACTGACAACAGGATGTAGTTCGTAGTGGAAAAGCTGGCATGTGGTATCTCATAAGCTTCATAATTATTATTTCCTTTTTAAAAAGTTACATAAAATACATGAGCTAAGTATGTCAAAAGATGAGTTCTTCTATTCCTCAGCATTTTATGCAAGCTAGCTGGCAAAAAACCCAGCTCAGCAAGAAATCTTTCTCACTAAACAGGACCAGAGCTGAACGTGTACAAATATCAGGAGACAAAATCCTGTTTTGTACAATTTTCACACATTAGTGGAAATGAAAGCACAGAGAGCCTCAGAACAAGGACTATTCTCACAAGATTTCCGATTCATTTACAGACCCAAGAGGTCTGCATCACCAGAATGGAACTGGATCTCTCTTCCTACAGTACTTTTCTATAGTACTCTTTCTTCCTACGGTACAACCAATTTCCATACTGCGGCATTGAGATCTTGCCATCAAACTGTTGCGATCTCCCATTTCTATGGAGACAGTGAACACATGGCAGAGCTTTTTGGTAGCTGGTTGCTGCTCTGTGTTTGAGATCCCCCACTGATATCCACAAAGCCTAGATTTAGTTAGGGCCAAAGAGTTCAGGGATGAGCTCATGAAATCAGAGCAAGTTGACCAGTATCACTGCTCCTTGAGGGTGCTGTGATTTCCCAGCAATCTGGATTCTTTCTCTGGAATTCTGGATTATACTGTTTGCCCAAGGTCTCATAGGCAATGGTGGTAGAATAGGCAGCTGAAACTTAAAGGAAATGAGATTATGCTAAATTGAAAATAGCTAAAATTCGAGCAAAGAGGTGAGAGATGCTAAGAGTTACCCAGTCTACTGTTTTCTAGGAGAGAGATGTGCACGTTGTCTGTCATTTCACCAAAAGGTTTAAGAAACTGGAGAGCCAAATTTTGCTATATTTGTACAGTTTTTTTCCTCCTGCTGAAGGCAGAAAGAGAAGATAGAACATGTTGCATGCAACATTTGGAGATGTTGTAATGGGACACGGAGCAAGGATCCTAGCTTTTAGTCAGGTTAGTGAGAAATGCCAAGGAGGCAGCCAGTGTGAGTGTGTTTACTGGCCAGTCTCACCTCGGTTTCTCTTCAGGATTCTCCTATCACCTCCCCAGCCATAGCAGAGCACTTTGTGATTTTCGCATCTACAGTCCTCTCATCTAGAGGATGTTGTGGGATGTGAGAAGATATGTTTTGGATAATAATAAGTTTAAAAATAAATAAGGCTGTGCAATCAGAATAGAGAGCTGATTGTCTTATCCATTCTCTTGATCATCTGGCAGAAAAATCTTGGCACTATCTTGAAGGAACATATTATGTTTCTAGTGGAAGGAAATAATTCTGGTCATTCTCGAGTAATCCCTCTGTCCACTACTGCATTAATACCATGGGTCCTTAAAAAGACACCCATCTAACTATTTTTTTGGCTAAAATGTGGTCACTGAATAAAGAGATTTTTTTTTTTCTTTGATTTTCAGGAGGTGCTATCTCCTCACACTCGCTGCCAGAAGTCCAGAGAAAAATTTCAGATTAATAAATAATGTTTATTCTTATTGAAAAATTTGCAGGAATATTTGGCAGTTAAGAAAGACCAGTTGTAGATTCTTTACAGTAAAAAGTTTAAAATGGAAAATCTGATACATTCTTAAGCTATAATAACAAAATGGGATCACTATAATTTTCAGTTCTGATTATAGGTTATAAAATCTCTGCCAAATACCCATATATTCATAAGCCTGCAGAAAACAATCTACAAAATGAAATATGGAGAACTGCTAAAGGAAAGTACAGGCAGCTGTAAATGTAGGAGATATAATGATAAAGCCAAACCTAAAATCAAGATACTGTTGATAACTAGTCAGAGAAATTTCACTCATACCCTATCAAATTGAATTTAATCACAGACAATTTCCATTATCTAAGAATACAGTGATTTATTTGTCCACATTCTAAGACAAAAAAGCTTTTCTAAGATGGGATTAATTTTGAGAACATATATCAAGTGCTAAACAGGAAAGAAATTATAGGGGTTTTATATCAAAACTGAATAATATAAACCATGGAAATTCAGACTCAAGGTTACATCAAGGAGAAGGAACCAAGCTCTAAAAATTCTATGTGGAAATATTAATTAGTTTTGGTCACATGGAATGAAATAATTTTCTTATTGGAACCAAGAACTGTTTTATTGACAGTGAAGGTCAGAATAATAGGATCAAACACATAGAGAAAAAGGGAAACTAAGGAGAGTTGGTTAGCATGAATGCACTACAACTGCTAGAGATAATATAAACATATTTACAGCTTCATATTGAAGCAGATGACTGTGCGACTGCAAGATGCATGAACAAATGGGCCTCTTCCCACTAGATTTCACGTTCTTTTGTAACCATGTGCAGTTGGAGTTTGTAGGAGGTTTGCTGAGTTAAAAAAGTAGAAACATGAAGCTATTGAAACATGGAATCCTGACTTCTTTGTAGGCAGAAACAGCACAGCAAACCACTAACAAAAATTCCTAATATTACTAATAAATTGACAAATAACCTCCTAAATGTAATAAGACACATAACAAAATGTAAGGAGAGGAAATTTTTCCAGTGTGAATTAACAGGTATTAAGTATATTATTCTGAGCAAAACTCTCTGGATTGCAACAGTCTATGGCATGGTCTTGACTGTTCGCTTTTTCTCAGGACTGACACATTTGCATTTCTTATTTTTCTTCTCTCAGTCTGTAATTTCATCTCAGTTTGCATGGGTTTAGCAATGAGCATCCTTAAAAAGGGATAGCTGCAGGAATATGGGCATAGAAATGTGACTCATAATCGTTATGACATTGTAACTTCTCTGCTTAAGAAACTAAGCAGTTCAGGAGCTAATAGTTAAGGAACTCTGCAGCTGAACCATTGCCTGTGCATAGGTGGGCTTCCTAATTACAGTGATCAATAACAAATACAGACTTGAAAATGGTACAAGGACCATATGAAGTCCTCATAATTTCTCCCGATGTCATAGCTGTGTTGAGGTTTGTATAACTGAATTGAAATTATGGAGGTCTTTGTGTGGTAATTTTCCATGCGTAGGTCCTGCATAACATTTGTTTTTCAATGATATGAATTCCCCTTCTTCCTGAACTTTCCCTCACCCTAAAAGCCCATTTCCAAAATTTGCATTTTTCCTTCCTGCAAGACTGACTGTGACTGCTTATGGCTTGTGAATGCTGTTTGTAGAAGCACTACACATTGAAATTCATAAGCAAAATATGTGTTTTAATAGCTGTAATTATTATAGAGCTGTGAGCCCTGGTGGAGCTCTTTAGCTGAAAGTTTTAGAAGTTTCTAAACAGTCAAGTTAACCTCAGAATGTTGTGTCTGATGGGTAAATGTAATCTCACCATTTCACAGGGTAAAATAGAAGTACCAAGAAAAGAAACCTCATGATTCTGAATTTGGGCACTTGAAAGGTTATATTGGCATCTAATGAGGTGTGCTTTCTTTTTTTTTGGAAGCAGAATCAGGCTTGTGGGTCCAACACACTTCATTAAGAAGGTCTTCAGATTTTCATTGGAAGGTGAGGCTGCCCGCCAGCTGCTAGCATAAAAGCATCTTATTTATTTTACTAAATGTGGATATTGCTGTTTAATATCAGATCTTCAAATAGTCTTGAAGGGAATTGCCCAAGGTCATGCAATGCCTTTGGGAAGGACCTCAAGCATTTTGACTGACTTCTTCACTCTGTAACGCAATGACCTAAGTGAATCGCTTCTGTTTAGGAACCAGAAGGTCATGCATGGAGAAATTTCCTCCTCAGCAAAGCCACCAAAAAATGAAGTGTGCACACAGACCTGGAGACTGGCCTTTTTGGTTTTCACTGGCTGGTTTTGAAGCTGCAACCTTCTTCATAGAAATGAAGCAATTCCAGAAACACCTCAGCACTTGGTTGGCGTAGTTTGTTTAGTGACTCACTTTTTCAAAACATATGAAAATGCTGTTAGAAGCATATGAAAATGCTGGAGAAGTCCAGACCTTTTAATCTTCTTTTTAGAACAGTAGTTTGGGGGTACCCTCTATTTCCACTTTTTATTTCAGTCATTTTTCAGAAAGAAGAATTTGAGATTTAAGTACTAGTTCCGTATCTTTGACCAGTCTGAAATGCCAGATACCCTGCCCTCTCTCTACTGTATTGTGTGACCTATGGAATTGGCTTCTTGTTTCTTGAATATAGCTGTAAAATATGTCCTTTCCAGACACAGTGATTGCTACCTACACAGGGTCTCTCCTTTTTGTGGGTTGTAGAGAAGGCAAAGGGAGGCTTCAAAGAGAAGAACAGGGGATTTTGTGATCGCTGTGGGCAGGCGATGCTCCAGACCCAGACGCATTGCAGAAATGGGTGGCTGGAAGAGGGTGGAGACGGCTCCTCTGCGTGCCATAAATTCAACTGAGCTGCTATTGTGGCTGGAGGGGGCATCAGGGCAGCACACTGTGGGGCTGTTTAATAACTAGTCAACAGATCTGGACTTGAAGGTGGTCTTAAGGTTGGTCCTAAACACCAGGGGAAGCTTATCCTCCCTGTGCTTATGATTTCATTAGGTTGGAATTAGACAAACAAAGACAGCATATTCTATGGAAGAGAAAAAAAGCTTCTGGTTATTTTATTTGGAGCATTAAAGCAGAGTGCTTACTTTTCAGCTACAAAACTTTATCTGTGGCCTGAAAAGAAATGTCTGTTGTGCCCAGAGACCCACAAACTCTGTGGTGTGGCAGCTGGGATATCACATACCTCGCTCTGGCAGCAAAAATAGTGATGGGAGGCCAGAGGTGCCACCCTTTAGATCTGGGCAAGGTGTGAGCAGCCAATGCTAACCCAGCCTGGAGGGAGAGGTGTGAAAAGCTTTTAGGCAAAGCTCTCCAAATTCAAGATCTCTGTGATTATCTATCATGTGTTGTGCCTATTGCAGACCCAGAAGGAAGCGGAAGACAGTAATGAATACTCATGATATGTGATTTTTTTTGGGGCATTTTTAAAAGCGTTGTAATTATCAAAAGTTTGTATGCATTCTAGAAGGATTAAGTTTAGGAACGTAATTAAGATTGTGACTTCCAAAAGCTGTGTGTAGGTGAGGGTTGTGCTTGGCATGACTGGGTTTTGTGTATGGACCACTGAATGCAGGAGGGGAGTCTTGGACATTGCCACAAGCATATTTATAGAAATATTAATAGATTTTTTAAAAAAAGGGAGGGGGAATTCTGAATAAAAAAGAGTGAAAAGAGAGTTTTTTCATCTTGGAAAAGGAGGAGGGAGATGGTTCAGAATGGAGTTTCCAAAAGAGGTGAGACAGGCTCAGCTTACCAAGTTAGTTTTGGAGGATGATCCTGAAAAGTAACACTCAGGAAGTGAACTTTTGCTGAATTTTGCTCTCAGTTTGCACAGCTGGGTGCCGGGGGAAATCCTAAATGACAGTTAGGGGAGGAGACTGGTTTCTGTGTTCTCTATGGGACTTGTTTCCAACTTTATCATCATGTATTTCACTGTTGATTCACTGGGATGAAACTTTTTCATCTTTAAGCTGTCTGATGATAAGAATCATTAGAAATGAATCTCAGAAGCACAAGGCACATTTTTTTCTCCTATGGGAGTAATGAATGCAAGTAAGATATATAAGAATAAAGTCTTCAGGAGCTTCTGCCCTTGCTGACATCTGGGCATTCTCCCACCGAACTGCAAGGATCTGTTTGGGGCTGATTTCAGGTACCACAATGTGATGGTATATCTTTCTAAGTATATAAATATATGGTGGGTTGTAGCCAGTGCCTCTTTTGCAAAGTATATGTGGTGGAGAGAGATCTCCAAAACCTGGATAACTTCAAATGATCATAATTTGTACCCAGAGAGTCTAATGCTATCGGCAACAGCTTCTGCTGCTGTTTTTCTTTCTTTACCCACCAAATTCTTGCTAAAATAAAACTTGTATTAAACTAACCTGAGCTCTCCAAAGTCTTTACTAGTGTTGCTCAGCTCAGTTCACTGTATGACATAACCTTTATTTAGCTTCTGCCAAAATTAACTCTAATTTTCTGTAAAACACAGTACTACATCTGCGTTTTTGTGGACTTTATTTCTTTACACTTCTTCCAAAGTCTAGGTCTGCACTGTGGTTCTCTACCAAGAAAAAGGAGACAGATGTTAGATGAAAGGTACTCTAGAGAAAAAAAATTAAAGGATGATGGATATCAAAAGATGAGAGAGCATTTCTGAGAGCAATTGGGCAACTGAACTCAAGAATGATACAATCTTAAAAAAATGCACCTTCTGTTTTCAGTTATAAAGAAACAAAACTGGTAACCTTATTTTGAACTTTTTTTTTGTTTTATACTTAGAGGTGCTATGTTTAGGGGAGGAAGAAAAAAGTGATTTTATGTAGCCTCCAGCAAGATGCCATGTATTTCATACAATACTTTTCTGTTCATTCTTCTTTACCTATTTTTTTTTATACTTCATTTTTTGGGTTGCTCATACAAATGATTGGAAAGGAAATATTCTTCAACAAATCTCAGCTGTGCTCTAGTTCCTAGCATTTTAAAAAGAAAGGTCCTCTGTCTTGTATATTTACATAAAGCCCGAATGCCAGATTTGGAATAAGTAATAAAAATATGCTTTTCTGGGATTTGCTCTTAGGGAAAGAGAATTCCCCATGACCAAAAATACATCAGTAATAAGCATTTGCTCTGTACTGGCACAACTACGACCTTAAATTATGAGCTTGCCCCCATTTGTAGCCAGTTTCCCCTCTTTAAATGTACAGTTAAGTCATCTGTAAATATCATAACTAAATCTGGAAGTGTAATTTAGTGGCTCTATTTGAGGATTAAGAAGAAGAATAACATTACTTAGAACCATATGTAATCTTTCCTGCTTTGTTTAATTTAGTTTCCACACTATGCATGCCTTATCTTACAGTCATTCTTCACTCCAGCTCACTTAATATATTTGGTACACTGTTGATAATACCATCACAAAAATACCTAAATGTTCATTTTTTTTAAAAGCAAAGTGTACATACTGTGAAGAGCATTGACATAACACTAGTGACGTTGGATCACCGTCCCTAGGAAGGAAAAAGGTTGCTAGATCACACTGTTCATTTTCCAACTAGAGAAGATTTAAAACTGTGGAAAGGAGGTATTAGATTTTACACTTGATCATACTAGCTGGCTTTATGAAACACTTGGAGCAATATTCTAATTTCCTTTACCAAGAATGCCAGAGAATTTAAATTCTCTACTGAATATAGCCGACGTCATGGTCTTTATTTCATTAAGGTCTTATTCATGTATTATTTTTTTTTTCAGTGGGACTGCCTCCAAGGTGCTGTGGGTATCTGGCACTTGATTGTTGTGCCAGAGTGCCAATTGCTGATTAATTTGTATATATTATTCTTCATTACAGTCCTCACAAGCTCTATTCTTGCTGGGCCCACCTTGTGGTCCCTTATCGTAGTTGAATTCACACCTTCTTATTTCATTCAGACTATATGGATGGTGAAATAATGTTGAAGTCCTGAGCAGCTGTTTTTGAAGTAATTCCGACTGCTTTTTGAATCAACTAGTCTTAAACTGTAGCCTTACTTTTTATTCTTTTTTCATGAAAGCCTATCCACTTCCGTATGAATGTGTTGTACTGTCAACGAACATAATTCTTTGTCATATACTTAGAAGCAGTGGGGGCAGACTGCTTCTGGTGTAAATGGGGCAGACTCTCACCTGATGTAAATGCTCATAATTCCATTGAGTGCGTAGTGCCATTTGAGCTTAGAGTGAAATTGTGCAGGAGACACCTTCACGCTTTGCACCATGTAGACTCAAGGCAGGCACACAAGAGGAAGTGCCAGAAAGATTCCTATGAACTGGGCAGAGCAAGGACATCTCCTAAAGCAGTGGTGTCCCATGTCATCCACAGCTAGCTTTGGAAAATCTGAGAGTTAGGTAAAAGGAAGACTTTGGAAACCAGGCTCTGGAGCTCAGCAGAGCTGACACAAAGCCTTCCCAGCATTCCTTACCTCCCAAACTGCTCCTTTAGTCGTGTAATCCAGTGCCCAGAAACAAATAGCCACACACAAATAAATCCTCTGGCACAGCAGGGGCTAAGGAACAGAAATAGCTGTGTCTCAGTTACAAGAAGGATAGATCCTCAGCCAGCAGTGGCCCCCAACCCAGAAGACAAATTAAATGCAGAGAGACAAAAATGAAAAAAAGAGAGCAATGTTTCATTGGGGAAAAAAAAAGGATTGACCATCAAAAAAAAAAAGCTGTAAGAAAAATGGCTGGGAAACACAAACACACACACATGCATGCACACACACATTGATACACAGGACCAGTCTCATAGTAGAACGTGAAATATATATAAAAAAAGAATTTCTTAGAAAGTTCCAGGCCAATATAAGATCCAGTTATGAAGTAGCCATTTTCCACAGTAACATCAAATGGAGATTCCTTATGATCTAAAATCCCTGATATTTCTTATTATTTTTTATATTTATCTCCTTGATGTCTTCAACTACCTTACATTAAAATCAGAAGGAAGACTCATGTTTCTTTTGGAAAAAGGTGAATCCAGATTTATGTTTCCAAGTGATCATGAAACATAATCATGTACCTGTAGTTCAGTCCAAGATTTTTAAGAACCTTTACTATTATCGACAAGGGAAAAATGTGATATGGAAAAAGACCATGTAACTTGTTCTTTAACTAAGGGAACTGTAGTCAGGATTGCTCTACTCTTACTGTATCTGCAAAGCAATTTGATAGACACTGGTCATTGTGCAGTTGGTGTAAAGATTGTACCAGTAATTTTACACTGTACCAGTAATTTTACACTCTTGCAACATGGAAAATTGTGCTGGTAGAACTGGAAGTGAGACTGCTATCTAGTTAAATATCAGGTGAATTATCTGGAGTTCAATAGTAAAATTAGTTTTAAGTAAATTTAATTTTGACGGTAGAAGTTAATTGTTTCACTGGTCACAGGACTGAAGAGTACATTATAAGGACATCTAATCAACAGCAGTTCTAACAACAGAATTGGCATAGAGGAAGCATTTGTCAACATGTAATTAGGATTTGATCTAACCCTCATTGAAGTAAACATTGATTTTAGTAAGAAATACCTTAAACTCTGGACACCGTGGTTCACAATAACGTGGTATCTCTGCTTTTGGAATTTAGCACCAAACTGATTTCTGTAATTTAGCTTACAGATTTGCTACAGGGAGTGACCTTACCCATGTTATATGGTATGACAGCTACAAAACAGCTGCTATCAGCTTCGAAGAACTGTAGTTTTATAAGCTGGGAAAACACTTTGTCATGGTAGATTGATATATTAAAGTAGATACAAGTTCAAAAAACATGGCAAAAAGATAATTGCCTAGTAAAAAGAGCACTAAAATTATTTGGTTTCCTACCAGTGCAAAAGAGCAGCAGTTTCAATGACTGAATAGATACTCCAAGGAAACTATTCAGAGCTTGTCATTTGGCATAAAAATTCAAAGGCTTTGAAGTTTTTTATAGTCCTCTTTCTCACAGTAAGCAATAGCTTAGTAATCAATATATAAATCAATTATTTGAATCAGAAGAAAGGGAAAGATCTCTTTTACAATCCCAATTTAGTCCAAGTTTAAAAAATTACTTATTTTCAATAAATGTACCCAAGTGTACAATCCGTTCCTCTGTGAATATAACAGTTCTATGTGGGAATTCTTTGCAGTTCTTCTGTAGGACTGGCCATTCTTCTAAACTCAGCATTTAAGCCAGTGCGTGTCATAATCTGACACATGGAAACAGGTATCTCCATGGCTTCCTGTTTTTCTAGGCCACCTACAACTAGATCCTTCAGAAAGTCAAGGCATTTTTGCAGCACTTAAACATCTGCTCTGTGACTGACACTAGTTGCCTACCTAATTTTATTAATGCTATTCAATAATGATATTTTGGCACATGTCCTCTCAAGCTATTAAAATCGCAGTTGCTGGAGACAGCAGCCACACAAGCTGATCAACAGGAAAGGTTTGTAGTGCAGATGTCTACAGCTGAGCCAGTTGTAATGGCTTTTTTATAGCCAGTGGGGAGAAATGGACAGTCTTAGGTTGTGATTCATCCCACCCTACAGTAGACATCTAAAATTAGGCAGGTGAACTCAGACTTAAAATTGTGTAGTGACATAAAAGAAACTGAAGGTGTCTGCCTCTGATATGGGCATTCACACTGTAGATATATGCAGTTAAGTAAGATTAATCTTGCCCTGCTGGAGGGATTTTGACCTGGCAGCACTTAGCATCTCCCTCTGATGCCAAGCAACCAACAGTAGTGCAAAAATATTATACAAAATGTTGTGTTTAATATTTTTCATACAGGGAGAAGCTTTTAATTTACTTTCTGTCCTCCTGACCTGCTGTAGATTTGAGTCACCAATAAAATCTCCCTTACTGTGAAAAGCTGTATTTTTGAGGTCATAAGAAAATGTGCATTATTAATTCATCATTTGTAAAAAATATCCCTGTAAATAAGGATAGCACTAGCAATTGCTGCTCTCTCTTTAAATGACATTTACTAAACCCCCAAATAATTTAAACCATTTGCCTGTCCCAGGGACTGAGTAATGCATGGAGAAATACCAGTTTAGTTTTATTTCAACATGAGTTGAACGATGACTAATATGTTCTTACTCTACAGTCATGGTACAGAAAAATTTTCTGTGCCCTGAAGTCCATGCTGCTGCCCTGGGGTACCAACAGAATCTGATGAAGTTAGTTTAGAGCTGGCTTGGGGGTTTCTGTACTATCCTTTAGCTACTCCTGCAACGAAATGCAGAGGAACTCTAGGGAGAATGGGGTACCAGGCTGTAGCTTAATGGAAAAGGTGGCTCAAATTTATACTTTTCATGGAGTAGCAAGGAACGTTGAGCAATGGTAATTGCAAACTAAAATAGTGCATCTTGAGAAAAAAACCCACAAGGTAAATATTCTCGAGCTATTTAAAACTTGATTGGAAGAAAAATCTTTTTGCTAAGGACAACTGGGTCTGAGCTAGTCACTTGCACATCTCCAGAGTGAATAGATTTGTGATTACTGGGGACAGTCGGTGAGAATTGCACAGAAGTTCTGTGTATAGGTGAAGAACAGATGATCACATTCAAGCATACTGGGCTGATGTGTTTCTTATTTGTGTTAGTGTCAGGCTGCTTATAGGACATCTTGAAAATAGCCATACTGTGCTTTTGAAGAGTCAAACTTCATATACCTACTGGTGGATTGGCTTGTGCCTAATTTGTCTAGGCTCTATGAATAAATTACCATCCACGCTCAGGCTGGCTTCTTCAAGAGCACTTTGAAGTGAAAAACACACATAGTTCTCAGATTTATATTTGGAAGATAATTTAAGCTCGAGAATGGGCTACAGCCACATTTGTCACTGCAAATGTCCTCCACAATGTGGGTGATCCCCCAATACCCACAAGGATTTTCCAGGACTTTCATTGCTGCTCTAGGATTTGGGCTTTCCCTCTAGATGTTGCGCTGCCATGTGATGAGCGGGTGTCCTGCACATGAGAAATGGCAGCAGCTAAATGAGCTTTGCAGGGGTTAATGGTATTTTTAATAGACCTGCCTCCTGTCTAGGTGCCTGAGAAGAAAAATTTACAGGAACTCAAGAATTAATTACCTCTGATGCTAAGAAGGAGTGGAATTGGAAGGGTGATCCCAGAGAACGGAGTAGAAAGATCTAATTAATAGATTGTAAAGCTAAAAAAGTCTACTGTGACCATCTGATTCCATGTAGCAGAGGTCATAGGTCTTCTCTGAATTAATTTTTACTTGAACTTGAGCATTTCTTTTTGAAAGCTGTCCAATGTTGATTTATAAGTTGCTAGTGATGGAAAATCTTGCAAACATCTTTAAGCTACGCCAGTGATTAATCTTCTTCACTGTTGAAAAAATAAAATAAAAAAAAAAGGCATGGCTTTATTTTTGTTCTGAATTTACCTGATTTCAACTTCTACGAATCTCAACTGTGAGTTGTTGCAGAACATATTGAGTCTATTTCCATTCTTTTGCTCCTCTTCCAGCAAAAGATATGATTCTGTTTTACTTGGTTCTGCATTATTTTAAGGTCATTGAGAGAGAGAAAATGAGAGAGAGAGAGAGAGAGAGAGAGAGAGAAAGAAAGAAAGAAAGAAAGAAAGAAAGAAAGAAAGAAAGAAAGAAAGAAAGAAAGACCGACCAATGGTCAGTGCCAGTATGAGACTTGGATTTCTTGCTCTGGCACTCTCCACCAAGCTGACTGAAATATTTCAGAGCCAGGTTTTGGAAAGTTGTTAAGCCCTTCATGCTGCAGTAGGCAGGCAAGGAGCATTTCTAAGTGCCTCTGTACCCAGGTCCTTGTGTTCCTCATGGATCTGGGCACTTCTGAAGATCTAATAACAATGCTTTAGTACTGAACAGTTCCCCCTCGCCCCTCCCTCCTGCAACCTTTAATACCTTTGCTTTAGTTGCTCAAGGAAAATCTATGTAGAAATGGAGGATGCTGTAAGGTTAAACATTACAAGACTGGGAGGTGTCTGTGTGCAGGGGGAAAGGGGACCACATGAATATGTAAGACAGATTTGAGCGTTGATCCTGTAAAAGGAAGGGTCACTTCCATATCGCATTTCTAGCTAGCAATTGCTGAAATCCACAGAATTTTCTGAGCTGTTGTAACCCTCTGCTCAACCACCTATTTCCTTCCTGAATACCCCAAGGAAAGAACATAACCATGGCTTGCTGATCCATACCATGGATTTGGAATCTGCTCCATGCCCCTCTGAAGTCGGCAGAAAGGCACTTCTGGATGGCAACAGACCCTGGGTGGCTCTTTCCCCTGTCGTTTTTGCAGCTAATCTTTGGGGCACTCTACATTTCTTGGCTGGTGGCTATTTGAACTCCAGTTCTCATTCTTGGGACCCACAACCATAATTTTCTTATGGTAGCAATGCCGAGGCTAAAGACAGCATAATTGATGTGGCTATTTTCAGGTAGACTCAATGAGATGAGCTCAGGTGTGACCAGATTGTTCCAGTCAGGTTTGCTAATTTTCTCTCTCTTTCTCTTGTCCTCTTTTTCTCTCTTTCTCTCTCTCTTTTTTTTTTCCCCCTCTTTTTTTCCCTCTCTTTCAGTCTTTTGGGAAGAATAAACTTGCTCTTGGATTTGAAGAATTCATTTATTGATTCTGTTTAATGAAGTTCCAGTTCTTCTAGTGAGAAACAAGGGCTGTAATATTCAGTGGACATTTTGTGGTTCTAAGAATTGTTTTTTCAAATAATCAGACACTTTATTTTCCTATTTAAATACCAGAACTGCATCTGAAATGCAGAAGTGCATATGACATATGCATAGATGCTAAAAGTTCTCAGAAAGGAAGAAGTTTGATAGGAAAGAGAGAAATTATTTAGAACAAGAAGACACTAGTGTGGACCTGGTATAGATCCAGCATGAATAGGGATTAGCAATTAAGATAATTTCTTGTGTTTTCCTCTTCAGTTTTCAGTCTGAAGAAAATGCTGCTTTTATAGCTTTTAGCTCAGCTGTTTCATTTATCTGTGTTGTGCTGCAATGATAAAAATAAGGAAAAGGATGTTTCAGGTTTTTTTTTTTTTCCAACTCTTTTTGTTCTGAACTGCCTTTGATTATGAAGTGGAATGAATTATTGGGTTTTTTGGCTGCTCAGGATTATCAAACAGAGTGCATTTGTGCTGTTTCTTGTAACATATTTTAAACACAAATAAGATTTAGGGTTATTTTATAGATAAACTTTTGGGGCCCAACTGCCAGTTCCTATGTACTCAAAGACATCTGAAATCCTGCCTGCTCTTCATAGTCCCTCTTGATTACTCAGGAAAAGGTCCTGTTTTTCTTTAATGGGAGTCTTCCTTGGGAATCGGCTTCAGGATGAAGGTCTGTCTTTTTATTCAGCTCTCAGTTGGAGTCCCGTTGGCTAATATTGCGAGATAGTATTAATACTTTGCTGTCAGAACTTGTCAATCCAGAGAAAGCAAGTGTGACTCATTGGAAAATGTCCCCATGAGAAAGATACTTTCACAACTGCCTATCTGAGTACACGGAAAGATAAATGTTATGCTTCAGACTTTCCCTCTAGAGAGAGACTGTTCTTCAGGAAAAGTCAAACCAGACACATGCTCAAAGTAGGCTCAACAGATTTTACAAGATATGACATAAACGACAAAGAATTTCTAGCAGTGGCTCTCTGCAGACAGATTTATGGAAGATCGAGGGCTTGAGGATTAAACTCTCTGTTGGCTGGGGTGAGACAACCTGATTATTCTGTCCAGCTGGAAAAGAGACTAGTAGCAAAGTCTGTCTCAAGAAAATCAATCTATTTAAATGGTGCTATGCTGTCTTCAGCTGGCAGTGCCGGATTGACACTGAACATAAACACTCACGGGTTGTGGCTTGCATTGATATCCTTAAGAGTACAACAAGAGGCATGAGGAAAATGGTACGAGGTGTTAAATTCATCACCTCAGAAACTGAACAAAGTGAACAAAGAGTAAATTGAAGGGATGACTTTGTATAGCAGGGAGCTATGCAACTATAGGCCATCAGCAAGATGCGTCCAATATGTGCAATGAAGGTTAATGTTCCATTTAACTCAACTAAATATTTTTGATATGAAAGTATACTGGGACAAATATACCTCAGAAATTCTTACTGCTAAAATTATGCTTTATATTCCATACACTGATGGTTTTTATTTTGCATTTTCACTGAAAATCATGCAGCCAAATGGATCTCTGCTGGCATCTAGAAGGTTCGTGTGGAGAAGCAAGAAGCTGGAAGGATAGGATGGGAAAAATTATGTGAGTAAAAATAAATGGGGAAAAATTCTGTATAATGGCATTTTAAAAAGATGCAGATGAACCTTAACTTCAGATGACACACTTTTTAATCAATGAATTTATTCATTTAAACAAAACCACCCTGGAAAACATGAAGATAATTATTTGTACAATTTTTTTTAGGTGTCACCTGACAGAATGTCTAAAATACAATTAATTAAATGCAGAACTAGAAGATGCTAAAGAGAAACAGATTTTCTTAAAAGTAATGCTGAATGTCATGTCTTGAATATATTTGTGTATCTTTCTTTCTAACACAGCTGTGGTTAGAACTGATCCAGGTCAATGCTGGGATCATGAGATTGAAGTCTTGTCTAATTTTTGCTTTTGTGAATAGTTCTGATGGTTTCTGTGTGACTGTGTCCACAGCGGTGGAGGGCAGTAAATCTGTTGTCTTGCTCCAAATTGCACCTCTCTAAATACATATGAAAGTTGCAAGGATCCACCAAACAGTAGTTCTGTGTATAGGCCCTGTACATTGTTCTCTCTGATGTTCCCCTCTTATACGTTCCCCAGTAAGAACTTTTTCTCTAAGGATCATCGTTGGAGTCTGCTCAAGAGTAGTACCATTATGGTGATGTAATCTGGACACATAGTCTTTTCTCTGGCTTATTTCCATCGTGGCAATAGCAAAGGTAATGTGCATGGTCCTACCTACCCTCCCTCAGCCTTTCCTTCTCTGACCCAGGGGACGGTCTGGCCCACAGTGTGTATCCATTTGGCCAGCTGCCTTTACGCCATAGAAGATGAAGAAGTGCAGATTGATGGAAGAGCTGAACTTCTTTTGGGTAAGCTTATAAACTTTTACAGTGATCAGGGCTGCTATTGTTTTGGGGAGCTTAGGTATCTCTAAGTACCACCATTCCTCTAAGGCACCACCATACTTGTAAGGTTTGGAGGGTTACCACTGCAGGAGGTTTGGGGGCGAGCCTATACCTCAATTTTTCTCATTCACTTCTGCTGGGATTGGACTCTCCTAATGATGTGGAAAAGGAAGAGGTCACTAAGTCAGCTTTCTGTATAGTAACAGGAAAATGTAACGTGCAGGATTTCCCCCATGTGCTTATCTGGGGGAATGATGTGGAATAAATATAATAAGTAATTTCTCTTTTGAAAATGAGAAATTAATTAAAATCTTGTGCTGTTACCTTCTGCTCTTCACCAATAAACCCCAAAGTACCTGATGAAAAAACATTGGTATTATTATCCCCATGTTATAATGCAGATATCAATGTCTGGGTGTCACATGTGCTAGAGTCTATAATTTCTTTAGCTGTATTAAAGCACTGTATTGCTTCAGACAACTGAGTCCAGCATTATTTAACCAAGGCCAAAGAGAAGTCACAAGCTGTTTTAGGTTTATAATAAAAATTTTCTGGTTTTCAATCCTTTGCTCATTCCACTCAACCATACTGGCTCTCTAAAGTGCTAGCGGTGCGGAAGGAAGAAGATGCTTTATGGTTCTTGATGACTATAATGTAGCAAATAAAGCTCTAGGGTGCTTTCAAACTCACAGTGATCTCGTGGGGTGGAAAATTAATCATGCTGCAGCTACTGGAGAATATATTTTTTTTACATTAGCTGCTTGGGTCTTTTTCCAAACCAGAAGATGATAAAACGCTTCCCACTACTGGATAAAGACAAAAGAGAGTGTCATCAACACAAGCAGTAAAATAAGCTGAATAAGCTTGTTTGGACTCCTGGTTACTAATCTAATCCTTTTACAATCATTTTTGGCTCTAGAAATAAGAACTATTTGCAAAATAAACATTTTTTTTTTTTAATGCCCCAGTCAGATTGTTGCAAATGTTGGCTCTCAAATCCTTGATCTAGTCTTTCAAACTTAGCTGCCAATCTTTCCTTACTACAGAATGTTGGTATACTCTGTATAAATGTATAGACAGTTAAACTTTTGGAAGGTGCTTAGAAATTGTTCCCTGAAGTCAATACGTACCAGTAGATGCAGCAAAAATAAAACACAGACAGTGGTTTGAGGTTTCTTGAGACTCCTGATATTCCTACAGAAAAAAAAATCTTAGCTTTGTTTTTTCCACTGCTTTCTCACAGACCAGTTGTGTCTTCTTACACCAGAGTTCTTTCCAGATGCCTCTTTCAAACTGGAAATATTTGGGGAAGAGGGGTGTGTCCCTTTAGGGTCCCCGATTCATTATGTGTGGGGTAGTTCACAAATGCTCCAGGTTCACACAGGGTTCATTTTCCAGCTGAAAGCTTGCCCCTATCCAAAAAAGGCCATCTGGGGTTTCCAGTATGGTTATAGTCTCTTTGTAAGCCTGTAACATTCCCCTTTTCACAGGATGCAGCAGCCCATGAGCACTGGGATTTCGCATACTCAGAGCAAGGTCCAGCTCAGCATTTTCCACCTTGGTGGTGTTACATCATTGCAGCAGGGATAAAAAAATGGAAATCATGTAGTTGCCAGAGCAGCTCTCTGGTTTTGCAGTGCTGCCACCCTTTCATCACATTTCACCTCTGCCACCTTCTTGTAACCAGCAACTCAAAACCTGCTACTGAACTTGGAAGGGAGGATATTTTTCTCCGACTAGCACCTGTCTTCAACTTAACTGAGTACTTTTTCTTAAGATAAAATGGAGCCCTGTTGCAAAACAAATGATATTTACTTGTTCTTTAAATTCCAGCAATGGAAGAATCTTTCTACCCTAATTAAAATGCTAGGATTGGGACTCTGTGGTAACTAATGATTTTCACTTTTAATTGCAGTCTGTTGATCTCAAGAAGGTGTTGCACATCATCATCTCTTCACTCGCTGACACCAGACCACTTGACTGCAGATTCCTACTAAGGGGCAAAACTGGAAGTTCAACAAGAACAAGTTAAAATAGGAGGAAACAAATGATGGTGAAGCGAAAGAAGTACTGGAAAAACCATACTCGGTAAAGCCTGTTGGTAATTTTTAGGTTTTTCAGCTCTTCTTGTGCAAAGCTGCAGCATTTGCTAGAGTGTGCTGAGGAGCTGTGTGCAGGAGAAAGGTCAGGAATAATTGTGGGGGTTGGCACCCACAGAGTTACAAAGGTTCCCATGAAATATTTTGTCTTGCAGACAGCTGTTTCCTGACATAAACTGGGCACAATCCTTGTTAGCCCACTGCTCTACCACAAATTTAATTTGGAGACTTATGAAATACCTAAGCAAGATGAGAAAACCAAATCATTAAAAAATAGTTTTTTAATGATAAATTTATATTTTTGCAACATAAAGATGCAGAACAAGAACTCAGGATGCATTTTACTATGGACCTTGTGAAAAGTGGTAAAAGCAATGCAAATTACCTAAAATGTTAGAGTGGTGTCTGAATTGCTACTACAGGGCGCACTTTCACTTTATATCAGGCCCTTTACTCTTCTCAGAAGTGCAAAGGGTCTTGGGAGTGGAATAAAGAGGCTGTATCTCATTGTTGTAGCTGAGTTTTTGACTAAGAAGTAAGCATGGTCTCAGTGCAGACCCTTATCCACAGGCTGACAGCTACCATTGTTTATTCTCATTTATTAAGTAAGTATAAATCAGTCACATGAAAGACTCTACCCCCTAGCCTGCTTATTTGGGCATCCTCTTTCATTCTGGCATCTTACCCACTAAGATTTCAGCACGATATAGAGCAGTAATACTCTCACTCAACCCTTCATCTACTCAAGGGAACGCAGTTGCTTCAACAGTTCCGTTGCTGTTTGAGTTCTTGTTGGGGTAAGTTCCCAGCTGCGCACAGTCCCTGAAGAGTTTCCAGTCCTCCCTAGGAAGTGGTGCCCTGATTCACTGGTGTTTCCACAGAGAAGTAGATGTCCTTGGACAGCCATTAGGGGGGAGGGAAAGAACTGCTAATTAGAGTGAAACCCAGGGAGGACTTTGAGCATCAAGATAATGTTCAGTCTATTCAGTGCAGTGCAGGGAGCGAGCGCAGAGGATGGAAACCTTATGAGGCTCCTGTGGTGACATCTGCTGCTGTCTCATCTGTTTAAAAAAAGCCCAACCAACAGATTTTTAGGGATAGAGCTATGACAGGAAAGCTTATGGGGGAGTAAAAAGCTTTCCTCACTAAGCATGGGTCAGTATCTGGTCTCGTATAGTATTCAATCCCATTTCAGATGCAAATCACAGGGTTTTATGCTGTCATTAAATAAAATTCCAGAAGCATGAGGAGCACAGAGAGCCTGAAGAGATACTTAGCAACCTGAGGATGGATGTCCAAATATTAGGTGATACTGTGGAAAGTATTTGTTTTGCTTGAAATCGGCATCTGATGAGATGATCTCCTCTATAGTCAACAGTTTTAGCTGCTTTTCCTTCCAGTTATATACTGAAAAATATAAAAAATGATATTGTGATGTGAGGCAGACAGAAACTGAAGGAGCAGTGTGTACCATTGTCCTTCTGCTTCCATCCTCGTGGTATCTGTCTGTCTCCTTCTTACTCTCTACAGATGTTGAATAATGCTGGAGAAAGGATTGTGGTGGAATGGAGTTTGCCACTAAGGGCTCTGGAGAACTGAAAGGAAGGATCCGAGACATTGCAGGACATCTTTTTTAATTTCTACTGTCTCCTGGCGGTGAAGTAAAGTACCATGCCAGTAAATAATAAGATTCTGCAATAATTTGTCCTTCAGTGACACAGAACCTTTCCTTCAAAGTTGCTCAATATGCCATTTTCTTTCTCATGGTCTTGTTGTGATACTATATTGAATTTCTGTTTCCTCCCCACTTCCAATTAGCGCAAGATGAGCCTTTTTTCAAAGGCCCTGTGGGAGTTAGGCACCCCTTTTTCAGCAATTTTCCATCTGACCTGGCACCAAATTTACTTAGACAATTCCTGAAATCTCGCTCTTAGAGTTTGATCGTTAACTAAAGAGTCCTCATTGGAAACTATGATTATTACAAAAGCTACCAGCAATAAACATTACTTTGTTATGTCTGTGACGTGTGTGCAGTTGATTCATAACAATAATGACACTTTTCACCTAGGTAGCTCTTTTCATCTGAACTGAAGGATGAGAGTCAATATTTCCATTTTTCTGGTCTTTCATATAAATCTCTGCATTTGTCATTGACAAATGAAAGAGCTTCAGAAATGTTTTCCCCATCATTTGTCCCTTGGAACATAAACCAAACAAGGAAAGTTCATGTTGTATCACAAAGAGTAGGAAAAAACCCGAGTTTGTTGGCTCGGAGAACTTAGCAATGGCAGATATGATGAAATAGCTGGGGGACATGCTGGGCCCCACGCTAAGTGTAATGGAAGGCATGCAGTCAGCGCGTGGACCGAAACGCCCTTTGTAGGTCCTGGGGCACCGTATGTGGGCCTTAATAGCACAGCCTGCCCCTCGCCTTTCAAAGCTATGGTACGTAGATAATAGGGTTTTGCTTGTGCACTCTCCATGTATTCACTCAAAATCAGCATGTAACAGTGAATCACTGTGACATGATGTTCCTTTTTCAAGCACAGTGAGAAAGATATTTTCCAGATAGAGTTCAGTTTGTTTTCTTTTATGTGTGACGGGAACCACACTTGGTATTTACAGACTTTTAACATTTCCTTGCAACCACAACTATTCGGGCTTTTATTACATGTGAATCAAACGTGTCTGACAAACTCCTTTGTCAGCAAGAAGCCAGGTAAAAGGAGGAGTAAGTGCAGGAGCAGCTCTCTGGGTAAAGACACTGCAGTGTACTTCCTATGCCACCTATACTGAGTTTTCTTCCCTTTGCACAGCAAAAATATAGTAATACAAAGTTCACAAGTAGGATTTTTGATTTGGGTTGCTCTGCAAGTAAAATTTAACATAACATCCTAACAGCTCTTTTTTCTCAGGCATCAAATAATCAGTTCCTAAAGACAACACCTCATTCAGTCTATTTGTTGATGTGTCTAATGCTATTAGAACTGGCTGTGCTGGGAGGTGTACGGATGCACAGTCCAAAGAGACCTAAGTCTGGGAGGGAGACGGAGTAATATATTTCATCACTAGGAACTGTATAGAAAAAACTGTATAGAAAAAACGTTGCAAACTCTTGTCTTAATCTGAAAAATCCTTCCCAATGTTTCTGGCAAATTGGGTCTGCTCCCCCTTCTGTGCCTGGCTTTTAATGTAAAAAAGAAAAAGTGATGTCAGAGAAGTAAAAGCTACAAGAAAACCACAAAGTAAAATAAAAAAAATATATAATTAAAAACATATCAGTGAATGGCTGTTCTGTGGTTTCTGTAATGTGGACCCCATAGGAGAATGCAGCGTGTGGGACTCTGGATGTAGCTATAACTCTGGAGCTCTTTTTCCTAACTCCAGTGATGTGTCCTCAGGGAAAAAGAGATTCTTCCCAAGGATGATTTAAAAATATTAAATAGAGTTTTTCCATGAGATGATCTACAAAAAATACCCTTCAATAAGATGAGCAAAGAGCTCATGACGGGATGCTCTTACTGAAAAAAGCCCCCAGCAACAACAACAAAAACTGGCTGTGGAGACAGCAATGAATTGAAGCTCTTCAAAAGCCTAGAAAAATAAAATCATTCAAAGACTAATGGGTCATATGAACCTTAGCTGCTTGCCATGAACTTGTATTACATGACTGAGATTAAAAAAGACTACTGCTGTTATTGCACTGATTCTGTGGTTTTAGGTTTCTACTCTTCCAGCTGTGCTCTGCAGAAATTATATTTGTATCTATCTGATCCATCCATTGCCATTGTCATACTTACTTCAAGTAAGAAAAGTTGTCAATTTTACAATTTTTCCTCATTTTTAGTCACAGTTTTTGGAACAAGGAAAGAGTTACAAAAAGACTTGGATGCTTCCTTACAGGGTATCAAAAATGGAGAAGGAGCAAAGTATAATCTAATGAAGTTTGGCATACAAAGATGCTTTAACATGCCAGATTTTATCAGTAAAATTTATCAAGCCTATTTCAGTTTTCTTTGCTGAAAATTTTATTCAATTGGAAATTTCTAAAGTGGCAGCAAACATAGCTAGAACTTCCATGCTGTATCTTAGTTTATTTGGCCTGGGAATAATTAAAAAATCTTAGAGCTGTGTTTGGGCACCAAACCTGGGGTTCAGAGGATTGCAGAGGGTGGTTGGAGGACTGTGCAGGTGGACTGGATACTGTTGGAGGACTGGGTTGGGTGGAGGGGATGACACCTGGTATAATTGTGCTCACACAAAGCACTGTAGGACACTGGTGCAGATGTACTGGTTGTCCTTGAAGGCAGCCTGGATTAAAGCTGGACTCCCTGATCTTCCCGGTGGCATTCCTGCAAAGGCAAGCAGGAGTTGTGGATGTAAACCCAGCAAGGACAGAGCAGGTAAGAAGTAAGAGCATCTTAAAATACGAGGTATCTGAATTTAATTTCCTGGGTGCAGTAGGCTCTGAGGACACTTTAGCAATATGCAAACATGCATAAAAATGTATTAATGTACATGTAAATACGTAAATAATATGGATGTTGTTGGTAGTTGGCCTTGATCCTTGCTTTGAGGCTACCCTTACACCTACTGTCTTACAGCTAACAGGACAGGTATAACCAAATACCTTTATCTGCTTAAAAATAAATTGGGAAGGAAATAATTCAGTGAGTTTCTTTGCTTTCTCTGATTTTGGTCATTTCCTTTCGAGCTACTATGATAATCAAGCCATGCTTGGAAGATTGGAATCTTCCCCTTTTATAAATGCTGCTGAAAAATATAATAGTTCAATTTGAACAAAAGTTTTACTGTGAGGGAGGATCGTTGCGTGGGGGTTTTACTGCGTGAGCTGAATTGTCAAGCTACCACAGGTTGTTCTGGCAATGAGTCTAGTCAATGTGGCTGGACCAGCAAATGGTCATTTCTGTGATGTCTTTCTGGGGGGGTTGTGTTGTGGTTAATGCTCTTCTAACGTTGTTTTACCCTATTTGATGACACTAGTCCCTGGAAGAATCCAAAAAACTTATTTAAAAATAAATGTAATTTAGTTTAAATGGAAAGTCAAAATATCTAATATCCTGTTTTTATTTCTCTTAATCTGCCTGGGCACCAAGAATCAGAAAAATCCGATTTCTGGCCATATGTTACACATCTAGATTTCTGACTTTAGTGGTGCCTATGACAGGGAACGGAGTTCAGCTGGCTCCATGAAGTCTATTAGAGGTATTGTTGTGCAGATATATTTTACCTGGAAAGCACATTAGTACATGGGTGGAGATAGCTAGAAATTTTGGCATAAAATATGCAAACAACTAAGTTTTATTCTGAACTCACTCTTCTTTTGCACATTGGAATATTTTTATTTTGCCTTTTTTTTTTTTTCTTGGAAACTGATTCCTTCAGATTCTTTTGGACCTTTTTTTTGTTTGCATTTTTCTCCTTTTCACTCACGACTTATTGTTATGAATTTAAGATTTGCATATCTACTTTCTGATTATAGTCTGTCTTTTACAAGATTGATCTAAAAGATCCCTTTTATTAGCACATTCCCTGATTTTTCTAGTGTATGCTTAAAACCGCTGCATGAAATGGAAGCTGTCTTTGCATTCCTTTGCCTTTGTCACTTAAGCACCAGCTTCATGCACGTTCGGTGAGAGCTTTGGTTGTGGTTGTTTAGGCATATACCACTCCATTTCTATTTGTCTTGGTTAGTTTTACCTCTTCTGGTACCTTTCTCTGCTCATCTGAAGGAGATCGTTCCAGTTTGAGACAAGCACTGTTGTTCAATTTGTTGAGAGTTGATTTGTGGTAGTTTGGAGGGAATGGGGAAAGGTTTCACAACATTGACTAGAAACAAATATGCACAACTTTTACCTTCCTAACCCCTCTACTCACCCGCTTCCTGTTCCCTTTATTGCAAAAGTTAATCTCATTAGAAAAAAATAGCACAGTATCTTTTAAAAGTAAAAAAAAGTATTTCTGAGCCTCTTCTTTGCTTTTTGGGGAAATGGGTACTTAACGCAGAGTTACAGAGTTGAAATGTCTTGTAGGATGTCTGATGCTTTGAAGAAAGAGTTGAGGAGAGAATGTATATCTGCTTTGCATAGCAGACAGTTCACCAAATGTTGTATTTATAGATAGAGAAGCAAAGAAAACTCCACCAACACATCATCTGGATCTTGGGTATGGATTTACAATAACCTCCAAGCCAGTGAGTGATTCTGGCTTCCTGAAATGACATTGAACTCTGTCAGTTCACTCCATCTTGCAACAAATTTTATGAGCTCAGGAAGTCATCAGTGGTACTTCTCAGGCTTTTTATCATTAAGTACATGTTTTCGAGATGGATGCAAAAGCGGGCTGTGTTTTGCAGGCTTGAACTCTGTAACATTTTCCTCGACTTGTGCAATCTTTTTCTCAGTATTTGATAATCCACAGTTTTATCAGCTGTCAGTTACAAGAACTTGCTGTGGGAGTTTCACAAATAAACTGCAGTTCAGTGGTAACTGAGAGATGTGAAAGCTATGTCCTTGAGTGCCTATTCCTTTAAATTTCTTAAAGCCTTAAACTGGTAGACTTTTATATATGGAGAAAGCTACAAGTGATATAATCAAGCATTCTGCAAATTTGGGTTTTCTGAAGCAGCTGTATATCTGGATAAACTGTTTGATAAGTTACCAGGGACAGTTTCTGGGTGGTGTTTGTGCTCTCTACACGTTGTGCTAAGCGCTGTTCAAACTACTCTTGACTTCCAGCCAACAGATGGGAAAGTCATTAGCCATGAGATTTGAACAACAGTTGCTTTTTGTGTTTACAAAGTCTTGTACATGATCTGTATGTTGAGAAGTTATAAACTGAATGGGAAACGTCTGATGCCTTCTCGATACAACTTGTGTAAAACATCGCACTAATTAGCAGAGGGTTAATTTAGTGTAGTGCAGGTCACTTGTCCAGCACAGGGCGAGGGCTGCAGCAGCTAGCTGAAAGGGGGACAGTTACATGGTGAGACAACAGGAGCCATCTGGAACAACAGCACAAGGCCAGTTTGTGACTAGGGCACAAAGTACATTCTTGTCACCGAAGTCAATAGTCCTAGTAGGTGTAAGAGCAGCACCTCAGGGACCTAAATCTTACTAGTCTTTAGTCTAATGTATGCATCTGCAGCACATAATCTCTAATCTGCTCAGTCTCAGCAGAGTTGCTGGGTAATAATTTCTTAAAAGTAAACTGTTGTGGACAATCTGTAGAAAGTATTCTGCACAGCTGATACGCTATTAACACCAAGTTTGGTATTACCCTCTTTTTTTTCTTATTGCCTAGATTCCTTGACAAATAAACACATGATCAAATTAATCCTAGCATTCAAGGGTTTATAATGGGGATGGAATTGGCTCATAATATTTAATTTACGGGTAAAGAATCTCCATTAGTTTGTAATGTTTCCCTGTGCTGTAATAATGCAGAAGCTGGTTAGTGCAGAACCAATATTTTGTAAAGGTACCTGCAGGCTGGCTTGGAAGAAGTAAAACAGTTCAGATAAGAATTACTTCAGCAGTGGCCATTACAGATTAGTTATTTATTTACTTTCTGTAATCATACTATTGCAAATATATATTGAATTACTTTTGCATTGAAAAAGAGTTCCATGAGAGGGGAGAATTTTCAAAGATTTAAATAGTTCAGCTAACAATAACTTTGAACGTGACTCAAACATTTCTTTGTTCCTCAATGATTCACTTTGTAATACCCACAGATGTGACTGTTTCAGTACTGTCCTCTGCAAGGATCTGCAGGTCAGGTAATTATTTGCAAAATACCTACCAGAATGGTTAGCTGAGAGAGGTACAGTTTGGAGACTCAAGTTGTAGAGACCTTATGAAGGGGCATTTCAAAACCGAAGAGGTCATACATGGTGTAACCTGGCTTTGAATCACTGCCAAATAAAAGAAGTAACATTTCAGCCTACTCAGTACAGTGGCTACACAAAGCACAAGGCAGAAAACAGCCTGGAATTTCTCAGTCATTTCAGAAAATTTCTGCAGAAATTTCTGTACCTTCCTAGCAATATGTACTATGAATGCCTTGCTGTAAACATGGATTTACCTCTAAATCAACTAGAAAACACCATTCTTCTGATTGTAATGGGTGTTACATGTTTATTAAAGGGAAAGTCTGTCACAGAAAGAGCTTTTTCCTCTTCCCCTGATATGTTAATATTTTTTTAGGAACAGGCCCCTGAAACATCTTGGAAAATGTCACTGAGCTTTGCATTCTGTCTGAATACCTACAACATCAAAAGAAGTTGGTAAGTCATGATAGTCAAACAAAAAAACCAGCAAGAACTACAGTATTACAAAAGCAGACCTGTGTGTAAAATTATTTTCCTTTTATTAAAAAAACCATATTCTAAATGCAGTTGTCAGAAAGTTTGATCCTGACACTTCACTGCTGCAGTCAATGAGTATTCTTCTACTTGGCCGATGATGAAATCCTTGGTCAGAAATAATCTGTCTTTTCTTTCTCTCACCATAAATACACATGCACACACACTCATAGATGTATCTATGTACCTACATGAAAGGGATTAAGAACACAGATATTTAACCATTGCCCTGGTCTCTTGGTGAGACAGGAAAATTTTCAAACACTTTCTATTTTTCAAAGCAGAAGCACAAGCCCAAGGATGCATACCTCATTCTCCATTCAATCATGAGCCATCATTTACCTCTGTGAAAAGTGAGTGCAAAATGCTACCAGCATGAGTAAAGCAATTTCTACTTTCTTCACATAAGCATGACATTATAAAGCATAAGGAAGTGGAAAAGCAGGTCCTCTGTGTTGGCAGAATCGGGTCTCTAGATGCTGTTCTCTCATGTGCCAAGTTTTTCTTGCCATATTTCTCAGGTAATTAAGTATGTTTACGGGAAGATTTGTTCCTTTTCCCGTCTGTCTCCTTTTAATAGCGTTTTTGCCCTTAAATCCCATGCTGAATAGAGATAGGTATCAGGACTACTATACCTCTCTTACAAAGCAGCAAACTGAGTCAAAGATACAGGTAGTTGATATCAGTGTGAACTGAATTAAAAGTTTCTGGCTTCATGCTAGTGACAATCCCCTAACATTTTCTACCTGGTGGTTAGTGGTCTAAGGGCTTTGCATTTGTATCTTCAGCACCTTTTATTTAATGTATCCTGTGACCACAGGCTGACACATCACACCCAATTCTGCGAAAATGAACAGTTGGAGGACTGACTAAAGCAAATTTTTGAAATCAAAGGTGTTTATTTGTTTAATGAAAGAGTGTAACATGGGAATATTTCCAAACTAAACCTCTCACTTCATGAGCATTTCTATACAAACCTTTGGAGTCAGTTTTAATTTCCTTATACGGTTTAAACCAACATGACCTTAAATCTTGAGAAGTCTCCGATTTGGACACATTACTAGCTAGACATAACATAGCAACATGCATTTTTTTTTTTTTTGTTCAATTCTGAAGTTATCAACTTTTGAAAAATGCTGGTCATATTTCCTTCTTCATGCATTTCCTCTTAAATTTCCTTATTCAGACAGAAGACCCTTCTGCTGATCCTTGTGTTGTTACATGAAGTAATTAGGCCTTTTTCTCTAGGTATAAAAAATATAGAAAATTACACAGATCTTAGTCCTGTGTAGTGCTGGATGTTCCAGCCGTTATCCAGCAAAGCACTGAAGCACATATTTAACTTTAAGCACTTCAGGAGTCTCATTCATATCAAATCAAGAATTTTAGGGGTTTAGGACCAGAATTCTCAGCATCCTACTGAAGGAGTAGGTTAGGATGTGTGGAAGTAAGGGCAGACTAATAAGCAAAAACCTGCTTATCTCCTGATCTTTGAGATATTCTGAAATTTTATGAGGAAGACAGTGAGAGCCAAACAGTATAAGCCAAAATAATTTGCTCCTTTTGATTAGGGGTTGTGCAAGGGCTAACAAGGATTATTACTGCTCCTAGGAGACGTTGCTACACATATAAATGGTAACAAAGAGAAGCCTGTATTTGGATGGCATTGACTTGGAAATACAAAAGGAAAAACTGCAGCTCTGCTGAGCAGGGTGGGGTAACGAATTGAAGAGAGTAAAAAAAATCAACTTTTCTTGACGTGAAATTCAACTATATTTTCCCCAGGAAAAACGAAATATAATACTGGTAATTTATACAGACAGTTGAACAAATTGAAACCATATACAGAAAATTAAATTATGCTTTTATGGAAAGAACAGAACACTTTTAACAAGCACTACCTAGAGCCAGCAGTCTTTCACTATATAACTTGCAGGGTATTTTAATTATGCTGAGGTCAGAATGTCTGTTTCCAGCTTTAATCAGCTAATTCAAGATTTTATTTAGTCTGAAAAAAACGAATAGATTTTTTGTTCTTAGATTTTTTATATTCCAAATATGGATTATAAATAAAACACAATATATCCCTAGATTTTGAAAATCCTAGGTTACGTTTATGAAAATATCTTTGAGTACACTAAAAGAGAAAAGATAAAACTACTTTGGTAAAATATGTGCCTGAATTTTAGTGTTTTGCAAATTTCTTATTCTTGACTGTTATATCTAAGCCTAATTTTATGTTGTATGGTAGCTTGGAATGTATTACAAAGAGATAGTTAAAAAAGAAGAGAGCAATCTCTTAAAACCATGTGGGTGTTCTTTGTTGTAAGAACTGAGCTATATTCTGTCAATTGTTAGTGGATATTTTTATTGTCTATTTTCAAATATTGGCTCACTGATAGCAAGAGTGAGTTAGATGTAGAGGAATTTTATGCTTTTTCCATGTCGTTTCTGCAAGGAAGAAATGCAAAAGAAGAATCCTTTGTTTATATGGCAAATATAATGTGAATTCATAATGGTAAATATGTTTTACCTGAAGCAGGCACCAAGTAAAATGCAGAAACAGACTTTGACACTGGAACTGAAATAGGAACCTGACAATGTTCTCTTGCTCCAATGGTCCTGAACACCAGGATGGAGAATCACTCCTTTTTGCTTTTGCTGTTTCAATGCACCTTGATTTGTTTGTTCATTTGTGTGCAATAGAGCATTTTCAACCAGAGGATGGAGAATGTAACTGGTTCATAGCTGCCTTGTGTGAAGATGCCCTCCAGAGAAGTTGGAGGATGTGGTTTGAAATGTCCTCAGACAGAGAAGAGAATTTGAGCCTGTCTCTTCCATATCCTGGTTGGGGAGATTAATCACATTTGTACTGGAGCTTACAGTATGAGGTAAGGAGTATGAGGGAGGAGCAATGGTGGGGTAACTTGCTCCCATTCGACACAAAAAGAAAAGAATATTTCTGCTCATCTTTTTGAAAGAGAGGTAGTAGATATCTATATTCAGGAAATTATCCCTAACTCAGGGGGTACTTTTCTGCAGGTTTAATAAAGAGGCAAAATTTAGGCTGTGTTCTTACGTATTCCTTTTTGCTCAGTTCTAGATGGTTCCCTCCCTAAAGACTTCACTGCTTTGAATCTCATTTGGAGATGTCTAATACCTCCCTGGCATCGCTTTGAGAGTCTGTTCACCTAATATGGGGTTGTGAATGTGACTTGGACAAAAAATTAGATTTATGATGCTTCATTATTGCAGCTCATAAATAATTTTGTGGCTCTAGCTCAAATAGACTACTTTTTTTCCTTTATACCTGGTGACTATCTGAGTAGGATGTTATTTAAGAGAAGCAGCATGGGCATGGGCAGGATACCCCTTAAAAATAGATTAAATCAGAGTAGCATTTGAGAGGAATGAAGATGTTCAAGAGCATATTATATCTTATAATTAAGATATGTGTTTGCTCAGATTAGACCCAAGGTATCCATAAGGATGGCGTATCTTCCAGCTGCTTTCTGCACATCTGAATCTTCACCAAATGCTTGAGCCTTTGTGTTGAAGAACCTACGGTTTTGGTTACCTATTTTCTTTGCTTCGGTATGGATAGAGTATAACAATTACTGCATGTTCAGAATGACAGTAATGAAGTATACCTGTAACTCTATTCTCCCTCATAAAAGGGGGGATCTTGCTGTAACTCAAGAGTCTGGCCTTACAGAAGCAACATAACTTTCATTTATGTGTGTGTATACATCCCAAAACAATTCATAATCATTTCCATTCCTTGATTGGATGACAGCCATTTGGTTAGTCATCATTCAAGTGCAGCGAGACCATGAAGTTTGTGAAAGCTGCATTTGAGACAACAGAACTGCCAAAAACATCCAAGTGCGTAACTTGACTATCCAATTATATTAACAAATGATGATGGCTAGAGCTTGAGATGGTGGAAAATGAAATGTGGACCTAATTTTCTACTAGTAATACCTTCTAAAATGACACTCCACTACTTCATGTTAGTTTTTCTCCTCCCTGTCCTTTTTTCCCACTTTTGCTTCTGCAGACGCCTTATCAGTTCTTATCAGTCCTTATGAGCCTTATCAGTCTCAGCTTTTATGCCATTGAATGGCTGTATTGTTGAGCATCATTTTTCTAGATAAATATTTCTACCACCGCAGAGGGTATTTCTTTTCATTTCTCCTTTATACGAAGCAACTTTTGTCTGTGGGTTTATTCTCCACTTTCGGAACATGACCTAATGTCCATCACACCTGAAATAAATAAAGCCTGGTTCAACATTATCTGCAAATCCTGGCTTGGCAAAAAAACATCAGCATGCAGCAAAAGTAGAAAACTGTTCACCCTACTAGGAAGAAAATGGCAATATTGCCAGCTTTTATTATGATACTGTGACTAGTATGATTCTCATTGTCCACGCTCCTGAAAGGAAGGAGATAGATAAAAATTTGTTAAAAGAGATTTATTTATAGTCTTCCTGTTTGCACAAAAAGTTTGAAAATTTGACCTCAATATGCCCTAAAGGCTTTAACCCAGGAAATGGAATGTCCTCGTGTCTATATTTTTAGATTTCATGGTTTTAAGCTTCACTGTAGGACTTTCTGGGTTTTACTCGGAGTGTTTGAGTGCTTGAGGTTAGCAGCACTACAATGACTAATAAAATCATGGGTTTTTATAATCAGCAAAATATAAGATTACATTCAAACTACAAGTCTGAGTGCAAAGGATAGAGAACAGATGTATTTGACACACTGTTTTTTCCTTCTCACAAACCATATCTTAAAATACTTCACAGAATTAAAAACACAGAAAAAAGTCTCACCCCAATCCTATTTAACTGCTAGTCTGGGGAAACAGAAATTAATATGAGACATGTGATTTCATCTAAGGTTAGAAATGTGATTGGGGATCAATGAGACATAAAAATAAAGAGAATGTGGATGCAATAAAGTTATATGAAACAACATCTACGAAGATGCTCATACAGTGCCTAGACTCTATACACAGAGAAAGACCACAGAGCAGAGGTCAGAGAAGGTGACAGCTACATCTGTGAGGAAGGCTGCAGGCAATCAAGGCAGCTGGTTTACAAAAACGGAAAATACAAAAATGTGATTGGCATTTTTTACTAGATCATGGGATGCCTGCTTGTGACTGGGGGCGATGTGTTCAGACAGTGTTGCTTGTTGGATAAGATGAGTTTAATAACCATTTTGCTCTTGTGAGTGAACACATGCGTTGAAATTGTTACACCATGGAGATCCTGTTACCATTAACTGATGTGCAGCTCCATCAGCAGATTTGTATTCTGCAGGACATAGCTGTCTTGAAGTTAACATGTTATATACCCTCTTTACCTCAAGTGAAATATAAGAGGCAGAAATCACAAGCTCCAGTCTTCCTGAGACAGAGGGAGATGGTCTTGTTGCCTGCAGGAGCAGTGCACTGGTGGAGGAGCTGTGTCCCCAGGTAAAAGAAGCATTGGAGAAGGTCAGCAGACTGCACAGCATCAGAGATGATGAGAAAGGGATTGATCAGATCTTCTCAAAGATTCTGCAGAGACAATAACCTGAACCCCCAGGTACACTAAAGGAGGGACAGGCAGAATCTATGTTCATCAGGTTGGGAAATGGAGAGTCCCATGATGGTGAAGGCTGGAAGTTGATGACTTCTGGCGCCAGGAAGATAGCTTATGCTCCACTTGCAGATCTACAACTACAGAATATGTTCAGTGCCCTGGCTTCAGGTGAGGGACAAAGAACTCACTCCAACAAAGCAACCAAGTCTGATGACCCTGAGTCATGCAGGAACACCAGGAGAAAGCAGCAAGCAATAACAGCAGGCAGCTCCCCACTTTAGGGGCTGGAGGCCCCATCTGATAACCAGACCTGCTGTCTAGGAAGGTTTGCTGGTTGCTGAGATTTCAGATCTGGGACATTGTACAGAGGCTGCCTAGGCTTGAACAGCCCTTGGATTATTATCTCCTGCTGCTCTTCCACATGGCACCAATGATACTGCCAGGGGAGATCCTGACTGTTTAAAGTGTGACTGCATGACTAACCATCTGGAAAGCAGATTTGCAGAATGGGACCTTGGTAAACTGTGTTAAGAAGATCATTGACAGCAGGTTGAGAAAGGTGATCCTTCCTCTCTGCTCAGCACTGGTGAGACACATCTGGAGTCCAGATTCCAGTACTGTGCTCCACAGTAAAGAGAGACATGGACATACTGGAGCAAGTCCAGCAAAGATGAACAAAAAATATTAGGGACTGGAGCATTGGGCACTTGAGGAGAGGCTGAGTGAGCTGGTTTTGTTCATCCCAGAGAAGAGAAGGCTCACTGGGGGATCTTATCAGTGTGTATGATAGGATGATGTAAAGAAGGTGGAGCTAGACTCTTTTCAGTACTGCACAATGAAAGGAAATGAGGCAATGGGCATGAATGGAAATACAGGAAATTCTGTATAGATGTAATTTTTTTTAATAGTGAGAGTAGTTAAGCACTGGAAAAGGTTGCCTAGAGAGGTTGTGGAGTCTTCATCTTGCAGAAATTCATGACCAGACTGGACACGGTCCCATGCAATATGCTTTAGCTCATCTGAGCAGGGAGGCTGGACTAGATGATCTCCAAAAGTGCTTTCTCACCTCAGCTATTCTGTGAGTCCCAGCCTTGAAAAGGGCATTGATGACGGCAGCCAAAGATTTGTTCCTTTCTTAGTGTTCAAGGAAAGAAAATTTAGCATAGTTTATAGTCAGTTAATGGAAATTCTTCAGGACCTACATGTACAAAGAAGAGTTTTCTGAGGCAGATTCTTAATGTTTTTAATTGGAGAAGGTGACAAAACACTTCCTCAATACATCACCTGGCTAACATACTGAAAGAAACTGATGGTAAAATTGGATATTGATGGATGGGGAAGGAAGGGAAAAAACCTTCTGAGCCTCATGGAGTGGTGGAGAGAAAGGATTCTCTTTGTTTTTAATGTTTTCTCTAAATCAGAATTCAGGCCAGATGTGTGCAATGCAGACAGCAGCAGCAGCATAGCTTCGGAATGATCCATGTTACTGTGTCAGTAGTGTGGAGAGGCTCTGGCTACCACTGCAAAGTAGCTGCTTTCTTCAAGTACTGTGCAATCTGCAGGATTTCAAGAAAGCCTTGAAAACCCTCCATTTTGTTGCAATATTTTTCCAACACAACCATTTTAACAGGACAAACTGATTAGAGGAATATTTAATAATCCTGATTCCCAGCACTATGGTACTAGCTATGTTCCACCACAAGTTTATTTTTATTTTGTACACAATGGGATACAGTTTGGCTGAAAATGTTTTATACCAGCATTTCTCTTGGATGAGTTGATGTATATGAACAACAGAACAGCCTTATGAGGCAAAAACATTTTGTCAATTTTGAACAATGGACAATATTGTCCCATTCCTTTGCCAAGTAGTATCTCATGAAATCTGAAATGCTGTTGCCTACTGATACTGACAGATGCCATAAGAAAGAATCTGTGGATGGAAAAGTCATGTGAACATGGCAGCCATAGGGAAAAAACTGTGAAGGTCTTAGCAGTCTATTTTATTCAGTTAATGAGGTCGAGCTGAGAAAAAAACGCTTCTCCAATCGAATAGTCTCATACCGTATATAAAGCATGTTTCAAAATACTGATACTAGAAACAGACCTATACTTTATGAACTCCAGATGATTCCACTGTTGTTAAAACAGAGAAAAAACCTCAGCATCTTCCCTCCTCCATCCCCGGCCCTTGCCAGAGGTAATCCAGAGATTCTTGCACTGTTAAAGTCATTATGACATATTTTGGAACAAGCAAAAATGAAAATGATTCATCTCATCTTTCCTATGATGTTTAAAAATGTATTTTGCAGTAGCTCTAAGTTCATGGCAGCTAGAAAACTTTCAGCGATTCATATAAATAAATATTGTAGGAAAAATCTTTGAAGTGGGAGATCATGAGTGAACACATCTGCTTAACAGAACTGAAAGCACAAGGGTTTGAGACCTTTCCCTCCCGTTCTACAAAACAAAATTAAAAACAAAGATGTGCTTTGTTTTAATGTTTAACTCATAAACTTTTTGCATTGTTTTGCATTGTGTAGCAAAAGGAGTGTGTAGATAAACAAATGTCTCATTTCTCTTAGTAGCAGAAGTATTCTGGCTCTTATTTATTGACATAGCATAAATGTCATTTTGATAGTAAGATTCCCTTTTACTTTTGACTAAATAAAGCCTTAGGACATAATGTTTAGAAAAAATCTTTGGTTCTTTAATTTGAGTAATGAGAAAAAAATTTGTGGGTACTACAGTTTAATCAGTTCAATTTAATATCCAAGAATCTGACCTTGCTTTACAAAGAGTCTTCTCTTGATCAAAAGGATGGAGCACATGAATTAATAAGTCTTTTCCATCTTGAAATACTAGGATGCTGTGATTCATTCTATTCATAGCACAGCCTGAAATCTTTTTCCATTATTATCCGGTCAGTAATACTGAAAAAAACATCCTTAAGCCTAATGATCTTGTTCAGGTTATTTTTGAGTGGAGGAAGGGATGAAATAGACAAAATCAAAGAGAACTCAGATGTCAGTAAAGATTTTCCCCGTAGAGGAAGTGAAAGAACTTTTCCTCCTTTTCCTACAAATGTGTCTCTTTTTCAGACAACATATAAATGCTAGCTTATTATAAGGTCTTGTATGTTACTACCTGCTAGGGAGCCTGTGACTGATGTTATTCACAGGAAGATGTCTCTTCCAAACTGGTAATGACTATGACCAAATCTAGAAGTTTCTGTGCATAGAGGTGGGTGAACTTCCTCTGTCTCCTGAATATTTTATCAAATATGGAACTGTACAAGAGTGCTGTGGTGACTTACCTTTAGGGAGTGCCACACTTTAAGAAATGAAAAGGCTAATACATGCCAGATCGGTAAGAGCCACCTTTACCAACAGACAAAATTTTTAAACATTTAAAAATTGCTTACTATAAAAAATGGAACAGAGTTAAAAAGCTGCAAACAGATTTTACGTAATCTTAACCCACTAATGACAATTGTGTGACTTAGATATTCCAGCATCTCAGCTAGTTTGTGAAACCAGCTGCCTTTTGCAATTGATGTTAAATTTGACAGGTGTTGGAGACTGCTGGTGCTACATTCTCCTTACCAGAATCACTGATGGTCACTGCTCTAGGCACTTATGAGTTCGAAAATGGAATGATTGTAAAATGGAACAATTCAAGAAATTGCTCTTTTTTCAATTCTAGTGCTTGGGTGTTGGATATCACATAGTATTTCATGTCCTTGTCTTTTCCTCCTCTTCTTCAAGTCTTTCACAGGAAATATTTCTATTATATATCCTGATTAGATTATATATTATATAGATCAATATAAATATTATATAGATTATATATTTAGTTTTAATTTGCCTTATTGTGACTATAGCCTCTTTAAAACACATAAAAAATATGTCATGAGAAATATGAAAGATACACATTTTTAAAGATTTATAATATGTATTTTGGTCTATGTATGTTTAAATAAAATCGACCTAAGTATGAAATTGCCAAGACTAAATACGGTACACCTTTCTGAGATTGTGTTAGATTTAAGGAACTCTGTCATACTGTTAAATTCCTATTATCTTCTAATACTCATGTAAACTTGTAGGCTCTTACCAAACATATTAATGAGTTTTTTCTGGCATTAAATATTAAACATTAATATCAAGTACATATGAAAAAAATGGCATTTTAATGCATTTCTTAATAGTGCTTCACCTTTATGTTTCTTCCCAGTGTGTTATTATATGGGCCCTCAAGAAGGTCTCTGCATTTCCTACTTTTATATCTTCATATTTTAGATAAAAAATCATAGTCAAGATAATTCTGGCAAGAACCTTTTCTTATGCTCATTAATACTAGTATTCTATCAAAAGAGAGGTCAAGCTTAAATGATACAAGATGTTGCCATATTGGCATATAAAAAGATGAGAAAGATGCATTTTTATTTTGGTTGGAAAGATGAGAAAAAAGGAAAACTGTGACAGAGTGTGTTTTGTAGCCCTGGCACAAATACTGGGCAAGATTTGCATATGAATTTTAGTGATGTATACAATTAATATTTAAGTGTTTGAAAATCTTTTGGTTACTGCTTCCTGACAAGGTTTAGGCTGGGCTGGCCACTAAATGAATGACAGATGTTTTCTATTAACCCCTTCTGGGAAGGGAGAGAGAATGAGGGAGGGAAAGAAGGAGTGTTACGGGTTGGAAAAAAACTAAAAACAGCTTTAATGAGGTATTAACAATAAAAAGAAATAATAATAATATTATTAAGAAAATAATGAAATATACACAAATATATACAAAACCAATCTTGAGCTCCCAGGATGATGATCACCTCACTGGCCAGCACTCAATGGCAGATGGGAACTGGATTCAAGAACACACAGAATGGGATCAAAGGCAGAAGAACAGACAGAGTCCTCCTCAGATGCCAGACATTGAAGAAAGAGGGTGACCCCTTTGATCCCTCACCTTTTAAATTGAGCATGATGCAGGTAGGATGGAATACCCAATGGTCAGTTCCGAGTCACCTGTTCTGTCTGCTCCTTCCCACAGGTGTGACCCCTTTACACTCTTCTGTTCCCGACTTTTCAACTTGGTACATAACAAAAATTAGCTGAACTTCATTGTTATAGCAGTAAGTATAAGTGAGAGTGTCTCTGTATACCATTCCTTGCTATTAACTATAAACATCAGACATTATCTGCTAGAAGCAGGCACTGTCTGAAAACATACTGTTTCAGTATTTCAGACATATTTCAGAGAGTGGATTCAGTTAGAAGAGGCTTAACTGAAACATAAAGTTACTGAAAATGAAAATTGGTTTTGTTCTATCTCGAACCAGGACGTTTCTATTTTTGAGTGGTTAAATGTAAAAGAGAACAAGGATAAGACTAACAGTTACACCATATTTCTGATTATTATTGTTACTGTCCTCTAGATAACCTCTAACTCAGCTTCAGCCTTCCTGATCTGTGGCAGCCAAAACTAAAAACAGTGAAGTGTTGCCCTATTTCCTTAAGAATAGGGTACAGAGGAATAAACTAGTAATATATCCATGAAGAACCAATGCTGTTGAAACATTTATCATGTATGTAACTTTGATGCAGAAATCAGTGGGATTTAGTGTGCTTCTACTAGGCATAATATCGCTTCCTCTACAGTTGTCTCAGCTGTTTCTGAATTTTTGCTTCCCGATTTTCTTCTATTTTGAATTTGAAATGACATTGCAATACACTGAAAAAGAGATAGTGATAAATTGGAAACAACTTCCTGAAAATGTTTTGGAAATACAGAAATGCAATTCAGAAAGTTCTAAGATCAAGAAACATACATTCTCCCCACTTTATTTAAAAGAGCTATGGTTAACAAACTTGATCTAAGCATGATAGGTTCTTGTCCATTTTGATGCTCCAATAAATGTTTATTTATGCAATGTGGAAGAGCTGCAGTCAGGGGAAATGAGAATCCCACTTTACAGCAACCGCAGTCCTGGTAGAGAATGTCCACATCAAATAGCTCCTGATTCAAGTCATTAACTGAAATCAGGTAAGCTTTGATTGGATGTACCACAGGTGAAATGAGTCATTTGACAACAACTCTCCTGTCTATTATGAATTTCATTCTGGACCCATGAAATGGCTTCTAATAAAAATTTATTTAATTAAACATACATTATGAGCAAACTTTCATTTCCAACAAATCTACACTTTATAGTAAAGAAATCCCCCAAAATGACAAAAGTATTCCTGATGAACTGTTTGGATTGAATGGAGGTGTAAAAGGGCATGGTAAGCACTCAGATCAGACAAGTTGTTAATCTCTTCAAAAAGTGACAGAGAATCACAGAATCATAGAATGGGCTGGGTTGGAAAGCACCTTCAAAGATCGTTTAGTCCACCACAGCCTACCTTGGGCAAGGACTTATTTCACTAGATCTGGCTCCTCAGAGCCCCATCCAATTTGACTTTGAATATTTCCAATGATGGAGCATCCACAATATCTTCGTGTTCCAGTGTCTCACCACCCTCACTGTAAAAAAATTCTTCCTTATATCCAATGTAAATCTACCCTCTTTCAGTTTAAAACCACTGCCCCTTTTCCTATCACTACAGGTCCTGGTAAAGACTTTTCTTCCTTCTTTCTTATAAGCCCCTTTATTTATTGAGAGGCTGAAATAATGTCTCCCTGGTCTCATCTTCAGACTAAACAACCCCAGCTCTCTCAGCCTTCCTTCATAGGAGATATTCTGACCATTTTTGTGGCCTTCCTCTGGACCCATTCTAACAGATCCATGTCTTTATTGTTCTGGGGACCCCAGAACTGGACCTGTGCAAAATTAGTCCTGATAGAATTTTTTGTAGATTACAGTTGAGTTGGTAGGTGAGATGCAATTAATCTCACTCATCTTTAGCTGCCTAGATATATCAGGCTTATTTTCAGTTTTACAAGGATTTTATTAGCTAGCAAACAATAAATGAAGCACTGTAAAAGTGCTCAATCTAGTAAAAAGCATCAGCAGAAAGGAAAATATAGTAAACAAAAAAATTAGCACTAGAAATGAAGCTAAGAGGTATCATGGAAAGTATCAGATCAAAGGGAATGATGAAGTACAAGGGCAGTGAGGGATTAAGGCAGGAAAATGAAGGAAAATAGGAAAAGGATGTCAGCAACATGTCATTATCTGGAAAAAATACCTAAAATGCTGAGAAAGATATTTAAATAGAACTTGAATTTCAGGCATCTATACCTATACATACATCTATATCTATATACATCTATACTGCAGTTAAAGGGATTCTCCAAAGCCGCTTGCAAGTCTAGGCTACGTGTCCGACTCAGTGACTTTTCAAATGTGACCCTCAATATGGACGTAGCATAGGGGAGCCTGCAGGCCCAGCCATCTAATACCCTGTTGGTATGGTATCAGGTAATCTCTGCAAGGAGTGCTCCAAAGTACTGGTAAGGTCCTTCATCTTTATTGGAAGTGGATCTAAGGTCTCACTATTTTAACAATACCCACATAAAGAGTATAGAGAAACGCTGGCTTCACACCCACAAGCAAGAAGCTAAAAAGGATTTCTCATTGCTGAGAAATCCAATACCCACATGCAACTTTGAATATATTAAAACTACTTAACTAGGGATAGAATTGTACACAAGAGATATCATTCCAGACTACATGACATTAAATATAAGCCTCAGTAAAAGGATGAAGACAATAAATTAATACAAAATAAATATTAATACCAACATAATTACATGGATAAGTAATTCAAAATGCAAGGATTGAAACCATGAGCATCAAGAAGGGAAACAGGTGGCCTGAAATACAGGCATATTTGTCATGGTGCACATTATGTGGAAAACAGTGTGCAGAAAGACAGAAGGAAAATGTACTATCTTTAGGCAATAAAGCACAATGTGTGCGAAAGAGAATCCCTTTATTGTCTAAGGAAAAAAAAAATAACAATCACCAAGGCTGTAAAGATTTCTAGCAAAGGGAAGGACAGCTTCAGCGTAACTTTAGAAGACTAGGAGACGCTGAGGATTAATTTTTCCAGAAGAATGCCAATGATTCTGTTTCTATGTTTGCAACTATGCTGTCAGACCAACGACTAAATTCAATTGCCACTGGTTTATGGAGCCAGGTGCAATTTAATGCCAAGAACACCAGTAAACAGCAACATTAGACTGGAGAAGTGAGGCCAAGTGTTCATCTACAATAAACTCATTCAGAAGCCAGTGGACAAATACAGACTCTTGGTAAGAAGCCCATGAACCAACAGACAAGGAAACCAAGGAAATGGTACACCTAGAAGCAAGATGAAGCTAGAAATAGTTCCTCACATAGTCTGTAAAACTACAAGAACACAGAATGCCTTTAATGTTGCTGTAGCTAATAAAGATGGATGTAGCTGCTTACAAAAAAGTCATCATTTCAACCCTTGACACCTTCCGCACAACTATCTAGAAATGGTGAGAAATCCTTCAAGTAAATTGTCAAGCACTCAAAACCCAGATATTTTAAAGAAAAAAGAAATCATTATCATGACCACAACTCTAAAATGCTACTGTCCTGCAGAGTGATTAGAGTGGAAGTGTAATTTTCAAGAGCAAATTGGGAAAAATACTCATCTAAAACTAGGAGGCCACAGCTGTTAATAGTAGATAACTAGTATGCTCAGGAGATGCACCTGGAATAACTGTGTAATATGAGTTAGAGTCTTGTATCAGAGTCATTAACAAATGATTATAAAAAAGCACTCCTGAATGTACCTGCATGGTTAAAATACATGTTTTTAGTGTTTCTGTGCTGTGAGGCTAGAATAAAAGTTACTCAAAAAAAGCCACTTATGGTGGAAATACAGAGTAGGGCAAACTTGACAGGACATGGAGAGTGCAATAGAATACGAGATAATGTTTTTAATACTCTATAATGTCTCTGCAAGACTGAAAACCACAGTGGAACAGTGGCAGCCAACCAGAGGGCCTCATAAAATGACCAGGAAGAGTCTTGGATATCACTTGGCTTTGTGCAGGAGCAATATAAAAAGTAATGTATATTAAGAACTACTAGGATACCACCACTTTGAAGACATAAATAACTGTGTGACTCCCACTCATAACAGCACAGACATGAAACCTTTTGAGGACTATCAGGTTGGGAGGATTGTGATGATTAAGTATATGCAGTGTTAATACAATTCACATAATCTACATTCCAGTACCCTGTAGTCCCAACAATTTATCAAACACTTGAAAAAAGACACAGAAAAAACAGTATTTAAAAGGCAACAAAAGAAACTGTAAGGAGCCTGGATATATATAAAGAAGTCTTAGGCTGCAGAAGGCAGCTGGAAGTCAATATTTATGTGGCTGAATTAATAGCTAAAGTTGTACCCCTGTTGTAATTAAAGCATTTATTTAGCTTTTAGTCATTAGTCTTTATGTGATATTCATCAGTCTGTGGTCCATAAATGAGGTTGGATTTTTTTTAATTTTCCTTTGTAGAAATAAATATCTATCAGTATTCCAACAAGATGAACAGCTGATGGGGGCAGGGAGGTTTGGTTTGGGTTTGTTTTTTTTTAAATGATTTTTATTTTTTATTTTTGTTTGTTTGTTGGTTTTTTGTTTTGTTTATTTTTTTGTAAGTCATGTTTTCAGAAACATTAGAAATTTTCCAGAACATGCTCCAGGCTATTCTATTGATATTTCCAGTTCCTCAGAGGTTGTAAGAAGGGATTAACTGTTGGACGATATTCATATGAGAGACGAACACTAGAAGTTGAAGACTTTGCACCATAGTAATCTGTGGAAATGTCATCTGAAGAGCTGAGATAATGTCTGAAATTTGCCAATGGGCAAGAATACTGTATCTAGGGATGTAAAAAAGATAGGGTTGGGCTTGATTATAAGAATTCAAGAAAGATGGAATTGAATCTGAATAGAGAGATTTGTGCCTCCTTGGATTATGTCTCACAGGAGATAAGCACTTGCCGACCTTCAGTTCCTCAGTGCTCTTCTGCCCAGACTTTTAGTGCACTTGAATGTTTGTTTCTTGACCTTGAGCCCTAGCAAAGCAAAGAGGTTTGGAAATACTTGAATCGGATCTGTTGTTATTATGATCTTTTCATGAATAATTTTTTGGTGAGGTTACTGTAAATCTGGATGCTATCCATGAACTGCTGGTATTGCAAGGTACAGAGGAAAAAAACACCGATTCTGTGAGAAGAGCAAATGGCAATGTGCTGTCCAGGGTAGGCTTTTATCCGCAGGACAAATATTTTGATAAGATGCACAGTCTTGCAAGTCAAGAACTGAAGGCAGCTATTAAGGAAAACATTATGTTGAATTTCTGTTCCATGTAGTCTATTATAGATAACTGTGGTCAGAAGACAATTCGCATAGGTAAAATAATATATTTATTTGGTTTTGGACACTGAGTCGCTAGAAGCATATCAGTGTAGCGCTGTGTCCAGTCAAACTAAGGCTAAACAACTATGTCAGGAATTAGAAGCAGTGTGGCATCAGATGCACCTAACCATGCAGCCATGCCTATCATGCTTTCTTGAAAAAATATGTCTCAAATAGGATGTAGTACACAAACTGAGGCCTTTTCAGAGAATGGTGAGGCATAGGTTAAATAATATTTTCTGTCTCTCTATGTGTTATATCATGATGTTT
This sequence comes from Limnodromus scolopaceus, assembly GCA_028565335.1. NCBI lineage: Eukaryota > Metazoa > Chordata > Aves > Charadriiformes > Scolopacidae > Limnodromus > Limnodromus scolopaceus. The sequence goes on along the minus strand of JAOXNO010000033.1, from coordinate 47,473,824 downwards.
ATTATTATTTTACAACTGTATGTTATTGACTCCTGCATGATTTGTAGTCTGCAATAGCTCCTAAGCTTTATTTCCGAAGACTTGCTACTTAACCAGTTCTTCTCCGTCTTACATTTCCTTGCAGTTTATTTTGTTCATACACTTATTACTTTTTGCAAGCAGAGGTTTCCTCTATTCCCAGTGCTGAAGTTTTTCTCTTCCAACTCTGTCTATGTATTAAGACATTTTTTCCTGCATCTGAAAAACAGTATCTTGAGGAGTATTGAGCACTCAGTCACTCTTACATGGTAATGTGCAGAATAATGTACCTTGCAGCTCAAGATATACAGAGGTTTTGGATCTTTTTTCTTTTGATATGAATTTAAGCAGGCTGTAATATTTTTCTCTCATGTGTGTTGATGTTTCTGAAAAAGAATCTGAAATAAATTGGGATCTGGAATGTTTCCATTCTTTTTGCTGTGCTCAGGATGCATTCAGTTATCCACCAGATGATTCATGAGGTTTCTGGTAGTGGGCACTACTTATCCTGCCCACCCTCTTTAGGGGAATTAATAAATATCTATTTTGGGAGAATACACAGTGTCCAAAATGTTAGTATATGGTTTTAAATACCATATACTCCAGACAGTTTTGTGTTTCTAGCAAAATCTTCTTTCTATTATCTCTGAGAAGTTTGGGTCTACTGACAGTTGCAGGAAGATCCTCCTCTTCTGCTTATTCTTCAGGACTACAATCTCTGAGTTTCCTGCGTCTCTCCCTGCCTTCATTCTAAAATATTCTTCAGGCTCAATGTGGTCGTTTGTCTTCAGGGAAGTAGAAATCTGCTTCTCCTTCCTGGGAGCTCTTTCTGATCCAGTGTGTACAGGCAGGATAAGACAAACAGGTGGTCTCCCTTCCTGCTCAGTCACATCCTCCTTAATACTGTGTACTGCAGACACAGCAAACTACGGTCAAAGAAACCATTCAGCAGCATTTCTCACTCAGAGGCTACATGTCTTTAACATGATATTTTGGTGTCTCAGAAGGTGGTGGGTTATTTCTCATCCAATCAAAAAATTTGGCTTAGAGAGCACTGGTAGCAAGGAGGTCGATGCTCTATCTGATCTGTCTGATTCTAGATGATGTACACCTCAAAGAAATACTCTGCTCTCCAGAGGCTTCCCATTTTTAGTCTATGTTTTGTATGTTGTCAGGGCTGCCTGACAGTGAAGATGAATCAGAAAATGTTTAGGTCATCAGTCCCACTACACTGCAGACATAAGGCGGGTGCAGAGACGTGTCTCCTCTCTCAAACTTCGAACACTTCAGAACAAGCCTGGCAACTGGCATTCTATTAAAAACCACAGATGTCTAAGGAATGCCACTGCTCCTAGGGAAAAAAAAAAGAAGAAAGACAAAAAAAGAAGCTGCTTGGTGCCTGCATTGACTTTGTCTATAATCTGCTATAGCTTGAAAAAGGTAGATGAGTCAGACCACCTGTCTTACGGTGATGGAATTGCAAGTTTCCAAATCTAAATGATTCCCTTTACTAGGTTTTTCCTTGCAGTTATGACTTGGCCAGCTAGCACAGTTATGAAAGTACTTAACTGCATGTGCAAAAGCTGCCAAGAAGTGTTTAAATTAATTTTCTGGCACTTAAACAAACCCCACATTTTTATACTGTTGTGTTGCCAGGATCTCAGTAATGGTCTTATAGCCCATGCATAAGAGGAAAAATGATTGTAATGTCTTTATTTCTCTAGGAGCTTTTAAGAGTTAACTACCTATGCACAAACTTTTTACTGAGGTGAGTGAAGTGTGACTGCAGCTCTTCTCCTGGGGAATGAGTTAAGACTTTCAAATTATGTTGTAATTCAAATGAATTTCCTCCAAACTATATGTAAAAGCTTTAATCTTTTAAAATTATATGTCCAATATTGAGTACATAAATCAAAATTTTCTGATCTATTTGAGATTGCTTGTAACATAAAACTTTAACATTGATACTATCCCTCACAGTAATATGCATGGGTTGTGTACTGGGCGCAGTCATTGAAGACATGAAGTATTTTTAGAATGTATGTACTTTTTACATTGGCTTTCTCGATTATCTTTGTTCTTCAGGGCTGATACAGGGCACTGTAAAATGTTTTAGAGTGATGTACATTGCAGAGAAACACCAATTGTCATAAAAAGTACGTAGATTGGTGCTTGAAGGCTTCAGCAAAAGCTGTGAAGAAAATGTATTTTCAGGTCACTGGATGCAGTCAGTGACACTGAATCTGATTTCAAGTGGCCAAGATATAACTTAAAAATCTGGAGCAGCACCTATTAATCTGTTCAATGTAAATAAGTTCATTAATGGACTATACCAATTTTTGAGTACACAGAGTACAGAAAGCTTTATCTGAAGAATTTTGTGCAGCTAATACTTTTGATGCTCAGCTCAAAGTTTTGTCTCATAGTCTTATGTTCAATTTTAGTTAGTTAAATTAGTTAGATTTTTAAGTCTGGTTAGGAAAAAGAACAGGAAGTGGTTTCAGGACAAAAGAAAGTTTCTATTCATCTGACTTGCAACACTTAAAGCCTTCCTTTTGCTAACAGCATTTTGCTTTTTCCATTCTTCTGTTGCACTATTCGTTTTTTAAAATTGATCTACATTGTCAGGAACTTGTGGCCACCAGTATGTGGATGCCAGTTCCAAGCTCTGCCAAAGCTCTGCTCTTGCCACCCTGGGTCCTTCAGAGCTGGGCTGGACCTGTTGGCTGATGTCCCAGCCTGGCCTTAGCCTGTCCCTGTACCCGGGGAGACGTCTGATGTGCTGGCTTTGGGGATGCCCCCAGCTGCCCCCCAGCCTGCCCCGCTCCCTGGCATTGGGATGACCCCTGATACGTCAGCTCCCATGGGGACCCTCTGCTGCTCTTGGTGCTCAGCCCAAGGGGTCTGCTGGCTCCATTGCACCCTGCCATCCATTATTTCATAACTAAAATCTGAGGCAGAGATGTTAGCTTTAGTTGTACACCAAACAAATATTCACCCATGCGTTACACAGTTATGTGCTGCTATGAATCTTAATGTCTATCTCTGTAAAGGAAGGCTTTTGTAAGCTGAATGTTTTAAGATATAAACTATGGACTAGATTGATAAGAAAATTGTAGCTTTGAAATTGCTTAGCAGTCGGAAAGTAATACTTGAGTAAATAAGTGCTTTACTTGTCTTATATTCAAATGATTTCTATGAGACATTAGTCTGACCATTTTCTAAGAGATTTTGAAAGTTAATCCTATTGTGTATTTGCTATTCATGCAAAAAAAAAAATCTCTGTTTTGGCTGGGTGAAAAGTTTTCAGTTTATAAAACCTTGCTCAATATTTACATATGTTTCATTTAATCATCCGGGGCCATCATTTTTACCAGTAAGATACAGAAAAGTAAATTGCTATTGAACTTATACAAGTCTATTATTGCTTCAGAAACCATTTGTGGTACATTTCTGTATTATTGTCACTCTTTAGAGTGTTGTTACTCTTTAGAGAAAGCAGCAGAGCATTTTATTTACAGTTATTTGCGTGTCTGGACCTAAATGAAGCCCTGCCTTTTCAAGACCCATTGAAAGGGTGCTGAGCACTCCACAATTAAAGGCCCTGGCACAATGAATCCTCCAGGGAGATCAAATGTAAGAGGAGGGAATTTCCATTTCCACCCTTAAGAACTTGTCTGTATTTGGATTTATTTCTAGATACCTTTGGAAAGCAGGAATACATAGGATGTTATGTTTTTGAGGGAGGAATATTTAATAGGTAAACAAATAGCTTTATTTTTATGTCCATTCACAGCATCACGATTTTTAGCATTAAGGACTGTTACTAATCCTTTCATTGTTCGTCCTGAAGATATTTTTCGATTCTAAGTCCACCCTGTTCAGAGGAGATCCTTGGAGAATGTGGATCCTGGCATTCAGCATATATCTGTAGACTTTCAATGTTTGGGTTCAGTATCAGGACAACCAAGAGTTGCAACCCTCCCTGAAGCCACACTGTCAAGACTTCTATTGCAGGCAATGTAATAAATCCCATAAAATATTGTTGGCTGCCAGAATATTATAGTTTTCTTTTGAGAATTATGCACAGTTTGAGACAGTGTAAAAGTATTTTTCCACTTATGGAACAGTCTCTTTCTCATCTGAGGATCTCAGTGTGCTTCAAAGACACTAATTGAAGACAGGTATAAATCTGAAATAAGCCTAAATGCATTTAAACTTAACACAGTTTTATTTTTTACTAGATTTAGCCTTGCTATAGAATGGTATCAAGTTTGTTCCCCAGAATACGTGTTTTATGAAGCGTATTGACCAGTATTGATAATATTTTCATTCTCTCTGGAAGCAGTCTAATGCCCTCCATGCTATTTTTTTCTCCCTATATATAGAACTACCATATATAGATATATTTCTCCTTATATATAGAACATTCTAGAAAATGAACTCTAATGTGGGAAAGCACAGGCTTCAAAAAGATCATTGAATTTGCTCAACTGAAAATAGGCAAGTGGTATTTGACCAACATCCGACACGATCTTTGATCTAGAAGGATTTTCCTAAGAAGAAAGAAATTATATTTTGTGAGACTACTAAAGGAACACCGTGTCTCATTTCAGTATTGATAGCATACAAATACTTTTTATGGGTGTTAAATCTTGGCAAATATTAGAATAGTTACAATACAGATTATTGTTCAGCTTATTGCATGATTACTACTTGAAGATGTTACTTGAATGTAGTCTTTAAGTATCTGCAAAAGTACGTGACACCAAAGTATATATATATACACATATACATTTCATCTAAAGGAAGACTGTGTAACAATATCCAATAGTTGGTAGCCAAGGTCAGTAGAGTTCAAATTTAGGGTGAAAGATACTGTTTTCCAGGTAAGCATGGAACACATACAGGCACCACCATGCAGAAAGTCAGAGCCCTGTGTGTACAAGTAAGAGGACCAGACGAAGATGACTGTTTCCTGGTAGAGGACAATAGTTTGCATTGGACCTCATGCCATAATAAAATGGCTCATTTATATACCGCAAGGAAGACATATAATGGAATCACATTTTAAAAATAGTTAGTGTGGAATAATTTCCAGTGAACTTTGGAACCCAATGGTCAGAGGTTTAAGTTTCACCTGGCTACCTTAACCTCCCTTTGTAGTTAATAGGGAGAAACAGAGCTGGACTGTGAGAGAGACTTGCTTTTATATGCCCAACTTGAAATAAAACGAAACAACTTCTGCTTCTCTAACAAATCAGAGTGGAAGAGGTGTTTTTGGTAACCAGCCAGGAGTTATGATGCTAACTCTAAAATTATTACATTAGGCTATATGAGTAGATTTCTGACTCTTGCTTTTTACACACTTTCAAAAATTAGTTCTTATCATTATCTTATTAATAGAGCATATGCATACTGAGAAATTACTTGGAATTTTATTCATAACAATCTGAAACTGCCTTTTTTCTTAGTTCATCAGGTTCTGGTGTTTGAGGTTTGTTTGTGTTTATTTGCTCATTTCTACATAAAAATTAAAAGTCTATACTATGGATAAAATTTTGTAAATGGTTTCTCTTACTGTAGTACCAAATGTCATCACCCATGCCTTACACTTCAGTAACTGGCTGAGTATTTGAAAAAAAGGATAAAAGATATCTAAAAATATTTATAAAATATACTTTATAAATGAGATAGAAGCTATGGGGAATAATAGACACTTATTCATGTTTTGGAGTGGGCTTGAGAAGATATATATTGGCCAAGCTTCAGAGTAATTTGAGAAGAGGAAATCATACACTGTTATCTTGTTCCTTCCCTTTTCTGGTTTTATACAATCCAGGAGATGAGGCTCTTTTTGCCAATTGAAACTACCATTATTTGAAATTTAGTTAGTGTTTTGCTTTTAAACAAACCTGTAGTCTTGTAGTATGGATTTTTATTTCTTTTTTTTTCCTATTTCATGCTAGTAGTACTTGTGTGTGAACTTCTAAACTGAGCATAGCTTTAATTTATACAGTTGTTTTGGAAAGCAGGATACCTTGCTTACATCAAATAGAACACATTCATGTAAGACTAAAAAATTAAACATTACACAGTAGGTCTTTGTCCGTAGCCTACTTCTAAAATATCTCAATCAGAAATTGCCTTTGGACATGTGGATATTTCTCTAGCATTATGCAGTTGTGGAAGAGATACGTAACTAGTGCTGGGAGCAGACCTGAGTTCGGAACTTCTCTGTCTTAAACTTCAGTTTCTCCCTTGCTCCAGGCATGTATGACAGAGAAAGTGGTTAATGCTTGATATAATAAATTTCCATGACACATTAAATTTAAATGATACATTAAAATAATTCTCTAACCACAAGATAGAGAATCATACTTGTCTTAGTCCCAGTGAATCTTGCATTGTTTGATTGAATATCTTTCGACAAGAAAGATGGAAAATACTAAACTAGCCAGGAATTTGTGATTATGGCCCTCATTTAGGCATTTAGGAGGTGTGAGTTATGGTTGTGCTTTTCCTCAGGCGTGCAGGGAGATGTGAACTTGTGGCCCCAGCACCATCCCTAATCAATTATTGTAACATTTTGTGACAATTAAATATTTATAGGGTTTACACAGTTCTGCAGCTTTTAGTATTTTTAATCAGTCAGTGTTGTCTTATTGCTGCTAGTCCATAACCAGACATGAACACTACAGTTCCATATAAGAAGTTATATACGTACATGCACACACATATATATTTATGTGAATATGTTTATATGAGTGTAGAGTTATGCAATATGAGCATCATAATAGATTTTGAATTATTTTCTACATCCTTGTGTTTGAAACTATGTGTTTACTCACCATTTTTTGAACAACTGCTAAGTATTTAAAAAGAATTGTTGGTACTCTGATCATAATAACATAAGGATCTTCTGTCCGGAATAAAAAAAAAACAACTTTGATATAGGAAAGGTATATGAAAACCCAGAAGATTTATTTCACTTGATGTCAGTTTGATTATATCAGCAGTTAATTTTCTCTGAAAGAAACTTACACTTTCTATATTCTATGTCCCTTTAAAGTCTTTCACATCACCTTTAGCTTTAACCCAAATTGTTATATACCATGTATGCTTTTTGCCTCCCTGTCTCTCATTCCTTTTCCCTAAAGATAGATAATTAAGATAAAATTAAGTCTAATATAGACTGAAAACATTAACAGGCTTATTGGACTTTTGCATTAAAAAGAAAAAGCTTTAAAATAAGTTTTTATCACAGAGAACAATACAATAATGAATTCCAATATGGATCATATGCTTACTCAAAATACTTCCAAGACATTACTTATGTCTTTATTGTTGTAGTGTGAAATAGTAATCTTCTATATTGATAAACAGTTAAAAGTCAGGCACACTAGGAAATCTATGGATAAAATTATATAAAGAAGGTCCTTTTGTTTGTGTATGTGAATATCCTTTCTGACAAGGAACACTGGGAAGTCTGAATTCAAATCTTTCTTGCTTTTCCCATTTTTTCCTCAAAATCTTATATTGAAACGCTCATCTGCTCCTAGTGAATCCTCTAAGACTGTAAACTTTTCCTAAAGGTCCAATACCTTTCCGTCTACCCCATAAATTACAACTCCCTCGTAATGAGTTAGTGTTATAATGAAGACTCACTGGCAATGCCGTGTATTTTAATAGACAAATTACTCTAAATTAAGCTCTAACCATCTGTTCCATTTTCATTTATGACTCTAAAAAGAACATATTTTAAAATTATATCATTTAAAAATAATGTAAATGATTGAAGTCTGCAGTAAGGCTTCTGCATATTTGTTCATTCAGTGTAGCATACTTATGGTAATAGTGATGTTTCTTCCTTGCTCCAGGCATGTATGAAGGAGAAAGTGGTTAATGCTTGATACAATAAATTTGCAGTTATTATGACGCATTAAGTATGTCAAAAAAGATATTTTACTCCCAGAGAGTTAAACTGAATGTAAATCTCTGTATTGGAGCATCCTGATGGGATACCTGGAGGCAAAGCTTTAGCTAATTCTACAACTTGTAGGGGGTTAAGGATATCAGAGACATTAAATGCTGACAACTGTAGTAATTTTAATATGCTGGGGAAATGGAGCTATTCCATATCACTTTCTGTATTTTTAACAGTTATGCCACCACCAGGGATCTCACTAGGATTTATAGAGAAAGAACATTCTGATAGCTATTTAGAGAAAAAATAGTAATTTTTTTCTCCTGCAGACTCATTCAGTAGTAAATTGTAGCAGAAATTGATAGAGCAGCAAGAAAGAGAACAGAAAAAACATGGTATTCTTAAAGGATGCAACTGAAAGTCCAAGTAAATCCCTTTTCCTCCCATCATCTCTCTGCTCTGTCTGTGTCTGATGTGTTTTAAAACTGTTGCATTCAATACTCATATTGATTTCTTACGTGAGATAAATTCATTATTGTTGAATTTGACTTCAAAATAAGCGTCAACAATCTAATAATATTTATCTTTGACTTCATGTCAAAGTCTGTCGTGTGGTCCAATGACTGTTGCATTTGACTGGGAAGCCACCTGTGGGAGGGGCTGAGACAAGTAATACTTGCCACGCAGAGACACCGTTTCTCCTGCGCGACTGGGCATGTATCTGATCTCACTGAAACATAAAACAAGATCAGCTGAAACTAAGAACGGAATCTGACCTGCAGCCTGCCACCATATTCAGCTAAAAGATGGCATCAGTCTCACCAGTTTTCAGTTTGCAAGGTAGAAATTTCTCCTGGGCTAAGTTATCAGGCTGCCTCTAGGGAGAGCGAGACAGGGTTGTTTCTTCTGTGTGTTTTTAAAGAGGATGCATTTCCTTTTGGAAGTGTCACTGTCTATGGAGACAGCCTGTTTGACTGAGGCAGGCCAGATGCTACGCTGTTAGCTGAAGTTAGACAAGAAGAACGCCAAAGTTAGCATTTACTCATAGCACTCCATTTAACGTCTCCTTTTCAATCATTTATAGAATGACATCAATGATTATAAAGGGAACATCTGCTGATGGCTTTAGGAGGTATTAAGTTTGGAATGACTAATTTAGTCATATAATTAACAGAAATATGGTTTGTTTGGCAGAATAGGAAAAACACACTATAGAGATACTGATGATAATTGTGAAGGCCAGTAATAGAAATCAAAATGTATCACTTTAGCATATTACATGTCTGAGTCTGTAATTCCAAAGTAAGTGCCTCTTAAAACCAGATGCTCCCTCTGCAATATTTGATGTGTATTTATAATGGATGGACAAAGGAGATATTACATCTTTTGTTATCACCAAACACCAAGGTCAAATTTGGAAGTAAGCAATAGTTTCAGAATTTTAATTATATACAAAATAATTCTGTTTAATTCCTGAAGAAGTGTGTCTGCCTTTTGGGGATTTTCTAGAAGGTAGAATTTTAAAATTGGCCACATTTTTTCATGTGTAAGCAGATATAAATTTAAAGTATGTTTTATTTTAATCTCGTAAATATTAGGAACATAATTCAGATCTCTGGTTTGGCTGAAGGTGTACTGGAAGGATAATAATAGGAGGTATCTGGCTATTTTTCACACTTTGGCATAATGAAACTTTAACAAAGACATTCCTTCTCTAGAATATTAATCACTGGAATTACAAGATATATTAATACAGGACAAAAAGTGATTTTCCTCTATCTAAATAAAAAACATATTGACCTTTTGTTATTTAAATTATTAAAATTTTTGTTTCCAGTCTTCTGAATTTATTATTTTCCAATTTACTCATTTATTATTTAATATATGATTTAATTCCATTCCATTCAAATTTATAAACTAACCTTGTAACACTGAGCACTTTCTAGTATACAGTTAAGAGCCGTGATTAAGGCTGTTTATCTGTGGTTCATTCTTTTCCGCTTTCCACCCTAGTGTTTGTAGCATTTTGTTTTGCCAGGCATTTAAAATTTATTTTATTTCATGTGTTTTAATTAGGAAAAAATGTTAAGAAATTAATCTTGCATTTGGAAAAGAAAGGCAGAAATCTTCCCTCCCCTTAGTTTTCAGAACTTCCCTATAGATTTTTTTTTTTTTGCCAGTTATTTTCGCTTTGCAAAACAACTTTTTTTCAGTGTCATAGAACTCCCACTTTTGGTGTATTTCTGACTGTCTGGTACTGTTCAACTCATCCCAAGAGGAATGGATTCATGAGCAGAGCAAAGGTGAGGAGTTGAAAGTTCATGATAAATTAATGTTTTTATATTATTCCGTAATTTATTCTGTGAATATTACTGCTATCTAGATGAAATCTTTTGGTATACATGTGTAAATGTTCAAAATAATTACATGGCAGATTTTTTCCTCTCTGTGAGCTGAACGTGTGCTCATATAGTTCTTTATCATACAGGCTTTCCTGTGAAAAGGAGACTGATTGGAAAAGTGCATTACAAAGGGAGAAAAAGGAAATCGGACATTTTCAAAATTACTGAAAAGTTATTCTTTTTTTTTTCTAGAATTTGGTTCACTAGCAATGGTTTAACTATGTAACTTAATATATATTTTTTCTTTAGTGAAAGTTTTTTACCAGAAGAGAAACCAAGTACAATTTTCTTTCTGTCTAAATTTTCCATTTGTATTTAGGAGGTGATAAGTTTGGGGCCATAGTGGCTATTACTGTTTCTCTCTGTGCCCTTTGAGAGCTCAATCTATGAAATGAAGCCAAAGCTGCAGCTGCAGCTGCAAATATGCACTTTTTTTTAAATGAGAAACATCTTGCTGTTTTCTCCTTCCCCGTAGTAAAATTTTGCATAAGATGAAAAATAACACATCACGTTACAAGTAGGCCACAATCTATTAACATTTAATTTTGTAGTGATAAAATTAAATACAGGTATAACAGATTTTTCATCGATTTTGTTTTTTGCACATATTATCACATATGTACCATTGCATATAGTAGTATGCATTTAGAAGGAAAATTACCTTATTTTGTGTTTTCTTTAAGTTCTTATTCTTCAGTTTTATATTATTATTTTCAATAGATAGCAATTCTATACACAAGCATCATCCTGATATAAAATTTTGGTACTATTTCTTGTAATACTTCTATATAAAGAAAGCCTAGATTCAATGTGCTGCCATGTCAGCTTCATGTACTTCTTCAGTTTTATTAATTCTAACATTCATCTGTTGAAGGGGTAATGATTTATTGTGTATGGAAATTCCACAATACCCTATTTTGCTTTGACAGCTGTATTTATTCCAGTGAGTTAATTAATGGGAATCCCAGTTGTTAAGATGATTTTCTGATGTGTCGACAAAACCCAAAGAAATAGCTGACAACTACACACTTTGGTTTCAGGAAGGAAAAATGGTTTCTTTCCTTTCCCCCCTCTGCTATTCAGGTATGGAATACAGGGACTGTCCACTGGCAAGAAGAACGATTCCAGGCAAATCTTTCCACTTCACTTTAAAATCCATTTTTATAATAGTTCCTTTTTAAGATTTGTCTATAATATGGCTAAATGAAAAAAATGCCTACAAAGAGTTGAAGCTAAAATAATTCTATTATTTTCTTAGCTGAGTTACTTCCCACAGTGAATTAAGCAATGTGATTAAAGTGATTAATTTTCTTTTTCATAGTCTCCTTCATATAGCAATCTATGATCTGAGATGTAAAAATCTTTAATCTAACAGTTAAAGGCATAACAAGACATAACTATGGCTAAAAGCAGAAGTCAGAAACATTTAAACTGGCAATTAAATGTAACTTTTAAAAACAGGATGAATCTGACCTTATTTTCAAGCATCTCACTACTTTGAGGGCAATTAGTAATTGACATTCCTTCCCAAGGAAAGTGACACATTCATCATAATTTGGAATCTTGAAATCAAAATTAGATGCCTTTGAAAAAAATATTCTGTAACCCAGTCAAGAATGAAGACCGATAATGTTAATTTATGGTAAAAAGAAAAAAAAAAAATTTCCCAATATGAAATAGCAAGAAATTATTTGGTGCATGTTATTTACAAGCTGGATAATAAGATTATAGTGGATTCTTCTGGTCTTAACAGTCTGTGAATCTACAAAAAGCTGTTCAAATAATACATTATATGAGTAGAAGCAGAACATTTTTAAATGAAGGATGACATTAAGGAGGCAGCCTGGTTTAGCAATTAGTGCATGGATTCACTAGTCAGAAATTCTACATTCTATTCCCATATCTGACGTTGATTAGCAAGTCACATTAGGACTTATTATCAAAAGTCAGATATGCAGCTGATCATCTAATTAAGATCATCATGCTATTAGCATAACTGCATTTGCAAATCATGCATGCAGAGCTTTAGCCTTTGTTTAACCTTGATCTGCGATATGAAAGCGGACTTCTTATTCCATGATTTGAGCAGCTCATAATGTTTAATGTATTTATCCTCATCAGATTCTGTCAAACTGGGTATTATTATTTATCCCCATTTTAAGAAAGTGGAGCTGCAGCATAAAAATATAAGATTCTGATTTTCAAAGATATTTAGGTATTTAAAGATGCAGATAAGCAAATAATGAAATTTTCATAAGTCCCAAAGAATATCATATCCATAAGTCCTATTTACATTTTAATGACATTTTAAGTGCCTAAATCACTTTAGAATTTGGTTCTGCGTCTTGTGAGGGTCTATGGAGTCTAAGTCCAAATATAAATTCTGTCCACATTAGCAAGTAGCACAGATCAATACAAGCAGATTAATGAAATGAAACAGTTTGTACTACGGAACTGGCATTTGCACATTTCTGGGGGCTTTAATGCTGGGCCAGTACTAGATATGCTGTGGGCTGAATGCCTGCCAAAGCTCACCTCCTACTCACTTTCATTCAAAAATCCAGTTTGCATGGGGCTCCAAGACCAGTCCATAATATGGATGAAAGCATGGTAAATGGAAACGATCAGGAAATCTTCTTAAAAAGAACACACCTGAGCTAAAAAATTGTTGTAGATTTATTCTGTGAATCTTAGAACCAAGCCAATAAGTGTATAAGTAATTCGATTCCTGTCTTCAAATGTGGAGAATATTGATGTCCTTGTTTGAAAAGGTAATATTAATAAACAGATTTAGTCACCTGAAAAGTATGGTAAGATTGTTTAGTAGTAGCTGACTGAAAAGCTGGATAGAAAGAGTTAAAACTAACTTGAGAAGGGTTATACTTGATTTATGGAAGGTTAGCCAACTTAACAAAACAAAATACTTAGCACCTGTCCAACTTTGAAAATAATGCTGTATTTTGGTATTATTTTAGTAAATATTCCGAATCTCTCTTGGCCAAGTTTATGAGAGAAAGCAATAATTTTCCGTCCACTGCATTGCACTCACATTTTCATGAATTTTCCATATGATGAAGGAATGAAGGAAGAAATGTCTCATTTCAAAGTTACTAATATATGAGTAAAATGAAAAACATTTATGAAATTAAATGCATTTCCACACAATAAGGTGAAAGAGATTAAAATTTCAAAGAACAAATATGATTGAGAATTTCAGATAGGTAAATATTTCAAAATATTACTAAATCCACTAACTGCTGTGTCATTCTTTTGAATGAATTAATTTTGTCACTCTTATATTTTCCAGAGAAATGTCATGGACAAATAAGAGGTGCTTTATGAACTGGTAATTCTAACTTAATTATTTTCATTTTTCCAAACTATGAAATTAACTTTCATCACTGTACATGTGAAAAAAAATCATAAAGCAAAACAGTCCATGTGGCAACTGCAGATGTACAAGTTTTTCTAAGCTATCTAGATTTCTTCCCTTTTATTCTTGTGCTTTGGTAATGCTGACATACTTAAGTAATAAATACACATGAGCATTACTCAAGAGAGGTCAGCAAAAGAATGCTGGAAAAAAAAGAAGGTTCGTTGTTAGACTAATAGCCTTAATCTTAATGTCTTAATCGACATCCTTTCCCTATCTTTGTCTCTACCTGAAAACTTAGAGCCTTGATGACTTGTACCAAATACTGTGAATGACTCTAGAGAGCCTTTTTTCACTCCAGAAAATAAAGATACTTCTAGAGATTTTCCAGATGTTACTGCCAAAAGGATTTGTGATACCTTAATACGTCCCTTCAGAATCTGTTAGTCCGATGGGTAAATTGGAGGAGGTGGGCTTATAAAAGCATACTACTCTTTTCTCTCAGTACTGTATATGCAAAAAACCTCAGCTGTCCTTTTAGTATAAGTACTACCACCCTTATAACATATTTCCATTTAAGTTATTAGTATAGCTTGGCAGGTAATTTACAAGGTCCGAGTCTAATACTCCACATTACACTCTACAAGAAAATATTTTGAACTAAATATATATATATAGTTTTCCTTTATAATTAGTGAGAATACTCACAGTTTACTTTTGATAATTTTACAGCATGTACAAATTATTTTCATGGTGCCTCTTCCCCTCCAGCTTCAAATTTGTGAAGGCTTCCAGATTTGGGGGCAAGATTAATTTTTTTTTTAAATCACTCTATTTCTATTTATTAGCCATATTGACTCTTCTGCTATGCAGAAGTGTGGGTCTCTCAACACCTGGAAAATAGAAGGCTACTTAGTGACCGCAAAGCTTTCTAGACTGCTCATCTGTGTACCTATTATCTTGGATGCAGTCAAAAAATTTTAAATTTAAAGGAACACATATAATTTTTATGTTCTTCTAACATAGACATCTGTTCTAGTTTCTCTAGAGAAATGCTGTCTCCCTTTTCTGAATACTGAACAGGTAGCTCAAAAGGTGGGGCATTTTCTGTGTTCTCCATTCTGATCTCTGAAACTTCTGTCTTGGATTTCACTTGAGAAATAGGAAGACTGGGAAGTGAAATGAAGATGTCCACAGACCTTACAAACATTTACTTATGGGAATTTTTTTTACTTTTTGATAGAGTCTTTATCTCTTCAGAAATGTACACAGCTAATGAATGGTTGTTATAATGCAAAACTTGAAGCTGGAAATCTGTTTCATTAAAGGCTGCTACAATCTGACATATATCCCAAATGCTATCAATGTCTTCATAATGGCAGTACCATAGTGGGTTTTAGCAGAAAATCACTATCAATGGCATTTAGAAAGTCTCTATAGAAAAATACAGTCATCTTTGACATTTTGGGCATGAGCATGAATGACTTGGTGTCTGCCAAGGAATTTGCTATGATAGGTAAAAAAATAGCAGAGTGGAATGGATTTTCAAGGGAGCTTCAGAAAGAATTTGCAACGTATCTGAGAAACTTCAGCAAGGAAAAAGTCTTTCTATGAGAAAATGCTGTGAAGACATGATGAACTTAATTTACCTGTTGAGTTTGGAGACAACAAGAAACACACAGCAACATGAAGCAGTGAGCAGTAGGGTATGGACTGACATATACACAGGCCACGGTGAATCCCAACACCTTTCACCTGGCAACACCTTTCACGATTAAGCAAAAATGAAGCTCTTAAACTGCAGAAAAGAAGGTCTGGAATTGCTCAGTTTTGTGTAGATTATCCTACCTGTCGAAACCTGCAAGAGTCAACGAATGTTGTTGAAAAGAAGAGCTTACAAAAAAGGTGAAGTATGGTTATGGGAGAGCCAACTGCATTTGTTACCAAAGGGGTTCACTTCCTATTTCTTGCTTATTTTCTCCACTAGGATCCAACAGTGGCACATCGCAGAGACTGTCCCTGCTTCAGGTGAGAACTTCAACTCATAATAATGTCACTTTCCTAAAAAAACCTACATTCAGTAATAGCCACCTCTTTCACTGGGTAGAAGTGAAAGTTTCTTTTCCGGAAGTAGAAACTTTCTAATGTTCTGCTTTGTTTTTCATCTGCACAGATTGAAATTAGTCTTGTCTCTTATTATTTTAGGATTTTATCTTGGATTCTCTTTTTCCTTCTTGTTTGTTTTAAAAGGGTGTGACAGAACAGCAGTGAGAAAGGCTGCCTCTGCTTTTCCTGGCTATGTCAGCCTGTGTCAGGTGGGCAGGGGGAGGGAAAGGAGGAGATTACAATGTCTGCATGCAGGCCGAAAGACTCCTGACAAAGCACATGTCTTGCTTGTTGCAAAGGAGGCAATCTACAGCCAAGTCTCAGAGGTCAAGGAGAGGATACATTCCTAGAGACCCAGAGGGAGACTGTGTGAAGGTTGCAGCAACCCAGGAAGGCAGTGCAAATTGCTGGACTCCAGAGCATCTGGAAGGAGAGGGTCATTCTGAAAGGAAATAGAAAACAGGGGGAAGATTTGTTTTCAAAACTTTTATTCATCTGCATCATCCAGAAGATCTGCATTTGCTCTATTTTAAGGGGTTGTCTGTGCTCTAAGAAAACACAGAGATTAGAATTTAGTGTTTTGGGGGATGCTTACTCTACAGATAAGATTGGTTAGTACTACCTCAAGGCTCAGACCTCCTCAGAGTCACATCAAAACCTCATGAAGGCAAATGTTTATATATAAGGTTTTTGGGATGGAGGGCCTCTCTTCCTTATTTGGAAATGACTACAGAAATATTAGTAAATTATCCCTGGTGTAATTTATCTGTCCAGAGAGGAGAAGGAGATAAATAGTTACTATAATGGACTAGAAACCATAGAAAAAAAAGCTTGCTGTTTAAACTCCTGAAGTTGACCTAATTAGTGAGGACAACTAGTCTCTAGTTAGTACAAGAGATTTAAGAGCAAACTCTAATACTGTTTTCTGTTTCCCTCAATGTTTGCCTGCTTTTCTATCTCTAGATGATAAAATCAAACACTTCAGTTTTCTAGGAAGCACCTATCACATAAGAGACACCGCAAACAAAGTATACAAATTCATAGATATGTGGTCCCCCATACAGTGAGCCAAGTTCTCTGCTGTCCTATATCCTCAAGCAATCCTAATACATATATTTAAAATAAATACATAAGCTATGGGACCAAATGATCAACAGAAGACATTGATCCCTCTGTAAACTGAGCATAGTGGTTTGCATTTTTGAACCTCCTTCCCTTCCTGTTTTGGGATAATTGACAGTGTTACTGAACGTGAACTGCAATCCGGATGCCACGTGCTTTGGAGAACTTTGTAACTTACATCCAACCTGCAGGGTCTCTACTGAGCAAAGCTGCACCACACTTTGCTTTGTGAATATCTGTTATATTGCACCAGGTAGATGAGATGCCAATGGATTGGTGCAAGAGAGTAATGGCTGGCAATAAGTGTAATTCTGATTGTCTGATTTGCCATATTTGATGGGACTTTGCTGAGGTGTCCGACAAAGAAAGTGTGTAAATAATTTCATGCTGTGGAATTATGGGACTCCTATGATAATATTTTGGGGTTTGTGATATAACATGTCCAGACTTAACTTAAAAAATTATTATGCAGTTCACAGTAGATTTTACAAACAGTTGTTTTCAGAAATATGTACTTTTATTTTATTATGGTGGGAAAAAGGCAGGTCAGACGCTATTGTCATCACTGTAAGCATCTGTAAAGGTAGCTTCTTATGCTAAGAATTGGGAAAGATCTACTTACCTGCAAATGCAGGGACATGACTATTTATATCAGTTTTTATAACACAGGGATAATTATTAAAGGAAAAATATTGATATTGTTGCTGGGCATGATCCAAATTTTGGCAGATTGATGCTTCTGAGAATTCTTTCTACTCACTGTCGGCATCACAGTATCTAATTTGCCAAAAGTTACTCAGCCAAGAGAAGTGTCAAAATCGCTATTAATATAAAGGCATCTGCTTCTGCATTAGAAAAGCAGGGAAAGCAAATGCTGATATAGTTTTCAAAATAGTGAACATGAAAAGCAGGAGATGCAACAGAAAAGAAGTAAACAGAGTATTGGTAATTATCAGAGGCTTGTTGAAAGGAGAAGTCCCAGGGAAAGACTTCAGGACTTCCAGAAAAGGAAGTCCAGAGTATCCCCACTTGAAAAAAGGTGAAAGCCCTTACATCTTACTACAGTGTGCTATAAACATATAGCACTTGATGAAACAGGGTACCCTTGACAAATTTGATGACAATACTATATCAGCAGAGCGGCCAACAAGACAACAATGAATCTGCTTTCCAGGCATCTTCATAATCTTCATTATCTTCATAATCTTGAGGAGGCAGCCAACACCAAAAACTTCAATAAGGAGTCCATAGTTCTGCGCTGGGGGCAGTTATGCGCTGTACCCACTATTGGTGAGGCCACACTGTAGGCTGTATTTAGTTCAGAGATTCTCAAATCAAGAGGGATGTTGAGAGACTGGAGAGGGACCTGTGGAGGTCTATTGAGACAAGCTAGACTAAAACACATGACATATGAGGAGAGGCTGAGGGATCTGAGCTTGTTTAGTTTAGTGTAGAGATCAATGGCAGTCTAATAGCAGCCTGAGATCACCTGAAGCATGCTTCTTGACAAAGACAGCAAAGCTAAAACTCTGCTTGGTAATGTTATAGTAGCGGACAACAACCACAGATTGCACCTTGGAAGGTTCAACTGGAGGAGGAAAAACTTTTCCATGAGGAGTGTGGTTCAGCACTACAACTGGTTACCCACGGTGGTGGCAATCTCCATGCTTGTTGCTTTTCATGAGTCAGCCAGACAAAGGCAGAGCCAGCCTGACCTAGCTGGGTGACAGCCGTGCTTTAAATAAGAGGATGAACAAGAGATCGCCAGAGGTCCCTCCCAACTGGTATTTATATGATTCTATAAAATAAATTTATTAACTAAAAAAAATTCAGTGAAATTCAGTGAAATATTATTCACAAAATATTTAAGAATGAATCTTTGTGCTTAGTACATAGATTTACTGAGTCAAAATTATCACTAAAGAACAGGATTTTACATTCTATATACATCCATCATTATTGTTTAGTTTATTGCATTTTTTGAGTATTTCATTACAGAATATTGGGCCCGTCATTTAGATGAGTAAATCAATGCTTTTAAATTTCTGATTGTGACTGTTCTGTCTTTTTCTCTTATAGTGATTCTACAGACTGTTAGAAATGTCATATCATAATGATCATATAGGGCTATAACTGCTCATATAGCAAACTAACTCTGGGGACTGAGAAGGAAAAGAATGTAAATGATCACTGAAATCTTTCCACAGCTCTGAGCTTATTTACCCTTAGTTTTAAGGGTAACTAATACTTCAATGTAATTTTTTTCCCTTTTAATAATCCATTTCATTCATAATTATAAAATGTTGTCCAAACAACTGCTAGAACAGTTTCTCAGAACCTATAACAGATAACATATGCAGTAAACTGCGTTGTAACTTTGAAGAACAGGTTAGGACAAGAAGTGAAGAATAACATCTTTTATTAATTGAATCTGTAAACAGAATTCAGGGTTGTTAATTAAAATGGTCTGGGTAATGGCTTTTGTATTGACAAAAGAAATTACAATATGAGCTTTACATCTTTTAAAAGAATAGGTCAGATTCTGATTATATTCAAGCTGGCATAATCATAGAGTGCTTCTATTGATACTAATTCATATTTATGCCAGTGTTTCAGAATTAAAAATCCATTCAAGCATTTCTAGTAACACTGTGCCTCCTAGCATGATACTTGACATTGATTTAGTTTGAGAAGTAAAAGAAGTAAATGAGCAGTACAGCTTACTGAAATACAAACTGATATCAATTTATACTTAATTTGTAGTTAATGCAGAATATAATGGAGAAAACTTAAATTTTTCATCTCTTAGTTGAGTTCACTTTTTCACTGTAATAATTAATAAATAAAATTAACACTCAGGAACTTTTGATTATTAGTAATGCAGGGATCTGAAACAGCAGTAACAATTTCAAGAAATTATACAAGCTATTATTTTGGGAGAAGAGTAAGGTTTTTTGTTGTAGACAAGAGATACTGGCCTGTGGCCAGAAACAATGATGTCTTATATATAATAGTCTTGTTTCTTCTGCTCTGAACTATTTTTAAGACCTTTTGTGCTCTTGGGCATGTATGTCATGAAAGCTACTTCTTTTTCTGCTGTCAGAGTTGGTAATACCATTCAAAGTTTCTTTCTGTGTATGGAGTCATATTTATAGCCAAGTTATAAAACAATTACTTATATGTGCAGCACAATGTTTCTGTGATAACCTCTTAATTCCAAATGTCTTAAATGAGGATGGCTAGCTATTTGATTCCTGCAGCATAATGATAGGAGTATTGTTAATTGAGATCCATTTGACAGTGGTTGGCTTCACAACATTTATAAAATGCTGTTAAAAAAGTGCCTTGTAATATTATTTATTGTGACGAGGGTCACAAAAGACTTGAAGTTTCTCATGATAAACCCTATGGGCATGCATTTAGTTCTCCACAGTAATATTTGTGTTTCATCCGGAGGTCCTCCACAAGCACATTAACGCCTCTGTGGAAACTGCTGTCATTGATCAATGTACAGACAGAGCCACATGGAGTTTTTCTCAGAAGTCAAAACCAACATAAATGTGTTTGCATGACCCTGTTTCTGAATTAATGATCCCATCTCTCAGTCAAGTAATTAGCTCCATGTTCACCACGTTCACCTAACTTTAGTATCTCTAGTTTAGGAGAGAGATTAGCTGGTGCTAACTCAGGAGTTCTCCACTGAATTCCATTCCATAGCATAGACATGCATTCACGTCACCCACAGAAATTAGTGGTGTATCCTCCTCCTTAATTTTGCATTTACATTCCTGGTATTACTTACAAAAGAGAAATCCCAAATGTGGAGAGAGCCTATGAGATTATTAAACATGTGAAAGTTTTTTGCTGTTGTTACCTGAAGCATTGGAATGAGATCAGAAACAAATTTTCTACATAATGTCATAAGAACATAGGATAGTTCAGGTTATAAGGGACATCAGGAGGTCTCTAGTCCAATCTCCTGCTCAAAGCAGGGTCAGCTTTGAGACCAGATTGGGTTGCTCAGGGCTTTAGGCAGTCTCGTCTTAAAGCCTCCAAGGACAGAGTCTTTGCTGCATCTTTGGGCCAATTCCTCCACCGCTTGACTGTTATGATGGTGAAAATGTTTTTCCTTATATCCAGTTTGAACCTCTCTTTCTTCAGTTTATACCCACTGTCACTTGTCCTCCCAACGTTCAGCCCTGTGAAGAGCCTAGCTCCATCTCCTTGATGACTACCTTATAGGCACTGGAAGGCTTCTATCAGGTTCCCTTGAAAGCCTTCCCTTCTCCAGGCTGAACAAAACTTGGTGGCTATCCGCTGAACTGACTCAAGTTTATCATATCTTTCTTGCATAGAGGTTAAGGGGGGCACAATACTGGATACAGATTGCCCCATCCCTGGAGGTGTTCAAGGCCAGGCTGGATGAGGCTTTGAGCAACCTGCTCTAGTGGAAGGTGTCCCTGCCCATGGCAGGGGGTTTGGAACTAGATGATCTTTAAGGTCCCTTCCAACCCAAACCATTCTATGATTCTGTGATTCTATGATTCTAGATGAGGTCTAACGAATGCTGAATGCAATGCTGCAAGTGCCTGATGTCTTACTATATCTAGGGTCTTCTTACGCACTCGAATGACGTAACCTTTTTTATCAGCTGTCACTAAATTGGAAATTCCTGGTTTTTCTTTGTATGACTAGATCATATTTATAAACAACCTAAGGAATGATGACAGAATTATATATGTAAACAGGAAAGTTGTATTGATTTTCCAATATAATTTAAATTGGGGAAGACAAAAAATATATCTTGGTCCCAAAAATGTAGTCCCACTCTGCCAGTGGACCACAACTCCTCATTCCAATGTTACCTTTAAGTCTGCATTGGCTTCTCACCAGTGCTGGGGTGGGAAGAAGATACTGTGTTATGGTGGCAAATAATGGATCTTTTACTAAATTAGAGCTACGTGGAGACTATGATATATAGATGATTTGCCAGAAAAGATAAATTCTTTTTTTACAGTATTTCATTATTCACATGAATTAAAGATGTAACTCTAATAACTCCATAGCTATCTTTTAATATATTTAAAACCTTTGAAAAAAATACAAGAGAAATCAACAAAACTGACTGTGAAGCAGGACATCATACAAGCAAAGAGTGGCTTTGATAGTCACTGTTTTAGAAATGTAATTTGGCGGTCTTCTACACTGTTGCCAGAGAGATAAAGGACTGACATTCCAATGAGGTAAAGAAAGCACCAAATTGGTCTTAGAATGTCAACACTTTGAAAAGTGGACTTTGCAGTGGTATGAGTAGAATTATTTAGTGTTTAAATTTTTCTCCAGTGGAAATTCAATGGCAAACAAGAAGTCCAAATGTTAGTGTTACAGGTTCATTCCACTTTATAAATGAAGTGAAAGATATAACAGGAAGATTGGATTTGTTGGAAAATGCAAGCCATATTTTCCACAAAATGAGAACCAATTTTTATTCTGTTAATATCTTGCTACAGTTTCCCCCCTTTTTCCTTAGCTAGTTTTCAGTTCTCTTCTTAAACCTGTGTATAGACAGCTATCTTAAATATTCCCTATGATGTAATATAAAACTATTGAATTAATTAACAATTGAGGGTTAGAAATAAAGACAATTCCATTAGCAACAAAAGGGTGTGAGAGGAATGAAGGCTAACAAAAAAGCCCAAAACCTCTTCACACTGGAAATAGTGGAACAAAAACCTAAAACTGGTTTGTTAAACAAGTACAGTAAACTTGAAAACTGCCATATTGGAATGACCACAGGGATTTCTGCACAGGCAGTATCCTCAGCCCTTCTGAAGAATGATGGAATGAAGAAATACAGTAATTAAAACACTTTTTTTTTTACATTCTGTGTGTGCACAATACCACAAAAATATCCTGTCTTGTACCATAACGAAGCTGTAGTACCCTACTTGTTAGATTCTCTTCAGAGCAATTTTTGTTTTAGTTAGAGATCTTCCTGAAAATATCTAAAGTAAATTCAAAAGCATCCATCTATCCAACCCCTGTCACGCTACCGCAACTCAGCTGTCTTAAATACACATGACAGAAGAGCTTTTTGTTGCTGATCAGTGTCATTGCGGTAAATAAAATTAGGATTTTTCCTTATCTTGTCTTGAATTATCAGTGAGCTCTGAACTAAAAAAAAACACAAATCACACCCCCTCCACGACCCCAAAGACAACACCCTTAGAAAGGGAATTTCTAAACTCAAAATACAGAGTGAATATGAAATTTTCTACTAGCAGGAATATATATATTGATTATAGTAATCAGTAAAAGCATCTAATGCAGTCCACTTGCCTTCAGATTCTGCAAAAGACAGAGATTCTCAAATCATTTACTTATGCATAGATGATGCTTACATGAGAGCTAGGTGTCTGGCCAATGGAGAGCTTATCAATATAGTTAGTGGAGACCAGAGAGCTACTCATCAGTCATTCATTTGGTCAAATATAGGTATGGAATAAAAGGTGTGCTGAACAGTTCTCTAGATTCTATCGACTGTAACACCTCCATTATATATAGTGGCAGTTTACATATCTAGTTCATAGGTATACACTCATTTTAGGTACCTTAATCTGCAAACTGAATTTTTACCTCAAAAGATAAATAGAAACTAAAGCTGCTGTCCCTAGTATTGTACTATTCAATATTGGGAATGCTTTATTCTCCTATGTAAATGCTTTATTTTATAAAAGTTTCTGAACCAAGGCCACAGTTTCTCGATGATAAAATATTCTTCTGCTTGCCACTCTGGTACTGAGATTTTACAACTTAGAGCTCAGAGGGTTTTGACTGAATGCAAACCTTTTGGCATTGCTGAGTGTCCATAATCGTATGTGTATCCATGGTAACTACGGGAGAGAAAGTATGGGTGTATAATCCTTCTTAAGTAATACAATGTTATGTTTTCCTTAGTAGACAAAGAGATGCTAGCCAGTCGTAAGCATATTAAACAGCCTGTGAATATCAAAGTTGCACATATCACAGAATCACAGAATCTTCATGGTTGGAAGGGACCTTTGAGATCATAGAGTCCAACCATACACACACAAAAAAACCACCCCAAAACAAGATTTTTTTGCATGAATGCAAGTTCAGTGGATGCAGAAAATTAGTTTCTGTCTCAAGTTTTCTTGTTACCATCAGCATAAATCATGCTATGCTAGTCGAATGTAGATTCCTGTCATTTAACAGGACAA
>JAOXNO010000033.1:47390849-47449535 GCA_028565335.1 Limnodromus scolopaceus | reverse complement strand
TGGGCAGGCTGTTCCAGCGCCTGACCACCCTCTCAGTAAAGTAATTCTTCCTAATATCTAATCTAAACCTCCCCTGCTGCAACTTGAGACCGTTTCGTCTGGTCCTGTCATTATTCACTTGGGAGAAGAGGCCAACACCCGCCTCTCTACAACCTCCTTTCAGTCCTTACCAGCAAATGGAAATTGTTTTAGAAAAATTTTATTGTGTGGTAATAGTTCAGAAATATAGGTACAAAATTTCTGGAGCTTCTGTTTTGAATGAAGGTAGACAAACTAACTTCAGATCAAACATTTTAGTTAAATCTCCTTTCTCTTAATCTTACCGTTTAATAGAAAAGTCATAACTAATAATGCCAATCTTGTTGCTTACCACAGAAAGGGCTAAATTATTCTCTGACTAATTGTAATGGAATTTACACCCTTTTAGTGTGCTATATTCCTGTGTGATAGCCTAAACATGTTCATAGAACCATTTTTGTATGGTGTAACTGATTTAAGTAGGGCTTTTTTCCTCTTTTCTTGTTTTATTAATTATTTTTGGTTAGCAAAAATACAAAGTATTTTAGACAGTTATGGCTGTTATTTAAAACCCAAAAATATCTGGACAGCATTTCTGTTTTATACTTTCCAGCTTTCATCTTGTGAATCTTGGTAAAGCCTACAAGAACTGTAAGACTGTTGTCTTATTGACACGAAACAGCAAGAATTTGCACGGTTCTGCACACTTTGGCACTGATGCTTAAGTAAAAAAAGCATTGTATGCTTACTCAAAAATAAGTGTACCTGAAGAGACACAAACTTGAAAAACAAAAGCTATTTTGCTGTAAAAAAAAGCAAGAAAAATCTCCAATTTTATACACAGGTAAAATGGTTTCTAAATGGAAGAGTTTTTTTCCAGTTTTCCATGAGTTTTCAGCTGCTTTCTACAAACTGAAGAAAGAATGCAAGCATAGGTTCTGATCCCACAGCAATTTTTTTCTCCAACTGCTGGCCCACAGAAATTTGGCATCTCTGGCTTCTCAGCCATGAAAGTAATCCATTGAGTGGAAATCTGGTTTTTTTCTGGTTTGTTTTTTTTTTTTTTTCTTCCCATCTATGAGATACTAAATTTTCTGATGTCCTTCACAGTCTCAGAGTTGATGACGCTTAACACAGTTTCTATTTAAAGAAATAAGACTAGGAGTCCTCAAGTTAATATTTTCAGACAACATTACTAGGTATGTTTTGACTTCCCAAGTTAATGACTTCCAATGATTCTGTTTCTTTTATCATTTAGTAAGTTTTTCTTATAATACCTGTGCCAAATTATGCAGCCTGCAAGAATTGTCCTGTTCCTGGATACATTCATTACATGTAGTCATGGAACCAGAATGATCTACTCTTGTGATGTGCCTTTTGGCAGTAATTTTTCTTCGAAAGGAAAAGGCTGGTCTGATATATTAAATAATTCTGTCCTAGATCAAGAGCTAATTGCTTTGTTCTCATTTTAAGTCTTGTCTTGGAAGTGTCACAGTATGTTTCGATGTGTGAAGTTAGCTGGTTCAGTAATTGTGATGATAAATTACAACATCTACTGAAGTTTAAAGCTACTTAGTATTAAATAAGTACGCCTTAAGTAATTTTAACAGTGCTCTGAACAATATACTTTAAAACATGTGGGACCTTAGTGTAGCTCTTCTAGAGGGCTGCATGGGTTGGAAAGATCACCCACTCCTGATTAATTAGAGTCAGTTCTCTAAGGAACCTATGAATCTGGAATTCTGTGCATAGGAGGGAGTAAGCTGGATGTAATTCAAAGATCACCCTTCAACAAACACTCAAAGAACTGGTATAAATGTATCCATGAAGTCTCTTTGCTCTTTTTCTTAGTGGAGTCTGGCTCCTGGAATAGAAATAAATTACAGAAAACATCATATTAACATAGGATGGAGGAAGGAGCCTTGGAAATAAAGGGCATATACATGTCTAGATGGCTTAACCTGCTACAGAATTCCCATAACCTATCCAGATATACAGGAATTGTGGTTATGGGTGCTGAATGTTGAAACTTGCGATAGATTCCATTTTCCCAGGAGAATATTCAATGGAAATTCCATTTGGAGATCCCAGTTTATTCATCTCTTGGCTTTTCTTGTTGATTTACCATGGGGTGTGGGGCAGAAGGGAAGGATAAGTTTCCAGTTAAAGTGACACAAAACTCAAACTGATTGTTTGGTAACCCCTTCCTGGTGGACAATAGCATGTCACTTAAGTTATATACCTATGATAGCCTGGGAGCTTCATCTGAAAAATAACTGGATTGGTATTTTTTCCATATGCTGTATCATCATATTAGAGATCTGTGGAAGTACTTAAGTAGCATTCCTCACAATTTCAAAAGAAGACTCTATGAAACACTTTCTTCATGGTTCACTGTAAACTTTTGAACTTAACTTCCTTTGCTGATCAACCACAATAGCATTTGTTAACATACGGCACAAAGCCCTTGTTTTCCCCTATTTGGAAGATAGTGGAGAAAATAATTTAAAATACATATTAAACATTTTTTCTTAATTGGGTCACTGTATTATGCACAATTTTTCATAGGCAATTTAAGTAATTTTAGTGGTGTAAGTATATTTACTGTGCTACAAAGGATGTATGATTTAACTGCAATAATAAGATTTTTATTTGGGTTTTTTACTCTGAAGACAGCTAAGAAAAGTCTCAGAGCTTCCCAAAACCACTCTTTCCAAAGAAACCACAATGTTACAGAGCCCTTTCATCATCCAGCATACGGTACTGTAGAACACAAAAATATACACTGTACTACTTTAAATTAATTCATGTTTGCAGGAGACAGTCTGTGTGAGTATGTGCAATTATGAAATGTAACTTTTTTTCCCTCTTGACTTTTTTAGCTGCCTCACCCCTTTTATTTGAACACATACATATGGTGTGTGAGAGTGAGCAAGCTTTCTGTAAATGTTTGGAAGGAGCATCTGTCAGACAATAAAACTTACAAGAAAACATGCTTCTCATTTAAAGTGTATTCACTAGAACTATTTCAGTGTTGGAATCAGTTCATTTGTATAGCTTGGAGGCATTAATAAGAGCAGAGAACTGTAAAGGCACCAGAGAACTCGAACTGTTACTAAGAATCCAAGGTATTTTTTTAAAGCATTTCGTCTATTCGGCATCACAGTCTTCTGATAGGAAACTGAATGAGTTGACAGATAGGAAATCTCCGATATTCCATCCAAAAAGACTGCAAACAAGAAGATGGCATGCTTTTTACAAACCTGGAAAGTCTAAAGATTACAATAATTGCTGGACCAAAGGGACCCTCTTCAGGCATAAATAGCAAGACTCCTACTGTCTTCTCTTGCAGACCAACTCAGCTGCCAGCAAAAGCAGGTGCTCTCCCCCTACCAGTACTCCAGAGGAAATATTTAGTGAGTATTCACAGCTCTTTTTACAAATTAATATATTAATAACATTTTAGTTATATTTGTATAGTTTTCTCAAAGGACAAAAGCATTTTAAAAGAAGTTTTTAAGGCTGTTATTTTAAACAATTGCTGGAGTTCAACAGTCTGATGCAATTACCATATTAATTTAAAACCAAAATTTGCACAACCTAGGACAGTAACTTTTAAAAATATTGTTTTTTAACAACTGTGTAGGTTAAACAATCTGAAGCAATTACAATGCATTTTTAAAGCACAAGTTATGACAGAAAATTAATTCATATAAATATGAAATGTATTTGACTTTAAATGTTATGCCATAAAACAGCCTTTGTAGAACACAAATTTAAAATAAATCATTTCTTTTGGCAAAGTAACCTGCAATTTAATCTTTAGAAGAATAAATATGCCACTAATGTTTTCCACAGAAACAGTTGCTACTCTAATTAATTCAAGATGTGACTCTAATAAGATTTCAGAAGAAAATCAGAAACAGATTTTTCTCAGAGGTAGTACTATGGACAAGGTTAAGATCTTTTCATTTTCATTAGAAACACTTGTCCCAGGTAAAGTTACAGATTTGCAGTATATAGCACGGAAATATCAAATCTGAAAGCATTATAATAATGTTTTTAGAAGCATAACAATTTTTAGTGTTTCAGATATGTGCTTTCTTTTTGGTTATAACTTATGGTACATTACATTTTATTATGTAACTGTTATTCAATTTGGAGTTTAGAGTGACTAATATGGTTAACTTATTTTTTTTTCTTTTTGTGTGGAAGGGAATGGAAAACCTGATGGCTGTCTACCGCTCCTGTAAAGTTATCTGGACATTACTTGTAACAATCCTAGGTTATGCCAGCACCTTGCCTGTGGGTGATGATTCTATTTGCACAGCAGAGGAACTTGCTAAATACAGCATAGTCTTTACAGGGAAATGGAGTCAGACTGCTTTCCCTAAGCAGTATCCACTTTATAGGCCCCCAGCACAGTGGTCATCAATGCTAGGTAAGTGAAGTATGTACGGTTTTAAGAACAGATAAATCTCTCGGTGGCTGTGATCTTTTTTTCCTTAATGGTCAATATTAAGATAACTAATGTAATGAAATAGGAAAAAAACAGCCAAAGTTACTAAAATTGAAATGCAGAAATTGAAGTATCCACAATGCTTTCAAAAATCTACAACTGTTTTCAATTGACTTCTGTTTTCAATTGGCTGCAGCTGAAATAAACAGTGATAAGCCAAATGTTTTAGTGTTCACTCATTTTTATACACATTTTTGTTAACCTCAGAAATAAAACAGAGAAATTGAAGAAATAGGGAGAATCTAAACCAGACTTTTATGTCATGCCATGTATTCACTCAAATAGGTGTTACTCATAGTTCTGACTACAGCATGTGGAAAAAAAATGAATATGCCAGCAATGGTGTACGTGATTTTGCTGAAAAGGGTGAAGCATGGGTATTAATGAAAGAAATAGAAGAAGCTGGAGAGAAAATTCAGAGTGTACATGGAATCTTCTCTGCTCCTGCCATTTCCAGTGGTACAGGACAAACCTCCACTGAATTAGAAGTGCATTCAAGACATCCCTTAGTAAGTAAATGTACATATTAATTTTAAAAGTTTATTTTGTGTCACTAGCACCCAAAATTAAATATTTGAGTTCTCGCTTGTAGGAACAGTATAATCTAAAGAGTTACAGAAAAGCCTGTCACATTGCAGGGAGCGCTGTACAAGTTCTATAAAGTAGAAAAAAGCAATAATATTTATTTCAAAAATTTTAAATTAAAATTACTATAAGCAGGACTGGAGCATTTAAAAATAAGTGATGCAATCCTTATGGATCATTTTGTTTCATTAGGTTTCATTTGTTGTACGAATTGTTCCAAGCCCTGATTGGTTTGTGGGTATTGACAGCCTAAATCTCTGTGAAGGGGACCACTGGATGGAAGAAGTATCAGTAGATTTATTTCCATATGACGCTGGAACGGATAGTGGTTTCACATTTTCCTCCCCAAACTTTGCCACTATTCCACAGGACACAGTTACAGAGGTAGGTGTACACACATAGTTTAGCATTTCATACCTATGTGTTTTGAGTCCTCCCTTTAAAAGACAACTATTTTATGACTACATGAGAGTCTTCTGTGAAACTCATTTTGGTATTTGACATTGCTGACGCTCTCTCTCTATGGATTTATTGCATAGCTGATAACCCTACTGCTTTTGTTTATTTTTTGTATCTTTCAAATTTATTAGGTAAATGCACATGGTTCATGAAAATTTGAATCTAATTTTAAGTATTTTCTGTAAAAGCTGATTATTTTCAGATTATTTTTAAAAATTCTTAAAATACCAGGAAGATAAAAATATTCAAAAAAGTCCTGGCATTACTAAATATGTACCTAACAGGAAAATTGTTAGCAGTGAATATTGATGTGTGGAGGAGCTTTAGTTAAAAGGATTGCTGAAACCTGAAACTGTTGTATTTGAGGGAAAGGAACTGAGGGAAAGCAGAGAACTTCTCCATCGTTACTGCAGTGACCCCACTTTCAATCTCTTGTGTTTGCTCAGTACTCTATATGCCTCATACTTTGCTTTTGTCATTTAAGGGTGGTGGGGAACAGAGCATTTTAATTCAAATATTTTGAATACATAAGCATTCAGACAGTCCTTTCTTTAAGTCAGTTTTTCTAGAGCCCAATGCTGTGTAATGAGTAACGAGAAAGGGAACAGAGAAGCTGGAGAACAATTCATTTGGCCTCCTGTATGGCAACTGCTATAGCAAACCTATTTAATATTCTTGTATTCTTCCTTGTAGTAACATTCACTTCTTCCCATCAAACCATTCCATACATTACTCTGGTTTTGGTACCTCTCACCACAGGCCTCTATGCAAAGGTCGGCATGATTTATCGTGCCCCAGTCTCAAAGCATTCTGGATAAAAATTCTGGGATTACCAGCAGTAGTTGTGTGAACTGAGGTTCATAGAAACTGGTTATATGTATTTCACTTGCTAAAAAAGTATTGAGTGATGTGTAAATGTGATTTTACAGTTATGTTCTTACTAATATGATGTAGTTTCTTCAAGGTTCCCCTTTTTATTTCACAGATCACTTGTTCCTCTCCAAGCCACCCAGCAAACTCATTTTATTATCCCAAACTCAAAATTTTGCCACCTATTGCTCAAGTAACAATGGTGAAATTAAAGAAAAATCAGCTGGGTCTTCCTGCACCTTATCTTAATCTTCCAGCTAAAAGCAATGAAGTAATAGATTCTGTCTTAGGTAAGTGATAAGTAATTTGATGTAATCAAACTGTTCTGTTCTTTCCATTCATTCAGAAAATATGTGGAAATCTGGCAGGTGATGTGGATGAAACAGGTGATTAGGAAGAATATTCTCCTATCTGCATAGGAATAGTTTCCAGACTCATACATGGGAAATATAACAAGCCAGTGGACATAAAAGAGAATCCCTGGAAGAATAAGGAAGAGATTTCATTTATGAGCTATGGTTCAAAGATCTGGGTTATATCCACAGTGAGGGTTACCCAAGCATTAGCATAGCATAGATCAGTCAATTTTATGAGAAATAAACAACATTTGACCAGAATCAGAGTTCCCAATTTCTTTGCAACTTTGAAGTAAATAGTCATCCTTAAGCTTTTACATGACAATGGAGCAAAAGAACTATTGTTGTTGTCTCTGTGTCAGAGGGCTTGATATTTATGTGCAATAGGAACTGATATAATTCAATTGATTTGGACATATTTGGATAGAAGCATACATCCTGACAACAACAAAAATAATGGTCTCTCATTTTTCTTTTCTTAAAAACATTAGTTAATAACATTGTTTAGGTAGGAAGATATGCAAACTACTGACTCTAGTCAGTCTTAAGGGTAATTTTCAAGGCTACAAATTAACAAATCTTATATGTTCTCCAAGGGAAAGATAGCAGTTGGACAGTGTCCAATGAGATTTTATCTTTATACTTTTCCAGTGGATTTTTACAAATTGTAAGAGGAAGAGTTAAGAATAAGAAGACTGGCATCCTAAATACTATTTTAGAGACAGCAATAGGCTAAATACCCAATGTATTCCTAGAATAGCTGCCATGTTCCAATAAGAGCTTCTCCAAAACAAGTCTGAAGATTATAAGCCTCTAGCTCTGTGCTAATGTCGCCTCACTATGTATGATTTTCTTTATCAATTTGTAGTGTTTTAATGTATTTCTTTTAGTAAACAAGAAACGTGCATAGTAAATGCTACTTACCTCATTTTCAGTCATATGCCTTTCACACAACATTTGAAAGGAATATTTGGCCCTCTTTAGGACACAGGTTTGAAACAATGCATTTAAAGTATGGTATTTAAAAAATCATTTTTTTTCATATATCCCCACTTGATTGTATATTAACCAGTAAATCAGTCTGTTCAAAACATATTCCAGAATCAAAAAGTCAGATTTAATTACCAGATTGTGTCCCTCATTCCTACTAGAAACACGGGAATGAGTGATCACAATGGAAGTGGTGAGTTCCACTGTAATACCAGAAATTTGTAACAGAGGTCACAAATTTAGTACAGCATATAAAGCTGGTTTTGTGCACAGTTTTTACTCTCAAATGCTGTAATACACAGTTTTGATGTAATTTCCTGTGACAAGCAATATTTTTATTTAACCTCCTAAGGAATAATCATCTATATTTTTATGAAAGATATTTTCAATGGAAATATACATTATGAAAAGTACTTTAGAGTTGCTGACTTCTTTTCTTGCAGTAAATTAAAAGTATTTTGAAAACCATTTTAGTATTTAAAAGCTTCTAGTGACAGAATATCTTCACTGGCAAAGGGAACTGTAGTATACATACTTAACAATAGCAAAATGATTCAATGATTAAAAAAATGGAACTTTTTTTTTATTTTTGAAGCAAATTGGAACAAAAGTTAAATGGAATTTGATATGAACAACTACAGGAACAATATCTGTCTGCAAAGAAATATCTGTACCTAAATAAACCAGAGAAAAGCTTTAATCCCAGTGGCTTTAGTAAGCAATAAAAAGGCAAATGAGAGTTACAAAATTGACAGTAAATGTTTTTTAATGCAATCTTTTGAATGCATTTTTTTTAAGCTTAATTTTCCTTGATAGGAATTCTATATTTTCAATTCAATAAATAACATGCTGCACTAGTGATATAGTACCTCAGACAGTCTCTAGACTGCAATAGTAATACTAATGATAATAATACTAGTGTCGATGAGTTTAGGAGCTGAAAGCAGACATTTTTATTTATGAGACAACATATGGATTTTATTAATATCCATATAATATATATAATATAATAGAAAGGACACTATTTGATCATCATTCCTTAATGCTTTGCCAACTATGTATTTGCTTAAAGCACCAATTTATGTGAAGTTACCTTTCTTTTTGCTGTATATTACAGAAACACCACTGGACTGTGAGGTTTCACAATGGTCTTCCTGGGGTCTCTGTAGAGGTCTTTGCAGAAAAACAGGGACCAAGATCAGAACTCGTTTTGTACTTCTTCAGCCTGCCAATAATGGAATGCCTTGTCCAAATCTGGATGAAGAAACAGGATGCGAACCAGAGAATTGTGTCTGAAATAAAGAAAATATAATAATTTAGATAATTTAAAAGTAGGATAAGTTTAACTAAATCTAAACTACATATCAGTCAATGTTCCTTATAATTTGGGTATGCTGCATTATTGTGCTGAAAAGGTATATTAGACTGGTTTTAAAAGCTGTTGTTTAATATCAAGATTTTGGGGGCGATTAAATTCCTAAGGTTTAGTATGACAACAGTACATGATTATTTACAGACCAAATAACCCCAAATAAATCCTTGCTATAAATACACTGTAAGTTCTTGGAGTACCCTCTAGTGGTAGAAAATACGACATTTGGAAAGATTATACTTCACGCATGTAAAAATCTTTCAATTACAATATCTAAATGAGTAACATTCTTAAATACTGTAATTTGTTGATCTACAGCTATTTATACCTAGAAAATAATTTCTTCTCTAAATTATGATTTTATAATTTATTGGCATTTTTGTTGTCTTTCTAAAGATGTTTAACATGCATTTCTTCAGAAAATACTTACATAAATCAGATTGACCAGATGTTTGCAGTGTGGTTACGAAAAAAATATAACTGAGTAAACTTGTCTTGAGACTTATGAATACATGAAAATGTCTTTTTCTTTTTTTCTCAAAAGTGAGAAGAATATCTGTCATGAAGACACTCGGCCAACAAAATTATTAGAAAAAATCAGAAGTATGGATACTAGTAGAAAACTTCTGAACTTAATTAAAAATGTTAGCTGAGATTTAAAAACTGACTGATTGCTAGTGTGTTTCCCTCATGAGACAACTGTCTCAAAGTTGACACTGTTGACCATAACATAAATGATATCGTTGTCTTTATATAGGCAGTAAATGTGTCCATGTTTCTTTAAATGTGTTTGCTGCTATATGTGTCGTTGCAACCTTTTTACAGAGAAAACTTACCAATGTTTTAATATTATACAAAATTGAGCTATACACAGATATAAAAAAACACAATATGTCAGAAATTGTTCCCAACTGCAAGTTCTAATGCTCAAATAAACACTATAAAATGAAGGTAATGTGGCTTTTAAAGATTTGTGGCTACCTACTAGGAGAAGGATTTTGGAATAACATTATTCTATAGAATATGTTTACATATTCTATATGTAAACAAAACTTTTTAGTTTATGCCCATGAAACTTTTACAGCACACTGCAATTTTACAAATATATAGCACAGATATTGAACAGGAAATGTTGACTTGAGTAGTTAGTTTTCGGAATATGCCCAATATCAGAAAATTTATTATGTACTTTAAGGAGCACACTATATTCTCTGTAGGTTGAAACATTTAAAATGTTTCTCTCTATTTTTTTCCAGGAGATAAATCTTGCAAAGACCCAAAGATATTTGAAACTTTATCAAGCTAGACTAAGTTGGTCCCGCAAATGCTGATAAACGCACAGTAATGAGAGCTAATGCTGACCGTTTTTTAAAATTGTTTCACTTACTCCTTTTATCATACCTACTTTTTTTCAGGTTCTACCATTCCTATTTTATAATGGAAATACTGTTATTACACTACAATTTTCATATTTTGTGTTTAGTTAATTTCTCCACCTTCTCAATTTTTTTTCTCTTCTTTTTATATTAATGCTTGGTCACTCTATGTTGTCTTCTTCTGTTAAATTTACTTAGAATAACAGAATAGTTTGGGTTGGAAGAGCTAATCTAGTCCAACTTCCTCTGAAACAAGCAGGGACATCTTCAATTAGATCAGATTGCTCAGAGTCCCATCCAACCTGACCTTTAGTATTTCCGGGGATGGGGCATCTACCACCTCTCTGGGCAACCTGTTCATTGTCACCACTCTCATTGTCAAAATGTCTTCCTTATATCTGGTATAAATCTACCCTTTTTTAGTTTAAAGTCATTACCCCTTGTCCTATCATGACAGGCCCTATTGAAATGTTTGTCCCCATCTTTCCTGTAGGCTCCCTTTAAGTACTGAAAGGCTGAAATAAGGTCTCCCCAGAGCCTTCTCTTCTCCAGGCTGAACAACTCCAGCTCTCTCAGCCTGTCCTCATAGGAGAGGTGCTTCAGGCCTCTGATCATCTTTGGGGCCCTCCTTTGGACCTGAGTATATACACACTGTATATTTTCACAGTTATCACCATCATAGAAAACTAGACATATATTGAAGTATGTATTTATATATTCTCTAAGGACAGGAACAAATTTCAAATTGATTGATCAGCTGGTGTCAGACTAAATTCAATAAAGGTCTTGGGCAGAAAACAGACGCAAGTCAAAGTTATGACTGAGGGAAAACAAACCCACAAATCACAAGGTATCCTTGGAGGAATCTTCCTGGAAGTTCTCTGAACACTAGAGATTTGATTCTAAAAATGTCCAGAAGAACTAAAGGGTTAGGTCCAGTAGAAGAGCATCTGTATCTGTTATTGTATACATGACCCAAACCTAGGATTTCAGTCCTATAAGATATAATTTGATAATGGAGCAGTCCCAGTGTTTAGACAAACTCCTGAAGCTAAAAGTTTCCCAAAGGACACTGAAGGGATGAGAGGGGGAAGTGGAGGAGAATGGGAAGTGAATATGTAAAAGGACAACACATTTCGGGAAACTCGAGTTATTGATAAATAATTTTTCTGTTTTAGAGTGTTTACATACATGAATATTCACTGCAGGTTGCTTCAGGAAGAAGTTTCCTATCTAGTGAGTTACTTGGATGTGGGGTTTTTTGTAAGTGACTTCAGGAGACCTTGGTAAATATGGCATGTTTTATGGATGCCCTTGTGGCAATATAATGTTTGGCCATAAATATAGTTCCAGGTATTCATTTTGCAAACACTGGAGATGGAGACATTTTTTGGCAAGACTGTGGATACAGTGAGTTCTAGTGAAGCACATTCTAATGATGGAGCACATTTCTCGTAACACACTTTTATTAAACTGATTAGTGAGGTAGGAGATCCCTGTGTGAATATGACAAGGCCTTTGTAGCTTCTACCTTCAGCACAGTCTTGGATTTGCCTTAAAAATTTTGGGACAGTGAAGAAACACAGAGAAACTCTTCCTTTCTTTTCCCTTACATCCAGTGGCTGGCACTCATGATGCTGTCGTCCTAAATACATGAGATTTAGGGAAGGAAACAGGTAAATTAATTTCTAGGTTAAACTAATCTCAGAAAACACTTTGGGAGGAAACTTGCAATGGATTTGTAAAAAAAAAATTTTAATGAGAATGTTCTGTATGAAGAATCAGCTTTGATGCCTTGATTTTTGCAGAATGGAAGACGCTGTTTAAGGTAAGTGTAGCAGAAAAAAAAGTCACCATAGACTTGAACTGTAGTCCTAAAAAAACCCACAAACACAAAATTCAATTCCTATAGTGGAATAAGGTACCTCATTATTGAGAATAACTTGTCCAGTACCTTAAGGAATTTGAGGACAGTTAGCAATGAACACATGAAAGCTTGACAGCTCTTCCTATTATCTCCTAGTATGTAGGAATGCCAGCTGAAGATGTGTATATATTTATGCTTTTCTATGGGCTGTGGCTTCTCTGCAGACACCCAATACAGCACCTTGGTGGTTAAGGACTAGGAAAAAAACAGGGTACTTTTGTAGATGTCAGGATACAGGAAGGACTGATGTGATCTGAACTGAACTGAACTCTCCCTGGTACCACAGCATAAACGTTGGTTGTGTGAACCCTAGGTGGACTGAAGAAGAGGGCAGACATTTCATTCCACCAAATACTCCATGATTACTCGGATGGATATCTAGGGGGTGTGTGTGAAATAAACTTACTAACTTCAGTCTGAGGCCTTGTTCCATTTTGCTTTCCCACAACTGAGGAGAAGCTGTATCAGAGGGCCAACTTAATAAGTGCATTGTATAAGTGGGCCAGCTGTAACCGACCAAATCTCGTCCACCAAACCTGCTATTAATTGTTGCAGGCAATTGTCAAAATGACACAGGGTCTGCTGCTAAAGATAATTTTGGGGAGCAACAGTCTTGGATTCTTTGAAAAATATCTCTAATATCCTAGCCACACTGCCAAAGTTAAGCAAGGTCATGGAAACTCATGTGTGCCTAACTTCTAGAATGGGAGGGAAAGCATATGCCAGCCTTTCTGACCACTGAATGAATACTGTCCCCATCAGGATATAATTGCAGTATGAGCAAAAGATCTGAGAGTACTTGATGGTACTGAAGGCAAAAAAGTCCATTTCATGATATTCCCGGTCGCAGGTAATTAAAATACATGGGGAATATCTGATCTGTCATGAATGATCCAACATAATAAAGTTACTCTGACTATTCCATGACAATATTTAACATGCTGAGAAAATAAATCTAACACTTGACACAGCAACTGTAAAGTCAGACAAATCCTGTTTAATAGAGTGTAATATGCAGAAATTGTGTCCATGGTAACTTACAGGTACTGTGAATGCCTCAGACAAAAACCTCTCAATATGCTGCATGACAACCTGATCACCTGGAGGCTGAATTCTTTTTGTTTGTTTGAAATCCAGCAGCCCTACAATGTTAGCATTTTCTAGCCAAAAGTACAGAAGTAATTTGTTTGTCCCAGCTGGTCTGGGCAGAGTCAAGGGTGAAGTGGCATCCCCTTACACACCTTGTGTTCTGCCAATGGAACATGGAATTTTGAAAAACTCAAGTAGTCAATGAAAAGCTGAAAGGATGATTGATTAAGTAGCTCACAATCCGCGGACAGATCCATACTTCTTGCAGGTAAAGTATTGCATGAGAATTTATGCAGGTGCATGTCAGTCAAAATCTCCCTGTGGTGGAGGGGTAAAAATCCAATTATATGATGAGATTCTGTATAATCTAAAATTATTTCTGATGGATAAATGCTGTAATGGAGTCCTAATACCACCCTTGAGACTCCTAAGAATTCAATGGCCATGAGACAAAATTTGCATCCCTCTGTCCTTAACTATATGGAATCAAAGGAAAAGAACTAATGTTTGAGGAAACAAGGCTCCTTGTCTTTGACAATCTCTTTATCAGTATAGGGATGTTGTATTTTGCTGGAGGTGAATGAATACTTGTGCTAGAACTTCTGTGAGGATACTTCATGGAATGTGGAACGAACTGAATTTATGATGGTTGTGAGCCTGTGTCAGACAAAGATATTTTTGAGACAACTACATAAATAACAGGTGCAATGAAGGGCAGTAAACCAGCAGATGTGAAATAGTCCATTAAGAGTTACCATCATGATATTTTAGGTATTTAAGCTACAGATATTGAGGATGAGTTGCTGTACATCCTTCTTCCTTGATAAGTAGGAAAATACATGTTCTTGTGTTAGGATGGAACCAATTCTATGGCTACCAGCACTAGCAGAATGCATCTCCTGCTAAAGCAGATTCTCAGAAGGGATGCTCAGAAACAGATAGGAAGACCAACATAGTTTTCTTTACTGATAAATAGGTGTCACCAAATAACTGTAAATGCAAATGGGACATTCTATGAGGAAACTGAAAGAAGACTTCAGAGGAGTGTTGAAAAATAAAGGAAAAGGGCTAGTCGTGATGCTTTGATGTGTGCATCATGTACAGGATACAGTTTATGCAGCTGAACATTTGATAGCTACATGAAACCAGAATACAAAGTCAAATCCAACTACCACCTTTTCAAGCAAAATAAATGCTGTCAAAATTCCATCAAGGAGATAGTGTTTTCCCTGTCTAGGGCACTGCATACTGCCTATATGGCGTGTGTGTGTGCAATAGAGGTTGCTCATATCCCATACTCTGAAGTCAAGATGACAGAACTCTGAAGTGAACTAAGTGGTTCATGAAAGACACATTCAAGGCCAGGACTGCGCAATTTCATCTGCAAATGCCAAGGACAGGTGAGGAACATGGTAGGGTTGGAAAGAGTCAGTGATCAAACTACGGAGTCTTACAACAGGAGTGTAGGGAGCTTCTGAAGGGGAAAAATGAACTCCAAGGTGGTTCCACTGTACTGAAAATGATCCCATAGTTAGGTCCTCCATGCTGCAAAAATG
Source organism: Limnodromus scolopaceus (assembly GCA_028565335.1). NCBI lineage: Eukaryota > Metazoa > Chordata > Aves > Charadriiformes > Scolopacidae > Limnodromus > Limnodromus scolopaceus. The sequence goes on along the minus strand of JAOXNO010000033.1, from coordinate 47,434,418 downwards.
ACCACATATCTTCTCACATTGAGGCCAACTTTTCAGACCCAGTGATCTCAGTTTATAGGACAAGGAACACTTAGTGGTAACTGAGTTTATCATCAGGTGTACAGATTGTTTGGTCTATATTAATACAAAGAGCGATAAAAATATCCTCTATCATTATTTAATTTGCACTATAACCTTCTTTAGAGAATTTATTAGGCAGTATCTAAGAGAAAGACATTCTTATGTAAAAAAGCTTATTCGGAAAGTGTTAATTTCATTACCTTTTTCCTGGCATGTCATATAAATTAGTGTTTCAGAGTATTTTTTATTGTTCAAGTTTTTTTAACTTTCTTCCTCATATTTGTTTCAGCAAGATTATGTAGTTCCTGTGGGTTTTGTACAGGTATATACATTTGGCCAATGATTTAGATTGAAAATGACAAGATTTCTTAATAAAAGAGGAATGAAGCTCTGGATTAATCACCCAGAACAAATGTGAAATATAAGAAAACAAGTTCATTTAAGTTGAAAATTGAGGAGTTTATGGAAAGAGATGGCCAACATTGTTGCTTAGAATAATCTAGGGAACTGATTTCAAGTACCTGAGAGGTCTTTTTCATATTCTTCTATGTGTATATAAAATAAAATTTTAATCTAGATGCTGGGAAAGAAGAAAGTTTTTACCAGTTACCTTTTTCATGTTATCTCATTCTGCAGAACATACCACAGTTATTTATAAATGTGTTACCACCAGCTGCCTTTTCTCACAGTTGTTTTTTTTTGTCCCTCAAAAATACATTGATAAGCAGCAAACAAGGAACAACCACAGGACTACATACATTTGTAAATAGTTATTTTCAAAAACAGCGTGACTGGGATATGTAAAAACCATGAAAAGCCAATTAATAGGATTTCTTATGAACTTCTGGTTTTCTTTTTCACTTGCTCTATATTTTCACAGTGGAGAAAGAGAAGAGAAATGCATAATCGAAGATATTCCCACGGACACGCTGGTAATTGGTAGGTACCTATCAATGCTATATGATGATCTAGCTTATGCAATAATTAAGATAGCTTGCAGTGTAACAGGAAAATCTGTGACTGATAAATATTGTAAAACATGGTGATAAGAAAGAAGGCACACTGAAAATAAATAAAAAGTGTCCTCACACATTGTGTGTATCCATCGCACAAAGAAATGCATTCTTTGTGCTAAAAGAAAGTTAAATTAAAAGAAAGTTTAACTGACTAGACGAAGAAAAATAATTTCCTCCAGTTCTACAGCAGTGGAATTGCTGCTTCAATGTGTGCTTCTGTACATTCTGACTGATTTACTCATTCATACCTAAATTTCAATAGCATGATTTTCCCTGTATGAATGTGAGAGTTACTTTTTTGTTTAACACTGGTTGGAAAAGAATCAATTCAAGATGTACTGAAGTTCCATTTCACCTGGGATATGACAAGCACATTTAAGTCATCTACAAGACTGTAGATGTAAGAGTGAAACGGGATACTAAAAAATAATATATAATAACCTTTTTTATAAATAATGTGATAAACATAAAAGACAATCCTAAGAACGTAGTTTGAATACAGCACACAAAAGGTTTTTGAGATCTCAGCATGCCTTCTACAGAAGGTACAATGCCAATCCTAATCTTGCCAGACCATTAAGATTAATTAGAAAACATTATTTGTTAATCAACAATTTTTGTAGTATTCTAGAACATTTTCTAGTGTAGTAAAAATTTATTGCATTTCACACTGTTATATAGTGCCCCCTGAGCATTTTTTATCATAAGCACATGAAATACATGTATTGTTTTATTGTTAATAATTTATCTCTATATTTTTTGTTGAAAAGGCAATAAAGATGTTTAATATTAAGCTATGTTTTATTTAGCAGATTTTTATCTACATTTTTATTCAGGGAATTACAAAGTACAGCGTTGGGATATACATAAACAAGAATTTCTTGAATCTGCTCCTGGTTTGGGAATGTTTGTGACTGTCACAACTCCTTCTGCTGAGGTAAATAAGCTTTACGAATGTTTCTGGAGGATTTATATGTTGATTTTTGGCACTGATAGGCAGCACTATCTAAAAATAATAAACAGTTTTGGGGAAAAAGTAAATCTACAGCCTACTGGTTAGTTCAGTATTTTGATGATGAAAGGTATAAGCACCTTGTATTTCTTTCAAAGTAAACAGAAATGCTGATGTTTGATAATGACACGTGGATAATTTTTGCTTTACTACCGGATTTGGGAAACTGCGTCTTTAAGAATAGTAAGTGACAACTGAGAAAGCAGGTTAGGTTTAAAAAAAATGATAATCCACTAATTAAGTAAAATGGTACAGAATGTACTTGAGCAGCACAAAGGAAGGCTGATGACAAACTAAATTGCAAAAGTCCAGAGTACCATAAGGCTGCATACAGCCATTCTGAATAGCAACTGCCTGCGTTGCCATGAGGTCCTGAGCCTTTTCAGCAATGGACAACTTATTTCTGTGCCTAGACAAGGTTTTAACTTTCAAACTTTAAATGCTTCAGAGAGCATTGATTTTTGTACATTGCAGAAATTTGTTGCATTTCAATATTCACTGTGAGTTAAAATTGTTTATTTTTCTTTAAATCTATTCTGAAATTGAGCTAAATTTAATCATATCAGGAGGTTAATTGATTACTTTTTACATCCAATTCACAGTACTCTTTTTTGATTGTTTTATTGATATTTATAATGTACATATCCAACATATATAATATCTAAATTACAGGTACTATTATCAAAATTGTACGGGCCACAAGGAACATTTTCTTTTACATCCCATCTTTCTGGAGAGCATATTATCTGTTTGCAGTCTAACTCCACACGATTTGTATCATTCGGAGGAAGTAAACTGGTAGGTATATTAAATATTCTTTGTTGTAATAGTATTAATTGTTTACAAAAGGCAGAGATCACAATTAGAAGTTGGTCTAACTTCAAGTAGATAATTCAACATTTGCTATGATTAAAGAAGACAAATCTAGAGTTATGAAGATGAAGAGATAAAAAAAGTCTGTTCTGATATTTAAGAAGTCAAGATTAAAGAGGCAAGACTAATAACTATAGAGTGATTTCATGTTTGTACACTGTAATGTTTGAATCTCAAAGATTCTGATCAATCAGAACAAGTATTTGGTTCAAAAAGATAAATATGTAAGATTGACTAACATAAACACTTGTCATAAAGATATTCTATGTCTTCATGAACTTAGATTGAATTCCTAAAGAAAAATTAATATTTTATTTTGTGAAAGATATTAAACTTATATTAGCATACTTGATATTGTGTACTAGCAATAAACTTGGTCTTAATACAGATTTTGAAAAAAAAAAAAAGAAGCCATTGGAGGCACTGATCTATTTCAAAAAACAATTTCATAAACACTGTTTTGAAAATTTTATTTATATGTCTCTTCTCAAAACGTAGTTGGACAGGTAAGAATCACTTTTCAGAGGTGCTTTTTTCCCAGTTGACTGCAAAGGAGTTCTATAACCAGCTGGACCTGAGCATCTTGTAAATGTGTTAAGCAAGGTAGGCCAAATTTCATCCTAGATGTATGTTTTGGGAAGGTGTAGATGACATAGAAACAAGGAGAGTTAACAATACTGAAGTGAGACTATTACACTGGAATAAGTAGGTGTCCTTATGGATTGATTTATGGAAATGAGTGGAAGATTAATCACATTGCAAAGGCACTTAGGTTCTAACGATAAAAAAATTTGTGGAGCTCATCAACTAGAGAGGGTAAGGGCGTTAAAATATTGGTTTGTCATAGTTACCTACACACCATGAACGTGATTCTGAGATTACACTGGGAGATTTTTATCTGGCATAGATGGAAGTACATTAATACCATTTTACATGATGCATGCACCATGTACAGTTCTAGTCATCCTACTTAAAAGAAGTGAACAGGTGCAGGCAAGGATAACATCAATAGAACACATATTGAATAAGGTGGGGTTTTTAGCTTAAGAACAGAGAAGTATAAAAAGGAAAATATTGCTCTTTATAATTATATCTGCAGAGATAAAGATCACAAAAGGAAAAACATTCTTTAGGTAAGTTAAATCTTTAAGTGGTACTCCATGAGAACCAGATGCAGTAGTAGCTATTTGAACTGCTTCAAACCAAAGTGTAATAAATTAAAGGACAAAAGCTACCATAAGGTTGTGAGATGGATGTCTGGATGCTCAGCTAACTCCAAGAGAGCTGAAAGATGTGCTCTTCATTTGTGGCTGATATCTGAGTAGACCAAATTTCTACCGTGGTAATAACAAGCTCTTGGGTTTCTACAGATTATCTGTCTGGCTAAAACTTTTTTATTTTCTCAGGTACACATTGGCTTCTAGGAGAACTTTCTCCAATTAGTTTTAGTAAAGTTTTTCATTCATGCCAAAATAAGTTGCATAATATTGCCAAGTTGCATTCTTCCTTTTTCTATCTATGGGTCTACTGCTTGGCAGGTTTAGGGCAGTTTTGCTATAGATAACACAGTAGTTTATAGGATAATGGCAGGTATTTCATACCAGATAAACCATGTGTGGGAAAGAAAAAAGATACCTTGTGGGTGGTTCTGCTTTAATAACTATGATGGACTGCAAATAATCATGTAGCTGGTCTCCTTCCAGTCTATTCCTAACTGTTAGTGAAGGAAACCTAGAAGCGCATATATAAAAAGCCTCCTGCAGTACTACTGAAGAATGTAATTTCTACAATTTTAGGATGGAAAATGAAATACAATGAGCAGTCCTAATGGTGCTCATTTTTTTAACTAGTTTGGACAAAAACCAGAAAACTCTTGCATGGTGTTGAATCAATACTACCATAAAATGATGTCCTAACAGTAGTGAAGATTTTAAATTTGTATAGTAAATTTAAAAATAAAATTAAGAACCACTTTAAATATCCCACCTGATTCTCATTTTAGGAAGGATTTCTATAAGCAATTAAAACTTTTTTCCTGTAACGAGCTAAATGGGAAATTATCTGTTCTTTCTTTTTTTCTAAGAAACTTTGAAAACACAGAAGACCCGGTAATGAGAACATTTTTTTCTCTTTGCAGCGTATCCATTTGGACATTAGAGTTGGAGAACATTTTTTGGATGAATCTGTTGTTCAAGCCAAAGACAAAGTGAATGAAGTTAACATTAGACTAGAACATCTAATTGAGCAAGTTCATCACATAGCCAAAGAACAAAACTATGAAAGAGTATGTATGTTCCCTAATAGAACTGGTAAAAATATTGTACCTAGGGTTATTGATTTATGAAGTATTATGAGATTTATTATTTAATTACTGTGTTATTTTTACCCAACTCATAAAAATCTATTGGTATTTAACCAATATAGCCTACATTACCTTGCGAAATATTTTTAAGTTGTAACATGAAAACTATTTAATCACTATGAACTCATGCTTACAGCAACAGGTGTTATTTTAAAGCAGGAATTTCCAAATATAGTTTTCTTGGTCAGAGTCAGTAACAGCAGCTGAGGAGGTGGCAGGTACCATTGCTGGTGATGTTGCCAGCTGTTTTTTCCATGCTGGTCTGTGTGCATAAACTTTATTGGAGTCGGTAAGGAAATGACTAAGTATATATTTAAATATCACCATGCATTTAGAAATAAAGCCCTCCTTGACACATGTACAGCCACTGTCTTCACTTTTCCATACGTATGCAGGCAGTCAGACTGTGTTTGAAATATATCAACTAGTTACCTAAAAAAAGAAAATTGCCTGCAAAAAACATTCTTGAATGCAATATGAAAGTGACTTTAAACCTAAAAAGGCTTAAGCCTGTACTAATATTTTGCACAATGTATATTTTATGAACAAGGGAAAGCTCTGCTTGCCTTTCTGTTTCAGGGTACAGTGTGTCTGCTTCTCAGTTTTGATTTGTAAAGATACCTACCTTAAGGATAAGAACAAACTTTCATTTTTATCAACATGAAAAAGAAATGTTTGTTCACTGCTATGTAGAAGAGAGATGCCTGTCCAATTACCTGGATAGCAGCATGAAACATACAGTTGCTGAAAGGTAATAATTATGTTTTTATTTTTTCCTTTAGGAGCGTGAAGAAAAATTTCGGAAGACAAGTGAAGAAACTAACAGCAATATTTTGTGGTGGGCTATTGTACAAACACTAATCCTCATCTCCATTGGAATCTGGCAAATCAAATCTCTCAGAGATTTCTTTATATCTAAGAAACTTGTTTAAGTCTTACAAAGTAAATGCATAGATTCAAAAATCGCACACGTAACCTAATATAACACCTAACATCCAAAGAAACCCTCCATCTATGCGAAAATTGTTTGTATATAACTCTCAAGCTTCTCTCATCTTCTACTATGATTCTTACTGTAACTCTGGTTTCTCCATGTCTATGACAACCTCTGGCATCACCTTACATTTTACTCCTTGAATCCCATCTTGTATTAGGTATTTTCCCTCTACAGATGTAAAACTAATCTAGAAGAAGGACTCAGTGACTAAGACAGCATTTAAGTTCAACTCGGGATTGTTAAATCTAAAATAGAAATCTAAAAAAAATTTCCTAATATTTTAAATTTCCCTACTTGCTTAGTGATCGTATTCAATACTACCATGAACAGTTCAGCGTTTCAGACTGAGTAGGATTCAAATATTAGGCAGATAAACATCTATATCCCCTGTGGTGCTTTATTTGGTGAAAGTGTCTTGAACTCAACCTATGTATGTGTAATAATACCTAGCTTTTCCTCAAATATAATTGTGATTGTTTTCTTTTTAAAATATTCAAAGTTTTAAGTGACAGTAGAGCCCACCCTTAAGATTATGGTCAGTGGTTGCAGCAATTACCATGGAAGAGAGACACCCAAACAATTTGAAATTGTACTTACTTTTTACTCCCAGATAAGTCCTAAACATTAGGCTATAGAGTTGACATCAGACCTCTGCCACGTCTATTTATGTAAATTATAGTCTTTATGAAATATGCCAAAGTAAACCAAACTACAGGTTTCTTGGTAAGTGCTGAATTTCTGTCTGGATATTTTAAGTTGTTCCTACACTAAACTTCTCAGCCCATTTCTGTGTTGGATAATTATTTTTATCCAACACATATATAACAGGACTGTCGAAGGAACTTACCATTTTTTTATTTAATCACATATTTCCACTTCATGTATTGCATCTTGGTTGAATATATCTTTATGCCTTAATTTATCTAGTTTATGTACAACTAGCAGAGTAGCTATAGTATCATGCAATTACAAGTCAAAAGTAGTGGATAAAAATTCAGATAATTAGCTTGCCAAAGCACCAGTAGTGTAAGAAGAAGCTGGAGGTGGTCATAACATGACCCATCTCAGCACTTGTTAACATGTAAAAGTATGAAACCTGAAAAAGTTTCTACATAGCAAAATATTGTGGTTTGGGTTCCTACTTGTCTTTCCAGACCCTTTGCTAGCATAAAAGCTAGTGAAAGTTGAAATATCTGTAGACCAATTATTGTTTTACAGGCACTGCTTGCTTTCTTTTTTCTATCTTCTCATCTTTTGTTTTCATTAGCAAGGAAATGACATTGCCCTTTAAGTTCACTTACGTTTACAGTATGGGAATGAAAATACAGCTGTGAGTATGTGAAAATCCATAAAGCTGATATGAAGTAAAGACAAAAGGCAATGCTCTACAGACCAAATCAATCAAAATAAAATCTCATAAAGCTACTCACTGAGGTGTGTCTTATATTTCGAAATTCTGAGACTTCAGAATTGTCACTTGAAATGTGCAGTAAATAAGTGTTACTAAATTCACTTTTATGGAGCACACAACATGTCTTGCAATAACATCTTTGGTGGTGGGAAAGAATGAAAGATGTGTTATAACCATACGGTATATGAAGTCTAAGAAAAAAGTTTAATAAAGGGTTGCTACAAGGCTGTGGTTCAGACCTTATCTGATATTTAGTAAAGCTCCTAAATACATCCCAACGACAAACTTAACTCATCTCACTTACAACGCATTTAAGATTTTAAACCAAAAGGGCAGGTGCCATGTCAGAATTTATAAAGGAGCAGATTATGCTCCTCAATGTTAATTAGGTCTGTACTCAAACCAGCAGTGAAACTCGGAGTCTTCCCTATAGCTTGAGAGCGCTTCATTCTTTATCTCTAATAATAATAATTAAATATCTTTGCTTTGATGAAATGTTTTCAGTCTCCTTCAAGATTTTTAATTAACTCTATAAAGCAGAATCTGAATTACAGCTCTTTTGGGAAGCACTTTGGGGGCAGTAGTCTTTATGAATTTGAAAAGCTAGACATTCCGCCTATGCAGTCTATGGCTCTGTCATACTCAGAGCTACAGCCTGCACAGCAAGTAGGTATGTAAGGGAATTTTCCCCTGAAGTTTCGTCAAGGGAAATCAGCAAGGCCTACGTTTTTTTCAATATAAAGAATGAAAGCCAAAACTCCTTGTTCTCCTTATTTTGCACTTTTTTCCCCACCAAAAGAAGGAACAAGAAGTCTGTGACAGTAAATTAATAACCTTCCCAGATTCCTGCATTTAGAAGAGTGAAAGGGCACTGCTATTTACCACACACCTGCTGTCCCAACGGCAGCACGGCCACCTCTGTGAGGAGGACAGGGCTTGTGGTGAAGCACCTACTGGAGCCCTGGTGGCTGATCCAGTTCAGTTGCCCACCTGTGGGGAAAGGAGAGGGAAGTCTCTCAAAGAGGATCCCCTGTGTGTGTGCCCTCTCCAGTTTGGTAGTGAGAGACCAGAAAACCCCCTTTTTTGGGGGTGTGAGGGTCAAACTCTTCTGCCCTCAGGCCCCCTGCGTCGGGGAGGGGGAGGTGCCACCCCTCACCTCAGGGCCAGGCGCTATCTCGGAGCCCAGGAACATGGCGGAGGGGGGCCTGTAGGCCTCACCCTGTGGGGAGCAAGGAGGGTTGGCATCTGCCTCAGCCACCTGCTCCCTGCCAGGCCCTCCTGCTCCTCTGCCCCATGGCCGTCCCAGTCTTTTGCAATGTCTGCTTCTGTGAGCCCTGCAAGCCCACTCCACGGTTCAGCCTCACAAGCTGTGGCCATGTTGTCTGTGAGATCTGCCTCCAAAAAGGTAATGGCTGCTGCAGGCACGAGCAGCTTGGCCCTCTGCTTAAGCGAGACAGGCAGGGCCAGTGTGCACACATTTACCTTAACACTTAGCATTTCTGACTCACTGTGGAAAAAAGAAAGGCCTGGGCATTCTTTTAGTCAGCCTAATGTTATTGATAGACCATTTCAATTCTTGCTATTGATCTTCTTTAAATAGTAAACATCTGTGTCTGCCTCCAGATGAATCTGGCTGGGGCAATGTGGCCTTGAGAACAAACCTTGGACACAGAAAACTGGAGGCCTTAATATAAGTTGAGTCTGGCTGCTTATGATCCGTGATTGCATTGTAAAAAAATAAGATGGCATGCTTTTTCTTTAGTGAAAGGGCAATTTGCAAAACATAGGATTTGTTTAGGGCGGGTTTTGTCTTAAGACATTTTAAATTTCAGTATTGTCACTGAAACACTAGAACATTTTCAGCAGCATTAGGAGCATTGGAGGTGATGTTTTAAAGCTCTTGTACGTTGCATGCAATTTCTGAGTCATATTCTGGGACTCCTGTCATGTGCTTAGCTGAAGATCTGTGGAAAAAATAGCACAGAAAGGAAGTTGGTTTTCAAAATAAAAAAATAGCAAACAAATATCAATGATTTTCCCTTTGAGATCATGCTAAATGACCTGTTTTTTGTAAGAGACACAGAATAATTGATCAACCTGTATTTCAGAATTAAAAACTTTTGACTAAAAGTTTTCACAGGATTGATGTTGAGGAAAGAGGATCATAAGATGCAGCCTATAAATACAACTTACAGGTTCCTAGAACCTGAAAAACAGCTTTCCTTTGTGCTTTTAATATTGTGAGACATTATATTTTTTATTATTATTTATTATATAAACCTGAGACATATTTTTTTTTGCCGTGAATTCAATAATAATATCAGGTTTAAAATGTATTTAGTCTGTAAAGATATTTATAAACATCTATCCTTGGAATACTCAGAAAGGAAGTAGCTAGTAAAATTATCAATTATAAATATCGTAGTCATATGAATTTACTAGAAATATTCACTAATACGGTTGGCAATAAGCAAAGATACACTTTAAAAACTTATAGTTTTAAAAAGTGATGTGATTAATTTTTCACTGGAAAAATTAGCAAGGTAAAATTAATAATTCTTTGAAGTTAAAGTTTCATATGTTTTATCAAGAGCCAGACTGGGCCCCAATCTAAAAAGTCGTATATCTACTTGACTGTAACTCATTAGTGCACTTAAGCATACATTTAATTAAACCAGGCAAGTAGTCTTGTTTAAATCAAAGGAACTAAAAGTCACCTGCATTCAGTGACACTAATGATATTCATAAAATCATTTACAAGAATGCTTATTTGCAGGAGTTAGACCTGATGACATTCACACACATTTTCCCTGTGCAACTGTGTGTAATGGTTATAGAATCAAAAAATGTTTATTTACATTTCTTGTATAACCTTCAGATTCCTTCCACAAGCTCCAAACAAAGGTGTAGGCATCAAATTCTATTAAAAATGTATTCGACAGCTGTTGCATTTGATGTATATTTTAAATGTGTCTTTACCTTACAGGCAAAAAAGATGAATGTTTGGTCTGTAGAACTCCTTGTCGTACATTATTCCTTTCAAAACAGGTAAATGAAGCTTTAGTATTGTTGTATTACATTAATCTGTAGTTTGTTTAACAGCTAAATTATTTACATTGCAGAATACTTCCCTTTTTTTTGCCAGCTGTGACATGAATATTTACTGATGAAAGGTTGATAGACCTAGATACTTATGCAGTATACAGCTCTTAGTTTTATGGATTTCTTCAAATAAAAGCCTAGAGAGACTCTTTAGGTTTTCAGATTCTGCTAGACTGTAAATCACTCTGACCTTTTCAAGAAACATGACTGGCTGCTGTTTAACATCAGTGACTACTTTCAAAATGTGGAAAAATGTTTATTGACTTTGGCGTTTGTACATCAGAAACAGTGGACTGTAATGAATTATTTTATGTAATGGACTGAATCAAAAATCTACATGGCGGCCCATTGATGTTTTCAAGTGTATTGGGGTTTTTCCCTGTTTTCTCTTAACTATTTTCCTCATGGCCATGAGATTAAGAGACGATCTGAAATATTGTTAGGAATTCTTGGTATTCGCTAGGGAACGAACAGCTTTTAATTCTTTCTTGAGAAATCATTAGAAAGATTTAATTTTCCCATTTCTCTGAGGAACCGTCTTTTCCTTAGCTGATTTTATAGATGGGTTGTGAAAACATTTACATTTTCCTATACTGATGCCTACCTACAAGACAAGCCTGGCTTACAATGATAGAAGAAAAACTCTAAGAGTATTCAATACATCAAGTCTTAGAAGGCTATAAGGCAATCATGTATATGAAATAGAGGATAATTTGGGACTAAGTCTGAAGCCATGACCTTGAAGGAGGCCATGATTTCTCTAGGTATTTTTAAAACTTAGCTGATGTATCTCTAAATACAGAAATCTGTACCTCTAAATACTATATATAAAAAAGTAAAAAACTGCTACACTATGTTTCATATTTGCAAACACAGAATCTTGCAGAAATGAAACAGGGTGAAGGTTTAGGTTGTCAGGGACCTCTGGAGGTCATCTTGTCCAACAGCTTGCTCAAAACAAAGTTAGTTTTGAACTTATATCAATCTTAAATTGCAGCATTTCAACAGAATTTGATAATTTGCTTCAAAAACATTGAAGGACTTTAAAAATACAATGACTGGGATAACTAGCAAAAATATTAGAACCTGCCACTGCTCTAGAGAACTGGAAGGAAGCAAATTACCATATTCTTAAAAAAAACATTAATGTTGATTGCTTAGCCTTGATTAAGAACAGATAAAATGATTGGAACGATAATTAAAGATGCATATAAAAAAGTCAAGGCTCTATAATTCAGGAACTTGAGTGGAAATATACCTGGTAACCTTTATGATATTGCTGCTATGGAAGAATTCCCAATGAGTAGGAGGTCCTATAAATGTGTTAAAACTCCTCATTAGATTGTATATTGGGGCAATTGGCATCTACACATTTAACATTCTCATCTTTACAGTAATGTGCACTTGCCACCTTTGTATCTTCCTTCTATGTCTCACGATCCCCACCTGCTTTTTCCCAGAAGATGGTTAAGGGTAATGATAAATCAAAATCTTGCTGTTCATTATTTCAGAATATCATGTTAACATCTGCTACTCCTCCATGCAACAGATAAAATATAAGTGTTCTACAAACCTTTATTTTAAAGAGGTTTTACATGAGCAACAAAGCTGGTTGGTTTTTATTTTTCTCAGATCTGATAGGTACTTAAACCTTTGTTAGAACTGTATAGAGGTTTCTAGAGCTTTCCTCCAATGAACACATTTTAAAGAGGCCAAATGTATTTTTGTGAACACATTAATTTTTCCAGATGAAATTTTATTGTCTTGTTTGTACTTTTTTTACTTAAATGCCGCAGATAGGTTAGACTGTGCTGTCTATATACTTTGCCCTTTCTTGGTCTGCCAATTCATCCTGTGGAAATTTTTGAGTGCTTTGGTTAATGTCAACGAAATTCAAAAGAGCAGAGGAACTTTCAAATGCAATTAATTTCCTCCTGTGAGTTGTATAAATATTAGTAGCTGGGAAAGGAAGGAAAAGCGGTTTAGTTCCCCTGGTGAGGGAAGTGCAAGTACAGCTCACCAATAACCAGAAGTGCATTTGCCAGCCATGTGCACAGTTCTACAGTAACCAAACAGTGCATGCCATCTTTGCTCAGATGAATTGCTATACAGGAGATCAAAGAAACTGATGTCAGAATATGGGGGACAAAAGATATAAACCTCTTGCAAATCCAGGTTATTAATTTAGCTCCTCACATAATTATTTTTCATACAAATGAGACTCAAATCCCTCTTGTTACTAAAAATATATAATGGAAGCACACATTGGAAATAGGTTTGGCAAGTGCAGCTGTTATTTAGTCTTGGATATTTGAGTTTACACTAGTGTTATACTATTTTTGGAGTAGGGAAGATTATTGTCTGTCTATGTTTGGGCATTTCCAAATGGAGTAAAGCCTAATTCTTCTTTTATTTCAATGCAATATTTTTAATTTAAGTGATAGCACTTATGTTTTTATTTTCTTAGTAGCCTAGAAAACTGTTGCATCATTCATAGGTGGCCTACTTCTTAATTCCTTCAATAATTGACCTTTCTTTAATTTTTCAAATTTTTTAAATTTTTGAGATTCTTTAGTACTTCTGGGATTAATTGGATTTTGGAAGGTGGTTCCTTTCCTGAAGGATGACTTTTTTTTTTTGGGACAACCTTCTTTTAACATCTAATATATTGGGATTGTTTTTGCTTTTTTATTCAACTTTTGGCTAGGCATAAAGCCACCTTCTATTATAGAATCACAATATATGAAAGAGAACCTTCTGGTTTACAGTTTACAGGTAGATGTGGGGTTTTTTTAATTGAAATGTGATCACTGTTAGTAATATAACTATTTTAACATTGTACTCTAGCTAGTGTAACTATTTTGGGATTCTTTTTTTCTTTTTTCCTTATGAATAAATTAGGAATACATGTATTCTGGATTAAAGTAACACTTAACTAAGTTATCTACATTACTTTGTAGATTTGGATAGATGTCCAAATGTTACTATAATTCTGAAATTGATTCCATATTTTGTAGCAGTTCTTTCTTACTATAAAAAATAAATATATTCCTGAATTAAAATGATAGCTTTGGTGCCAAGCAGTTACTCAGCATTTTCTAAAAACAGAGATGGCCATTTGTGAGGCCACACCATGATCTCTGATTAAAAATGTCAGTCATAAAATACCTGAAAAATTCAGCTATCATTTTAGGGCTTTTTTTCTTGTGCTAGGACAGCATTCTGCTGCCCAACAGGCAGGAGAGATAAAATTATTCCAGTCAGCATTAGAACCATGCTGAAAAAGGACTTTGAAACACAACTGTTTATATGATGCATCCATGTGGCTGGGGATGGTGAGAACCAAAAAGCCCAGAAAGGTATTGCCAGAGACCTGGCTGTTGGTCTGGGGATAATGCCTCTTCCAGGGGACCACAACATCTTCCGTGAATGTCCTGTGGAAATTGTTATTGTCTTAGTTGCAATAAGTATATATGTGTACTTAAACAAAACTACAAAGTCTTCCACATAGTTAATAAAGGCATTAAATAAAATTGGGCTTGTTTTCAATTTCTGTATCATCCTACTCTTGATCTGTCCATTTTTACTTGTATACATCAATCAATTTAAGGAACACTTGACAAAATGCTATATTTAATACAGCTTGTAAATAAAAATACTAACATTGGTATGTTTTCTTTTCTTGGTAGACAAGTCCTGATATTCAGTCACTGTTTGTGGGAATAGATACGTTATGCAAGAAATATTCAAAAGAAATAACACAGGTGAATCTGCCTTGTAACTTTTTAACTATAAAATAACCAGCAGCTTCTACTGATGGGAAAAATATATGAGTGAATGGTTGAAAATGAATGTATGCCTGTTACCGTCTTTATTTCCTTAATTCTACAGTTTCAAAGTTTTTAAGAACACATAAAGTATTCATCACGGTCACTGTTCATGTTTTCAAACTCTCTCTGAGGACCATTAGTCTGGTTATTTTAATGATGTAAAATCACTTTCAATGCCATACAATGAAAAATTAGATGTGCCAGAACCTTAAACCTGCCCAGGCTGTGTGCCCTAATTACAGCAATAAAAAGTTACACTGTGAAAACTTCAGCTGGCTAAAGCCCTGAGCTGAACGTGCATTTTCTCTCTCTCTCTCTTTTTTTTTTTTTTAAGTCAAAGCGAACAAGGTAACAAATATCCCTGATCTCAAAAGCTTTATTAAAAATGAGAATTTAATTCCAAAAAAGCAAAAAACCTATCCTCAAAACAGGTCTGCTTTTTTCAGAGAGATGCAATAAGAGATTTCAATGTAAATTTCCTCTCTGCCTTCTATAAACTCCAGGCAGGATGCCTTCCTTCAGGCTTACTTTCCAGTCCAGAACTTTAGTAGCTGTGTGGTTAAATGAACACATTAGTACCCATTGCCTCCTCCTTTTCCACATGTCTTCATCTTGGCTTTGGGACTTGTCCTTGTCCCTCTTACTGAGCATTTCAGTGGCAGTTTCAACCACTCTAGGTTGAACTGCAGTGGTACATTCTCCCTGAATCTCCCTGCAACCTTCATTGTGTATTCTCATCTCCCTTGGGCTGCTACTTGTTGGATCTTGTGGTGAGCTTGCTGATCCTGCAGAAGAGTAACCCAGGGAAGATCATCTGCTTTCTTCAATGGTGATTATGGATTCACATTTCCTCTACTCTATGCTTCACAAACTTCTCCAAAGCTGACCGTGATCTCTTCCCTCAGCACTCCTCCTCCTCAGATGCATAGGTGACACAAGGTAAACAAGAAGCCTTCCTCTGTCCTTCCATAGACACCTTTTAACAGAATGTATGACGATCAGCAGTTATTCTGTAAACTGAACAAATCCAGACAGCTATACTGCCAGTCACACGTGAATACAAACATCTGTAATGTGTCAAAGAAAGAAAAAAGAAGACATGTTCCCAAAAGACTAAGGTGGGTTTTCTGTAGCCTGAGATAACCCTATGGGAAACATATTGAAGTGCAATTAAGGCATTAAAGTATGTTCAGAACTTCTGCCAGTGTAAAAAGACATGAGCAGCTTGTGCTTTGTTAGAGCAAAGGTTTATCTACTATCTGTCATGACAGTGGGTGCTTTCCTAAGGAAGGTTGACGTGTAGTGACATAGTGTTCAGAACAGCCTCCTGTCTTTCAACAGTTTGTGGCACAGGGATTTCTCAAGGTGGGATTGGTGTCTTCGCATTCAGAAGCTTTTGGTAGATATTTTGTCCCATGTAATTGTCAAATTCTTTTCTGACTATTTAGAGCCTATCACATACTATGGAAAGGAGATCCACTGTTGTAATACTGTGTGATGATGATTTGCTTTTTCAGATTTTAACATGCTACCTGCTGGTTTCATTTGATACTCTTGGATCCCATTCTAGAGGAAAAAGTAACCGTTCCCGTGCACTCCATCTGTGCTGATCATTAGTTTTAGACTGCTAACACATCCTTTCTTTATCTTTTTTTTTTTTTTTTTTCAGCCACAAAGACTCATACTCCATGTGGTCATTCTTTCACTGAAGCTCTTACAAACCTCTGATTAATCTGAACGATTTCCAGACCTACTATATCCTTTCTGAGATGTTAAGCAGACTTAGGATATAGTAACATGTGTTTTTTAAATTGGAATAATGACCTTCCCTATTCTATTCCTTTTTTAACCACTTCTAAAATCTGATTTTCCTTTTTTGACTGGTACTGAGCACTGAATTGACATTTTCACAGATTTCTTCTTTATAGACTCAAGACCTCATTTCTGATTGGTGGGAGACAGCTCAAAGCCATTACTTTCTGACTGGCTGTTTCTTCCATCAATTCTGAAGACACTTTTGATCCTTAGATGTGTATCCAGTGGGAACCTCTCAGGCTCTTCTACAGTGAATAAAAAGTAACCATTCCAATTAGATACTCCACTATGGTTTTACCTTCTCTGACTGTTTCTTCTTGGTTGTCTCTATCCCGACACATCTTCTGGCAGTTTTCTTACATGTAGGAAGAAAGATTTATTACTCAGTTATTGACAATTGTAATTTGTTCCTCAAGCTCTTGTCTTGCTTACCTTGTATATTTTTACTTTTAACCTGTCATGATTTATGATCCTCATTTGGACACAAGAAGTGCTTACACACCACCAGACAGAGTGTCTAACAATTATTTTTTAATTAACGAGATATTTTTACAAGGCAAGTTATAATTGCCAGTAAGAGACATTAGTTTTTATGTTGCCATTAATTTTATGTGTTTGCTTAGCACTAATGAATAAGAAACACGGCAGCTAAACTGCCTTTCCAGTGTCTTTACCTTGTTATTGAACATAGTGTTAAAATATAAATTCAGTGAAATAAATCTACCAACTTTAGGGTAGGTCATACTAGATTAAATAAACTTTATAAGACTTTGTCAGTGATAATAACTTTGAATGTTTTGTTGGAGAAGATTTAAAGAAGATACGTTAAATACTTATTAAAATATAGAAAAAATTGAATACTATGAAGTAGATCTCCGTTACTTTTTTGCTGAGGTTACATAAATGTAATTTAGTGCAGCTTAATATAACTGTATTTGTTTTTAGGTTTCAGAATTTCAAGAAAAACATCGTAAACATTTATTAGCATACCACAAACAAAAGGTAACACTAATTGTGATTTTCTTATTTTTGTTGCTTATTTTTGCCTTGTTACTTTGGTTTATTTTTATAAAATATATTCACCTTTTATTAGAATACTTAGAATAATTTATGAGGATTCCCTAATTCCTGTCATTATAAATACCACTTTTTAATTGTTTAAAATTTGTGAGGAATTAATTAATTATGATTACTATTATTTAATAAAACAGGTTTTAGTTGTGGGGTGACTGAGATCAAATTGAGAATCAAAGGACAGGGAAAGAAGAAACCAATTCACTGTATGGAGGAGAAAGTGGAAGAGGTGGGGAGAGATTGGTGCTCAGTGATAAGCCTAGCTGAAAAGAAGACTCGGGCTGACAAACTGAATGAGACGCTTGAGCAAGGGGGAACAAGACTAAGAGTTAGTACCCTGAGTTAGGGGAATGCTCAATGAGCAGAGAAATAGAATTAAATATTTTGTGGAGAACAGGTACTGAATTTGTGACTATACCTCTTCATCTGTAGGTTGGAAAGAAAATTTCTTTTTCATTTCTCAGATACTGCTAAATATTTGATAAAATATTTGGCTGTTTCATTCATTTCTAAGGACATGTCCAGGTGTATTACTTAAAGCTACTTGGCAATACTGGTGAACCAACCCATCGGTAGGTGCCCTGCGTATGAAATGACACAGGCAAACCCATATAGGTGGCCAATTGGCCATTTCATGCATGAGGAGAGCATCTGATATGGTTCTCATGGATAGAACATCTTGGAAACTTAAGTGCTTTGTAGCCCATTCTCCCCTGTTTTCCATTACTATGTTTTGGGATCAGTCCTAGTGTACTGTGGAGTAGGCAGTTCTTTCAAGGTCCTATCCTTCTACTTTCAAAGCCAGGCCATGTAGGAATCCTGATTTTATGCCCTCTTCTCATTTATTGTTCTGACTCTGGATGGTAAAACTGAAACCTGTAGGCAAAGTGAAATAAAGCTCTTAATAGAATTTTACATAAATTGAAATTCCAAAGAATCTGTGCAGAGCTTTGATACTTTTTAATGGTAAGTTTCTACGTTATTTACTGTTGAGATATTAACTTAACAGTGGTTGTAAAGTACTCAAGGAAGCTGTTTGACCTGAGGAAGGTATTTAGGTGACAGTACAGAAACAGCTGAAAATTTAATTGGTTACTCTTTCAATGGCACATTGGGTGCCATTTGGGTGTTTTTCTTCTTGTTTTGTCCATTCTATTAGTATTTTAAAATTACTTACATTGGGTCAGGGTCAGAAGAGGTTGGTTATCTTAAACACCCTGTGTGCAGCTATGGCTGGAACTGGTGAGTCTGCTTTGGTGGAGAAATGATTTGACAGTTGAGGCTGCGGTGAGCAAGGAAGAGAAGAGTTTGCCTGTGCAATGATATACCCATCTCCTTCCTGTGAGTTTCAATTAGCAATGCTCCCTCTTTCAGGGCTACTGGAAGGGATTCTGGAGGAGCTGGGGAAGGCTAGATCACAGCTGGCAGAGGCAGACAGGATGAGAGAGTGGGAGTAGATACTCACACTCGGGGTTGTAATTGCCATCTGAGTCTTCCTGCCACTGGCTTTGAGATAAAAGTGAGTGGGGAAAGTATGGGGCAAGAATGATTTACAGTATAAGCAGTTCAGCAAATGACAATGACCCCCGGGGAAGTGAGGAAGCACAAATCCACCCTTTGACACAAATGCTTCCTCTTGCCATCTTCCACTCTGCAGGTCTTGGCTTTTGGGAAAGGCAGAGTACTGTATAAGGAAATTCACAACTGGGTTCTCATGCTTAGCTATATTGTTTGTGGTCCCCTTCCTTATTTCTAGTATGTCATCCTTGTCACTGTCAACCAACAGGTCTCATGACCTTGATAGAAGCTTCTTTGTTGCTGTTTCTGTGAGTTGTACAGACGCTGCAGATGGTGGTGCGTGGTGTAGGCACTTCCTGGCAAGTCTAGACTTCATGCTGTTCTAGAACCAAAAGATACTGAAAACCAAATAGTTACCTTCTTTAAGACATTTTGGCCTTAAAATGATCCAGAGCTACAGCATGACAGGACAAACTACATTGTTCCTGATATCCGTGCTGGTCACTTTCTTAATCAAACCTAGCTCTCATTAGAAAAAAGAAGAATACAAAAAAATCAGATCTTATGTAAATTAGATTTTGTCTTTAATCTGTTTGCAGAGTTTCACATCTGCAAAAAAAACATAATATCTGCCACAAACAGTATGATTTTATAAAGGTGTATCAGGTAATGTTATTAAAGATTTCAAATAGTATTGTGGGGAGAAGCACAAAAAGTTAACAAGAAAATTCAGAATTTGTCTTCAAATCAAAACATGAATAGTATGAAGTAGTAAAAGACTAAGGTCACACAATGGAAATACAGATGCAGTACTGAGGCTGCATCTGTATTACATCCTCTATGAAATATAATGTATGATCATGTAATGAAAGACTGTAAAAAATACACATACTTGGGAGTTGACCTAATGTTCCTGACCTTAATGTTCAATTTTGCAATCTCATAACATTCTTTAATGGAGATATTTTTGGTTGTGTCTATAGCATAATAGGAAATACTCTTCACATAAGCTTACTACAAATAGATGCTGCAAAGAACTGAATAAATTTTGAATTGGAAATGAGAAATATGGGAACATGTTATTTGGTATTTTGGTATCTTTTCTAGATAATTCCTTATTAAATGCACAATAACTTTTATATCAGATATGGAAAAGAGGAAGAAAAATAAAAGCAAAAAATTTTTAAGCACTTTTCTTAGTATTAATTTATCCAATATTACCAGCACACTTTTTAAAAAAAGGTAATCAAAATAAGTCTGCAACTGTGAAAAAGAAGCATAACTTTTTCATCCTGACTGTTTCATGGATCCATATAACAGCTGTAGCCTTGTCCCAGTAAACTTGGAATAGCAATGATATTTGAGATTACAACCAATAGAAAACAGTCTTTCAGCAATTTGGAATACTAGTTGTACGAGAATGAAGTTGTATATCACACAAATAGAGTTTGTTGAAATCTTTGATTATCTCACAGACAGTAAAGCTGGAAGAATCTCTCAAGAAGGTCACACAACAAATTCATCAGATACAATGGTAAGACATTTAATGCAGCAAAAGTAAATAAGAAATAGTCTTTGTAATCAGAAAACAGTAAGTTCAATTGATAAAACAATAAAGAAATTATGCTTTGTTTGCCTTTCTCCTATATTGTGGGGTATAAATAGAAGACACATATTTTTAAGAAATTAGTGAACAGTGATTTCTGTCATCAGGACCATTTTACTCACATTAATTAAGCCTGTCAGGAAGGAATCCTTTTATTTTTAAATTAAAGTCAGTAGTTACTCTAAAAATTAACTTTTAGTACTCTATTTTTTGTGATTAATTAAACATTATATAGATTTCATTTTTAAAATCTGTATTTACATGAACATGTTTTTTTCTATGGGCTTTCCAGCATCAGCCTGGATAGTACTATGATATCTTTCCTAATATCTAGTCCATTTGTAAAATTACCAGAGTTTTGTAAAATGATTCTCATCTCTGTTTCTAGAAAAATCAACTTCCTGACTCAAATGAGTTTTTCTTCACAAAAGTTTCAAAGAAATAGGCAAGGGGTAGCTTATCATTATCCCCCTGCTTATTGACTGATAGATCTTAAATTTTTGATCTTATTTATTTCCAACTTAATGCTGAAGTCCTTATTGATCCATAAATGCAGTTTGTGCTATCACTTTCATTTCATTAAATTGGGTTTCAATTATTTGTTTGAAAAGATCACATTTTTTTAAATCATTATGTAGTTCTCCTCAATATTGATGTAACGTTTCTATCTTCAGAACTTTCTGTTTTCAGATTTTGCAAACTGTGGGCTATCCCTGAGTCATTAGAGAATAGATTAAACAGGATCAGTTGCAAGACTAAACTGAAGAGGAGAGCGCTAATAGCATTTCTGCACTCTGTTCACACTCTTTTGTTGTTACTTCCCTTTTAATATTGTTTATGGTATACTTATCTGAATTAATTGCTCTTATCTCTGCTTTAAAGTTCATGTGGCCCATACAGCACTCTAATGTCCAAATCAAATTAACATGGAAAACCGTATTATCTTACAGATGTTTAAAAACATCTGCTTACCAGAACATAAAATAAACCAAAAAAGATATCAGATTGATCTACTGTAATCCACCTATGGTGAAATGATTACATTTTCCATATAACCTTTGTTTCCATGTCCTGTTTTATCCTTCCCATTTCCTAAGACTTCAAAATCTACTGGGAAAAAAATCTAACAGGTTTGGTCTGCCTTTTCCTTCTAGTGAATGTGAGTATTGAGTATTTAGTGCATAGTTAAAAAATACTACTCCCTATAGAGCCATCTTCTTGAGAGAAGCTCTTCTTTGGAATACCAGTGATCAAGAATGATGGAATCTCTGTAATAAAACAGTTCACAAAGCTGGCAATTCAATTGCAAAATGTTGATCTTTATTCCTTTTCTATGTTTTTTCAGTGTAGACTTTCTTTTGACGTGCACATAATACTGTATTGTGTGCTCTTATGTTTCTTGGTGTAATATAACTGAGACAAAAACAATATGTAGGGAACTAGGTATGCGGTGGATTATCATAGTTTATATATTTTTATGCACAGCCTCCTTTTCCTTGTCTTCATCTCAAATAAATAACATCTTGGTTATACCAAATACAGAGTTCTTACTGAATTTCAGATTTTTCAGAGTTGTACCAAGAGAATATGACCTAGGGCTTCTCCTTGCATGCCCAGGAGACATATTCCTCCTATTTATGGTCATTGGCAAAGATATCAGTTTTACGTAGCTGTGGGAGAATAGTATAAATATGCCAATATTTCTTTTGATGACTAGATTTTTTTAAAGTTTGGGAAATGTATACATCGGAGTTAAGGTTTTTGGCTCGACTGTAGTTAATAGTTGTATTTTAACATCTGTTGTTCCACAAAGTACTTTACCAGAATGTTATCCTAAATTGATACTGTTGGGCATGTAATGACTGATACAAACAAGTTAATAGCGTATCAAATAGGTTGTTATTTTACTTCATGGCAAATAGTATCATGTTAAAACCAGCTATTGATGGATAAAATATTTTGATGTTATGCTTTATTGACCAGTTAGACAAATGAGCAAATCAAACCAGCTTTCAATTTATATCTGTTATTTCTTCTGTTTCCCCTTTAGTATGAAACCTCCTGAACAAACTACACAACTACCATTTTCCAGCACAAGTAGAAATCAACTTTCCAGTAAGAAGTGTTGGTTTTATATACTAACTATAGAATACATATCACTGGATATAGCTATGTTCTAATATTAAATTTATTAATTACTATAGTTCCTTCAAGAAAACATAACGGTTACTCTTCATGTTCTCTTCATCCTGGTCATCCTTCCACTTCTGAAATGTAGGTACAAATCTATTAATTTTCAATGGAAACCTTAACAGTGACAACAAACAGATATTTTATACTCAAAGGCATTTTTTTTGTAGGGAGTTTAAAATAAGTATATTTTTTGATTTTATGTTTTGTTTCTGCAAACCATGTAAGTATAAAACTAAATGACTTGCACAGACACATACATGTACATCGCAGTTGTCTAAAGTTAGATGGGATTAACTCCAGCAAGTGTCATTAAAATAAATTCAACATACAGCTTGCTCAAGCTAGAAGATTTCTATACCTGTGACTGTGACTTTTTATTTTAAATAAAATTTCAGAATGCCCTTGTAATGGAGACAAGTGACAAATATATAAGTATGCATATTTATTCAGACTTAAATACTAGACTGACAATGCTAATCATAAAATAAGTTTCTCTGTAAATGTCTAAAACAAAGCTCAGAATCAATTAATAGATTTTCCTTACTGCTAGTGGGTTTTGGAGCAAGTCCTAAATATTTATGTGTTATGCATGAGACATTCTGCTTTTCCATTATTGTCAAATTTAACATGAGAATATATTGTAATTTTAGTCATTATAGTGAATGTATTATTTTTATTACAATGTCATACTTATTTTGACTTTTATTGTAAGAATGGAGTCAATGGAGCTTGATCCTGTACCTTCACCAATGAGGAAAGTAAGTGGGTTTTTTTTGTATATATGTGTGTGTATATATATATGTATAGACACATATATATGCTTTTGGTTTCTCCTACTCTGTAAATATGGCAAAAGATAGGATCCCTCTCCCCCATTCAAAACAGTTCTTACATACATACTTATTTCAGCTATGCTTGATGCTTAGTAGAAGTCAGATGCTTGAAAGGAACTAAATCACAACATTGATTTCTGGAATCATACTCTCCACGTGCCGTATACAGACTTTTAAAATTCTGATGCTAAATTAAATGGCAAATTCTTGAAATCTCAGCATGGTATGAAAATGTTGTTACTGTTTCAGAAATAAATGTTGCTAATGTATGAAACTGAGACTTGCAATTAAATTTAAATTCTAACATGTTAAGGAATGGAAATATATGTAAGATTTCCACCTTCACCAGACCTCATGTAGATTTCTGCAGCGCAAATCTATGCTAGCATCTTAAATTTCATTTATAACCTATGGATTGGTCATATCATAGACATATGATAGACCTATATTTATATCTATAACCCATGGATTAGTATATGTGATTCATCTCATTCTGAAGGACACTTATTAATCTCATTCCTGTTTCTCTTCGCTGACCATGAAGAGAATTTTGGGGATCAGGCTATACATATGTTCTGTCATTGCAGAGTTATAAGAAGTGAATTGCTTGGCACTCTTAACTTCACATCACACTGGTTTTTCAAAACATTCCTGAAATTTCATTTACGATAGATGAAAGGTATTTTTAAGCCATAAATTAAGCCAATCATTGTCTTTCACTTTTCAAAAACAATTTTGTTTCCTGCTTGACAAGTTGATCTTGCTTTTGTCTATGCTCAGGGACAGAGATATATGTATATTATCTTTGCATGTTAAGAAAAAGCTAGGGTCAATGGTCAGAAAGCAGTGTTAGAACCTGATATTTGACTAGGGAATTGTAAACTTTGAATGACATCTCTAAGATGACAATGAAGGCAGGAGATTTTCACTGTATTAATATTCTGATTACGAGGGTAACATCCAGGAATAGGTGGTAGCTTAAGAATGGAATCTCAGCACAGAAAATGACATAAACGTCCGATATTTGCATTATCTGAATGTGACAGAGAGAATTTCTTGAAATAAAGCTAAAATACATCTGCTTTCCTCCCACTGTATATCTCTAAAAAATAGTCACTTAATTCTAAAGTTTTGCATTTCAGTGCTATGAACAAAACTGGCAGTGGAGGGCACCAGAAATCTGCAGGCATTATAGACCACAAAGATGTAACACTGTTGCTTAAAATACCTTAATTATTAACATACTGATTACACTGTAATTAACACCTTGACATTCATTTAGCCTGACACACCGACTGGTCCAACAAGATTCTCATTAATAACTCCACCGCAAGATGGACGTATGGGTGAGTAAAAATAAAGTTTGTAACTGGATAACATTTCTATTATGTTAAGAGGATAAATAAATTAAAATCCATACACTGGCGATTTACTGAGCTGACTTGAATTGTGTTGAGTTATAAGGAATTTAGCATGTAGACGCCAATCCAGCAGATGGGAAATAAAGAATTAAATAAGTGTCCCTAATATTGACCTACTCTATTCTGTGAATAATTACTTCAAACCAAAATTATTTTTGCTGAGCGATCATAATCAACAGTTGCAAAGAAAATACTATAATGACATGTATAGTTGAACAGAACAGTTATACTTGCAATATATATCATGCACTCTGTGTTAACCTTCATAATTATATTTGTTCATAGTTACCAGAGATTAACATTCTCCATAACGTCATGTTAAAAATCACATGAGGAAACGAGGGGAAAGTAAATGGAAGTTACAAAAGTATTTTATAACAAAATTTGGGTAATTAAGTTGAGATCAGGAATTGAGAATCAGAAAGGCGATTTTTTTTTTCTCACCATATCACTGTAATAGGGTGTAAGACATTTTACCTGCCTGTACTTCCTTTCATTCCTGGGCTGTTGCAGAGCTTTGGTAACACTCTGATGTGAGTAAGACATGAATAACAGATTACTAAAATTACTGCAGTCTCCTTGAGTACTGTTTATTTGTGAGGAGTTTCCCAGAATTCCTAATGCTCTGCAGGTCTACCATTCATGTGTCCCTCGCATTCTTGGTTTTACATACAGCATGTTTCTGTAACAGCCCAGGCAGACTTTTGTCTGGCTTCAGCAGTTGATAGAATCCATCTCCAGCCACATAAGACACATCTCTTGTATTTTTACATGGTGTAAACATCCCAAAACAAAGACAAATGCAGTTGCAAATTGTTTCTTTTATGTTATGTTTGATTTACGTGTTCAGACACTTCCTATATGCATGTTTGCCTATAAATTTATGGATAACAGGATAGTGAGAATTGAAGTTAACTGTTTTTATTATGTCTAAATATAAATAGATATTTAGTTAGATAGTAAAATTATATGTAGAACAGTTATGTGCTCAGCACATTTCAGAATCAACCCATAAATTTTTACAGAGGACAAAGCTGAATGAATCAAAGTGTACTTACAAAAGTAAGGGCAAGCAGACCTAATGCACCAAAAAAAATTTCCTTCTTTGAGATGGACAAGGCAAAAAAGAATAGCTGAAGAACTGGAGCAGCTCAGCAGAGCTATCTTGATAGTCTAATAATAGTGTAAGAAATGAGAGAAGGTGAAAGAAACCAATATATGTGTTTAACTTGAAAACGTTTTGCAGGAGTGGTGCAATATGATGTTTTCATGACATCTAAGCTCTATGTAGGATTAAACTGTTAAGACAAAGACAATTGTTCACCTTTGCCCTCTGCTGGAATACTGCTGAGGACTTTTGATAGCTTTAATTTTTGCTGGATCTTCTTCCAGCAAGAGGTACTGGAAGACAACTCATGCCTCAGCAAATGCCTTGTTTGTGCTACATTGTCAAAACAGATTATTAATTTTTAGGGCTATTTTAATCCTTTCTCAAGTGACATGGTGACTTTATTTTGTTAACCAATTCATTATCTTTCATTGTCTGTTGTAATCATGCACCATTTTTAATTCCTGAATAAACTGATCATGAATTTGTCCTAAATAATGCAATTAAAGCACTAGTCTTTGTTTCAAAAATTATGTCTTAAGTAAAATAGGTGATTCATGTTCAGTTTTCAAAAATTCGATTCTTACAGGTAGTATATCCTACAGAAATTCTCAATCATCTGGAATAATGTCAAGTCAAAATAGTAGAGCAGGATCTACAAGGTAATTAAATACCTTTTCAAAATGTTACAGTGTCCTAAGAGAGAATGAAGTTTCTCTTCTCTGGCCTTTATTAATCTGTACGTTGAAAGGTTCTACTATATATCTGAAGAAATGTTATTGCGCAGGCTTACTATCACCTGTATGAATGTGTGTATTACTGTTGGAAGATTTTATTTTGAAATCACTTTCTTCAAAAATGTGCAGAGATAATCTGAGCTTCTGTAGCTGCAGACGTCTACAGTCATAGTATTTTTATAAAAAGGATAGTAATTTTATAGTAAGAAAGTACAACAATATGTCACCTTATAAATTCTTCTAAAAATCAGAGATGACAGCACAATATCTACATGAGAGCTATTCTCTGAATAACCTGAACGTCTTCATGCAGCATGTAGCACGTGTTTCAGGTTTTTCATTTAAACATTGAAAAAGTCTCAAACTGTGAGAATTATTAACATCAAGAAAATACTTGAAATGGTTCCAGAAAAAGTAAACTCTTGTTCTCTATAATCATTAAGTCAAATATGTCTTCCTAGCACAAATTTAAAATATATATAACAATATATTATTTTTTTCCATCTCTGATTCTCCTATCATTTGTTCTGTCTGTCTGCTTTTTAAAATCTCTAAAAATCCTAAAGAAGTTAAAATTTGCTAAGGAATACGTAGAACACAATAATTTATAGCGTTTTCTATTAAAATATTAGCACTGTGAATTTAAGTAGTTTTGAAATCTCTTGTGCTAGGAAAGTAGCCTCAAATCATATCCATAAATTAATTTCATTAACAGATCCACACCTATAAGACTACCACATAGTGGATGTTCACTTACATCATCGTCTGGATCACAAAGTAGTAGAAGGGGGTCATGGGCTACTTCTGATTTCAGAACCCCCCAGTTGTATCCTTTTACATCACCTTCCCCACAGCCCTCTGTAACAAGACCACCAATCACCATCTCTGGACTTCTGCAAAGACAACATATAGGCAAGTATATTTTATAAAATAACAACATTTAACACTTGCTGAAAAATTTTCAGCCTAACGTATGCTTATTACTTATTTACTGGAGAACAGTAAATAAGAAATAAATTAAGTAATACAAAAGTGACATTTCAAAATTGGAAGCAGGCTATCAGCAAAATATGAAAAATATTAGTGTTTATGATCAGTATTTTGCCTTAGTCTTTTGTGCAATAGAATATCTGCTGTGAAAATGCTTCACCTCAGAATGATATTTAAATCTGATAACATCCATAATTGTTTCTAGAGAAAATACCAGTTCTAAATAATGCAAAGCATATAATAATTTGGCAAAAACTAATCTTGCAACAAATGTCAAATAAGTAGTAGAGAAGAGAAAAACATAAGTGGAAGAAGTGCAGTGAACTCAGAGGGAGCCATGGCAGGACTGAGATAGCTAACAGGTTTCTGCTAACAAAGCAGAATAATTGAGTTGACATATGGGAAAGAAGGAAAAAAATGTCTATAATGAAAACAACGAATGGAGAGAGTTCCTGTATGACCGAATGGTGTGTTGTAGAAATTGGGTGACAGTTGACATGTCTCTATGTCCAGCAGAGAAAAAACAAGCATAAAAGGAAACTAGAGTATTCTGAGAGTAAGAGGTGAAGTATTAGTCACCCGGATATTAGGAACAGGGGAATTTTAATGGAAATTAACATATGAGTGGAGTCATTCTGAAAATGAAAAATCGATAAGGAATGAGCAGATGATGAGACAGAGAAGAGGAAGGAAGATGTGTTAAGTAACAGAGAACAGGGTGAAGATATTAAAAGTTATGGGAGTAGAAAAGGAGCCCAGAGCAGTGCATGGGACAGGACAAAGGCTATAGAGGAAGCAGATTAAAGAACTTATGAAGAATGGAGATAAGAATGAAGAATATTAGTGTAAAAGCAGAAGCAGGATGGACCAAAGGAAAAAGATCAGAGGACAATAAAGGCTATTTTTCCTGTGAAGCATGAGGAGATGCTTTGGATAGCTACAACAAACAGACCAAACACAAAAGCAAAGAATAAGCAAATGATGGAAAGAAAATTAAAGGAGGCAAAAGCATGATCTAGTCTTTTATATTTATGTTTTATAAATATTATTATTTATTTAGTTGTACTTCTCTGTCACATGTTCTGTATCTTTCCAGTTTGGGAAGAAAGGCTTAGATGACAATTATGATCATTTGTTGCTGATGATTTTTCACATTCTCTGTATGATACTAATTTTAATTCTTTTATGATTACCTATTATGCCATAACAGACTTAATAGTAATATTCTCAGTCCCATGTTTTTTTCAGTCCTAGTACTGATCTATCATTTGCCAAATTTTCTGTCTCCACATTTCTTACAGATATAGCTATCAAGACACCCACATATATATCCATAAGTGACAATAAAGAGGGAGATAGCCCAGGGTATTATTTGTTGAGTGCAGCTTAAAACTAGCAAAAGTAGCTACATAGAGACCAGCCCAAGAGTAGGCAGGAATTGCATTGGGACACTTTTAATTGGTAAAATCATGAAATTGTAGAATCACAGAATCACAGAATCATAGAACAGCTCAGGTTAGAAGGTACCTTGAAAGACCATCTGGTCCAACCTTTTGTGGGAAAGGGAGCCTAGATGAGATTATCTAGCACCCTGACCAGTCATATCTTGAAAACCTAATTCTTCATACTGTGGAATTTACATCACAAGTGAAATCTTTGTTATTTACATTAAAAGGATGGTTAATCTATAAAGCATTTTGCAGTCCATATTAGTTAAATATGATCCTTCTATCCCAAGAGTAACACATCCCAAGCAGTTTTGAGTTCATGAAACTAAAATAAAGATCGTTTGTACTCAAGTTATGAATGCTTATAGGTTGTGGAAGCTTACATCATAATTGTTGTGGAATTTCTGGACAGTGATATAGCATGTGAAATAGTGCATGAACCTGATAGAATCTGTAAGCAGTATAGTAGAAATCAAAGCTAAAAAACCAAAACAAACACCTACGTTGAACTTAAGTATTAGTTGTCTTTGAGCTATATCGTTACAAGTTAATTGCAGTTTAGATGCAGAACAACGCTTTGGACATTCACTTCTGTAGCTGAAATTGGAATATGGAAAAAATGCTTTCACGGAAAGAGAAACCTAATTCTTTTATCTAAATACAAAGAAGCATATTTAGATTCATAAAAACAGCTATACAAAAGTTCTCATCAAAATGTATGGATTTTAAAAATTTTTTTAATAATTTTCACTTTCTGTCTTCCTTGAATAAGTTCCCAAAATAATTTACACGAATAAAGTTTTCCTTTAGTCTTACTAAATTCCTTTCCATTTGTACTTGTATTCTTTTTCTAGGATCGACTAATTTTGGAGGACATTCGGCAGAAAGATAAGAAAACATCCATGAATTGTTTTGTTCAATAGGCATCTGGAGAAGCCCTACACAGTCTTTGAATATTTGTAATTTGTATAATTTGTATAAAATATCAAATTGGCATAAACCAGCTAACTATTCAGCATGAATAATGTACTTAAAATGTCACTGATCTTGCTGATTAACACATACAGTAGTTTTAAATGAGAGTACGAAATCCTCTTGCTGTTTTTAGAAATATTTGGCTTAAAATATATTGTATAAATAAACAGCCTTTATTAACTAAGTGTTAAGACAAAACATGATTATATGTTCAATGACCACTTCTTGCTGTGAATGCACTGAGCTGCAACAGATCTCTATTTTTAAATGGTCACACCTGTACAGTCTTAGAGATGAGCCCCAGTCCTAAAATTTTTAATTTATGGATTTTTGATTCCAGAATTCTAAATTTTGGGTCTGACTCAATAGTCACCATTTGTTTGCTCTGTTGAAAGGTGTAAGGTGTGAGGGCTGTTACATTCTAGCAGGTTCTCCCAAGCTCATAATACAATATCTATTGCACACTCCAAGAAGTTTACCATTTGGTTTAGGTAACGAATGGAATGGAATGGAATGGAATGAAATGCAGGAACTGGGAGGAAGAGACAAAACACAGTGGAGACTACTGTCACACAGGAATGGCAACGGGAGACTCTGAATGAAAAGTACCAGAAGGCAACCTTTTTCTTTCAAGAATAGCTTGAAGTTGAAATTCCCACAATTACTCTGTATGTCTGGCAAATTTTTGGTATGACTGAGTCATCAAATATGCACCTTTGTTTTGTTTCAGCCCTAACTTTCCTGGACTATTTAAAAAAACAATAAAACTAAAAACTGAGGGGTTTTTGAGGTAAAGTCCCCTGGGTGCATGATAAATTGCTTTTGGGTTGAAATGTTTTGCTTGACCCAAAAAAAAAGTTAGAAAATAAAGGGAAAGCAAAGGAGGTTTTTTTTGTGAATCTGAAACAAATTGCTAATTCAGCCAGAAAGCAGAAGATTGAATGGTTGCTCTTACAGTCTCTGAATTTAACTTCATTCTTCCTACATCATGTCCCTAGCTAGTCACTGCGAAGAGTTTTATTTGGCAAGTGTGCCCCTTGAATGAGAGTAAAATAGATGGAGGAACACCTGTTTTGTGAACGTCTCTGGACAAGTTTTAAGCTTCACATTCCTCTTATTTCAATGTAAAACTGCTTTTACTTTTTTACCAAGGGAAAGTTTTTGTGTTTCCTCCTCCTCAATATTATTATACTTCAAATTTAGAAGGGATTTCTAAGTTAATTGCCTTTCAAGCCAGCTTCCATTTGAAAGATTTAGTTTTACAATACCACAGACATATATATGTAAAGGACTGTGGTGTAAGTTTTAAAAAGTCTACTCTCCTTTAGTTCCAGATTAGATAGAAAAGCTTGAAAAATGAGGCTAGTAAAATATGATTTCCAGCTTCCACATTAATTGTGCCCCTACGGTTTTCTGTGTGTTTGGATCACAAGGCAGTATTCTCTCTAATTTCTATCTGATCACACTGCAGAGTCATCATCCAAGTCTGTAAAGTCATAATTTAGCTTTTATAATTGCTGAAAGCTGCGTTCTACAATCAGGTGAAATATCTGGGTTTCATTAGTTTTGTTCTTCCCCTTGTCAGTTGCACAGTTGTAAGCGAAGGCAGAATTTGAGGTTGACAAAGCTACAAAATTGTGTCTATTAATGGGAGTTGCCTGAAGGTTCCCTGGAAGAAACCATACAGGAAGGTGACACATATATGCTAGTACTACAGAACTAACAATAACAAAAAATGCACATTCAAAGATGTGAATAAGTTTATCCAGAGAGCTGAATGGTTTCTGTATTGCTGCTCCCTACAGTCATTTCCACGCAAATTCAGTAGCCATCTGATAATCTTCACAGTTCACCTTCTCTGTGGTAAAAGCTCAACACAGGCAGAGCATGTTTTATGGTTGTAGGTTGAGAAGAGAACTTGAAACATCACATCAGTAAAGAAGAAAGTGGTAGTCTAAAGTGGGCATTTATAGAATTATACCTCTGCTTTGAACTACTTAGTAGCACCCAGTAGTGTCTTCTACTTCACAGGTACTACCTAATCTATTTGAGCACTCAGTTCAATCCTGAAGGAAAAAACCTGCCCATCTTTGGAGATACGTACAGCTTTGAAATGCATTTTGAAAAGAAAATGGAATGTAATTTGAGCTAAAAAAAAAAAAAAAAGGCACAGGAGTTATACTTTCTGAGAAGAAATACCTTTGAATGACACCCTCTTGCTTCCCAATTCAGACAAAATGAAAATTTTGGAAACGTAAGTTCATAAAGTGACTATAATGTGAAATTTTTCAAAGCTGACATCTAAGTGGCTCTTGTATAATGCAAAATAACTGCTAGAAAAAATAATTTAAAAGAAAAAAAGACATTTGAGGAATATAATTTGACAGGTTCAATGCTTTTCTCATTTGTTCAAAAAACTTATGTAATTCAGTATCTTCTTCTTTGAAAAGAGGAGAAGGAAAAGAGAAGAAAAAGAAGCAACATTTCTTCTATCCACCAATAGGCACAAAAGTTTCTATATTCATCTCTTAGGCGTCCGTCTTCACCGAGTTTTTCTTGCTTTTGCGAGGAAATAACGTTCTTTAATCTTTACAGACATTTGCAGTACACCAATGATACACCAGAGGGTGCTAACTTACCTCGAAACAAATGTCGTCCTACCACTCCTCTGTGCGAGTGGAGTAAAATCTGTACTACTCTGGCCTTTTCAGTTGGGAATTTATATAGAAAAGCTACAGGTAATAAAAAGAAGGGCAACAAAGTGACGTAGAATCTGAAAGAAGAACACGAATACGAACAACAAAGGAGAGGGGCTGAATGAACTAAACCTGAAGTTAAGGCAGTAGCTCAGATACAATAGTCCACGAATATGTGAAAGGTAAAAATGGAAGCGGGGCTTAGTCGTATTGGTGGGGTAAGCAGTAATGCTTTGAAGAAAGACATTATTTAGGCTTGATATTGGGATAGGGTCAATGCACCATCACACTGAATATTCAAGGTTTCAGACTTAAGGTGCTGGTGCTAAAGCTGTGATGTACAGCTTTGAGAAACACAGAGACTGAGCGGGCCTCAGGTTCTTTTCAGCATTTCTGTCTGCAGCTTTCTGGCTTTAAGTCATAAGATGGCATTAATTTATCTTTTGCAGTTTTCTGGGAGATAACACAGGAGTATATATTTCATTACAAGGCTGTTTTATGCACATACAACCGATCGAATAGATCCTGTTACAAGTCAGAATCATTCTAGTCATGCAATGGGGTCATTACTAATGCTGAAGGTATTCTCTTGTTTGCATTATCATTGCCAACTTCAGCTTCGTTTCACAGTCATCACTTATCTTATTCACAAGGTGACTCCTATACCATATAAGGTAGCATCATGTCTATTTATTGCTTTGTAATACAAAGGAAGTCTGTTGCAGACAAATGCTTAGTCTGTTAGACATAATACCTGATACTTGCCAAGTGGCATTTTCTACAATTGTGCCAATTAAAATGTGAAATTGCTACCACTTATTTTTGAACTCTCATGTTCTGACAGTCAGGAAAGAATGCCATAACTCATCATGATGCAGCACTCTCGGCTTATCTACGAAAGTTCTAATTTTCTTCTAGAATTTAACCTGCTCTTGACCTGAGGAAATGCAATTTGATAATTTTCTCCTTCTGCGGTCTCTCTGTCAGAAATGCCAACATACTTCAGTCTGTAGATCAGCTTTGTGTGCCTCTGGAGTGCATGCTGTTTCTGATGGTTAGACACGTGCCATTGTGCCAGACTCTCCCTGCAAATCTCTTCTGTGCGGACAGAAACATCCGTGTGGATAGGAGGACTCTGCTCGTGTCCATGCTGTGAGCGTTTGGGGTTCTTTCATATTACACTTCAGGATTGCTAGGTGTCCCATCAGCTCCAGCACTATGCAATCACTAAATCATCTGCATCACGAGAACCCCTGACTGCTACAACACTTTGCAGGGAAAACTGCCTGCTTTGTACCAATACGCACCAGTACCCCTCATAACAAAAGGACTGGCTTGCTGAATGTCTTCATTGAGAAGGTTAGTCATGTCCTGCCCCAAGGATCCTTTGCCTGGTGTGGCACATGAGCTCTGGTCAGCTTTTTGCTCAATTATGTTTGAAGCCCTGATACTTCCTCCCTTGGAAAGATGCTAAACATCCGTCCTGGACTCAGGACTCGGGACTCCTCTCATCAAGGACTAGAGTGTCTGCTGTCTGGAGGGGGTAGGGAAAGAACTTTCTTGGGACAAAGTGACATTTGTGTGGTGATGAGGTGGGGAAGGACATGACTGTGTGTGCTAAAGGCTTTTCAGTATTAGGAGTCAGTGAACAAGCTGTGTTACCAATTTACCGCCAGCAAAAGAGGAAAACTCTATTCTGCAAATGAAAACAGTTTCTTTCCGTTTCTACACAGGACACGGGAAAGGTCCCTCACAGCCCTGTCCACAGCAAATAGCAGTCCCCTGACCTTGCTGCCCAAGAGCTATTCAGAAGCCACCAAATCTTGGAAAGAGATTCTTCTACAACCTGGTCCACCTTGCAATACTCTGAAACACTAACCCTAGCTGTGCTGCCAAGGCCCACATGCCAAAAAACCTCTGCAGAAGATCAACAAGGCTGAGAGAACCCACTTTAATCCTGGCACTCTAGAGAATCACCACATGCAGGCGGTATTTTGTCCTAACCAATGCAGTACCTCTCAAGGAAAGACATTTCCTCTCGGGGCAGCCTCCATAACAAGATCAAGGGCTGTCTATCCCCGTGTGAATGCATCTGGAAGAAACAACACAAAAGAGAAGAGGAAGTCAGTCCCACTAGACATTCCTGCAGGCTTTTTCTGGCCCCTGCCTTAACCGAGCACACATTTTAACCATGTTTGACATCCTTGCCCAGCTCAGTGTTGAGCCAAACAGAAGCTGACTTTGGAGATGGTCTAAGTACATCTGTGTCTTTATGATTTTGGCTGTGCAGAATACAATGAAAAAACATTTCAGCCACCTCCGGCTCCTCTGAACTCAGCTGATTTGAAACAGGCAGGACAGAGGTCTGAGAGTCAGGGTGGGTGATGAAGGGGAAGGCTTTGTGCAATGGGAGTAAGGAACAGATGGGCCATTTTGGGGTTACCCAGGTCAGTCTTGACTATGTTTTTGACCTATATTTGCAAACAGGACCCAGCCTGGGCTGGAGACAGGTCTCTGTGGGTTAGGTGTTCTGTTAGCAGTTGTCTGTAACATGGGAGCATTAGAGATTGGGGATGGTGCAGGGGAAGGGCAGGAAAGCCTATCCGGGAGATAGAGGGAGGGATAAAAGGAGGAAGAATAAAAGCAGCCAGGAGCATCAAGGAATGTCTTAGATGTTAACAACCTCATTCCAGTCTTGTTCAGCTTTTCTCCTTGTGTGTACTCAGATGTTTATGCATGGTCTCCTTTCCGCTGCTGCCCATGTTAGCAGTGGATCAATCCTGGAAGGCATTTAAAGCAAGGAGAGGCTGTGGAATACCTAAAGGAGGGCATTGCTTGAAAGCCTCTGGCCAAGACTTCTGCTATTTTGTGCTTTCATATCATTCTTCTTGGAATAGATATGCAGACCTTTATTGCCTTCTTTCTTTCTTTCATTTTAAGCTCTGAAATGGGCATTTCCAGGTTTCTATGTGTTTATTTCCCCTTCTACTAGAATCTCTGCAGTGCCTAGTAATGGCTAACAGGTCTTTTACAAATTATGCAGCTTTTCTAACTAAGGAATAAATAGATACAGGGATAAGAAGCAAGGCCAATAACCGTAATGTAGAGGACTTTCACTTTTTCACAAGCATAGTGCAGTTACTGTTACTTTACGTTACAGCATTTCGTGGCTTACCAGTAGAGTCTATAGTGTGGGTAAAAGTAACACAGTCTAGTAGTGTAACAACACCATACATTAAATCTTCGCTGAAACATAAAAAGAGAGCTCTAGTTTGTGTGTGTGAAATTACCAAGTTTGCAGATTATTAGCGTGAATGTAAAAAGCTTCTAGCACAGCATACGGTAAATACATTAGCGCTGTATTCCAGAAAGCATCATTTTCCCAAGCTATAGGTCTTGCTGACATATGTGGTAGAAAGGCGAGTTCTGCCAATTGTCTGCTTCCTTCATATCCTCTGATTTTGGTGCAAGATTAAAGCAATACGCTTAATAGCCTCAGTCTAATATTTTGAAAAATTGCAATACTATCTATCTGTGTGGAAAGTCACATATCAATGACATTTGGTTGGCACAGTGGGTTCTGAGAAAAATGGCAAGGGAAACTGTTGGCCCTGAGTTTTAAGAAAAAATGTATCAGAAAGTGTGAGTCTGTATGCAGTAAACTCCCATTTTATTTGCTCATATATCACTTTGTCAGGGTTTTCAATAGTTCTTGTGGAAAATGTGTAAATGAAATATAAAGCAGCTTTTACATATAGTGAAGATTTTTCCTTTAACCTAACTGGTGTTCTCACAACCTACGCCATACACAATATACCGGGTAGCACAATATTGTCCTCCTAAGAGAATTACATGAGCCCCAAAAGTAACTTCTTTGTTAAAGAGCACACCCACTCACATTTTGCAGGCCATGTATGAGGCAGGGGCGGGCGTGCGTATGCATAGGCTGAATGACCGGGTACCCTACCATGGATGTACATGAGCATGATTGATCTGTATCTTTACTTCCTCATGTAAATATTGATGCTGTGGTTGCAGATTTAGCGGAAAGCTGCTGTATATTTCCAGTTCAACTCCAACTGGAAACTAGCAAGCCACACCCCAGCCGCAGTCCCTCTCCTTCACACCATAAATCACAGCCAGCTAATAATAATAATGCTAAGGCATCAGACCACTGAAGCCTTTTTGCGCACTGGAGGAGACAGCAGCCTTTTGGGGTTCAGGAATAAGGAGTTCAGAGTCTCACTGGTGGGCTGAAATTGGCAGCTTTTGTAGGAATGGGTGTGTGGATGGGGCAGAAAGTCACCTCCGTGCCGGCGAAAGGAAATCTCTTTGGAGCCCTTGCATGGTGGTGCCCCTGAGCTTCTCCTCCCATAACACTCACAGCGACTTTCTTGCAGCCTATGATTAATAGTTGTAACATTTCGGCAGTGAAATCAACTCCACACATCCTGGCTCCGTAACTCAGGCCAATGGGTGACTTCTGGAGTACTTCTCATATGTGCAAACAATTTAATGCATCTCAACGTGAGCCCTCTTTCATTGGGGCAATCTTTGTTTCAAACTACTATTCCCTTAAAACTCTTACCTCAGATGTTGTTGATGGAGCTACAAATATTGCCACTAAAGATACAAACTATGAAATACATGTCACAAATATATGTACACCATATATAAAGTACACGGCAATTGAAAGCCTTCCCGTTGTTCGCAATGGATAATTTATATCCTGTTCCTTGAGAATCAGTGGAGAAAGATATAAATCAGAAAATTGGTTTCCCACAGTATGCTGTTGAGGTAATTGCAAATTTTCTACATTGATTGTTAATATGGCGACAGAGCGTTTAAGGGGACAAAAAAAAGGATTGGAGAGAAGAGAATAGCTCTTGTAAGACTCAGCTGTGGCTGTCAGAACTGTTAAAAGAGTAATAGTTTTTGTTAGGCAATAAACTGGAATCCCTGCTGTGCTTCATTTAGTTTCCAAAATTCATAAATGTAGCCTGTTTCCAAAAAACTAATTAGCTCATGAGTGAACTAAAAAGCACGGAGGTTTATGTAGAGTGCTTTGGAGCTTTCTTGTGATGTGCTAATTGATGTTTTATTTCACCTGAATGACCATTCAACGGTATTGAACTATTTGAATACACCATACGTAATGTCATATTACTGCATAGATTGTGTTTAATGAGATACTGCTGAACTGGCGATCTATTTTGCCCAACGTTACATAGTGTTTAACCCACATTCTTTATACCCCAAGACAGTGAAAACAGCGACTGTTCAGGGATTTCAACCTCTTACGGTTTCCTTTTAAGCAGCAATAGGCAGATCCTGAAGGGGCCTATTAACACAGCTGAAGCCAAGCTGGTGGGCACGGGCCAGATTTTGCCATGGAAGAGCCCGGCACCCAGCCCTGAATTGACTCCAGCAAAGACCGTCAGCAAACACCTCGTGAGCCAGTGGCCTCGCACTCATGCGCCGAAAATACAACCAAGCGGGGCAGAAGTGATACCTGAGCCCAACCATCTGAGCAAGACGGGAATTTTATTCTTTGTGAAGCTTTTTGGGCCGAGGTGCCTGGAATATAACTATCTGCTGCCAACAATTACTTTTAAAATAGAGCAACAAGTCTCTTTTATGCTGAAGGGGGAGAAACAATTTCTGTGAAACTCGAGCAAGGGTGAAACACCACCGGCCATGCTCGCCATTCTTACCCACAATCCCGGGTTTTGGTGGTTTAAAACAAGATACATGCATGTGTTTTGCCACATAATTTCATAAATAATCAAACTTCTGGCAATCAGATTGTTATAACTGGGAAGGTAACAAATACAACAATTAGTAGGAATTATGTTTGAATTCTTTTCCATAAACCCGATATTATTGTTTTGGCGATACCAAATATATCTTCAATGTCTCATTATTTAGCCTAAAAATAATATTTAAAAAAAAAAAAGAGCAAAAATGTGCAACTCACTTTAGCTTTACAATTTATTTAGAAAAGTCAGACAAAAAGTTATACTAAATGGTAGTAGCTACGTATGTCTTTTCTTTGGTCCCAGTTATGCCTTGTTATGCTGTTCTGTCATAAATATTTATGTGACATATAACTCTGATATTTTTAACAGAGTTCTCAGTGATTTTCCAGTAAACATTATGTGCAGACTGGGAGGGGAGAGACAGTACCGATTTGTTCACAATTGAGGGAGAGCCACCAGCTGGATGCGGTGGTTTTCGGGCACTGGAGAAGCTCCACGGGCTGGTGACAGTAAAAATCCAAGCCTGTGCAGCTCGGCCATATCAGACACGCAAGAATCCACTCCACCATCAAGGTTGCTTTGCCGTGAGGAGCCTGG
This sequence comes from Limnodromus scolopaceus, assembly GCA_028565335.1. Classification (NCBI taxonomy): domain Eukaryota; kingdom Metazoa; phylum Chordata; class Aves; order Charadriiformes; family Scolopacidae; genus Limnodromus; species Limnodromus scolopaceus. Next base: position 47,394,985 of record JAOXNO010000033.1, on the reverse strand, counting down.
GATGTCTAATTAGCTGTGAACTCTCTCTGAACTTTTCCTTGAGCTTGGTGCTACATTGTGTAGCCTTCCTAGTGTCTAATAAGGGTGAAATCGCACTGCAGCACTAATCTAACTCAGGTAAGAACAAGGAAAGCATGAGATGGGCGTCTGCTGGGGTCCAGCCTTTTGATCGTTCCTGTATTCAGAGAGGTGCTTGCTCAGTTAATCCAAAATGGCCCTTTTTGTCTAGTGCTTAGTTTAAAAACAAGCAGCAAATCATTTGCGGTATCGATGTGCGAAACAGCCTAGGGAAGTTCGGTGGGCAGGCCCTGCGCCCGGAACTGGCACTGGTCTTTCTGTGGTTTTCAGCAACAGAACTGGTTTTCAGTGAAAAGAAGCGAGTTTTGCGAGATAGGTGATTTTTTTAAAAATTCACGTTCATTGAAGGCTATGTGGGCTTTTCATATTTTTCCCACTTGCCAACCAAAAAAGGAGGATCATAAACACACAATGTTTCACCTGAAATAGCATGTTCTTATTTGGAGGATAGTAAAACAGGTGTCCTGGCTGCCTCCCCTCCCATCTTTTTCTTCCTGGGAGAGCAAGCGGAGCAAAGAAAGTCAGGATGTCTCATTGCAACGTGTGGCCAAAGAACTACTCACCCTGCTGGCTGCACCTGAGCAGGCTGCACCTCATTAGATGAACAGCTTCTCGCCCGGTTTCCAGGGGACTGTGGTGGATTCTTTTTATTTGGTAGCGCTGCACTTTCCTTCCAAGGATGTCCGTCTAACATAAACAGGGAAATGGATTCAATCATTGTTTTCAGAAGCAAAGAAATACTTTCTCTTGTTGCTTCTACAGCCATGAAAACATGGTGGGATCAAGTTAAAGTAACATACATGAAAAATAAAAATACATTTTTTTGTTAACATAAATAACATTTCTGGACTAATTTTCATATCTAATCCGATGTTACACTTTTCCAATCCATGGGCCTATTTCTATGAAGCACAAAAGGGAGATCTTAGGATCTGAAGTGGAATATCCAAGGAAATTACCTCATTTTCATTGCCGTTAATTTAATCCCGTGAAATTTCCAATATTGAGTACAGCAGAACAGAACTAGTGTGAAAGCAGCTGAAACCTCCCCAAACCCCTTTATACAACACAAAATATGAATCTGCAGTCTGGTGCAAATCTGGATACAGCTTGCACACCCTGCAATAGACGGGAACAGCATTTCCTTGTGGCCGTGGGAGAGACAACGGGGTTGGGTCGATGTGAAAGCAAAAGGCACTCTAAATAATGAACTGCTGAGTAAGAGGGAAGTCAGGATTACAGGACATACCTTATGGCTATCAGCAAGCAACGCAGTGAATGGAAATGGTCTCTGAAAAATGCATTCAATCAGGGAAATTGCCCCACCTGTAGCTCATTAACAGGATTAAGTCCTGATACAAAGTGACAGTCAGTAATATTTGTTCAGGCAAAAAGCTCCCTCGCTTTGTAGTTTTTGGCATAGCCAGCTGGCTTTAACAATATGGATCTGAGACAGCTAGTGTAGCTTTAATGTTAAATTAGCCAGGGTTAAGAGCTTGCCAAGGCCAGGCAGAAACAAAGTGCTCTTTTTTGCAAAGTTGGCACAGGGGGCCGGTTTCATTTCAGTAGCGCCCATGTGGTAGGGACTTCATTTCCCGCCTCCGGGGCAGCATTGTTCCAGGTACGAGGCGGCATTTTGTCGGCCGAGCCGCTCGCTGTTGGGGTGCCACGCTCCCCCGGGGGCCGCGCAGAGCGTGTGAGCCCCCCGTCCCGCGCTGGGGACCCGTCCTCGGCGCTGGCTGGCGCTCGGAGCGGCTGAGCACGAGGGGAAACCCAAAGACCGGCCCTTTGTTTAGAAGAAACTCGGGCTGCAGAAATCCGAGGTCTGCTCCGAAGCCTAAACAAGAGATAAAGGCTCAAGCCCTCAGCTGGTAAAAATTAGTGCCGCTACTGTGAACTTGTGGAGCTGCTGCTGCAGTTTGGGTTTATTGCGAGACAGCTGGAGTGTGGTCTGCAGCGTGTAACTGATTCATTGCTGCGTCCTTCCAGCTCCGTGCGGAGGAACCGGCGCTGGAGAGGCGGCTCACGCTCCAGCGCTTGCTAAATATGGCTGGTGGTCTGGATTTAGCTTTGGAAAATAAACATCAGAGGCTATTAGAACAGTTGTTACATTGCTATTTTAAAATGAGGCGGATCGTAGTTTATCTCCCTGTTTGTATTTGGAGGCTAATGTCTGTATTTATGGATGTTCTATGGCAGAGTTTGGGTCAGTGTGTATAGGGGAATTATTTGTGTATCCCTGTACAACAGCATAGCATCCACAGTTCAGAAATGTGTTGTTAGTAATGAGTACCTTCCTTTCTAAATGCAACTGCTGCGTGGTATTCCCTTGCTTTGATGCTGCCGTCCCACTACCACGCTGCCCAAGGCCAGCAGAAACCTCTGTTTGCACTGACAAAATAATATGGAACCATTAAAAAAAAAAAAAAAAGCATTTCTTGTTCTTCATAATTATTTGCTATGCATCTTTTTTCAGAGTTTAATCTAATGCCTAGGCCTGGTGGGTTAGGATGAAATTTTCTTTGGAGGTTACCCTAAACCGGCTCATTTGCACCTTTTTTTCCACAGTGGCTGGGATAAGGGCCGTGAGTTGGAGCAGGTGCAGCGGCTGCTGTGCTTCTCTCAGAGTCCTGCAGCACTTACGCCTTTGGGGTCATCCAGCCCAGTGGTGCTTAAGGTAATCTGGGCTTGAGACCTGTGATTTATTGTGTTTAGGAGAAATCAACATTAAACCCTGTAACATACTACAAAGTCAGAAAATTATATACTAATATATATACGCTGATAAAATGTGAAGTAAATGTGGTAATGTAAAATCTATAAACTGCTATGAACTTTGGCATTAAAGGGGCAGAAAATGGTGGAAAAGTTTGCTCATGTCACAGCTTAGTGAAATCCTAATGAATAAGAATCAGGCATGCAAGGTAAAAGAAGCACAGATGAAAAAAGAGAAGACTGATCCATTCAAAAAGTTTGATCAAAAAGCAGAATATGGTACTTGCCAGAGAGGAGGCTGAGGTAGGTATGTGAATCAAGCTGTACCAAATCTTTACAAAACAGATTTGTTTATGCCTGTTGTTCTAGCACTGAAAGTAAATGGGCAATATAACTAGATAAGACACCAGAGTCTGTCATCACTTACAGCCAGAACAAGGCCATGGATAATGGACTATAATGCAATCTCAGAAGCATTGCTATGAAACCAGAGTAATTTCATTTAGATCAGAGGATTTGGTTTGTGTGGTATAGACTTATGAATATAATAATTCTTTGTCATGACAGATTAGCCTGCCAATGTGCTGCAGCACTTTGGGCTTTTACAGAAACGCCATCCTCAGTTACAAGTTTTGTTTTAGTCTGTGCCCTGTGATATGCATTAGATTTGAGATATATATGAGCCACTAAAGACCGAACTGAAATCCCTAAATCCAGTATAGTCTCAGAGATCATAACATGAGCTGCCCAAAACAACAAAAATAATTGTACCATTAACTCAGAGGATATAGGTGATCATAAGTATTATTTTGAACAAGTAGGAAATAGTCATGAAAGGCCCAAGGAACTGGGAAGAATTATCCCTATTGCAGGAGAATGTCTATAGTCAGCCAATGAAACCAGCATCTTTCTTGCAGTAAACTGTTTTAGAGTGCTGGAGAATAGTGATTCCAAACACATTTATTCTTAGATGTGGGAAGCAAGTAGGAAACACAGAAAATTTCCTTCCTTACCCTCTAGAAATGTCCTATTCCAGATCCTCCAGGAGTTAAAAAGATTACAGTTTCTCTTCCTTTGATTATCTCTATTTTGTGTTAGCAATTGTCAAACAACACATAAACATTGTGAATCTCCTTTTGTGTTTGTATGGTCTCATGCTGTCAAATATTAAATAAATAAATTCTGCTTTCTAGGCTTAAATATTCCAGCAGGAACTATGGCTGTTGCCAATCAAGGAAAATAATGCTGTTTCTCGCAAGCTCGCATCAAGATCATGGAGCAGATCCTCCTGAAATCATTGCTAAGGCATGCGGAAAATAAGGAGGTGATTGGAGACAGCCAGC
>JAOXNO010000033.1:47364397-47390749 GCA_028565335.1 Limnodromus scolopaceus | reverse complement strand
GAGGTGTCCCTGCCCATAGCAGGGGGGTTGGAACTCGATGATCTTTAAGGTCCCTTCCAACCCTAATGATTCTATGAATCTATGATTGCTGTCTGAAAAACTTCACCATTTTTTCAGACAGACCATCACTCTCTAAATGAACTTTCCTCTTTCAGTTGTCTCCTCATTTGGAAGGTGACATTCAGAAATAGTGTTGTGAATGGGACCATGTTGCTAAAATATCTAGACTAATCGTCACATGCATGACATAGGCTGGCACAGATGTTTGTTCTTCAAGATGTTTTGAAGCATTTTAAATTACCTCAGACTGCAGGACAAGTGTGCTTTAATGTACCTCCACAATACTGGTGTTGACCAGAGCAGAGATCTTTGTGGATCTTGCTTTGGCTTCCTTTTAATCTGTGTGCCAGGATCTGCTTCCTAGAGGCTAGAAAATGAGGGCAAGCTGGGGGAGGGTGGCATAAAGAGGTGGGGAGTGGAATTTTATACCTATCGTACTCCCCATATTGGAGCTGAGACAGAACTAGAGCTCATACTCAGAATTAGAGCCAAAGAATTTCTCCAGGTGCCTGGAGTTCACGCTCAACCCTGGTTACTCCATTCTTAATGTGTAGACAGAGACATCATGAAATGTAAGCTGACATTTCTCAGCAGTGTCTTTCTTTGGAGTGTCAAATCAATTCATGGTTTTAAGTTTTGCACTGAAGTATAAGGAAACCACTAATGCCCATATTCATGTTTTATCATTGCAATTGTCCAAAGTTTTTGTAACTGTGGAAAATATATGGAAAATAACAATCTTGAGGGACCTAGGGCTTGCATAGAAAAGAAGCCAGATCAATTTATTTAGCTACTGCATGTTGAATCGTTGAATAGAAACTTGATAATAGCACAGGAACATAGTAGCATCTTTTTAACTTGTTTTTATTCCATATATTTTAACTCCACAGGGATTCAGGATGCAGTCACTGTGACCCACAAGTGTAGTTAGTTCTCAGCTTGTAATGCATATGTGAAAAAAAGCATTTGTCTCCTTAGCCAAGGTTCACTTGCATTCATGGCATATGGAGCTGAACTTTTCCTGTTTTCTTTTCTGGCCAAAAAAGCATTGGATCAAACTTATATCTGGTGTAACAGTGCTGATTTCAGTTACTTCAGCAATGAATAAGACCCATAGCTTATTTTTAGGCCAGATAATGATACCAGTAAAACAATACTGCTGACTGTAAGTTTGGCTCACATTAATAGATTAAATGTGGGTAGATGCAAACAGATGGCATTGGTTGCTTTGTCACTTCCTGGCAGAGCTGGCCTCATTAAAACAGCAATTTTGCTGAAGCTTTTGTGCCTGTGATTAAAGTTGCCAAAACTTTTAAATAGGCAGAGTTTCAAAGTGATAGTTGGGATGGTTTCCAAATGTATCTGGCATGGTACAGCACTCCACATTAGAGTTGTAAAGCTGGATGTTTTTGAGAATAAAAGAGATCTTTCTTTTACCCAATAGGCACTTTTATCATTTCATATGTCATCTGTTGTATTTGTAAGAATGTTTGTTTCCCTCCAAAGAAAACAGTTGGTGGGATATAAGGAAGAATTATTTATTAAACAGTATGCTAGATGGCTGCAATACTGCTGCCGCTTCTTCTCTGAGCTTTGTCAGAAAGAGAACAGGGTAAAAATATTCTCACAAATGAAGATTCACAAACGAATGTGGGAGAGAAAGGAGAGACGAATATTTGGAAGAGCGAGTGCAGCTTTTGCTGCTGCGCAGTAATGCAGAGAGGCGACAATTACCAGCTCTTATTCAATCTGCAACTTGCTGCTTTTGCAGTGAGAGGTGGTGCTGCTGGTGGGAAGGGCAACGCTCTTCTCAGGTTGAATTCACGGGTATTTGCAAAAGCACTAGTATTTATTGCCCAAAGGAAGGGTGGCTTTCAGCGCTGCGCTGGCACCGCACTGTCACTCCTGAAAGATGCCTCAAACACAGAGCTCCAGTGCAACCACGAGTAAATTATTTAAGCTGTTTTTTTCAGTGTCAAGGTGGTTTTACTTTTATATGGGGGAGGCAGAGTTATTCTGGAGCTAGAGGATATAAAATTGTCTGAAGATTGATTACTGCAGGATGCTAAGAAAATAAAACTACCTGCTAGTGGCTGTAAACTGGATAGACATAAGGGTAGAGGAGAATAGAAGTGGTCTGACATTGTGAGTTGAGGCTAGAGCTGGAAGATGTTATATTAGCAGAAAATATTTTGTCTACCTGTAATTTTAAGCAAGTTAAAAAGGGAGGGGTTGCTTTTTGCTGGTAATTAGCAGATAAAGGCTTGGATCTCATCGTAGGAGGTACTGAATGAAAACTCAGATAAATCTATTGAGTGGAAAAATTATTTGACATTTGGAGAAACGAACCCAATCTTTTATAGGCCTCAAATATATGGCCTCAAATATATAGCAAACATATATAGCCTCAGTTCCAAGAATATTACAAACAGGCCACATAGAAAACCCTGAAGTTTGATATACAGTATCTGGCTGTAGGAAGGAGATTATGCTTGCACATGTGCTGGGTCTGTTGTAGTTAATGGCATATGAGAAACACAGTTTTAATGGGTTCACAGATTATTTATTGCGGGAGCAGAACATCATAAATTTGATAACCAGATCCTACTAATTTGCCATATATGTAAGAAACACATTGATATAATTGTGCTGTATTCATTTTTGTGGAATAGTTTAATTTTTATTTATGGGAAATTTCCATTCAAAGGCAAATCATGCAACAGTATGTGCTGTGCATACATGTACAAGATCTTACACAGACATGCAAAATTCTACTACAAAATACTAGTATCTCCAGGGGAAAAAAAAGGGCTACTTTACAATTACATATTACAAACTGTAATTGGCAAATCGCTGAAAGAAGGGTTTTGAACATGGCTGTGTTTCTGCAAATTTATAGAAAAATATTGTCCCAATAATAAAAGTAGAAACTAACAAAATGTCTGATGAGAATTTATTCCAGTGATTCATTTACAGTGGTCCTGGAGACATGAAGATCAGTCTGTCAGATGTAATTCTGTCCCATCATACTCTTTGACCCATCTTCTAAGCAAGAAGTCAAGAGCAGCTCAGCATGAGGGAGCTTCTAAATACTCTGTGAAACTTTCCATTCTTTTAAAATAAAACCAGAGAGTGATTCTAACTATAATATGAAAGGGACCAACAGTGTCAGTGAAAGGTAGTTTGTTACTGAAATGACACATTCCCACAGCGCTGTGTTTTTATAACAAGTATGAAATCATTCATGAATGGCAAAACCATCTCCAGTTTTAAACTGAAAGCAAGAATCTCATTCAAATTAGTGTAATGAGCTGTCAGTAATAGATAGTCTCATGAGATTATTATTTTAGCTCTTTTCAGGAGGATCTGGCAAGAGAAGGCAGTGGAGGAAGGAACTCAACCAAGCTGTGCAAACGCTCTTATTTCCATGGAGTGAGTGTTTCTTATATCTGATTCCTTCCTGCTTTTGCAATGGAAGTTGCAAATTATTTGATTTGGACAAACAGTTTAAGGAAAAACCGTGGTGTCTTCAGGAAAGACCTCATGCTCTCCTCAGGCAGGGTATTATTTCCTTTCACTGCCTCAAAGCAATTTAACTGGCTTATTGGATGTGTCTTGCACAAAATGATGGTGTGCAGGGTGTTTTCCTCAAGAGAGGAACACGTTCTAATGCGGCAATATATAACCAATCTTACTACCCGTGAATTCCCAACTCTTTTTCCATGACTGATTTTCACAGGCAGCCACATTGGCTCCCCCTTTTCTTCACATGAGGAATTTGCAGTAGTTTCTTTCTGATGAGAAAAAGGTGGGAACTCAACTAGACCCATGGTTCAGGGGTCTCAGGTCTAGGTGTGATCAGCTGGGACTTGGACCTACGTTTCAAAGCTGTTTGGTAGCTTACGCTGTCGCGATATCCATCAGCCCACAAAATGCCCATGGCAAGAATTATGCTTATGTGTCATCAACAGTGCAGGCTGCTTCTGGATTTCAAGAAGGAGATGGAAGTGTTCTTTTTGTTCATCAAAAGCCAAAAGCCTGACTCTAGCAGAGATGCAGCTCTGAATGACGTGACTACAAATAACTGTCACCTCATGGGGCTGTGCAAAGTCCTGATCTTGGATCCCGGGGTTGGTCTTATGTTGAGAAGGTGACAGGTTACTGGGTAGAGGTGATTTGCTCTTTTTTTCATTGAATTTTCTTGAAAGTTATGTACTGGGTAAAAGAAGTCATACATGAGGTATGATTCCCTTACTAGTTGGCTCCAAAAAATATGAAAGTACTAACAATTAGGGAGCTGACCTGTCATCACTGAGGGCTGCAGGGAAAGAAGGATCAGCAACATGGTAGCACTTCTCAAAGGTCACTGCAAACAATAAGCCATGTCACAAAATTTAAAGACCTGAAGGACTTCTTTGAATATTAAGGCTGAAATCCTTAGCCTGAAACTGCTACCAGAGTAGCTGGCTACCCTCCATGTACTTACATGTATGCACAAAGATATGGAAGTATATTTGCAGATTTCGAAGCGCCAGTTTATATGATGGGTCTCGAACAAATGTTAAGCCTATTCCATGTGAAAATACAAATTGAGAATTAAGAGAAAGAAGGATTTAGTTCTGCAAATAACTACCAATAACTATAGATAAAAAATAGACCAGAAAGGAGAGAAAGAGAAGCTGAAAGACCATTTTCAGTTCTTCTTCAGACCTCAAAGGCCCCTCCATGTAGGAACACTGTGCTTCCTTTGGTCTTTGACAGTAAGTGTCCCTTGATCTTTGTGGTGTTTTGTTAAGCTGCTATTTTAGAGGTATAGTATTCCAGGAAAATGAATGGTCCAATAACCAGACTTTCTTACATCCTCTTTCCTAGAAAATACGATGGTTCATCTGACACATGGTTGTGGTTACCAGCAGCTATTATACACTAGTTTTATTGACTGCATTTTGAAATGATTGACTGAGTTCAGAGTAAGCCTCTGTGTTGATCCTCCTTACAAACAGAGAATTTATCAGTCTGTGCAAGTAGATTCCATATTTAAACTCTTTCCTATCTGATTTTGTACCTCAAAAGCCATATGTTGCCTTATGCTTAATAGGTTATATAGGTTTATCTCAGTAATGGTTTGTCTGAAACACAGTGTGGGAGCAGAAGGGAGAGCTGCCCGTCAGCAGCATTTCAGGGCCGTTAAAAGACAGCCACATAAGGGAAGGGTTCTGTCTCCACCTTCCTTTGACCAGGCATAACCACGGCTTGCCAAACAAACACAAACAAAGCATTGTAGCCTGCCCGAAATACAAACATTTGCTAATGGGGAAATAGAGCCCTTGGTGGAAAAATGAGACTGAGAAACAGCAGTCAACTGTATAAAAGCTTTAATCCATCACTCTTCTGGTGTGACAGAGTTCCAGGTCAAAGAGACAGGTGGGATATTGGTTCTTTGGAAATGCCATCCCCTCAGTGACTTGCTGGTTTCTGCTAAACAAGAAAAAGCCTCGCTCCACCCAACCCCCCCCGCCTCTGTTTTGTAATTATATCAGCCAGAGTACGGCAGAATTTTTTTTGATACTGTTGGGCCTTTGAAGAAAAGCCTGCATGAAACAAAATCCTGATATTGGAGGTGTATAGTGGTGCAATTTCTCCTCACCCCAGCTTAGAAAAGATGTGAGAGGTGAGCAATGACCAATGTTAGGAAGCCACAGCTGGTCTAAATTAACTTCCACGACCAGTATAGCAAGTGCCAGATACACTGGTCTAGCCCAGCTGCTTTGCACTGCTGTTCCAGTGATCCTAAACCTCGTATTTTTAAGCTAGCATAGGTGCTTTGCGTCACCGTAGCATTATAAAGCTGCTAGTGTAAACCAATGAATAGGAAATCCACCTCCTAAGCACCTAGACACTTACTTTATTCAAAGAAATCCCTGCCTTGAGCAGTATTCCTCTTTATGAGGATTCCTTTCTAGGTGGATTGACTTTCATAGGAAGTGAAACATTTTTTCCAGGTTCACTTCCATTTATTTTTATGCAGGAGAGAGGGCATCCAAAGCAACTTTGCAATAACTTGCATATTAAGTCCTTGTTCATACAAAGGTCCTTATACATGCTGGGGAAGTCTAAGGAGCTAAAAATGGATGTAATCCCTCTCTAAATTGCCAGAACAGTGCAAAGGGCCTCAGTGTAAATAAAAATCAGGGGATAGCTGGCAAAGTTGTGTTTCAAGATGTTCTTTCCCAGAAGAAACCCTTGCTCCGTTGAAAGCACCAGAAGAGGGAATCTTGGAAGAAAATCAAGAGGGCAAAGGAGGGAGAAGAAAAGAAACATTTTATAGATCAATATCCCTGTCAAAGGCAAATATTTTCTCCTGTTTTGTCTGGCACAGACAGTTTTGGAGGGGATATTTTTAGAATACGTTACATGAATTTTTGATTACCTTAAGAGATTTATTTTCTGCCAAAACAAAGGCATCATATTTCTCTAACCAGAATGTGGCACTTATTGTGAAGAGGGCCAAATCTTGCACATAATCATTGAGGTCATATGCAAATAAAAGGCACCATACTTCATGTAAATTCCCATTTTAGCTATTCTTATAATAATCTCCTTTACAATATTGTAACTATTTTATGAAAAGCTCTCTGGGACTAGTCCATTAAACCATAACCAGCCTATTTTCCTTCAGCTCCCGCTGAGCAACTGCCTTCAAGGAATATTTAGAGATTCAAAAATTGAAAAAAAAAAAACCAAACGTAAAATGCTTTTTAGCACTTTAGTTTGAACCCATCTTTTAAATACAGTTATATCTGTATTTTAAAATCAGTTACATCTGGTTCATCTGCCTCTGTCATGGTCCAACACAGTGGTTATGGTGTCTACAGGATGGTAGATACAGGAAAAGGTCCCTGTGCTGGTGATTCTCGTCCTTCAAGTGACCAAACACTACCATGTGCCGCAAAAAAGGGGGTACCACAGCCCTGCTAATCCCTCTGCACAGCCAGTGCTTTTCTGTACTTACCATTTTATCACTCCCCATTCTGTCTCCTTCCTGTCGTCTCTCCTGCCCCAGCCTTCATCAAATTTCCTTTTTTTGTCTTTTCTCTGCAAAAAACATTTGTCTGGCACGTTGAAAGACTCGTGGGAAGTGTATTGTCTCATGTATTGTGCATGAGGAGGCCAAGGCAGGGGCTGCTGCATTATAACATTATTTCTTGTATGTAAGTACTGTAATTAGGGTATTGCATGTAACGCTTACTAACGGAATATTCCAATTCCACTGCTAGACTAAAAGGAATTAATATGATGTCTAAAGACATTCGGATTACTGTCCATGCTAACTCCTTTCTGCAATCATATATTACAAAGCTTCCTACTGTTCTGTGCCATCTTGTTCTGGCCACTTGCAGACATCAAGCAAAAGAAAGTACTTCAACAGGGAAATTAAACCCAGCTTTTTTGTGTAATTTCAAGCAAGCGATTGCCTGTTTTAAAGCTGTACCCAAAATATCTTTTTTTCCCCCTTTTTTTTTTTCTGTGCAATAATAGGGCTAGATGAGAGTAGTGGGAAGATTTTGCACACTTGGCCTTGTAGCATGGATTTTCTGTCTCTTCCTTTCTGCATAAAATCTTGTAAACTTTTTTAGCTACCGGCCTGTTTCGGTAGCTATCTCTGTTTCGTCTTTTAGATGCTATTTCTACAGTCCCCACTTCAGAAATATCTACCCACCTGTATCTCTCTGCTGTCTTGGCTCTTGCCAAATTGTAGACCCTCATTTAAACCACACTCTTCCCCCAGAGCTGGACTTAGTCCGTTGTCCTTATCTGAATGACAGGGATCAGCAAATTATTTTTCACGTCAGGCTGAACAGGCTGCCAGTTCTTCCAGTCATCACTGGCCTCCTGTTTCAACAGAACTGACAATAAAGAAGTTCTGGCTATTCCACTGTAACAGATAAAAATCTTTATTTCATGAGTTACAGTAAGAAAACTGCCAGGTAAAGTCAAACACTTCCAGGGAGTGAAAAGAAACCCTCTCTGAATGACTTGAATGACAGATTCACTTTCTTCATGAGGCAGATAAAACATACTGTGCCGGTGCCATCTGGAAGCTGCTCAAAATCACCTGCCCCGGTGCAAGGCCATCCACTACCTTCCTCCCTTGCTCCCATCCCTTCTTGCACACACTGTGGTTGCAGAGCATGGCAGAAATACTATTATATAGGTAATTGCTACTGTCATTCTCTGTGAACAATTTATGACTTGTTTTCCTGACATGGTCTGAAGGCTAAGACAACTGATGCCTTGGAATATACCCTCTATCCCTTATCATTAGAATAGAATAGAATAGAATAGAATAGAATAGAATAGAATAGAATAGAATAGAATAGAATAGAATAGAATATTTTGGTTGGAAAGGACTTACAATGATCATTTTGTTCAACTGCCTGACCAATTCAGGGCTGACCAAAAGTTAAAGCGTGCTATTAAGGGCCTTGTCCAAATGCCTCTTAAACACTGACAGTCTTAGGGCATGCACTGTCATTTTCTGAGTCATACCCTCTTTCTGTTTTCCTTGTTTTCCAGCCATAGACAGTGAGGCAAAGAATTTAGGGCTTCTGAGAATATCCTTGTTACCTTCCACTAAGCACAGCCATTTCTGCTCAAGGGACAAGGAATTAAAGGACAAAGGTTTTCCTTGTGTGCAGCAGCAGACAACCACATCCTACTGATGTGAGATTACAGACCCTTTCTACAATGGTAATAAATCTTCCAAGTCAATTGGAAGAAGAGAGCACCTGAACATGATAGTAGCACATGGTGCTACACAGAACCCTGAGAGCCTTGTGACATGCAGGGCATGTCCAGTGTGTCTCCCGTCATCAGATCCTGTATTTATGTGACTGACTTACTTTGTAAATGCTAATGAAGAAAAAGGACCCTCTCAATGTGTGAGGTTCCCTTTCAATACCTCCCCACATTTGCATGCAGACACTGCCTGTCTTCAGTTTGTAATAGATACCAAATTGTCTAAATTAATCTTCACTAAAAAGCCACCCTCTTACTTCTGTTTCTTAAACATTCCTTTCCTTTACTGACTACCATCAGAACTGTTCTTTCACCAAGGGGAAAGAAATAAGCAGAAATTTTACAGATGTCAGACAAAAGCACTGGCATTGCAGCAAAATGTTATTTACTAAACCAAGGAATTTATGTTTTAACCAGCAGTTAAATCCTTCTGGGGAGTTCAGTACAGAATTACATACTCAAGGCAGAATTTTTATCTTTTCTGTACAAAGGCTTTTGTTTTCTGTAGCATTCTGTTGTTTTGCAGAATAATTTCTAAGGAAGGCTTTCCTTTTTTTAGCCCTATTCAGTTCTAAAAGGCTTTGCCATAAGTATTAGGACTCCTAAGTGATTCCAAGACTGCTGCTGTTCATCTTTGAGGAGCTGTCAATGCGAGTCTCTGAAGATGCAGGTTGTCACTGCTCTACGTCAAAGAAGACTGAAGGATCATAGTTTGGATTCATCTGTGGCTGCTCCTGGGTTGTCTCTGAGCACCTGCACAGAGCTTTTGTTTCCTATAGGCCTGCACAACGTTACCACCAAAGAGAGAGAGGTCTAAACATTAGACATGTACTTCAAGAAAGAAGATGATGTTTTTCCATTACCTTACTGTGGTGTCTCAGTACTGTTTCTTCCTTGAAGAGTATGGCTCAAGGGGCTTGTTGAAAGATACAATTCTCTTTTCCACATCCAGCTAAAACCCAGCCGAGCCTGATAATAAATGCAAATGGTATTTGGGCTGTTTTCCCATTCAAAATGAGATGATTAGCCTCCATTCTGTCCTCAGTTACCAGGTGTTCACATTACGTAGTTGCACTGCACTGGTCTCTGCAGAGTTATTAAAACCAGACAATCCCCTCTTTCCTTAGCAATGATCTACAGGTCAATGCAGTGGCATGGGATCGGAGGGATGTGGGGACTGATGAAACTTTCTGTCCGGTTGAATAGTTATATCTCATTTTTTTTTACATCTCCAGCTGCTGTATACAAAGGTGGATTCCTGGGTGCAAACAAACTAAGGTTTTGGCTGAGCAATTTCCAGTTTTCAGAATTACAAGCCACTCCGATCTTTCTCTGGAGTATCAAACTGACATGAGCTGAAATAATTAAGCCTCCGCATTTTACCAGCCGTTCCTGAGGAGTGCTGGGAGGAAGAGACTCACAGGAAGGTACTAACCCCTCTGTCTCCTTCACAGGATCTGTATCCATCTCCATTTTTCATTGTTGACAATGACTACTCTAGCCTCATACAGCTGGCACAGGGGTTTTCAATAACTGTAACTAACGACTGAATGAATTCCCTGAATTTTCTTCCTTGCAGCAGGTTTTCTTCTAAGGCTAGATCCATTCTCCTAGTTCTGCCTATTCCAGTTTCCAGTGGACTTTGAAAGTTCTCTCTGACTGGGCATTGCAGGCCCCATACTCTGTGTAGTATTCTCTCTAGGTGCTTGGGATTTTGGGGTGGTTGAATGGGTGTATATATTTTTTTTTTTTTTACCTTGGCACATAAAATGACACCTGAACTCCAAAGATTTCTTTTTTTTTTTTTTTATAAGTTAATCCTTTGCTCAGGAAAGTGTCTCTCCTTTTCTAATTATGAGGAAGCTATTTGTCCCAGTCACAATCTCATTTTATTTCTGTTTTGGAACAGTTTTCTGTTTTAGAATTAATGTATCTGACATGTGTGCTATTTGCAACTCATTTATTATCCTATGAAAGCTATTCCTCCAGTTTATTATTGTTGTTTCCCTCCCAGTTACTCACAGACACCCCTTTGTAGAGCGCATGTAATAGGTTTTGGCAAAACATTGACTTTTTTTCAAAACTTCATTCTGTTATTTAGCTTTTTCAAAGACACTCCAATATTCTACTGCCATTTCAGCTGTATGAGGTGATGTTGATTAGCAGTGATAGGTGTAATGTTCATGCTAGTCAGTTATTCAGCTCTTCCATTTCTGGATATATGGTGAGTGACATGACCTTTCCATCTAGTTGCCTTGCAAAAGGTCTGTTGTTCTCAAAACTTCTTCCTTTGGGTAAGAAAACAGAATATTCCTTCCCATGAGCTTTTCAGCAGATGCCATTTCATGGAAGATCTCATTTAAGGCAGGAAGAGTGTCTTTGTCACATCTTATTTTTGTGGTGTTACACCCATGCCTAGGTACTGATGTAGTTCTCGTGATGTTAAGCAGCTCATGCTTTCTGCTTACATAAAACCAACACAGGATCTCTGAGGAGGGTCTGGTGTGCTGGTTTGTTGGTACCTGTGTGTCTACATGCATTATGCATAGTTACAGCTCTTCAATAGCTGTGATAAAACTTCCTGGTGAAGCAGACGTTCAAGAATCCATTTACAAAGAAACTTCTGAAAAGACTTAGGAAAATCACCTTTCGAGTATTTATTGTTTCCCAAAAGATCTGGGTGATTTTTTTTGATGGAATAGTTCATTTATTAAAAAATGCAATCTAGCTTGCCCAATATAATTTAGATATTTCAACTAAATTCACAAAAGAATTGCAATCAGTTAATGTTTGGGGGCCTATTTTCAATATGTAAGCATTCTGTCAGAGCAATTAATTTCAACCCAAAGGTGAAGCCTACATTTGCTTAGGTGAATCTCAACCTAAACCAGCCTATTTTCCCCTCTGACTGAAACTTTAGCCAATAGCTTAAATGTAGATATTCTCAGTGTAAATGTGTGGTTACAGGGAATAAGTCCCAGCTGAGCCAGCCAATGGGAAAAAGGGGCTTTTTGTTCAAGAGGCTTTAACAGCACATAACAAGATCCGAGAAGCTTACACGTTTTTTTGAAAAAAGTCACAGGATGAGACAGATTGGGACAGACGAGGTTAAAAATGTTATTCAAGGTCATTTAGCAGCTTAATGGCTGGGCCGAAAGCAGAGCAAGGTCAGTGCTTTATTCTCCAAACCAAATCGCTTCCCCTAATTATTTATGAAGTTTTTTTGACATTGGGCAGGACTGAGGGAGGGGAAAGGCAGCCCACACTGTGAAGGACTGAACACAGAGGAGACAGGATGCAGCGCCAAAGAGGTGAATGACTTCATGGTGATCTTTCAGCCCATTGTTAGTTTCTCTTTGTGGGCATTTTGAAAGGAATAACTTGTTAAATGGGACTTGAATGAGTTGGAGCTGTAATCAGAGAGACTGGCAGGATGCTTTAGATACAGAAGCAACAGACAAGAGATACAAGGAGGCGAAGGGAGTAGAAAACTGGACGATGAAGAAAGGAGTGAAAGGAGAGAATAGTGGTAAGTTTAAAAGGGAATAGTACCAGGACTGTCCGAATAGGTATAGCAAAGACAGGGAGAGAAAACAAAAAATCTATGTTAACAACAGTTAAGATCACGAAGATTAGAGGAAAGTGGTCTTTTGGATTGTCATCCAAAGGTACAACCCCAGCAATTCCTGTGGGTTCAGAACTGATCTTGCCACCTATGCAAGGATATGAAGCCAAAACTGTTCTTTGAAAACCCTTCAGCTTCAGACTGGCTGGTATCTCTGTATGGTCTGACTATACCAGGCCTTTCTAAATTTTCAGATTGAGTACTTCGTATATTTCACATATAATGCTGCATTGCAAGAACAATTTCTGCAGGATGTTTGGAAAAAATGCATCTGCAAAGGAGGGTTCTGCGCATTCCTGCTGTGAGAGTTCCATCTAAGAAATTCCATAAGAACATAAGCCCGTAAGAAGTTCCATCTAAACGTGAGGAGGAACTTCTTTACTTTGCAGGTGGCAGAGTAGTGGAACAGGCTGCCCAGAGAGGTGGTGGAGTCTCTGTCTCTGAAGACTTTCAAAACCCACCTGGACATCTTCCTGTGCAACCTGCTCTGGGTGGACCTGCTTTGGCAGGGGGCTTGGACTAGATGATCTCCAGAGGTCCCTTCCAACCCCATACCATTCTGTGATTCTGTGAGCAACACTGTTGGGGAAGGAGACTACAGAGTGGGAGCCTGTGATATGATTTTGAAACTGAAATGTAGGAATACAAAATAATCTGCAGTAGAATTTAATGGACAATTCTGGATTTACACCCAGAAGCCACAATTACATGCATACAAAAGGATTAATTTCTCCTCCATCTCTATGAGGCTGGCACTAGGCTTTGTCGTGTGATTTCTGAGCACCTTCACATCCAGCAACACAGGACTGGCCCAGGTTTAGCACTAGTGAAGTTCTCTATAGAGAAGCAAGTAACTTAATTATGAGCTCAGAAGAAAATCCAGTTAAAAATATATTCAAAGATGTTAAAGAGGAAGAGAAAGTAAAGCCCTTTACATTAATGAAAGTATCTTTTCAGATATAATTTCATCCACATCAAAATATTTTTCTAAGTTCTTCTTGGTTGCATTTTAGCAGTGGAAACTTATTTCTCTGTGCTTGGCATTTTCTTTTGTTAGTTTTACTCACAATTACAGGGAGAATAATGTGTCTTTGTATGTATTTCCCAATGGGAATATGTCTGCATGTAAATAGTGATCCAGTTTTAAAGATTAATAGAATAGAATAGAATAGAATAGAATAGAATAGAATAGAATAGAATAGAATAGAATAGAATAATCTAGTCCAACTGCCGGACCAATTCAGGGCTGACCAAAAGTTAAAGCATGTTGTTAAGGGCATGGTCCAAATGCCTCTTAAACACTGTCAGACTTAGGGCATTAACCATCTCTCTAGGAAGCCTGTTCCAGTGTTTCACCACCCTTGGTAAAGAAATGCTTCCTAATGTCCAGTCTAATGTCCTGGTTCAAAGCTGCACCATTCTCATGTGTCTTTTCACTGAATACCAGGGGGAAGATCTCAGCATCTCCCTCTCCACTTCCCCTGCTCAGGAAGCCGTAAAGAGCAATGAGGTTGCCCCTCAGCCTCCTTTCCTTCAAACTAGACAAACCCTAAGACCTCAGCCACTCCTCATAGGACATTCCTTCTAGCCCTTTCACCAACTCTGTTACCCTCCTCTGGACAAATTCAAGTACCTGAACATCCTTCTTAAATTGTGGGGCCCAGAACTGCACACAGTGTTCAAGGTGAGGCTGCACCTCTTTTTGCCAGCTGGTAAGAATAAAGAGACAATTTCTTTACCTGCAAGGAGATGCAAGAAAGCTGAGAGACAGCCTGTCCTTTCTGCTCTAGGCTTGGTTATGTAGATGAACAGAAGGGGAGTAGGTCTAACAGTACAGGGGAGCACCTGAGCAGCCTGTCTCCCCTTCCCCTTGAGCTTTCCACTTGTTCTGCGGAGCAATAGCTATGACGGGGCCTCCATCCCTGTTCAAGCTATGAGATGGCTGGAAGTTCTGAAGAAGGACATTAAAGTCCTCCAAATTTATGCAGACAAAATTTCTGGGTGGAAAAATTAGATGTATGTGGGGAAATTCAGATGCTTGCTGGCCCTGTGGCTTCTTGCAACGCAGAGAGTCATTCCTCACTAGTGCACAAATGAACTTCTGTTTAATAACTTCTCTCCGTAACATCGTTTCTGAACCTAGCATCCGAAACAGGTTAACTGTTGTACACACACATTGGGGTGTTCAGTTCTTGTCCCTGAGGAGATACAACTTGAACAGGAAAGAGAGGGGGGCAGGACTCGGATTAAACATGGTGAAAAGGGCATGACATTAAGAGTAAGGGATTGGCTGCCTGTGAGGTCTATGCTGGCTGAGGGTGCTCCCAGTGACAGTAGTTTTCACTCTACTTTAACCTGAGCGAGCTGAAAGGGTAGATTGTTAGCCATGAGTTCTGTCTTATCCCAAGGCTTTTTGAGAAAATTAAAGGAGGTCTTGGGAAATAATGTTGGAAGAGATATCAAAGACGTGTTTTATCGTACAGCCCATTCCTCTAAGGCAGGATCAGTTGTTCTCATGGAGCGTTAAATCATTCCTGCCTCAGCTGTTTATGAGAGACTCCAGTAGTGGAGGTTTCATAGATTCTTGAACAAGATCCTCTAGCACAAATTTAATCACATCAGATGAAAGTCTCCTCTGATGGCCAACCTGAAGCTGTCTTAGTGCTGTTGAAACCAATTACTCTTTGTCCTATCATCAGCGGACATGGACAACTGTTTGTCTTTTCTCCTCTGCAGCTACTTTGTAAGTAAACAAACTAAACTAAAAAAACCCCTATTTCTACACTCTTCCCTCAGCACTCTTCTTTTCTACAGCTCTGACTGGGTTTTTTGTTCTTCTCTGGACACCCACAATTGGTCCAGTCGGTAAAGTTGGTTTAGGAAAGAGAAGAAAGCAGATGATATCTTGATATAAACTTAAGTCAATGATGGATTAAATATTAAGAAAAGAAAGTATACTAAAGAAGTCAATACCAAAAAACACTTCCTGTCCACCTCTTCTCTTGCCCAGACATGCCACGTACATCCATGCAGCTCAGTTGATCCTTCTTCTTGAATCTCAGGATCTCCTTCTCGGTTGACCCTTTTACTCCAGCAGCTGTGAGGTTTGTCAGCCCTTTTGTGGCAATTACTTTAATTCCCTGGAATCAAAGCACCTGCCAGAGAAGTGGCTTGCTTTACAAAATCAAGGCCTATTGAAACCTTTTAAGGAAAACAGTTGTTTCATTCTGTAAAGATACCTATGTTCTTTTGAGTCAAGGAGAGAAGATAAAGGGGGAAAGTTTGACATTTGACTTCAGTCTGGAATGCAGGTAAAGATTTGAAATATAAACTCCAAGATGAACAGATTTGATTAAGATATCATTTTAAACTACTGTCTTTTTCCTTATTTATTTGTAGCTGTGAAAGAAAGACAAATAGCCTTATCTTTTCCATTGGACAAAAAAAAATGCAAGCTGGCAGCTTTTGCTGAGAAAGTCTGAGTGACTTTGATGGCTACCATGAAAGTGTGTTGGTCTGTTTGATCTTTTGTTGACTAACTGCAGATTTGGGGATGTTACAATACATGTTTACATAATGTAGGCTAGCTGCAAAGCCTCACCTCCGGTGAAAAGACACAGCTGGTTTTAAAAGCAAGCTAGGTCAGGATAAAAAGAAAAAGAAGTTACACAACAAGTTACGAAGTTTCAAAGGTAATGCATGGGTTATATGGCCAGCATACATAAGGACAAAAAGGCTGTATACCAGCAGAAAGGAGTGCAAATAAACTGGGATTTGATGGGATCCCTCGTAGTTCGAAGCCAATGAGTATTCAGTATAGAGACAAAAAGCATACACTTTGAGGGTTATTTGTTAAAGAGAAAAGCTAATACAAATATCCTCACCAAAGTCCTAGACTAATCCTTCTCCTCCAGAAAATTTGCTTTTACAGTTCCTTTCTCATTGCACTATCCTAGGCTCAGCCTCCTCCCACCAGCTAGATTTTCTAATGCTGATGCTGGGACTGAAACCATTAGTGCCCTGGGAAGTAACCAGCTAGTCACTAGTATCTGTCACCTGGATGCATGCAATTAAAGTATCCAGCCACCCTGCGCCACCACTGTCTTCAGCTACGAACAACAATGCAGCTGGATGGTGGGCTAGATTCACAGAAAAGTCATATGGCATTATAGCAGATGACCATTAGGTGCTTTTGCCTGCTTCAGGGAGGTCGGACTCCTGGCGTAACTGATGCACATGGACCTGTAGGCACTTAAGAACTGTATTCACAGGAGCCAGAAATATAATGGAAGCAAAACCTCTAACAGAAGAAAGTGCTAAGGACAGAGGCAGACCTTAAACCGTGTTCACAATAGTCTCTGTAACTCTGTCCCTCTGTAAAGGGACAAAACTCTTAATTGGGCATCTGCAAGGCAGTTTCTAAAATAGCAAGCAACTTCACAGAAAAGGGATGGATTTCTCCAAGGGATTGCTGCTGAGGTTCTTACATCCACTCATGAAGTGAGTTCAGGTTCAGGGAGGTTATTTCCATTTATATGTATTCTGGTCTTCTGCATAGAAAGGCCCCACCAGGCACGTGAATTGTGTCAATGTCCAGGAATGTAGTTTGGGACCCTCATATCCATCTAGGAGAACATTTGCAGTCTAGTACAGCAGAAGTTTCTGGTTTGTCTCCCGCAAAAAGGCATCTGGTGCACTAAGTCTGCTCCGTAAACTGGGTAAACTCTGTGAACTCTGTGGTAAAGGGAGTGATGGGGTTTGCTTCAGAACTGCACAACTGCTCCAAACCAAAATACTAACGAAACATAGCCAAAGTTTACAGAAAGAGAGAGGGGCCAGTCCACTTCTCTTTAAAGCACAGAACGTCCTTTGAAACCACAGTGGTGAGGGCTCTTGCCAAGGACTATGAGTTCAAGATGCCCCCCTGCCTGAGGTAAACCATCTTGATATCGTACTGCTTGACACTAAGTGTCATTATCCCCATGCTTTTGTCATGTTTGAAGTGGAAAACAGTTCAAGCCATTATACTTCATTTCAACTGTAATGCATTGTTGTTACTTCCTGGACAGTTGATGTCAGGGAAGAGCACCTAATGGGCCACTGGGTCTGCTTGATGGCTTTCAATTAACCACATCTTTTTGAAGATGCAACCTTTTCCATTGACTCCAGAAGACCTTTGGATCTGGGCCTGACTTGCTGAAATAACCCAGAGAAAATACTCTGATTTTTGCAGTGTTGATTTTAAACCACAACCACTGATTATATAGAATTTCATCATAATTGGTAAAATCTTGTTTTTCAGTGTCTTTATGCTATATTGAGTATTTTGTGGATATAAACTGTCTGTTGGTCTATTCATAAAAACAACAATTAAATTTTGCTGTGTTCTTTGGAGGAAAAGTGAGATTTAAGAAACCCTGTATAGTTTGTCCATGATTCATCCTTAAAACTTCTTATGCAAGTGGTGACAAACTATGCCGGTAAACACAGAGAGAGACACAAAGAATTTTCCAATTGTGAAGAAGCTTATTTTCAAATTTACTGTATGAATATGAATGCAGTGTTCTTAGCTTAACAGAAACGACTCCCCTAGAGCTGAAACATTCATTAAACTCCATATAGACACTGTCTTGTTCGGTTTTTGGGAAAACCATCTAGGAGCTTGTCAAAATGAGAACTGCATATGGCATTCTAAAACTACAGCTTGAACTGTGGGCCAATACAGGTTACCCCTTTTCAGGATGCTCTGCCTACATTCAAGTATTTTATTCTTTTTGTTTGCCCCCCAAGGACAGCAAAAGCTCCCCACAAAGTTTGTTATGGAAGTGCCTGTAATTCAGCTTAGGAAGCAGGTGTTGAAGAGAAATGTGCTATTAGTGGGGATGTGCACACAGTTCTGTCTTTCTGACATTCCCAAGACAGCAGAGGGCATATACGGAGGGGATGGGGGACAGGTGAGAGGGTGGAATCTGTGAAGAATTTTTAATGAGCAGTTTTTTGTTCCCCTGGTGGGTTGAGTTTAAATGTTGCTCAGACAATTTTTTGGCAAGATATTTGCTATCTTTTTGAGTAAACACTTGGAGGAGCAGTTAAATCAATGGGAATATGTTTGACATCACTGTGAGAGGTCTCAGTGGTCCCAACAGACACGCTGAAGAGCAAGCACAAAATGAACACTCAGCAAAAACCCTGAGAAGTATTTAGTTAAGCTAATTACATGATATAAATATTTTACAATTGAAGAATGAGCTGTAATGCCCAGAAATCATTAAATAATGAGGGAACCAGCAAAAGAGCTCTGTTAAATACAGAAAATTTCTTAACTTTACTAGAATTATAAACTCCTCAACAGAGTCATAACTGTCTGCAAGACAATTCAGAGTGCCTTGGCTCTGCTTTCCCATTGCCATGCCTGGTTGAAAGTGGAAAATACACCTTACTGTGAGCAAGGATTTCTCTGAATAAACACATTTGTGTGAGTTCACTCCTATGTATAACTACCTTTCATGGTGAAAATACAATTTCTTCTCATGAAACAAAATCTTGTTGCCCCAGGGATAAAGACAGTTTTCAGATTACATTTCATAATTCAGTCTGCAGTAGACTGGGTTTGACTGTGAGGACCCTCGTGGGGATAATTTCTGCCTCCGTAGCCTGTGGGCTCTCTCCTCTGGGCAACAACTATTTATTCAGCTTCCAAAATAAGTGAGGAAGGAAGAGATGGGACCAGTGCCCTTGAGCTGAAAATGCCCAACTGATGGATTGTGAATAGGGGAACTAATTTCTGCCTACTGAGCTCTCTGGATTTACAGCTCGCTGCCTTGCCCAAAATGTAATACAGTCTTAGCAATTGCAAAAAATGCATCAGAAAACACCATTTAAATTAGGCTCGGTTATGACTTTGAAAATAAAATGTATCTTACCTGAGTTCAGCTGCAGTCTTCTATTCCCTTGCAAAATGCAGGAAACGCAAGGGTTCTGATACCAGTTTTTCTTATAGTAGATTTACCCCAAAACACTCCCACTGATACCAGATTTACTGTGATGAGCATCTGTTTTAATGGCCTGAACCAAAGCCTGCTTGAATCAATGAGGAAACTCTCCTGACTTCAGTGAGCTCTGGCATAAGGCCTAAAAGAGACACCATGGGAGTTCCTGAGCCTTTTAGGTGTTATTTACAGTGATCTGCTGTTAGGGGAGCACTAAATCACAAAGTTATTTGTTGGGAATTTACATGGCAATCTACTACGCTGCTGCCACAGCTACAATACCTTTTCTGTTGCAATGATTCATGACATTTCCATATGTAATGGAAACATGCTTTATTGCATTCTATCACTTGTCAAGTCTTATAAACACAACTTTTTTATTTTGCGGTATTGTCACTTTATTTTGACTGATGTCTATATGCAGAACTGGTGAGAGTGTATCTTTATACACAAATATATCACCAGATGCCCTCCTCATGGTAAAATCGAGCGTATTTTTCATTCAAAGGCCGATCCTATTTACCTCTCTCAGCCCCAGTAGGGCTGAGAAATTTTGCTCGAGAAACAAATGTAACACAAGGCTTGTCCCAGGTCCCAGTGGCCAGACTGCTATGGAATGGGAAGGGGACAATCAGCCGCGCGAAAGGGTTTGTGTAACTACATAAAGAGCTATGTTTAGGCTCCAACAGCAGAAATCTTCCATCCACGGGGTGTTTCCACGCCACTCCTGCCGTGCTGCCGCTGAAGCCTTTTCCAGGACTCTACAGTATTTTCCAAAGCATTTTTCACTCCTGAGTCCTAGCCCCAGGACATTGTTTCCTGACCCCTTGATTGCAGTTGCATTTCCTAGTGGACAAAGTTACCATAAGCTGCTCTTCAGACAAGGTTTTCTCAGACCTGTTGTTGTCTGCCTAATCCAGAGAGGGAGTGTGCTGCAGTACTGTTCCCTGGACTGAGAGCTGCTGTGAAGAACATCATTGTCCGGGAACCCAGTGGGTAAAGGGAGTGAGGCAATGCATCTTGTCTGCCAGAGACAGGCTGCCAGGCAGGATCTCTGCATGCTCGGCAGGACACTGCTGTAAACATCATCAGCTTCACGTTATTCTCAGTAATTAGCAACCTAGTGCAAACTGCACTGCAGCATTGTGATTTAAAGGAATCCCAGAGTGATGCACAGCCCTGCAAGCGTACTGGAAAGACATCTGTTCAGCCCAGGGAGTGGAAGCAGTGGTCGTTTACCTGTGGCTTGTATTTCAACCTGAGTTTATCCATGCCTTTGAGTGCATCTTCCGAAATGGGACCAGAGCAGCCCAGCCAACTGCCGCCTTGATCCCGAATGACTGTAATGCTGTGGCATGTAGTGCCAGACCTGGCAAGCCATGGGTTGAGTTTTATCTGACTGTCCTCATCAGCAGACATAAAGGCTTCCGGACTTCAGCAAAAGTCTGTGATTTTCATGGATGTCTCTGCTGAGATACCCACATGGCAACACGAGCTGTAGCACGGTTTATGTGTTACCAGCTTCAAGTTTTGCTGTACCTTGCAACCGACTCAATCACAAAGTACCCCGTGATGATAACTGTCATCAGACACCTTCAGCACAGATGCTGCGTTGAACCTAGTGCAAGACCTTGATCTGGAGTCACCCACCAAGGAAATCAAGCAACTGGACAAAAATACCAGCCGTTTTCTTAAAAAGGGGAAAAGCAGCTTACTGTCAAGCTCCAGGCCATGTGTAAAAGTTCAGACATAATTTATTTCATTACTGGTTTGCTTTCACCTGCCTCATATCATCTACTCTTCCCCAGCTTTATGAAAAACATTTGTCAGATATATCTAAAGTGGGGAAAAAAAAAGCACCAGATTCAACCCCTCGTTAGCAGCCTTATGGCTGTCAAACTCAGCTGGAGGATTGTCAGCTCCCTCTCGTGGGTAGAGGAGCACTAAACGGTACAGACTGGTGTTTCCGAGCAGCTGCATGTCCCGTGTCAGGCCTGATTTATTGTGTGATGGTTTATCTTTGTACATGACAATGTCCACAAAGCATGAGAAGATATATGTGACCATACACACCTGTGCTGGCTTGCACATACATGTGCAGAAATATATCCACCGTGGGCAAATCAAGCCAAGCTTAGCCCTCAGCCTGTGTGCAGAAAATCCAGTCCGTTCCACCCTTCTGGGTTTGGGCAGATCATCTGTTTTAGCTCGCTTGTTTTAAAACTGATCTCAAGGGCAGACAGTGGAGTAGCAGTGCCCTGACTGCTGCAGCCTCCACGGCGCTGCCAGCTTTGCTGGGTGCTGCAGTGACACCTTACCCCAGCCCTTGGGGTGCCCTGAGCCAGGCTGTGGGTAAGACCCAACGTCAGAGCAGAAGCACGTGAGGATGGTTGGCTGGCGCTGTCACCCAGACACCTCTGACAGTGGCATCCAGCACACCCTCAGCAAAGGGTCTGCTCAGCGTTAAACATCAGCCAGGGGGGCAGCAATGGTGAGGTGCCTGTTAGCACTCAGACATACCTCTTAGCAAGAGAGCGGGAGCGCTTTCTGGTGCTACTGTGGCTGCCAAATGTACCATAGGTTTACCAAGAAGGCTCAGTTTGGCTTCCTGTGGTCAGAAGTACCTGTGCATGCCTTTTGGCTCACCTAAAGCTGGATGAAGCTTTGTGGACGCAGCTCATTTCTTCAGTGTGCAAATGAGGATCGCCAACAGAAGATATTCCTGGAACACTCCCCCTCCTCTTGGTGGTGTTATATCCAAACTCTCATGACACTAATGATTATGCTTGGAAAAAATGCTTTGTCTCTGAGCATTTATAAAGTGCTGCTAAAAGGATGCTGGTTGGGAGGCTGTCTGGTTTTGAGCCTTCTGGTGCTGGTTGTAGGTCAAGGTGTGGTCTCTAAAGCCCCAGCTGGTCCTCCAAATTAGTTGATTATAAGACATAAACTTTGTGCTTTATTTGGAGCTGATAAAGCATACAGAAATCTAGAGCACAATATAGGTGTATATTAGGTGTATAGGTATATTTTTCCAGGATGATTTTTCCACACAAACAGTTGATTTTATCACCTCTTCAGTGATCTTAATGGGAATATCTGTTAATATCCACAATTCCCACAGCTTCCAGAACCTAAGAGCACTTTTTATGTTGGGAAGTGTAGAGCTAGGTAGTAAGTTCATGGATGAGGAGGATGGAAGAATGCCTTAGGTCTCCAACTGCCACATATTAGAGAAAATTCAAGTTATTACAGCTTAGAATCATTGAATCATAGATTCCTAAAAGATATAACTCCTAAACTATTAATAGTCCTAAATCAGAGATTTTTAGGCTGAACTTTTACCGTAGATACTCTGATTTTTCTTCCTTCTCAAATAATATGGTCAATTTGGGGGTAAGATATAACAAGGTGCAGAGACTCTCTTGAACAAACACTCTTAACTCCTAACAACACGAGGTGAAATTAGGAGACACAGCAGTGTGCCTGAGGTGCGAAATATTTTCCAGGAGAAGGTCCAGGTAAAAAAGAGGGAAAAAATCTCTTGAGAATCACTGTCAAATATAATGGGATTTCAGGGTCCATAACCTTTCATCATTATAATGTGGATTTATACGCAAAGCCTGTGCTTGTATATGATGCCAGCTCTTAAGCTAGGTAAGGAACGTGGTGCAAATGCTAATTACATATTTCTACTGAGGCAAAACTTAGACATAATGTTTCCCTGACAGGTGATCAAAACATCTCAGCAACTATCAAACTCCGTTTCCTACTGTCAGAAGTAATGGCGTTATCTAGACTGGGGGCTATTAACATTGTGTTATTGCACTGCCATTCACAGACCCCTAGGGAGGATGTTTTTTTTTCTTAAATTGCAATCCGTCAGGCGTGAATGAAGATCTTTATAGGCCAAAAGATAACAGCTGATGTCTTCCCTCCTGCTCTCAGACAGGGAAAGTAATATCCTACATAATGGAACAAGGGAGCTGTAGTAGCTCCATCAAAAATGAAGAGAGAAGGGAGTAGATTGTGTTTCAGGTGTAAGTGTTGAGCTATTATGTTTCATGGAGTAATGATGTCCTACCCTGTACGACAGAGTAGAAAGAGGCTTTTTATTCTGCCCCTGGGGGCACGGCAGGGCTGTAATCACATTCCCATTGTGTGTGGAGACCAGGGGATGCAGAAGCCACAATCTGTTTTCCTACTTCAACTTATCTACCAGAAGGGGAAAAGTTTACACTCCGACAGTGAAGACAAGCCTTTTTGAATGTAGTATTTGTTTTGGCTGGTAGAAGTAGCCCTATTTAACTAAAATGGCAGAGTTATTAAAGAGCCACAGGAATGGGGTGGGCAGGGCATGTCTTATTTCAGTCAAGGCTGGTCTTTGAATAACCAGCTCCTGTAGTGTTTATGGAGTGATCTTTAATAATTTGTGTTTCTGTAGTGGGTTAAAATTGTGCTTTTAAGTTTCTGGGGATTCGTTGGAAGAGCTACAATCAATGGTACTGGTACCATTTGGCTCCCCATATCCCCAGCCTGGGAGACACTCCTTCAGTCCTGCTGCTGAATTTATCATTGTTTTAGCAGTCATGGGG
This sequence comes from Limnodromus scolopaceus, assembly GCA_028565335.1. Lineage (NCBI taxonomy): Eukaryota > Metazoa > Chordata > Aves > Charadriiformes > Scolopacidae > Limnodromus > Limnodromus scolopaceus. The sequence continues at coordinate 47,366,684 of JAOXNO010000033.1, read as the reverse complement.
AAGCTGAAAGAGCAGTAAATTTGGACCACGACAAGTCAACACCAATGGCCCTGCTTTGATCACGGCTCAGACAGATGGAGTAGCTCAGGTGTCCTAGTGATGTCACCACAGCAGGCTGGAGGTCTGAAGATCACGGTCTTGCTGCTCTGCTTCCTAAGTCGGCTTTGAGACCTTTCCTGAGCTGTGTGCTGTTATCACTACATGGTTAAAGAAGACAAGTCAGCAACAACAGAGTGGACACAGACAACTGGTGTCAGAAAAGTCTCACATGGTTCACACTGGAGAAGGAGAGAAGTATGAATAACCTGGGTTACCTGAAAGGACTGTAGCATATTAATGGCATTTTTCTGCCTTTCCACTCCAAATCTTGCCAGATGCCCAAAATAGAATGAACATCGCTGCTGAAGCACCACTTGTAAGTTCACACTCCAAGATCAAGTTGCATCTGTGCAACTACTAAAAGATTTTTTTTAGATATTTCTTTCTCTTCTTGTGGTATCACCAGTGAATTCTTCCACTGAATAGATATCAAAGAGAAGATTGTGGTTTTCCTCACAAAGGAAGTGATAAAAGAATGTGAATTTGTTCTGCTCTTCCCCATGATACAATGAAAGGCTGAAGTCAGGTTAGCACATTACTTCAAAACAGAAAGCTTTCTTTTTGCTCTCTGAAACACTTTACAATTACCTTTTGCTGTAATTTATCTGTAAAATTGCCTTCACCTGTAATTTGAGACCCCTGTTCACTCACCTACTCACTCACAGAAATGAGGCACAGTTAAACACCACTCTGAACAGGAACACAAAAATGTGTTTCTCTAAAAGTGAGAGAGACAAGTCCAAGGTCATCTCACAGGGGTGAGAACAGCTGTATCTTCCTTTGCAGGCTTTGGCCTTTCATCCATCTTTAACAAAGACTTTAGAAAAACTGCTTTGAATGCTGAATATGACCTTAAGTAGATGTGGGAGAAATGTGGAGGCAGAGAGATTTCCTTCAAGGAAATGTGGAAAACTCTGCTACGTTCTCTATGCAAGTTTCTGTTGGTGTTACTGCAGGGTGTCCTTTTCCATTAGAGTATGGTAATATTATTCAGTGAAAATGGGTTGCACCCAGGATGATTTCTGCAAGATGGATGCTCTCAGGCTATCACCTGGTGGTTCCTTCAGCCCGTTTGCACATAATTAAATGAGCAAAGACTGCAAGGTTGATGACAGGGGGTGCGGCCTGGTTCAGTTGTCTCTATTTTTTGTGCCTGCTGTATTGCTCTCACATGCACCATAGTCTAAATGGAGTGTAAAATAAAAATCTATTTACATTTAAAAATTAATCACCTTGACACTTTGGCAGATGGTTTTGGAGGCCACCTTTTGCACTATGCTTCTTAAAACTTGTCAGGTGCTGCTTCTGGTTCAACCCTTTCCACCCCTTTTTCATCCTCCATGCACTGTCATTAACATTGTAGCTAAATTGCCAGGCATATAAATGCTATTTTCCATTACGGTTGCTGTGTTACCAAATAAGTGCAAGTTTGAAGGAGAAACATGAATTTAATTCCAGTGAGACAGATGTTTCTGCTACGAGGAATTAGCACTCAAGGCTTCCTTTCTCTTACTCAAAACAAATAGCAGTGTTGCAAGCACTGTTCTGTAATTAGTATGTGATTGCTCTGTACATTCTTTGTGCCAAAACTTTTACACATTAGGGATTGTGGCATCTTCTATTTTGGAGCACTGTTTAATAGAGCAAAAAAGCTCACTTGCTAATAACTGTTTGTAATTTCTTAAATAAATACATTAAATTAATTTCTTAAGTAAATCCTGTGCTCTTCAAAAAGGGGAGAAAAGTTTTTTGAATCCAAAATGTTAGATGATCTAAAGTCTATGTAGCTGGAGGAGTCTACAGAGCTATTAATCTGGCAGATGTAGGCAACTGCTCCAGGGTGGTTGAATCACTTGCTGTGCTCTTTTGACTGTGCTGATGGCACCTCTGCCTGGCCTGTAAAAGAAACCTGATTCACACGTAGACGTCTATGTTATACATCTTATTTAGGAGGTGTCTTAACCCATAAGCTGAATTTCCCCTTGATGGAATTATTTGGCTGCTTCAGTGAAGGGCCTTTTGCAGAGCAGCAGGGTCCTGAGAAAACCACACAGGACCAGCAGAGGTGGCAATGTCCTGGAGACCTGCGCCTTTTTGGGGTGGCAGCTGGAGGACAGTGCAAGACCATCTTGAGTGACACAAATGCCCATGTTTTGGCAGTGAAATGGAGTGCCAGGTGTCTGCTGTC
>JAOXNO010000033.1:47299501-47364297 GCA_028565335.1 Limnodromus scolopaceus | reverse complement strand
GGACAGTGCAAGACCATCTTGAGTGACACAAATGCCCATGTTTTGGCAGTGAAATGGAGTGCCAGGTGTCTGCTGTCAGAGGGAAAAATTACCCTCTAGAGATGCCTGTCTCCGCTGTGCACGGCTTGAGTCTAGATGGCCAGCTTAGATTAGACTTCCAGCTTTTAGCTGGTGAAATGAATCTCACTTTATGAAAAATTGGAGTGCTAATGACTCAAACGTGTCATTTATGTTTCCATTGTAGAGCCACTTAGCATCCCAGCCAACACAGCTCCATTCTACTGGGGCCTCCCCAAATAAAAAATGAGTGCGATTTTTGTCTAAACAAAAGTTCAAAAACATTTTTATATGCATATGCATACTCAAGAGAAACGAGGAACCACTGCAGTCTTCTTCCTATAGATTCAGAAATGAAATGGAGAGGAGTGAAGTGATTTGCCTAGAATGACAAAGAAATCTTAGGACTGGAGAAAGAACTCCATGTGGCTTTCCTGTCCTTGGTTCCGTGTCTTAATCACAAAATTGTTTTTTCTTTCCTTAAAATAACAAAATTCTTAAAGCAAAATCTGTATATAAATCTTGTCTGAGTAAATGCCTGTTCTCTACAAACCATATTCAACGGCCCATGTTAGGCTTCTAAAAATAAATAGGTAATAAGAGACCCCTTTCCTTTAATGGCCTTATATGTAACATGGAAAATGCAAAATTTTGTACGTTACATGTTTTTGAGCCTTTATTTCAATCAAATGGTTTAGATTTAATGAAGAAGAGTCTCACCACAGATATATATTTGCAGTGCCATGACAATCCATGATAGAAGTAAGCAATAACTAACCTCAAAGAACATGACCTGAAATTTTTTTGTGACAAAACCAAATACATGGCTTTATTCTGGCAGGATGCATGAGCAAGGATCACCCTGAAAAAATGTTGGATTACTATATTTTTCTTGCACCAGATCATCAGGCCCCATTCTTTGAGGTGCTTATGAATTTTATCATGCTTTTCATTTGAATTCATTTGAATTTCTCATGATATTTTGAGGCATCACAACACCCATAACCTTAATCCTATGGCGTCTTCTCTGCTAGAGTCCCAGGAAGACAGTCAAAGGCTTATGAAGTCATGTAGCTTTCTATCAAAGAGAACAGACTTCCCATGGTATTTTAATGGAATTTTTAGTACTTTTCTCACAAGGCGGTATATGGATAGAGAAATATACATCGGGAAGATATTGGTTATAATGGAAACTTTGCCTGGCTAAGACTGGAATTTTTTCCCAAGTCTAGAATTGACTGTAATCCTAATGCTTCATGAACTCTGGTGTGAAACCTGAGGTCCACAAAAGTCAATGGCAGAGACCATTGACATTTGTCAGGCTGATTTTTTGCCCCAGGAGTCTCAAGGAGATCATTTCCCTGGTACTATTTATGGTTCTGCCAATGATGTGATATCTGTGTTTTATGTGCATGTGTGGGCAGCCCAAAGCTACCCTGTCCTTTCTTAGTGCCAAAATGGATTGCAAACACACTGTTGTTGCATTGCTTGTTATCACCTCTTTGACTTTCTTCCCTTAATTGCTTTCCTGATTTCTCCTTTCTGCTGATAAAATTTAAAAAAATGTGGAGAATTGCCTCATTTCTCTAAAAAGGCAAGCATGGTGAGGAAGCTTTGCTTTAAGAAGATATAATCTTCTCTAGTGCGAAAGACCATAATGTGCCCTATTTTTAAAATACTGGCATGGACTGCTAAAGGGATCTTTCAATATATCCTGGCATGTAGTGGATGCTTAACACTCATTTCCTCTCATGAATCTAAGTATCAAACCCAGATGATGAAAGTTTAATCCTTTGGCACAGGTACTGCACATTGCATCTTTCAACACAATAGAGCCCATTTTCTATGGAGAAGAGGCAGTGAAAAATGCCTTGCACAGGACTTCAGCACAGGTTCTTGGGTGGAAAACAAGAGAGGTTAGAAAAGGTGCAATTTCTGCAAATTAAGTTCCATCTCCAAGATACACATCTAGCAGGCCAAGGCATTGCTTAGAGAAAGAAGCAGAGTGCCTTAAAGCCATCTGCACAATTTCTTGAAACTTCACTTCCCTGATGGATAACAGATGGAGGAGGAAATTTATAAGTAAAAGATTAGAGCAACTCTGCTTATAAACAGGAGTACTAATCACTCTGCCTTTGCCCTGGAGACCAGATTTAATCTCAGGGTTTAACTTAATGCAACTGTCTTGTTTCTGCTGCCAACTGAGAATGTTCAAATACTCCCATGATAAGAGATACTTTGGGATGATACAAAGCTAAACATCGCTTGGCAATTGGTGATCCAACATTTAATCAATGATTACGCTCAACATAACAGGGTGAAATAATGGGCTGTGTAATCTGTGCATCCAACATTTGTCATCTCCCAGTGTTTAAATCTGTCTGCTCAATAGTCCTCCACTGCATTTGTGTTGTGTCAATAGCATCTGCACTTTGTACCCTTAGTTGATAGTTTTATTCAGGAACCTTCTAAAACACTGAATTGAAAAGCGAGAACCCTGAACATACTGGGAATAAGGCATGGGGCAGTGAATTTGCTGCAGGAGAGGTCTTCAGTACCTTCTCAAGCTTTGGAAGAAATCCCCGTGCACTGTGTAGGGGGTAGTGTGTGGAAACCAGGTGTCTGTGATCTCTGACAGTAGCCTTTGTTGAGAGCTGTGGTGGAACAACAGCTGCTCGTGTCCCAGCACACAGGAGAGTGTGTAAGACTCAGCTAAACTTTGCATGCTACTCACCTATATTTCCAGTCCTCTTAGCATAAATTATTAGGTAGTGGATTTTCCACTCGCTGTTTTCTATTTCTATACCTCAGATTTTGTGCTGTGTTCTGGAGTGTTGGGTAAAAGAACAGAGGCAATGCAGTTAGACCTATGATGAGAATTGATTTTTCAATTTGCTGCTTGAAGTGGAAATAAAAAAGGAAAATTGTCCCAGTCTGACCTGAAATGAAAACATATTAATTTTCTCATGGAAAAAAATCCAACCACTGTGCCTGCTGTACCCCTGCTAAAACAAAATACCTCCAGGATAAATAGAATAAATATATTCAGAATGCAAATTTTTGTTTTGCTCCTTGTTTCTGCTAGCTTTTTAGATGTTAGGTAGCATAACCCTTTACCTTTTAAAGATGTGCCAAGCACACATCTTTACCCCACAGCACAATAAAAATTGAAATAATCCATCTTGAAAAAAATGTAGTTGTTATGATATTTTCTCCTGGACACCCTCTTGCCATGTGTTGGAGAGCTGACCTGAGTTTACTCCTTTATTGCCAGAGGGAGTTTACGGCACAAACACAGAGAGAGGTGTCTACCCTTTGAAAGATGCTGAAGTCTTGTCCTTCTTTTAGTATTTTCTGATAGTTCATGTAGATGACTCCCTGCTCAGCTTGTCAGCAGCTTCTGTGAACTAATTTTTCCTTTCTGTGATAGGGGATATCCTAGTCATCTGGGCACATGGTGCCTAAAAATGAGAAGCTGCAACACAGGTTGGCAACATCTGAGTCTGCTGATAAGCCGTAATTAATCAAATGCTTGTTAAAAACAGCTTATCTAAACCTTAGGGTGTTTGTGATGAATAAGCATGAGGTTCACCTTTACCAATTAGGAGACTTGAGGACACCTTATTACGGAAAGCTCGGGCAATTGGTGAAACACACATTTGAGAAACTTGAACACTTCTTTGCTCCCTAGAAATAATATCCCTGCTCAACTGATCAAAATAAAAGGAATTTCTGCAATCTCTGGTCATTCTGTGTATGAATAATAACTTACTCCCTTTTTGCATTTTTTGGTTGGTTTATTGGAGAAACAAGGGTTTAGGGATAATCTAGGACTGTGTGAGAATGTGGTCATTTAAGTCTTTTCAAGCTCATTTGACTGGAACCAAAAGAAATAGAAACAAAATTCTCTGTGTCAGGAAAATACCTGTTCCGGTACAAGATGCGACAGATGGGCAGGATGCAATGTGAGCATGCCCTTTTTTATTTTAGACAACAGGGTCTACGCAGTATGGGAAAAAAATTACCAAGAAATGTCAGCAAGACCATGCACCTTATTTGACTCTTGAAAATACAACTCCAGGACACAAACTCATGGGAAAACAGATGCCAGTAGTTGTGTTGCTCAAGGAGTGAGTTACTTTAAATAAGATTTGTAATAAATTCATATTTTGGGCCTGTTCCCTGAAGACTGGCAACATTTGACTGATGGAGAATGGTTCATTGGTTATGCTATCTACTGGTGCTGACAGACCTTTAAACTTTTATCTCTTTGCTTGCTGCTTAAAGGACAGTTCCAGAACAGACTGGGATGTTTCTGAAAGTAAAAGGCAAGGGAAAACAGATTAAATCTCCCTGTTACAAAGCCACAGTATAATCTAGGTTGGAGGTCTGCATGGATTAAAGGAGACGTGTTCACCCTTGTAAGCAGGAAGCTAATGAACACAACCTTGAAATATTTCTCTCTGGAAAAGGGTACGATTTTAATAAGCTAATTTATTAGTAGTAGGCACATATCTCACTGCTAAGGATCTCAAATGTCTCTTTATCAGGTAAGTTTTCACATCCAGCAAAGGGAATCTTTGAGGTTATTCTTTTTTGGAAGGATGGAAATGTGTGCAAATATCTGACTAAAATATTTCCTTTCTAGATTTGAAAAAAAAAAAGGAAAAAATCCCAGCAAAACCCAAGTATGTCTTTGATAATCATGTTTATACAGAGTCTGAACACTAGTAGTTTTGTAAGAGAGATTTTCTTTTTCTGGACTTCTTCTGGCTTGCACATTTTCTCCTTTTATGAAGTGTGTTTCTTTTAGCCATCCTGGCCTCATAAAAGTGGCTTATTTAGAACAGACCTGACCATCTGGGGCCACTTTGCTATAGGCTAAGCTTAACTTATTAAGTATTGTCATCCAAAGACAAACAAAGAGACTAGTAATGCATTTTTGGCCTATTCTGTGTATTTCCTATTCTGTGAGCAATAAAAAAAAAAAAAAAAAGAAAGAAAAAAGAAGGAAGGAAATAAAAATAGAATGAGTTGTCTGGAATTTGCCTGCTTTAAGATGAGCTGCATTGAGTCTATGGAGGTGCTCAGCTTTGTTTGCCTGCTGAGGGGAAAGAAGGAAAGGAGGAGGAAGTGTATTTTCAAGTGTCCGTTGAAAACTCACACAAAAATGTCTTGCCTGTGAGTACAGAAAGGGTGAGTTACCACATCTGCTGTGGCATGTTTGACTTAAGAAATAATTCCCAGCATCTTGAGCAGTAATGGCTGTTTGAAAGAGAGTGTTGAAACTGGGATGTCAGTCGTCTTCTCAGCAGCAAAACAAATTACCTTTAGTGCTGCAACACTTGGATGGCATGGAAAAGTGATTGCTATGGGAACTTAAACAGCACTTACCTGGGTATTAGTGTACTTCCTGGGGAACTTGGTGTTTTTAATGAGAAAAAGTAATTTCTCACCACTTCAGGTGGCTTTTGATCACCTTGTCTTCTCTGCAAGATCAGTTGCAGAGATTTAAACGCCAAATATTCAAGGGGGCACTGGTGTGATTTTACCTAGAGAGATCCTGGGCAACCACTACAGACCCTGCTGGCAAGAACACAAGCGGAGCTAGGGACTGATTGCATCAGTTCACCTCTTTCTCTTCTTTTTTAAAGGTCAATAATGGTATCCACCTTTCTCAATGTGCAGGCACTAGTTCAGACATTATTATCGTCTAGAAACACAGTTATTTCTAGGTAGGAAACAATAAAACAGGAGGTATCCTGCAATCCAACATTGAATCCCTGGAGACAGGGGGTACACAGGTCTCCAGAAGGGAGTGCTAGAGATGTCTCACTGCATGTAGGTAAACTGCCTATTGCATGAGTTTTCTTCTCTCCTGAAACAACCAGAACTGGCTTAGATTGGATCAGGGAGTTTTAAGAGCTTTTTTCTTTACTGAGAAAATCGGCCACATTCAGAATTTCTTGTTCATCTTTTATAATAGACTTTTGGACTTTGAGGTGCTAAAGTCAACACTGGTGATATGGGGGACATTGCAGAAGTGTAAAATTGTATAAATCTATGCGGTTATCTGAGTTTAGACACTGCGTAGTCACTCAAGTGTCAGAATCCAGTTCGGATCTGGTCTGAAATATATTTTCCCCTGGATCTTATCAGGATCTCAGACATAAAATTCCTTCATTTCTGCTGGGACCACCATGTTTCTTGCTGCTCTCCCACATTCCCTGGGAGTGTTTCCCAGCTATTCAGAAATAAAGTACTACCTCCTGCTAAACTGACCTTGGTAACAAATGTCTTTTGAAAGAAATTAATTGCTTAGCCCTGATGAACACCCGCCTTATCTGAACCTTTACTGTCTTTAGGAAGTGGCAGGATTCTGGAGGGAAAGTATCTGCTGTTGCTGTGTGGTTGCACAGTGCTATGCCTGAAATAAAACACTGATGGAAGATTTCTTTCCGCTGTCTCATTGTGGAGGAAGAGTTTTTGAAAAAGTTAAAGACAATACTGAGATTAGGCTGCTGTTGTTTCAGCTCAGTGGCAGACGTTGAAGCTTTGGCTGAAAGCCCATCGACAGGACCAGATGTTTTAGTCTTGCACTTCCTTTGCAGTGGGAAATAATGAAAACTGATCCTTGTAAATGAAACGGGACTTTGCTGATTTAATTCATTTGTTGTGTCATTGTGATTCACATAATCAGAAAATCTCTCTGCCAGAGGTTCAGACCAGCAAAACAGGAGATCATAAGAGAGCTGCTAATGGGATCTCACAGGTGCCCTCCCATCTTGTTTTCACTTCTCACATGTCATCTTTACTAGCTCCCACCCTGAGAAACCTATGTGACTCTATCAATTTGCCAAAGACAGGTGTTTTCTGGGAGTTCATTTGCTATCATGTGTGAGATACAGCCCTTTCTCTTTTATAAACCGCTCTATAAGAGCTCATGGAGAACTTGAATTCAAAACGCAATGCTCAGAGAAGCTGATGGCCTTCCCAGAGGTCTGTCCTGGGTGCGATGTTGAGCATCACTGTGCTACCTGAAGATTTGAGTAGTACCTCACATATTTTAGCATGATTTATCCTGCCTGACTTATGAGACCATCCTCTGTGCACACTGCAGAGCGACGCCTCCAGCTGTAATCCAGACGTTTTGGTAGAATCATAGAATCACAGAATTGTCTAGGTTCGAAGGGACCTTTAAGATCATCTAGTCCAACTATCAACCTAGCTCTGATAAAAACCATCACTAAACCATGTCGCTAAGCACTATGTCAGCCCATCTTTTAAATACCTCCAGGGATGGTTCCTGTTCCAATGCTTAATAACTCTTTCAAGTGTAAAAATGTTTCCTAATATCCAATCTGAACCTCCCCTGGCAAAAATTGAGGCCATTTCCTCTTGTCCTATTGCCTGTGACTTGGGAGAAGAGACTGACCACACACACACACACACACCCCCTCCTTTCAGGGAGTTGTAGAGAGCAATAAGGTCTTCCCTCAGCCTCCTTTTCTCCAGGCTGAGAAACCCCACTGCCCTCAGCCTCTCCTCATAAGACTTATTCTCCAGACCCCTCACCAGCTCCATTGCCTTTCTCTGGACCTGCTCCAGCACCTCAATTTCACCTGGTAGGGAAATCCTCTTTTGGAATTGTCCTTCTCTGTGTTGGCTATGTAAGGAGTCCGGGGAAGCTCTGAGGGTCTCCTTGAAGTGGGATGAACTCAGGGACAACCATTCTTCACAAAACATGAGCACTCTTTTTTTTTTCCCCTGCTCTTCTGTGCACCTGAACCTAAACAGCTTGTTCTTCCTGCAGAATGGATATTTTCACAGTGATCAACAGACCTCTGAGTATGAGAAACTATGTGCAGTAGGTTTAACCATCTTTCTTTTCAAATACAGCCAAACAAAGGAGGCACTAAAGGTGATTGAAAACAGAGTTGGCATTGCAAAAATCCCAGCATTTTCCCTCAGAGCACTGTTTGTAATTTGTCATGACTTACTGAGCTTTGTTGAAATTAAAGCTAGGAGGAGCCATCACGACCACCTGGTTTGATATCTCTGTACTCAGTTTTGCCCAGAGGCTTCTGCATTAGAATATTTCCTTGCTAGGAGCATCAGCAATGCTGCTTCCAGGCCTGAAGTCCCACCAGCCTGAGGCTGTCTGGAATCCCCAGTGCTGACGTTTTCTACAAACTCAGAAATTCAGCACAAAGAGCTTGTGTGCCTTGGAGTAACAACAGCAAATGCAACAGAGTTAGGGCCATTGTGAATAACTGAAAGATAGCATAAAAGAAACAAATAATAGAGGAAGAGAAAAAAAATCTTATTAAAACTTCATACTTAGCAGCAGTCAAGGAAATTTCCTTTAAAAATCAATATTGGAAGGAAGATGAAATATACATATTGTTTTCCCACTGAGAAGGACTAGGTAAATTTGTTTTTGCTCTCATTTTTGTAGTTTTACATCTATTTCACTGTGTCAAAAGTGTGTTTTAAATACAACATATTTTTCAGAAAGCCAGACTTTCACAGATTGTACTATCATAACAAAATATAAAATTGCAGCACTTCACTCCTATTAAACGTAGTTGGAAACATGTATCTACTTAATGGAGTCAAATAATATCCTAAAAATATGCCTCAGCATATCCAAAATACTAAAATCTTGAAATAGAGGCAATAAAATGTAACAGATTTGAAAGAGGGAAAATGTTGTAAATGAAAACCAGAGAAGAAAGCCTACAGTAACAGTGTATGACCATCCACAAAGCCAAGCTCTGGCAAATGTTAACCAGTTCAATATAACAGGCTGCCACTTGTGATCCTAAGCTCGGTAGCTTAGATGAGTTATTGGAAGGTATGCTCTCAATAGGGCCTGTTTTACGGTAGGTATGAAGAATGGGATTTTTAGCAATCCTTTAGCTCTCTCGCATAAACCTTCAGCTGGCTTCAGTAGCTGCAGAGTTCAGTGGGAACCAAGGCTTTTGAAAGTGCCACCAAAAATGTTTCATATCTGCATGTATTTGGTCACAATTGATATTTTGAAAGGGAGGATACTGAAGAAATGCTCAGTCATGGAGGCTTTGGTGTTCCCCTATTCTGCGTGTAGCAGGGTAGCAGATTCACATCAAGTACAGAAAACAGTCCTTAGAATAAAAGGAAGATGGGATGCAGAATCTTCCATTAACTGTGTTTACAGAAGTGTGTAAATGTGTGTGATAATTGTGTTCCTTTTTACAATTGCTTGCTTTCCTAAACTCATCTGCTTGGAATTTGTTCGTGAGACATCCTGAGCTTCTGTGGAGTACCATTAGGTCCAATGAGAAATAATATGGTTGAAGGGGATTTTTTCTCCTGGGTGTCAACACAAGGACCCTTAGATGGAAGCAATTTGGTTGTGTAAAGGTTATCATGTGTCCTGCACTGTAGGCTCTATCGTAATACAAATTAATTAATAATAAATAGCAGCATAAAGTTTGGTAACCAACATTGCAAATTTCCCAGGGCATTTTGGGGAAGAAGGGTAGAGAGCACAGACTGATCAGCCTTGCGGTTACATATTTTAAGGCAAGAAGGAGCCATATTTGCTTCTCCTCTGCACTTTGTCATGACAGAGTCATCATATTTCACTGAGTAACCTCTACACACAGTCCACTGCCTTGTTTGCATGGAGCTGATAGCATCTGGGGGGTGCTTCAGGAGATGGGGACCCACCATTTCCTTTGGCAATTTGTTTCCTCAGACCCACCCACTCTGTTAGATAATTGTGACATATTTCTTGTTGGGGTTTTCTTTGCCTTTAATTTTCAGCCTTTCTGTGCTACATTTAAAAAGCCTTTTGATACCTGATATATACTGTCTTTAAAGAAAAAGTGTCGTCTTTTTGACACTGAAATCATATCCTTCCTTGATCTTTTTGAGAACTTCAGAAGAGTGAGTGCCTGACATTTCTCTGTAAGGCATATTTTCCCAGGTCTCCAACCATCAAGACCTGAGTGTATCCCTATGCTCTGTATGTTTGTGAATGTGGTGTTGAAAACATGTGCCCGAGATTTGGTATCACATCTCGTGCAATAATGTGTTTTCTGTACACACAGACTTGTACATGCATATGTATAAAAATAGCAAGCTAAGTCACAGAAAGTGTTAAGGACATAAAGATGAAAGGAACATCTTTGTACCTATAACAAATTGCACGTTAACTCTTTAGCCTTAGAAGACATTTTTTTCTTCCATCTAAATCTAGCAAAGCTGGATAAAAAGGCATGAGGCACTGTTCATTGTTACAGAAATTAAAAAAAATGAGCTATGTCACATTCTTTTCCCCCAGCAATTTAGGTACTTTTATGACTTGCATCTTTCCACTCTTCTTCTCCCCAAGCAATTTACTTAAATGACGTTTTGGCAGCTTGTGGTATAATCAAATGTTTTATTCAAATGGCTGACAAACAGTTGGGAGAAAATGTGCCATTGTTAAATATTTTATATGCTAATGTTTTCCTGAAGAGCTGGGCACCTGCCTGCTGGAGTCCTCTGTGGTTCCCAGGAGATGTCCACAAAAACAGGAGTCAGGCTGCTGATTAAGCAACATTTAAATAACAGAAATAAAATCCTCACAATTTCTCATTGCATTTCAAAGAAATAAAGCAGGCCATAAAACTGTCCTCATCACAGTAAGCTAACCCCATGTGTGGGAACATTATGCTGCTTCTTACACACAATACGGGTTAGAACATTATTGAAAATTGCAAAGCCATTTACATCCTGTCTGGCAAACAAAATGCTGCATTTTTCTTCTTAATGTAATCTAAAACATTCCAAAACACAGACAAATATAATGGAAACACTGACAAGCCTTAACTCACAGTGTCACCGAGACATCGTCAATGATTTAACTGCAACTACAAGCGATTAAATATGCCGCTTCTAATAATTTCTCATGGCATGGTATCTCTATAATATTGCACATAGGGACACATTGGCATGTGTAAAATTTTATCCCTACTAAGTGAATGTCAAGAAGAAAGTGATTTCTTCTATACACCACTATAAGAGACATGATTCTTCTTGGCAAACAGAGGAGCAGCAAGATTGAGTGAGGGATGTGACTTTACCTCCATTAAAAGTTTTAATTAGACAGATCCCGGAATACTGTGTCTGTAGTATCCACATTCTAGTATGAGATGGGAGAGAGGTCAGGGGGGAAAAAAGATTTTATTGCAGCAAAATTTATTTCACGGCCAAAGAAAATAATTTGTAATGAAGGATTTATGAAACAAGTTATTAGGTTATCAGAAGACGACTGAAAATAAAGGTCAAGAGATGAATTCATTTCAGTCTGTAAGTTCTTTCACACAGAGAAAACTACCAAGACCAATGGTGCCTCCATTCTGGAGGGATTCATTCACGGGCAGAGGCATGACCAAGTTGAAGCCAGACATATTTTTACAGAAGAACAATTAAACTTTGGGAAAATTTCCCATGAGAAGAGTCTGGTTTCTCCACCTCCTGCCATTCTTGGGATGTATCTTATGCCAGTACCCATTGCCAAACACAAGTCATTGCACTCACATGTGGAACAAGAGAACAAGTGTCCATGTCACGTGGAGACACAGGTGCAGCCAATATTTGTTCTCAAAAGCCACAAATGAAGAGTGAACAGCAAACTTACTGCCTCTGCGTAGATGCGACAGTTTCAAGTCATGATGGTGACTCCAATGGGGTGGTCAAACCGAATTTAGGTTTATGTTCATGATCTTTTAGGGGGAACTGCTGGTGTCTCTCAACCATTGCAAAGTAAGATAATGTTTTAAAATGGCCACCAAATATATCTCAAGAGAATTTTTCTGAAGCACAACACTTAAACAAGCACCCCAGTCCTCATGCATTTATGGATTAACTTCAACATAGCGCAAAGCCTGCTACATTTCATTTGTCAGGTTTTTACCAAACCAGAGCAACACCCACACCCAAGGAATACATCTTCATTCTCGATGTAAGGACTTCTGCAGTGGCTGAGGCAATGGAAGAGGGAAAACCACAATGACCTGTTTATTCACTAGAAGAACAGTAATTTCTTTCTGTCAGCAACAGAAACAGAAAATCTTTGTAAGTATACACATATACAAGGTGATTGCTTCCAACTAAGCAGCTTTAGTGCCAATATTTAGAGATGGTACACAGGGCTGCCTTTTATAAGTCTGTTAAAACACCAATGACTCTCCTAAATAAGGCTGTTATTTTGGCTATGAGATCTAACTAGAAAAATTGGCTGGGCAATGAATGGGACACTCATCTGATTTCTACATATGAATAGGGAGAAACTATAGCTCAGAAGGAAAATGCCCATGGAATTGTCCGCACTTTGAAAGTGCCTATTCTATTTAAACAGTCATAGCACTTTGAAAAGTGTTGGACCAGTGTCATACAAGCAGTTTTCCGTGTATGTGCCTAGGACGCTTCTAGACTTTACAATTTCAAACAAGTAAAGAATGCTGAAAATTGGACCCTTATTCCCTTTCCCATCAGTTGGAAAAACAAATAGATAAACTGAAGTGGACTTTAAAATGACAAATGAGGTCTTGTGAAAGGGACTGTAGTATCTCTTTTTCCATGTTCCAGTCTGTGATGAAGGGAAGCTTCCTGGCTTTGGAGTAAAGTATGGCTTGTAGCACAGACATACCAGCAACAGACTGCAATATGCAGCTGCTAAATAGGACATTCAAGTTAAACAGACAAGACAAACTGGAAGGGGGGCAGTGCTACTTTTGTGTTTTACATGTGGGAACGGAGGCATAGAGAATGGTTCGTCCCAGGCAATAGCAAAAGATTATGACCAATCTGGGGTGCAAACACAAATAAGAACCAAGTGCCTGCAGTGTGGGCCAGATGGGCTTGTAGCCTTGGCTCTCTACAGGCTTGATCTTCAGCTTGAACCTGTTATCCAGGTCTGCTGTGCAGTGCAGAGTGAGAGTGAGGTGCCTCCAGAGGGTAGGTGAGTCTTTCCTCTCCCCTCCTCATCCCATTCCACCACTGGAGATGGGCAGCTCGTCCATCACCTCATGGGCAAATGACGAAAACAAACCCCACCCAGCATCTTCTTTGGGGGTTACATTCAGCACGCACTGGTTCCTAAATCACTTGGGTGCTCATGCTGTGATGCTGTGTGCTGGGGAGCTCCAAGGCAGGTGAGAGGAAGCAAGAGAAGGTTTACATGGATCCAGAGCTAGCACTGACTGTGCCTTGTGCAGCTGTGTGGGTACGACACTGAGAAACGATTGGGACAAGCCATGCTATTACTGTGGGGAGAAGTCATGGAGCAGTGCTAACTCGGAGGTGTTGCTCTGTGGTCTAGACACAGCCTGCACTTGCTCTGACATGGTGCAGATGAGGGAAAGCTCCTAGTTACACTGGACTAAAACCTCAGACATCCTTAAAAGTCCAGCCATTGTAATTTGAAATACTTATGTGTAATCTGGACCTATGTTTTCGATGTTTGCAACCACACGTTGTGCACAGCAGTTTTATTCATGCACATAGATCCTGAAGTTGAGTTGAACAGTTGCACAAATATATTCTTATTACAAATCTGATATGCACTGCAGCCCACAGCAAAAAATATGCCATTTGAGAGATCATTCTTTGAAAATGTGGGCACGTGTGTATAACTTGGCTGAAAGATCAGTAAGGTGTTGATACAATAACCACTATAAATATTTGAAAGGTGTCAACATCAAGGTCTACATTTTACCCACAGATGCCAGCACAATGTTTTCATTGATTAGCTGTTCTGTAATATAAGCCTGTGTATGGAAACTGTATGTTAAAAAAAGTCTTATATAGATCATGCCAGGATTTCACTTCGCCTGCTTTGTTGTATCAGTCTGAGCTCACTAAAAGCCCTGGAAGTTTGCAGATGTTTTTATTACAAGTTAAAATCAGGAACTTGTAGTAAAAAATAAATGGATTTAAAAATTTCTGGACTGACTGAGGCTTAGAACAGGATCATTTATTTAGGTCCATCATTTCCTGGATAATATTCTCTTTTGATTAACAGGTCAACAAGCAGCTTTAACTACCATAGCATGCATTCAGAGTGTTAATATTCCTTACATGTGGACACTGAACTGGAGGTTATTCTCTGTCTAGTGAGCTACTTGCATTGTGTAGGTGTACTCAAGCATCTTTTCTTAAGAACACAAATTTCAAATCTTTGCAATTCATGCATTTAAGCCTGGTTTGATGCTGTGCATCTTTGTAACACCTGTATGTACAAAAAGTCACCTGTCACACTTATGGCAGAGGTGGGAGCACAGATCAGGTCTTCTGATCCTGCGGTCTTGTGTTGCAACTCAATAAAGCAGTTCACACATGCTGCCTCATTTGATGATGAAAAAGGTTCCTGTTAGTCCTGTTAACTTTGTGAAGGTAATTCTGCTTTTGAAGTTAGCCATGTGCCATATCTAATGCCATACCTAATGGAAATAGGTCTTCAACTGTGTGGTTAATTATTTTCAGGCTGTGATGCTCATACATATCCTCACTATTAATAAAAAGCATTTTCTATCAAAAATGCTTTCTACATGTGCATAATTAATGCCTCTTCTATTATAAGAGAATTGGTCAGATAAATTTTAAGGGAACAAAATCAGGTTGAAACAGATTCCAAAATCAGCACATTTCACAGAGAATGGTGAGTTACTTGCCTATGAGAAAAAAAATCATTAAAATGTTACAAAAGAATTAAAACTTTCCATTTGGACATTTAGAAACGGAGCCCACTATCTTTTTATTTTGAAACATGTTTTTGTTTTGAATTTTTTTACTTTGCATATTAGTAGCCTTTTAAAGTTGAACTTAAATGATGTTTTTTTAAAAATGAAATATTTCAGTGAACTCAAAAGGTCATATTTGAGACAATTTCTCCTTCATGTAGAATCTTGAAATATTTGGGGTTTTGCTCTGATTTGGGCAGAAGCATGTCTGGAATTTCCAAGCTCCTTCACGAAGTGGAAGTCTGGATCTTCCGTTTCCATGCAGCTTTATTACAAAATTACTTAGTAAAGCTCAGAGAGAGGAACCAATGTGTTTTTTCAGTTCAGTTTCCATTTGAATTGAGCCATGACTGAAGCTGTTCCAGGTCAAATTGAACAGAACTTTGGAATAATGAGTTTGGTTCAAGAAAAAAAGAAAAAGAATTAAAGATTCAAACCAATTTTTTTTTAAGTCTGCTCCCTAAAAAACAAAAAAGTTATATGAATAATTTTAGTGCTATTAGCCAATAATGAGTTCCGTCTAGTGTTATGAAACTGTAGGTTAGGCTGAACTAAGCCCATTCAGCCTGTTTAATTTATTCAGCATTGAAATAACATCTTTAAAATAGAAATACTAAAGGATTAGTTGCTTTGGGCTGAGGTTTTTATTTCTTTGTTTTGTTTTATTTTACAGCAGTTAATACATCCACGGATTTGTACCCAACAGAAACAGCATCCAGATTTTACATGCACAGGAAATATTCTATAAAAGCATTTAATTAGATTACAAACAGTCCAAAGTTTGTTAATATTTACCCTGTAGATGACGGGCTTCCTTTGTTTACAAAACCTTGATGTGGAAATCATTTTGACCCTGTTGAGAATAATGGTAGTGATATTTCATTAATGGTATTGGCACAGGGACAGAATACAGTCTGAAAATGAAAAATACCCTTTTATTCAGCCGCGTGCTGCTGGTGAGTGGCAGTGACACGCGGTGGGTGACTGGGTGTGACTTGTCCTGGAGAGCATCAAAGGCTGCGTGAAGGGACGAGGAAACTGCAGGCAACTGCAGGCAGATGCCAAACGAGAGCTGCAGCCTGCAAACCTGCTCAGATCACAGTAGCAGGCTTTAATTTAACTGGGCCTTTTGAGGAAAGTTATTTGTCTGTTAGCAAGGAAATTCTCAGCTGGCCTCCAGGTGACACTACATTGTGCCACACCAGAGAAAGACCCAGGTGCGTCCCCAGTGGTCTCTGTATTTTAAGACACAGGAGACAAACTGATTTGGGCATTTTTATGTGTGCTGTGTGTTCCTGCAGTTTGTTTCATTACTCTTGGAAGTGCCTCACCTTCCCATAAAAAGCAGAGCTCCCTGGGCTTTGTGCACATGTTGTAGGAGAGTGAGAACATCACCAACAAGCACTTCTGCAGCCTCTGTGCCCAGCAAGGGTTTCCTCCCAAAACTGCAAGCTCTCACATCAGTGGGAGCCACAGTTCTGGTCCCACTATACCACCGTGCCCTGGGGCACTGTCCTACCCACTCTCCTGGAGCTGTTTATTGAGTGGGACCTAAGGTAATGTTACATGTGCTGCAAATGCTGTAGGTACTCTGAGGTGTGTGAAGAAATGGTACCGCATTTTATGTTCATATTTATTCCAAAAGAAGTAGAAGACCTTTCCTAGTCATTAGAGCAATAAGAACAGACTTCTACTTAGAGTAAAAAAGGTAAAAGGCCAAAAGAGTATGCAAATGAAACACCAGTGGATGATACTATACATGACTTGGTCCCATGTCAGGAGATGAGTGAACAAATTCCCTTGCACTTTTGTGCAAGATGAGGATAGCCAGGTGGACGTCTCTGTTCTGGCTGGCTATAGGGACAGAAATCTTTGATGGGTGGTGTCAGGGTAGTAACGCTGAGATGATGACACATCTAACCACATGGAAATCCTGATGTGGAGCTAGCATTTGCAGTTTTTTTAAGCAGTTGAATGCGGTAATTCCATATTTCTTTCTAGACCTTCAATCTTCCTTTCTAAATCTCCAAAATTATGCCACTCACCATACAGTACATCTAGCATTGACTACGTCTGAGTCTACCCAGAGCTCAGCCAGCAGGCAACCCAGATCTTACAAACAGAAACACTTTCAGAGAGGAATATGAGCCTCTTTCCAAGATTAAATGTGCAATTAAAATGCTGATTTCAGATTGTATTTTGTTCTGCGGTTAAACTCCATAATTAAAGGTGATGAATTCTCTAAATAAGCACAAATACTGGGCAAACTTGTTCTGAGGAGTGATAAATCCTTGCAATAAATACCATTCCTGGGGAGAAACCGAGAGACTGCTGTACTCCAAAGGAGCAGAAATAGCAAGGACACTGGAAAATGTAGTTGGAGAAAATACTTATGCTGCCTTGGGGGAGAGGGGAAGGTGGCCTCTTAAATCCCTTCCTACTCTTTATTTCTGTGACTCATCCAGACCTGCCTGTAATGGGCTGTTGCATCGCCGCATTGTTAGTTTAACTTCTTTGTATCCTGAACAGCCAGTGGGTCAGTAAAAGAAGCTCTTTGTGCCTTTGGTGGGAGAGAATGGCACGGGGGTTGTTCTTGGAAGAGGCCCAGGGAAAGTGTAGCGTGAGGAGGGAGAAGGGAGTGAAAAAAAGCCCCAGAAAAGGGGAAAAAAGAAAAAGAAAAAAGGTGTCTGTTTCACAAACCCTGACCTTCAGCAGAACTGCCATTTCCTGAGACTGCACAAAATGTACCGACCGCCGGCTTTCGCAGGCCTGGCATGGAGGGATGGAGCCAGACGTTGACACCAACGCAGAGCTGGCTTCCCTGGGCCCCAGGGAAAAGCTGACGGAGGGCCAGGTCAATGAGTACCTGATCCTGTCTTTACCACGAGGAGCAGCGCAAGCTGAGCAGTAATGCTTGGCTTGGCCTGAAGTGGAAGGAGGAGCCGCGTGCAATAACCATTGGCTTTCACACGAGAGTCTGGAATGGCAGCATTTCCAGCAGCCGTGTTGTCTTTGAAACGTGTAAACAGGCGAGTGTGCTGCTGAATAAAACTCACCCTGTCTACTACGCCTCCTGATGAGGTGAGGCCTTGGAGAACGGTTTAGACCTTCCTTCTCTGGTAAGCTTTTTGTTCTCTGGTGCTTCATGGGTAAATGTGCTGCTGAGAGAAGGAAACAGGTCAAATTGCTTGGAGTATAGAGAAGATCTGGGGTTATTCCAAGAGGAACAGCCAAGTCAGATGGGGACCATCTTTCTGGTAACGGAGTCCAAGCGTGGAATAGTCAGGGAGGAGCCTTATCAGTTCAGAATAACTGTATTCTCTCTGCTTCAGGGAACAATGCATTTATTTGGGTCAGCGACGACACTGCTAACGCTGGGAAGGAAAGGTGGGAGGGAGTGGCTGCATGCCATGTTCCAACAGCCTTTCTTCAGTGCCAACAGTGGACAATAGAGGATTTTTTATCACCAACAGTTTTCCTGAAAAACTTCAAGGAATGTATTTCATATTAGATAGAAACAAGTCTTGAAATCTTACAGAAGTTGAAAGCTTCATGGCTGAGAGTGAACACGGGTTATGATTACGGAACAAACATTACCCCCAGAAAGACAATGGAGCCGGCAGCTGTTGCATCTCAAGGGCAGTTAGGTCTTCCTTTCCTCCTGCAGCTCCCGAGCACAATAGTGTGCTGGAACAAGAAACTGAGGGGAATATAATCAGAAAGATCTCTTCTTTCTTCCTCTGACTGTTTCACAGAAATGTCTTGCTTTTCTATATGAAAATGGGACAGCGTTTTGAGGGAGGGACATAGACCTCATCTTTCCTAGTGGCTGGAGGCACAGAATAGCAAGGTCCCTCCAGAACGTGAGGTGTCTGTGCTCCAGCTCTGACTCAAAAAAACCAAATTCCTCATTGCTTGCAAGACAAAGCAAACAGAGAATAGTTCAGATGTCTTCCGTGTTCTGTATTTTTTCTTTTAGTGTGAATCCTACATTTTTCCGTGGCTCAAAATAATGGTGAACATCTGCTTGGCTAAGATATCTGGGACACTGCAGGGGAGAGGGAAACATCTTGAGACACGTCATAATCTACATCAATCATATATGTAGTGTTGTTATGTTGTACTTTCGTAGTTTATGCCAAACTTCTCACCAAAACCCTCCAGAAATTGAATGAATACACCCAAAAGGTGGGAACCTTTCCCAGCTTCTGGGTCTTAGGCCACACTTACCACATCCTCACTATGCATTAGAAAGAGACATGGGTTCATACGTGTCTGACTGTCTGCCCTGGTTTCCAGATGAGGGTAATACGGGTAACTAGGCAACTCAGAATGGCAAAATGTTGTTGAGCTCACCCTCTCTGCAGCTGAGACACAGCCGCAGTCAGCACAGACAGAGGACTGCAAATCACCACTGGCACAGATACGCTAATTGTTATGAGCACCAAATGGGAATTTGTCTGGTCCTTCCCTCTATTCCTCTCCTCAAATAAGAGAGAGTTCTCTCCTCAGATAAAGCCTTAATAAGCTCTTTCTTCAGGGGAAAGACTGTATGTATGGATCTTTTGCCTCATGATTCCAGGACATCTGGACAAAGGAAGCTTGATGAGAACCAAACTTATTTTGGTCTTTGTTTTCCAAGTATGTTGAATTGTTAGTACCATATTAGCAGTGTGCTGGGTCAGTCAATCAGTTTTGTTGTCTCGTCTTTAGTTTGTCTGATCAGTTCTGCAGTTAATATGTAATGTCTCCAGTTAATGGTTTGACCAAAGCTATTAGTGGGTTGACATATGTCTGGGAGAATGACTGAGGAGGGTGGACAGTAGCCTATAGGTCAGGGCATTCAGATGGGATGGGAAAGATCTGGCGTTCAGACCGTACTTTCTTTTTGGCCATATAACTCTTGCCTGACAGACTTTATTGCAGCACAGGTTCAATAGGACACATAGATCATTACCTCTTTCCCTTTAAGCCAGACTGTTCTGTATCTTGACAGCTCCTGCCAAGAGGAAGATTTTGATTGGAGTTAGTAAGTTTGGTGAAAAAACTAAATTTCATAAAATGAAGCAGACACTCTTCCATGGGCTGGGTGCTGAGTTTTTTCTTAGAGATGTTCAGTTTAGTGCTTACCTGGGGTTGTGCATGTGATTTGACTCCTCAGTCAGCAGGGATCATCCAGACTCTCAACACTTATGGAGAGGCAGGAGTTCAAACAGGTGTGCATATTTAACACCTCCCAATAGCTCTAGGCCATTCCTTGTTCTGCATGTTGATCTTCTGGGGTCCTAACTCTAAAGGGACCAAAGATTTTACTCTGAATTGATCTGCAATGTCCCACTGTTCATTAATAGGGTTTCCATTATCCGAGTTTGAGTTTCTGTACCCCTTTAGTCTGCCCGAGCTGTGCAAGGTCATGTCACTGTGTCTGGTCTGCTCAGGTATTCATGCAGATCCTCTGAGCTGTGCTTTTGTCACTTAGATGTGTGCTACCTTTGCCCAAGCACTGCATTTTAACTGATATTTGTGCCAGCTAAACCAGATCAAAAATATACAGCTCAATATCCTGGTTTAGATACTCCGGTGCTCCTGTGCCATTCCACACTAAGGAGAACCAGTGTTGTGCCAGGCTACAGCCAGAGGCTGGGCATAGCAGATCAGTCCTCATGCCTGACTGCAGTTTCAGGCTGCTCCCACCAGTGAGTCCTGCTGGCTCAACAGCCAAATCATAAATCACATTTCGGTATGGCTTTCATCTCCAAAACACGTAATAAACATTAATCTTAACATCCCTGTTAAGTACCAGTAGGTTCAACGGTCAAAATTTAATAACTTGCAGACATTCTATTATCCAAGACAGCAGCTTCCCACTGTGCGGAGCCGAAAATAACCTGGCACATAGATGATGATACTTATCACATCAGAGTTACCTTATGAGGCAGATCCTGATGAATGTCTTGGGACATGGATCAGTTTGGTGGCAGCATTCAAAATTCCATCCCACGTCCAGAGTAGTAAAACCAAGTATGTGAAAGCTGAATTGGTAAGAAAATAATAATAATAAAAGAGACATTTTTGAAAAAACCCTATAGAGGTAGACTAGATTTTGCTCTTGATTTAAGTAGCAAAAATCCATTGATGTCATGCAGTGTTACGCACAGAAAGGCTGTTGTTCATGACTAAAGGAAAGCCATCACACCAGAAGTTAATCTGGGCAGGTGTAGCTGAACGCCAGTCTTCAGGTTGGTCATCCTGTGAGGCTGGAGTCTGATCTAAGGCAAATCAGGTCACTGTGCAGCATCATGTCCAGTAGTTCTTTTTAACGAGGGAGACACTAGACACTTCTCTGAAGCTAAAATAGATTCTGATGCAACATGTAGAAACCCATCCTGAACAAAAGTCCACAAAAAAGGGGTTTCGGCACTCACTGGATTGCAAAATGTTAGCCAGCTGGGTTTTGCTCACATCAAGCTGGTTAGCTGCTTTGAAAACCACTACTTCTTTGATCCTGGTCCTAGCAATACTGTTGGACCTCTGCTGTACAATGAGCTCGAGGTCAGTAAAACATTTTTCAGTTGCGATGGAAGCATTTAAGTTGGAATTTGTTAAATCAGGGGCACAATTCCACAGGTAGAAATTGAACTCTATGTGTGATATTTCTCTTCTTATTACACTTTAAAATACTAAATCGTACAGGTTTTTACTTCCATTAAAAACAAGTTGCCAGATTTAGCATTTTGTTACTTTGAAGTCCTTCTTTTATTCTCCCGCAAAAGGGCTTTAACTTTCAGACACAGTTATCCTTAAAAATATATTTTAAATGTTGGTTTTGAAACCTTACAAAGGATATGGCATTGGAGAAATTCAGGATGGAATGATTTTCTCAAGGGGAACAGTCAGGGAACAGCAAAATATCTCAATTTTTCTTCCACCCCCACATTTCCCTTCAGTTTCCAGTATCTTTAATTGGCTGTCAGCTCTTTCTACCTACTGTAAAGAGTTTAATACTCAACTTTTAGGTAAGATTTTCTTAGGATTAGTTTCTGCTGAAACTGGTTCCAGAGGATTCGTCTGATCCCAGTAGCAAGCTGAATTAGCAACACCTGTGGCTGCTCCTTTGCAAACATAACCATAATTAAGATGTTAGAGCAACATTCCTAAAATATTGAAAAGCAAGCCAAACTCTTATGGATCAAAGTGTGAATTATAATGGATAAGAGCAGTGAAGTGTCACTGTGAGACCACAGAAATGTGAGAGACACTTTGCTACACTTGGGTGCTCACTGATAGCTGTAGGGAGGGGGACAAGCTATGGAGAAAGTCTCCTCAGAGCAGTCAGCTGGTTTGGGTTTGTATCTTTACTTCATGGAGAGCTGCAGCATTCTCCACTGTGGGATATGTGCAAGGGGAGGAACAAAGAGTACCCAAGGAAATGTTTACAGACCTTCCACCTACTTGGTCAATCACAGGAGAGGACACAGACATGGCTTTTACTGCACTGGACCTGGAGTCCATGTGAAAGACATCTGCAATTGCAAAAGCATCCACACAGCAGTCTGCCATCTCTAATGCTACTCTCCTTTTGCACCCCAAACATGCAGCGCCTTCAAATCTTATTCCAGCTCCTTTTACAACTTAAGAAGACACAAGACCAGGGCTAATCATCATCTTGCTTGCACTACCCTCCATCTCCAGTGAATAGAAATATCGGTCATTCTGATTCTCTTGTAGGCTATCCTGGCTTAGCCCCAACATTCTTACTTCTGATGGAAGTGTGAATGTGACTGTCGTGGAAATGGCCAACCAAGAAGCAACTGCAATATACATGTTTGTGAGCCAAGGCATGTCCTTCTACACAGCCTGGAAAGTCTCAAGCACCATTGATGACATAACCATAAAGCCAGTGAGAGCAGACAGGAACTGCCGTGCACCTCTGGAGTGTTTCACAATGATCAGCTCCAAGCAGAGCCCTCCCTTGCAAACACCTCAGTGTCTGTGCTCATTGGAAGACAACCTGGTAGGAAACTTAATTGGAAAGTTCTTACTGCCACCTTTCTTTCCATTTCCTTATTCCCAACAGCCCTTAAATCTTCAGAGGAAGTAGGAAACTTTCCTTAGAGTGATCTACTCAGTGACAACTGAAGCCCTCTGTCTCTTTGCAGTTACCACTATCATTTTTTATGCAGTATTTATGAAAAAATAATACAAGTGGTTTCTGATTACTCCAACACAGGAGAAGAAACATTTATACATGGATGTAATTTCTTTTTCTTTTAAGATGAAATAAGGTTCTAGAAGTATATAATTTAAAATTATTTTAAATTCCCTCAGGTAACATTTAGAAGGGAATGACTTTGCCTGTTGCCAGTTCTCAGTTGTGAAATGTCTGTACAGACTTGTAGTGTTAATATATTTTTTGCCTTTTAAAAATAAATTTTTCCATTAGCTGAAACTAACTCCCAATTCAGAGAGCAGCATCTCTACTTCTCAGACTTGCCAAATCAAATTTCTTTTCAAACTCAAAAGTCAGGTGTAATCTCCTTCTATATCCAATCTTCCTTTATCCAATCTTCCTTTCTCTTCTTATCCTCCTCAGTAAAGATCTAAAAGGTAAGCCTTTCAGTTTTTGCATTGTTTGACATGCATAAGGTGACACATGTCGAACTGTCTCTTTTATCTTGGCAGTCCTTCAAAGTCTCGACTGTTCAGTGACTTCATGTAAAGTTTAAGTCAAAAGTAGATATGCCAGTAAATATGGCTCACCTGATGGACTAATGATTTTCAGGAGTGGAATGGTCTTTCTCATGGTGTTTTCTCTTGCTTGATCTCTTGTTCTGAGATGTCACAGATCCCAGGGGCCCCGTTTGAATAAGAGGTTTTGAGTTTTGCAAACTCACTATCATATTAAATATGGCAAGAAGGGCTAACAGAAGAATCACCCTAAAACTGCAGAAGCAATTTAGCAGAGAAGACTTACACTATTGAGATTGCACTTTGTACATAGGCCCTTCATAGATGGGATATGATTATTATAAATATTTTTTCTTACTTGGATATCTGCAATGCATCTTTTCTGTATGCTCAAGACAGTTTTTTATATATGCGGGAAGCGGAGCGGTTGCTGAGCTGCCAGGCCGCTCACATCTCTGTCTACTCTGTTGACAAACATCCTGATTTGTCCTTGGTCTTTTTGAATTGATCCACCACAATTATGCAATGCCTGGAATGAGATTTTTATGCTGAGTTAAGGGTTTGAGCTACTGACTGGTGTAGAAAATGAGGAGAGTAAGAGAGCTGAATAACATGGGCCCTACAAGAGTCTGAACAAGAGGCAAAAGGTGGAACGCAGGTGTTTGAGAGGTGGGACTGCAAGCAGAGAGACCAAGGACAAGTACAAAACATCAGAATTTTGCACTTGGAAGAGAAGTTAAAGAAACCACATGGGAAGGAGGAAGGGTGGAGCAATAGGGTGAGGTTAGATGTACATGGAATTGTGCCTGAAGATTTGGGGAGAGTTGTCCTCTATGAGTACCAGAAGCAGATGGAGCCCTGGGAAAGCCAAAGGCTGTTGCTTCAAACAAGAGTAGAAGGCCTCCTGTTACATACTAGGCACAATCCGTATTCATTAAGGGATAATGTAGTGCCATCCTACCACAGCAGAACTGCAGAAGATGTGCTGCTCCTACTCTGAGGATATCCCCTGCATGTCTCTGAGGACCAGAGAACAAAGTGGCCTCACTGCCAGCTATCTGCTGATTCACAGGAGGCTGGGGTTATAGTTCTGCTTTACCCAGGTCTATTCTGGAGCCCTGTCTTGCAAGGGGACAGAAAAGGGGTTTGTCCTGGGAGCATAATAGCATCTTGGTGGTCTTACTTTTTGTCCATGAGTTAATCAATAACTATGCTTATTGTCTGGGTATGTGGATGGAGCAGGTCTTTTTCCTAAAAACCACTCGCTAAACTGCATGTTCTGAATGCTAAGTACAAAAAATACCCAGTAGTATTTTTCACTGCCCAATAAAAAATGTAAAATTGCCCTTTAAGAGAGAACGAACTGGAGTGAGAGCACATATGAACAATTTTCTTCATCAAAACTGACCTTTGCATGCTGTCAAAGGTAGTAAGGGCATCTTCCAAAAAAAAGTCAAATGAGTCTCCCTGAGAGAAAAAGTAAATGCAATTATTGTTACAGAGAATTACACCGGGATCCAACTGCAATTGTTTAGAGAAATGACAGTGAGTCAGTCTCAAGGAAACCAGTTTGAATGAGTTTAGGGGTTTGTAGAGTGACACACTGGTCCTTACCGTCCTGGATATTATCATCAGTGGAGGAAATTAAAGGCTCTTTTATATTCTTCTTATAAAGACTCTGAGGTTATGATTGTGTTGATTGGGTTATTATCTAAGGAACAATAGTCAAGATTCCATTTCCTCTCTAAGACTCAATCAGTGCAGAAATACTCCTGGCAACTTTATAAGATGGTTGCCAAAAAAAAAAAAAAAAGAAAAAAAAATAAAGTCAGTCCTAACATATTTTCATTGTGTCCATTCTAGATAAAGTCTCAGCATGCATTAATATGCACTCAGAATAGCTGACTGACTGGCTTACAATATAACTGCTCATCCCAAGCCTTTGACCATGTAACTCTCCCACTGGCTGGAAGCATGAAAATGGCAATGATGATCTTTTTCTTCGCTGTGTCCTCAACTACCATTATACTCCATTCAGACTGAGTAGCATTTTCTACTGATGACAACAGTCCCCATCAGACAGCATGAACCGGCTAACAAGGAATTCTAAAACTTCCTGATTCACAACCACCATCTCAGATAGCATGAGGAAATTCTTCTCATAAATTACTATCCTTAAATGCTTTGTAGATAAACACCTTATGGCACCTTGACATAAGCTAGTTGACAAATGACTGAGTGAAAAGACAGTAGGTACATTCAGATGATGTTTCCGTCACTTTTTCAGAGGAGAAACCAGGGACTTCTTTGCCTTTAGCCTACAAATGAAAAATACAGATACAACAAAGTGGTGGACTTAACCTCTGAGTAAGTGTATGTTAATTTCAATTCCTGAGAGTGTGCCGCATTAAACTGTTCTTGACAGAATTTAGCAGGAATTTTGGACATTGTACATTAATAAATAAGTACTACCTTTGTTATTTTAAGTGCAGTGGTTTTCCTTAGTTGAGAAAGCCTGGCTCTCTCACTTGATTTATATGATGCTATGTTAAAAAAGGTAGTAATGATATGTGTGTTATTCATGTACTTGGAAGTCTCAAAGGATTTTAAATATATCTTGACACGTATGCTCATAAATTGTGTCTAAGGTAGACATTTTGGCAAACTGGATATGGAATTAATGTTCTTGAGACTTCCAAACACCATTGATCAAAAATACTTTCAAAATTCTCCAGAGCTCCAAACTGATTTCTTTTGAACCTGCCTGTGTGGTCAGTGCACCATCTATCAAATTGTCTTCAGCTCGGAGATGTAGTTCATGGGCCCAGGCTGCGTTTCAGTGCAAATTCTTCCCATCGCAAAGGCTTGTTTTCATCAGTTTGAGACAGAGCTGTTGAGGTTGAGTCTCTAATGAAGCAATATAAAGAGTGAAACAAGAGTGAGTACAGAGCTCAGTGTTCCAAATGTGTGTGTGTTTATGAGTTTCTCAGTGATGATCTTTTTACACTCAATCTAATGTGTGAAATGCAAAAGCTTTTGCAAACAGCATGTTTATTTTAAGTGGTGAACCACATGGTTTCTGTGGGGTGGATTTGGAAGAATGCTCTTGAGAATATTTGGAGAGGCAGAATCAAACACAGCAGTGGGCTGAGAGCAAGATTCTGGTTTTACTTCCCTCTCTGTATATGGGCTTAACTCCTCTGGACCTTCTTCTACAAATGTCCTATAACAGTTAATATTATAGCCAGTTTCAGGCACCAAGAGTAATTTTTCCTTACTGTCTGTACTGTGTTGACAGCTGTTGTAGCCTTCAGCTAAGACAGCAATCCCAATAAACTTCACTGCATTCTGGTCTATACAGCTAGCCCAAGTGGAGGCCATGAAGGATATTTTCCTTAGGAAAAGGAGATGATAACCCAACATTTCTTTGGCAGAAAGCATTATTCTGGATACTGCAGTAACAAAACTGGAGTCTGTTCCCATGTTTGCCATTTCAAGGCCTTTCCAGGACGGTCCCACTCTCAAAATGTGGCCTTGATATCTCTCCAAGTGAACGTTGCAAGGACTTCCTTACGTACTGCCTTTTTGTTACATTCTGCAACTGGGAATTTCCAGATTTTGGAGCCCAGAGTGTTATTGGTCCTGGCTGCTCACCTCCATGCCACAGCATGATTCCATTGTAATTTAGAGATTTACTTATTTATAATGGGCTTTATTTCTTTTCTATTTTCCCTACAAGGCCTGTCTAGCTCCCACTAATCTGACCAAATCTCGTTCAAAAGTTCTTTTTGCCTGATTACTTTTTCAGCACGTGGAAAGGGTCTTTCTGTGTATCTCTCATGGGTTTCCGTTGTTCCTGCAAAATATGCTCTGTTTGGTTCCTGGACATGATTTCTTTCTATTACAACTGTTCCGGTCTCTGAAATTGATACTCTTTGGTTCTTGTGGCAGAAATCTGAAATAGTCCTGTGACATGTTTTTGGATGACCCTGTGGCATTCAGAGCAGTGTTCCAAACTTTACTCAGCCTGTTCTTCTTCACAGCTCTGCCCACACCAAGCAAAATACCTCTTCTAAGAGTTCCCTGTTTGAATGTACGGGAAACCTTTTATAAACTGAAAATATCTTCTTCAGCAGAAATGAGCATTTTTTCAGTTTTGCCATGTAGAAGTGTACAAGATCCACACTTCTGTGTTTCTTTTCAGGAACCACATATGAGAATTTATGAAGAACCTGAGTTTACGCAGCACTGTGGAAAGTGCTGTGATATATTTTACTGTCTTTCTGGAGTGTTTTTTCTATACAAAGGAATGGAATATGCTGTTCCCAGTCTTTTTGGGGAGGTTTGATGCACGTAACCAGATGAACTGCTATTGAACCTTACTACTACACAATCAGATTGCTGATGCCAAGGCAAGTGTGGGATTTCTAGATTCACAGAATCCAATAAACTAGACAAAACACTTTGAATTCAAAGTTTAAAAAGCTCAGGGGCATCTCCAGTATTAGCGTACCTGTGTTTCTGTATTTCTTTCAAGGAACACACATGCTAGTGTTTACAGTGCAAGGATAGCATTAATATATGAACAGAAAGAACTGGGAGTAGAATTTGATTTACTACAGGGAACTGAATCTCCCATGGAGAGTTTGTTACTTTACCTGGCCGTCCCAAAGTCTGTATCACATTTTTCTCCATAACTTGTATGTAAAGGCAAAATCCTGTGTAAGCCAAAAACTCCACAGAAAACTGTGAGTTGAAAAATGTTGGTAGATCTGATTCTTCCAGAGACCCTCCGTTTTCTCTCTGTAAGAGATTTCTCCCTCCCACTGGGTTTCATAGCAAACACCTTTTTAAACTAACTCACATTTCTTTGCACTCATTTTCTGATTGACAGCCCATTTGCTTTGCCATCAGAACACAGTAGTGAAAATAGCAAGTTCTGCTCAAAGACTTCAGTGGGAGGCTTAGCCATCAAAACCTGCTTCACAGGCCTCCCAGATGGGACAGGCTTTTTCCCAAGGGTGTCACTTTAAGTTGCTACAGGTCTTGTTGAGGTGCATTTTCCTCTCATTTGGGACATTTTCCATTTTTAAGACCAACACAGGGTGTCCCCCATTCCTAAACATGACCAGGAATCCTGTACCATTCCCTAGGGTAAAGTTTCTGTGCTTCAGGCTGAATTGACCCCTGATGCTTGTTCAAGCCAGCTCCTTCCTGAATTTTTGTTCTCCTCTGTCCAGCTCCCTGGGTAGAAGAGAAGCTTCCACTGAAGACACATGATGCTCTGTCTAGCCAGCCAGAGATATATAACAGTCTTGGCCATGAAACAAAGAAATTTCATAACAATCACTCCTATCTGGTCCATTTCCTGAATTTTGTGTGTTTGCCATTTTTTCTCCACTCTCCTTAAAAAAATAAAAAATTAAAAAATCTTAGTTTCATTGTTTCCCTGTTAGCTCAGAAAAGCCATGAGCCAAGTTAGAATCCCTTAGCTTTATGCATGCCAGGGATGGAGCAGTCCATCAGGGCTCGTGGATACCGTCTTCCAGCCTACTTGCTACGGCGGGCCCTTCTCCTGCTGAGAGACTATTGACCAGAAAGCTGGAGCACCACAGTAACTTCTTTCATGTCCTGAGATATCTTGGGCCTTTCTTCTCTGATTTAAGAGGCATGTTTGAGTTCAGGCAAACATCACTATGTTAGTCTTGTGTGCCCTGCAATCTTTCTCTGAATCTAAGAGCACATAAGAAATTGCACAAGTCTCCTTGGACTTTCTCCCTGTTATATAAGGTCTTCTTCTCATGCTTCTTTTATCCAGCTGGAAGCTGTTATCTGTCTAGTTCAAATTAGTGGCACATCTCAGGCAGATTTAGACGAACAGTGCAGTAGGTGTGTTGCGTACAACTTTCAAAGCGGAATGCTCAGGGTGATTTTGTTTGGACTGGCACATAAAGCCCCAGCTAGCTTTTTGGGATGTGAGATTGGCTGAGGCATGTATGCCTTCACAAAAGGTTGTCACTGAGCTGACACATACCCTGTCTCCTGTTTGGTGTTCCCAAATAAAAGCTGGAGTAGAAAGAACCACCAAGGCTCTCCCTGTGAAAGTCCTTTAGGTGATAAGAGTCCACATCTCATAGTGAGAGAGATTTGTGCTCTGTCCTAAGCCTTCATCCAGACTTATTGGGTGGCTGATAGTCTCTTAGGCATATTATGCTTTATTTTCCCATTCTGAAGTACTGAAATAGTATTAATAAATTATTAGTTAGTCATAAGGCTATACACATTAGTGACTATGAAGTGTATTTGGTTCCTTCACTGTAATCAATCTAGAAATGCAACACTAAATTAATTAATCGGAATGGTGACACGCACACTTTGTAGGTTGCAAGCAGATACATGTCTTTTTCTTTTTCTTTCATTTTTAATTTCTTTGAACTGGAGGAGACACTCTACAGACTTCAGTGGTGACCTCTTTTAACTGAGCCTTCAAATCTTTCCTCACTGAGCCTCTGGGAAATCAGTTCTTCAATGTTGCTTCATGTGGAAGTACACCAGAGAGTCAGATTTGAGGGACTGGCCTTTGCATGTCTTTCCTGCTCCGTGTTTAATTTTTTTCTTGGTTTTAGATATGTAGGATAATTATGTAGCTATCAAAAAGGAAGGAGTTAAAACAATTTAGCTAGACAAAAGATGAACAACAATGTGATTAAACGCACAACTGGAGCAGTTTAGACATTTGGAGTAACACCTTTCATGAAAATGTAAGTGTATATTTCTGAGGTAGGGAAACCAGGGTGTGTTCCCTCAGTAGGGTTTTCTCATGTGCCAACAAGAATAAAAATAAAGTAATATATGGCTATTTTTCTAATGGCAACTGGAATTCTATTAAAGTTTCCACCCCTGCGCTGACCTGAGGGTTTGGAAAGCTGAATGCTGCTCCTTTGCCACCAGAGATTTTGCAGAAAAGATGTGGTGTAACTTCCAACCAGGTCAGTGCTTGCTCTGCTCAGGCAGCCAAGTCCTTGCTGCTGACCCGTTCATCTGTTGGCACCAGCGCACACTCCCCTCCGTGCTCTGTCTCCAGGGTCAGCATGACCTGGGCTGGGGCTGCAACAGCAACTCCCGACTATCCCTCCCCCTTGGCCCCAAACAGGCCCTGTGTCACTACAGCTGATTTTTTTTATGCTTTAACCTGG
Organism: Limnodromus scolopaceus; assembly: GCA_028565335.1. Taxonomy (NCBI): domain Eukaryota; kingdom Metazoa; phylum Chordata; class Aves; order Charadriiformes; family Scolopacidae; genus Limnodromus; species Limnodromus scolopaceus. The sequence goes on along the minus strand of JAOXNO010000033.1, from coordinate 47,333,582 downwards.
CAGGCCCTTCTCTTGATGAATCTCTTCTCTTGACCCTTGTTCTCTTCTCGCTTGGTCTGAGCAGAAGTTGTTTTGCTCAACTAATGAATGATGGAGGATGGTGTTTTGCCTCCACTGATAGCTCTGGTTCCACCCTTAATGCCCTGCTTGAGGCTCTGAACTTCCCCTCTAACTCCTTTCTTCTATCCTGTGAATGTTTTAGATCTCCTTCTGTATTTATTTTTTTTCCAGATTTTCAGCTTTATGTCTTTTCCCTTTTCTAGGATGTTCTTTTCCACCGAACTGCAAACTCTTTCTTTGCCTTTACCATTCTCTTTCACTTCTTTAAGCAAACAAGCACTCACTTACCCATCTCTTCTGGGGATGGCTCTGAAACGTCTTTCTTTCTCCTCCAGAATTATCTTCTGAAGGAAACTGGCTCTGAACTGACACTGACCTTTTCCCAAGGGACCAGGACATGGGTTTGAGTTCTAGTCCTTTTCTCCCTTTTTCTTTCAGTGACGTTTCTCGTGCTAATATCTCCCAAAATACAGACAAGTTTTTCTAAACTGTCTTCCCAAGTTGTTCTCAGATATAAATTATGTGTCCTAAAACTCACAAGTCATTAGTAATTGAAGGAACTTTCGGCATGTAAAAAATGGTGTTTAAATGCTGAGAGGAATCTGGCAGAACATTACTGCCCTACCTTTCCAAATGTTGCAAGATATTCTTGGCTTATTGCTTATTATATAACAGAGCCTTTAAGCGCGGATTATCTTTAGAAAGAAAGTCAGTGATCGTTGTCAAACCACAGTGATGAATTAGCTGAAGCTGATGAGATGTGTTTGCAAAAGGAACTGACCAAGAGAAGTGAGAAGTAGCCAGCCTGTTTTGAGAATAACAACGTTCTTAAAGATAAGTAAATTATACATGTGATCCCACATTTATTGTTCCCTTGGAATGACTTTTCTGACTTCAGAATAAACAGAAACTTTGTTTACATTATGGCTGCCTGCTTTTCATAGGGCTAACTAAGGACTTCTGCCTGTCAGTATAGCAAAGCAATTGACCAAAACTGGGGCCACGGCAAGAAAAAATATTTTCAGTTTTCTGTTGGAAGTCCTGCCATACAAGCAATGTCTGACGGATGGCGTCAGCGTAACTCATGTTCTTTCTAGAACTGTCACTGGCATCAGGAGAAGACCAGTATTGGGAGCACGGTTAAAGGAGCAGACTTTTTATGCCTTGGTTTGCTCATGCATTTTAAACAGATGCTGCTTCTCAGCACTAAGATTTTAGTCTTCAAAAAGAATAAAAGAATATGTCTTGGATGAACAATATCGTGCTCCTTGTAAGGATATTTGTGGACCCCACCCTGATTTCAAAAAATTGTTTTACAAAGGGGCAATAATATACTCAATTTCTTACTTATCATCAGAGACTTATAATTTCTGGGAGGAGTAAATGATAACCTTCTTATTTTGTGAATATTTAATGTACAGGTTAAATCTGAGTCCAGCCAAAACTCCCATTCCTGCTAGTGAGATTTTGCACTTTTTATAGCTAGTGTTTTACCAAAGAATGTGGCAGATTCTCCATTGTTTATAGTCTTTAAATCAGACTGAATGTCTTTCCGAAAAAGATGCCCTGATTCAACCGCAACTTTTTGGAACAGATTTAGGAATAGCTGGGCAACCTCCTCTGGATTATGCTCTTCAGATGTCAGAGAAGGTGACTGCTAAGTTTCCATATGATCTTAAAATCTACGAATACATGGCTGATCTTTGAAATATCAGGGTCTTAAAAAAGTTTTTATTTTTTTTTGTCAGGAAGGTTTTAAGATCTTTGATGTACTAATGATCAGAGTAGTCTGGCTAGATGATAAATCTCAGATGAAAGAAGTAGATGGTGAGTTAAGACTTCTTTCTCACCTCTGCCTGGGAGCTACGGCACATCTTAGTAACTTCCTTAATAAACAGTATGTGCGTTCATGGGTTTGGGCATGATTTTAATTACAGCTCAGCAGGAAGCTGTTTTCCTGTTTTATGAAAGCGCTCTTGATTTTTCAGATTGCTTCATGGAGTTGAAATTGTACCAGCCTTTCACCCCTTCTAGCTTAAAGCCCAGCGTTTCAGGCTCTGGGGCTATAATGGCATGTCCTTGTTTTGGGTCAGACAGAGCAGGAGACTGATCTTTTGTCTTCCAAATCTTTCTGGAAGACTTGAGCTGGGGACTATAAACTGATTCCCAGCAAAAGTCCATCTCCTTCTCGTTTTGAATATCAGCTCTATCCTGGATGTTGAAACTTTCCCTGGGGAAACTCGACAGTATTCTCCGGTTAAAATGTCACTTCTGACAATTTTATATTTCTTGACAATGCCTTCCACCCCAAATAGTAAAATATTTTGTCACAAAATTCAGGGCCAAGTATATTAGCAACAATAGCGAAAAAAGCTACACTCCGATATAGAGATCACTTAGCTGTGATGCTTTAAGAATCTCAAAAGTTTTGTTGACCACCAGAGATAATAAATCATAGTAACTTTGAAGGCCAAGATGAAAACACTCTCCAATAGAATACAAATTATGTCTTCACTTTTAAGTGTTCAGAAGTTTTTTAATGAATTTGTTTACATACTTCTAGATCAGAATTTTCTGTCAATGCTAGTGTGTACCTAGGGGAATAAAAAGAACAAAACACTTTCTTCTCAAAATCAGATTTATTAAGTGTAAACAAATGTCTTTCCCAGTCTGTCCAATGCTGGCAGTGCTAAATTTTAACTTTGCAGAAAGTATTTAACATAATGTGTGTAAATATTATGTTAAAGGTTTCATGTCCTGTTTTAAACAGTGGCAAAAATTTCCTTTCAGCCTTTAGGTTTTCCACTAATTTCTTTCATATTAAATCAGAGCAGGCTAAAAAAACTGCTGATCAGATCTTTACTGAGCTTTATTGTAATGTAGCTTAAGTGGATGCAGACGGCTGGTTTTTCTTTTTCTTTATTTCTTCATTTTTTTTCCCTCCATGTCTGAAATATTATACAGGAGACTGAAGTTCTTGTGGCATTAACATGAGAGTCTCAAAATGGGCCAAAAATAAATATTGTAAAAATATGTCATCCAAATCAAATACTGTGTGAATAAGGGAATCTGGAGAGGTTACAATTGTGGTTCAAGGTTTTACATGCAAGGTACCTCAAAAGTTAGCTAAATATGTTTCAGATGGATGTAAAATTTAGAGGAAATGTGTTAAGTATCTTCCCTCTGTGAGATCTCCAGCCTGGTTCAGATAACAACCTTGAAGGTCAAGTTCCCATGTGGTTACCTGTGGGGTGATAGAAATAGGCTCAGATCCTCCTTTCCTTTCAACAGCAGTTATCCACCTGGTAGAAGGGCAGAGAATCTGCTATGGCCTAACAGCACACTGTGGATACTTTTGTGCTCAGCTGCAATCAAAACCTTGAGGGTGCCCGAGAACCGCATTGCAGCGTATGGAGACTTTAGTTTTCCTTATACTGGGCAAAACCTTTGGCTACTGACTGCTCATGGTACTTAACTGTATAATTGTCTTAATTATGTTGAATTGCACTGTGCAGTCCCTTAACAATTATGTGGGTTAGAAACAGTATTACATGACAAAAATCACATTAATGTAATCGTAGCATTGTCTAGCAGAAGCATGAATGTCAGTAAATACCCGAGTCTGCACAGGTTTCCCATAAGGAACCGCTCTCACTGTTGCACGCTCTGGCAGCCGCCTGCGACTTTAGCACAGGGGGTGATGATAATGTCACTGACTACATAAAAAGTCTTCACTTATGGGACAACTCTACCAAAATGCTTACTTTGAAATATTCACTAAATAGTGAATGTTTGGGTTTTAACAGTTTAAACAGTTTTAACCCAGTGGTTTACATCAAAGAGCTGATGTTGGCTATCAGAACTTGATTGAAGGGTTTTCAGTTGGTTTTGAGTGTAACTGTGAAATCATACACTTACTATTACAGAGCTGATTCAATTCAATAGTCCAGGAGAGTTTGCATGAACACATTTTTTTTCAGGTGTATCTCTGGTGAGCTGTTTGACTTTGCCTGAGAGCCAGGGACGTGAAGCCTTGAAATGAGAATCTCTGCAATGAAATCCAAGGAAGAACTTACACAGAAATTCTAGAGGCTAAAACCTCAAATGTTTTTTTGCAAGTGTCTAGTTTGTGACTGTGATCTTCCTCTTGATTCAGGTACTGCAGACCAGTTACTTCTTCCCCTGCCTGAGGCCACAGAGGTATCTGTGGCAGCCTCCTGTGCAGATGGGATTTTGCTCCCAGGAAAGATGGAATCCCTTTTCCTTTCCCAGAAAGGTCAGACTCCTACAGCAACTCCAGTGATAAAGAGGTAGCCGTTGAACTAACTATTTGGACAGATGATCTCTAGAGATCTTCTAGAGATCTTCCAACTCTGTCAAATCCATGAATCCATGAATTATATTTAATACTTTAAATATTTTAAATTTATTGTTTTAACAGACAATAATATATATTACATTTGTGCAGTAAGGTGTGAACTCCAGATATGGCTGTCCTGCCATCCACTACTTTCCATGGAACTTGTCTGAAACCTGTGCTGTTTCAACCCCTGTGACCAGCAATATGAGAGCAAAGGCTGTAGCTCAGATGAGCAACCAGACATGAGTATGAACTTCAGGGAGCCCCAGATAGCTACAGAACCAAGTGACAGCTTTTGTGATGTACTGTGTGAAGCCAAAAAAAGGCTTTATATGGGTTGTTTGAATATTTGACCAGCTTCACTGTGAAATAACATCAGGCATGAACAGAAACTAGCTTGTTCTTATTGAGTTTTGATATTAGGGTCCTTTAAGGAGTTGTGTGGGATCCTCTGCAGCTAGCAAGCTTATTACATGTCTGTTTTTAAAAAGGTGGTTATAGATTATGGGTATGAAACAGCATGGCCACATCAATGAATCCCATCTTAAATATTAGTGAAACCTTTATGCTTGTTGTCTTAAAGTGCTGCTAAAATCCAGAACAGGTCCTCAAACTGAGCTACTTGATTGACCATCTCTGCTAGTAAAACCATTTGTAGAAGCTAAGATTAATTTATATTATCTCAAAGTAATAACAAATTGTGGAGAAATATTTTTTTACTTAACCATCTATATAAAAATCAGTGTATTCCTCTTTTCATATTCTGAGGTAACCTATAAATTAGGTCCTTAGGTATTTATAAGGATGGCTCAGTGTGTGGGATTTGCTAATAAGACCACCTGAATTTTAGTTTGGGTTTCCTCTGGTGAAGTGAGGATCCACACCCCCAAGTAAGTCATCTGGACAGAACCTGTTCTGTCTGAAGAATTTAACAGTCCTGTAAGGTTTAGGCATTCCTCGAAAATTTTGGATTCCCTTAGAAATTGTGTTTACATTTTTTAATAGTGTGAGTGTAGCCAAGATGGACTCTATCTGGAAGAGGTCTCTCATTTATCAACTGAATACCTACTGTTGGAGTAGTGAAGAGGGCAAAGCCTAGAAAAGCAAAACAATCAGTTTGAAAGGAGAAAAGAGAGATATTTTCTTAAGACAGCTTGCTTTCTTGCATTTGAAGTCATATCTTATAGAATATATGGCCAAAGTTCAACTTGGTGTGGTTTGAGCTTGGCTTCCTTTGGAAAATAAAAGTGTATATTCAATGAACTGACCTTACTCTCATTTCAAATTCAAGCCCAAACTCCCTCCAGAGTTTGAGGAATTTTGCTCCCAGGGTTATGACCAACAAGCTGAAAAGGAGGGAGCTGTATGCAAAGCTGCAGGATGTGAGATTTTGGCTTGAGGACATCTCTAGCATTGAAAAATCCTTCCATATACAATCCCTCCATAACATACTAACTAAAAACCTACAAAGACTTACGACAATGCATTGAAAAGTGAATGTTCTATTTGTATCTGGGTGTTAGTTTTTTTTAAAAAAATCTGTCTTGCTGAAGTTACATTCAGTAGTGCTTCTGAAAGCACTCAAATAAAACTTTGGGGTTAAAGAATTGCTTTATCAGCCAAAATGATCTATAAAAAAAAACTTGAGGAATTTTCTGGTGAATAAAATATTGTACTGCAAATATTTGCTCTGCTTTAAACTGGCATTGTTCCTGCTCTGAATCTACTGACAATTTTTTGGGGGCAAGGCACAATATCGTTTTGAGCTGTGTCTTAGTATTCCTGATCTAGTTTCTTTACAGAATAGCAATTCCCTAGAAAATGTCATTTGATACTTTGGTACAAGTGGAACAGTGTGTCAGCTCTTTCTTTGCAAAATACTTTTGCTGTGGACACAGATCTCAGCAAGTGCAGTTCATTTAAACCTAGAAAACTTTGTCTGGTCCCAGCATTACTCAGCTTCCACATTTAATGTGTCCATGGGTTGCACACATGACAATTACTCTTGTCCAAAAAGAAATAAAGATAACCTACTGGTTGAAAAAGTGGAGAATGTATTCCTGCAGTGCATTATGGGTATAGCTGGGGTGGGAGTATGGATTAGGAGCTTGCCAAGGTCCCAAACAGTTCTATCTTAGGCAGCTCCATGCCTCATTTTGGCTGCAGTTTTATCTGTGTCCCACGTTTTGGGTGTCTGCTGTGGGCTGTGGTTCCCTCTGGCCCCATGGCAGTTTCAGAAGGATAGTGGTCAGCCTCAGCACCTGGGGCAGTCAGCAGTGAGGTGCACTTTCCTTTTGTTCTTCTGGAAGACACAATCTGCAGCCTGAGAGAGAGGAGCTGTACAGTCTGAGGTCTCTCTTGCCCTACCACTCTCAAAATTTAATTTTAAAGGGCTCATAGATTAATTTATTTGTTTGCAAGTGACATTCCCGTAAGAGAATGGGCTGGATTCATATCTCACAACCATACAAATCTAGAGGAATGGTTGTCTTCTTGGAAATCACTCTAGTTTATGCTGTTGCAATGAACCAGGAGTTGGCTACTGTGTTCTTTCCAATCCTCATTTTAATTCCAGCACATACTTGTATGTGCTCTGCAGTAAAATTAGAGAAAGAAACATCTGGAAAACAAAACAATTACTAAATAGATGTTGCCCATTGGCTCTGATTTCACGCTCAGGATATTTAAAACAAATGTTCGGGTGCTATTGAGATCTCGACATGTTTGTGTTTAGCTCGTCGGGTCAGCTGAAATTGCCTGTGTTCACAGTGATCCCTGATGAGAGATGCTTTGAGTCACAGATTATTTAGACTATTCTCAGTATGGGGTACAAGTCAAAGCTCCTTAGCAGCGTGACTCTCATAACAATGATATAACCCAACAGCAGGTCCTCTGACCTGCCAACACGCCTGTCACTTCCAGGGAATTTGTGTAGCTAAACAAAATATTTGTGAACTAGTGGGAAAACAAGAGTCACCTGCAATGAATCTGTCTTTATTTTAAGGACAGACAGCACTCTGTGGCTTCTTCTGACTTCCTGGTGTATAATACCAGGGTTCTGCGTGGAAATGGGCTACATCTCAAGAAATGCCAACAGTTTTCTTTTCCTCATTTGGAGATGAGCACATGCCCAGTTTAGTTTGGCACCTTTTGGTCCAGTGTTGCATTTCAAAGGTATGATGGAGCCAGCCTCTCTGCTCAGATGTTAATTAAAGAGTATGAACTAGGCAGTAGAGTCCACAGAAGAGATTCACAAGGTAGTGCAAATTGGCATTTTTGCTATATCAAGTCAACAATGTATGTGTATAGGAAAATGTGAGGGAGAAAAAAGGGGTAAGAGGGTAGTTTTGGTGAAGGACTGATATTCTCTAAAATCTGAAGACAGGTGACTTCACCGGGAATTAGCCCACATGCATGCTCCAACCTACCTTAGACATTCCCCTTGTTGCTAAATCCATTTCTACCTACATCTTTTTATTCCTCCATCTTTTTTCTTCCTCTTCCAGTGCAAAACCTTCCCAACAAATCTAGCTATCCCAAACAGGACCACCCTTTGCCCTCATCCCAAGACAGAGTAGAAGGTTGCTCTTACCCTTACCCCAGTCTGAGATCAGTTTGTCCTTGTTAACACAAAGAGGAGCAGGTAGCTGATATGTCCTGCAGAAAATTCATTCCTCACTTGTAGTATGCATCTTTGTTTCCAGAAAATCCACCGTTTCTTTCTTCTCTGTCCTTTGTATGGTGCTTTGGAGAATGCCAAACCCGCTCCCTAGAGTAGGCTGTACTCATTAATGTCTGGCTTTACAACATGTTCTCACCTGACGCCTCTCTGTTTCTTTACTGTTCACCTGAGGCTGGCTTTCTGGATGAGAGTGGCAGCAGTTTGGAGGGTTGCTTGGCAGGTTTTTTTTGTCTTTATTGTATTAATTTTTCCACTCAGGAAAGACTAGGTCAGTTTTGGTAAGCTCATAAGGACCTCAACCCAAAAGAAGCAAAGCATTCAGCCTCAGCAGGTCAGAATCACTTTAGTGGATCTGTCTTCTACCAGAATTGGTCAAAATGAAACACTTTAGAAAGCATACTGATTTTGTCAGCACTTTGTTTTAAGAAAATAAGATGAAGAAAGAATTTCAGTCTTGTTGAAATGTGCTAGTTTTAAAATACTGCTGTTTTGGTTTTCTTTTTATTTCAGAGAAACTTTTCTTTGGCATTTTAACATTGTGCTGTCTTTTCTAACAAAATCAAAGTAAAAATCAAAAAAGAATTTGTCTTCTAAGTAGAATCTCGAAGCTTGCCAGTTTAATTTTAAAAGAAGTTAAAATATGTATCTAGATCAGCAGCAAACAGAACTTGCTTCAGCAGAGATCTACACTAAGCCCAAAAGCTTAGGCAGTATCCCTACTATTTCCCATCATCCAGCTCTGTCTGGGGAAAATGGGACTGCAGGGGATTCAAATAACAAATTAACATGGAATCATTATGAGTAATTTAACTTTTGAAATGAGATATTTCTGCACAAACAATAGATACAGCTTGAGCTCCCTTCTTTCCCACAACTGTCAAATATGCTTGTTTTTATGAGACCAGGGATAAAATTCAGTTTGACTTTTTGATAACATCTTTCTGGTATCAAACCAAGTGAATGTGGCATAGATTCTGAAAAATTACCATGTACATGCAAAATTCAAACTGACTTTCATGTCAGCTTTTTGAATTCTTACTGAATTTCTCTTCACCTCCCTTGTTATATCAAGATTCAATGACTTTTTCAGTTTAAATATTTTTATCTAAAGAAAAAAAATACTGAAAAAACCCATATTTTTTATGAAAATCTGTTGATGTTGAAAATGTTTGATGACTTCTGAGTGACCATTTCTAAGTGATCTAAGTAAAGCATTTGATAATTTTTTCAGACTGCACATGGGGAAAAGTAGACACAGTCATATCAGTAACGATGGAAAGTATGTATCTAATTCTTTTTATGCCATCACAGTGAAATCAGTTCTTAATAATGACATTACAGCAAGATAGATTATTCTTAACAGCATGGCAGAGTATGGGAGAGTAAAGGACAGAAAAAATTGACTGAGAAATGCCTGGTATCTTTACAGTTAAAAAATGCCATCATTAGGGAAGTCCAGAAAGAACAAGGTAGTTGTGTGTCATCCCATTAAGTATGTCTGTATTAATGAGCAATTAAAGTGTAGTCACATGGATGTAAGTGAACATGATTAGGAGTGAAAACTCGCCATGCCACAGAAAGAGTTTTGTTTCAATTCATAAAACAAGGTGGTTGTTTAATTATAAACACACAGAGGATCAGAGTCAAAATCAGATTCACTATGTATTTTAATTCATGAATCAAGCTTTTGTTTAACTGAAAGAAAGAAAAGTTGTGTTTTAATTAGTGGCATGACAGTTGGACAACCCGGTCTGATCAGTACTAATCACTTTCCAGGAATCGCTGAGCACCCTGTCTCACACAGCGTCTCCCAGAAATGATCACTATTTTGCAGGACTGAGCTCAGTGTTTAATACAACTGTTGCAAGAAGCTGTCGCTTGCTGTGTTAGGGAGGACAAAACAGGGACAGAAGGCCGCTATTCTTGGAATGAATGTGGCCATCCAGGCTCTCAAAACTTCCTCTTGCTCATTAAAACCACAGCTTACCATCTCCCCCCAGTACAGGCTCGAAGAACAAACTGGATTTTATTACAAAGGGAAATAACAGAGGGTAACTCCAAACAAACAAGGAAGTAGGGCAGGAAGAGCTCAGGTTTGGAGAAAATGGTGCACAGATACTTTCAGGAGTTAGTATCTCCACGTGGGAGCAACCACTGAAGGAGGCACGCAGGGCAACAGAGGGTGCCATTGTCCCACTGTGCTAATTGTGTAAGCCTGGGTCGGGATGGTTTGCCCTTGTAATCTCTGAGATCTAGTAAATAAAATACTGTCAGATATATTTATTTATAAATCTTCGAGAATTTGTTTGCATGGCAGTCCTGGCAATGCAGGCAGGAGGGCGTCACACATGTTTTCATGTATATATATGTACAAATAAATATATATACTGTTGGGGGGGATGCATAAGGACAAAAAAGCACACCTCTTAGATGCGCTGTCATAAGTGCCTTCAGCACACATTCTTTCCTAGCTTCATCTGCAGTCAATCCACTAGTTTCTTGGTCTGGCAATCTACAGGCTCCCAGTTAAGCCCTGTCTCTTCCCCCCCTTCCCAGTGCTCTGGCATTGGAATATTTCCCTACAAATCTACTCTGGCTCATGGTCCAGCAGATCAAAGTACTCAGTCATTGACAGCATTTGTTTATAGTAAAAAATGCCATAGCTTCATATCCAGATTTAGCCCTTGCCCCTTAGTGCTGTAGAAAAGGGACATTTTTAGATACTCGATGCTCATTCCTAGCTCTCAAGTTATCAGAATTTACAGTCGTAGTGTTCTTATGAAATGATAAGGCTATTTTTGGCCAGAATGAAACTATTAAGACCCCTTACTTTATTAACAGGAGGGTAAAAAATAGTCCTAATTAAATTTTTTTCAGCTCTCCTAAACATTCCTAAAATAGCTTTTGCTGTAAGGGGAGGGTCATAAGCAGAGGGCGTGATGGGGCGGCACAGTTTTTGTGGCGCTCCTTTAGCTGCCTGCAAAATTCGTATCACTTGTTATGTGCCCAGCCCAAAGTTCATCTGGTAAAAACTTCTCCCTCCCTCTGCCATGTGCTCCTTACCCATGTCGCAGACAGGCACTTGCAGGCTTCGTGCAACATTCACTTCACGCAGCAGAAGACACTTGGTAAGTAAAATCACTGATGCCCTTTAAATCACTGTAAAGTGGGTTGAGGTTTTAAAGGCTTAAGAGGAGAAGCTGAGCTGTGCAAATGTTGGTGTAAAAGCTCCGTTATACAAACAAGAGCCGCGTTCCAAGGATGCTGCCACCTTGGATTTCACTGAAAACAACACACCCCCCTTACAACTGCTGAATTATTTAGACTGTGAATCCTCAGGACAGGCAACTTTTATTTTGAACCTTGTACTCTACAAGTCCTGCAGGCTCATGATCCCTTCTCCCACCAGAGCACAGGTTTAGGTACATGTTGTGTTGTTGCAATATAGACTTGAACACAAGTTTCAGTTTCGATCTTTGTTTGAAATGCAATATAGACCCAGCTAATGACAGGTCCCATTTGCCTTCTATGGAATAGACATATTCTATACAGTTTGCTGGACATTCAGAGGTGACAGCAATGAGACCAGATAAGTTCCTAAATAGTTTAGGAGCATTGAAGTTTTGACCCTGGAAGATATTTCTTTTTTAGCAGAAGTGTGTGTTTAAGGAACAAAGCCATCTGTATGCCATGGAAGTTGTTTCTGCTATAAATGGAGAGTGCTGTCACAGTGCTATTGATTACAACAAAGTGACTGAAAACTACACACAGTGTTTCAGTGAAAAACAACACGAAAAAAAAATGTCAGAAAATAACCTATGTCCCTTTTTGTATAGGCTCATCTGGAAATACTCTTCTCCCTTGAGTTTTGGTTTGAAGGTAAAGAGCATCAGGCTTGTAAAAAAAATGTCTCATGGAGAGAGAAGTAGAATTATTCAATGTGAGAAGGTCTGAAATATATGCAAGAAGGACCCCAAACTGACAATGACTTGGAGGTAGAGGGTCATACTTCGGCTCCTATGGTGAGTGTGCCAAAGAAGATTGAAAACTTTCAAACTTGAAAAAGACAGGTTTTGTTTGAACACAGATTAGTGATTAACTTTTAAGCAGAGAAAATCAATGTGGCTAGGGAAGCCAGAAGAGAAATAGCAAGGTTTTTGTGCCAACCCTGTGCCAAACACCAGTACATGTATGTTGAAGGTGACCTTCAAGCCCAATCCATAAGATCCACGGGCACAGCCTCTAATGGCCAGAATAAATGAGAAAGAAGTATTCACCTCCAGCCTCCTCCATGGCAGGGTTCAATACCAGGGTGGGTGGGGCTTTGAGCAACCTGATCCGGTGGATCTTTAGGGTTCCTTCCATTCTATGATTCCATGAATTTGGCTGTGGCGGGCATCCATTCACATTGCTTTATTTGCTAGCAAGCAGAGGTATGTTGGGCCAAATAACAAAGCAGCCAACTCACCATTGCACAACACCATGTGGCTGGCAACTTAAACCTCAGTGGGAAGGAATAACCATGTTTTTTCTGTTGATCACCTTGAAGAAAACTTGTGTCAGGGCAGAGGAGCTGTGAACATCCACTTACTGAAATTCATAGGAGCTGTCATGGTTGCCCGGATTTTTCTTTGGAACAAAGAAAACTCCCCTGTTCAGACCTTCAAAAGTTAGACTGGTGTTAAATGTTGCCAACCTCACCCTTCCTGTCCCCTCCTTACCTGCCTTTGATGGTAAGCCAGGTATTGTTTGGATCACTTATACACCCAGTTCTATTTCTTCACCATTGAAATGCCATCAGCTACAACGGATCAGCTCTTTCTTTATTCAAGTACATTATGTGCATGAGGACTGATGATTTTAGTAGTTCCTCCTCCATAATCCTGTGGGATTTATGCCTGCGGATGCTCTGTGAAAATGCTGTGGTAGCAAAGAGTCACCATGGTCTCTCTGAGCCAGTAGCAGGAACTATCAGCACAAGAGGGAAGAGTGGTGTCCTCTTGGACGTGCACCCTTGAATGAGACCTGAGAGCACCTCTGTAGTTTTCCCCTGCACCTAGAAATTGGCTGAGGTCTGAAGTGCCTGGATTTGTCATTTCCAAGGGTTTACATTCTGTTTTCCTGTAACTTTTCTTCTTAATTTCTGTTCTAGGTACTGAGTCAAACCTGGAGTTTCAATCCTATGGAAAATTCTGTCATTTCAGATTCTATTTCAATTCTCAGTCAGAATTTAAAGAATATGTTTGGAAATTGGAGCTTGGAAAAAAAACCACTATTGGCCATCACCTGAACCATTCCAATTTGCATATAGCTGAAATGTTTTTGCAAAACTGTTTTTATTTCCTCATTTTATCACAATAGAGAAAAGATATTTTTTAAAGTTTCCTATAATCTTCTTGAGGAAGTTAATAAAAATTGTCATAAGGCTTTTTGTTTTGACAAAACAGTATTATTCTGACCAAAAAAAACCATAAGAATTTAGCCAGAAGTTAGATTATAACTCTAGTCTTTTCTTTCCCTGATTTCTGCCAAATTAATGAACTCAGGGACAGAGAGGAGACTCACACTCCTCTTCTAAAGGTCTTTTTGCCACAGCAAAACCTTTTGCCACAAAAATCTTTTGCTGTGAATGACGCCATTCACTGATTTGAGAGGTGGGCGCACTCTGATTCAGTAACAAAAGACTCCGTAGAGAGTTGTTCCCAAACAGAGAGGTGTATATAGTTTGGGAAACAGCTGGCTGTGGCCAAGATGCTCAGACTTTCTCACCTACAGAATTGCACCTTCACTTGAAACTCTAGCACTTAACACTAGGTTTAGTCTGCTATGTCACATTCATCCTATGATCTGGAATATCACAAAACCCCAAACTAAATGGTGTATTTCTGCTTCTGTGAGAAATGCTATGTAATCAGAGACATTTCCCAGAAAGGGATACTGTCATTCTGTGCAAAAGCACAGTCGGGCTTTTTTTTTTTTTTTTTTTGTCCCAGAGGTGTTCTTGGAGGAGAAGAGTGGTCAGCAAAAGTAGAGGCATTTGCATGAGACAGTTGCACAGCACTACAATTATAATCTACTTGTAATAATTTTCCAATAGGATAATATTAAATGACATGAACAACATGCTAAAATTGCAAAATTGGAAACAATCACCACTTACCTTTTTATTGGCATGCTCTACATCTGCAATACACCCAGTCCATGACAGCACTTCCCACTAGCACAATGATGTGGCCTTATTGCTACTAGAATTGAGAGAGAAGGTGTTAGCTTGACCAAAAGGGAGAAATCCAGATAAACCCTGTAGGCAGACTGCATGTCTTCATTTTTCTAAGGAAGGGATATTTAGGAAATCATCTGTGAGCCACAATCACGAACTTTCTCCAGGACATTCAGGTGAAATATTAGACAACTGCCATCTCTATTGAATAGGAAAGGAAAAAGTTTACTTAACCTTAATGCACCCATATGTGCTTTTCCTGCTGAAAAAGCTGGGGTCGGAAGGGTGGTGAAGTGATATCTCTCTGCCATGTTACATGTTCCCCTGGTAAATGATCCCTTACATCCAACCCCCTATCACACTAGCTTAGCCAAAGTGCAAAGGACAAACATTGGTGTGACCAGAGCATGGGATGATTGAAAGAGAAGTGCATGTCCATGAGATGGACAGTCCTTTAGCTAATTATCTGCCAGATCTTGAAGCTCTCAAATCCTCTGGGGCTGATGTGCAGTAGGGAGGTGGTGCCCTTCCCATCCCATCTTTCAGCAGGGGATCCATGGACTTTCTCTGCAAGATTATCCACACACCATTGTCTGTCCATGCATCAATCATGTGCCATTATCTAGGTGTCATTGGCTGGGGTCCTTTCTCCAGAGGCTTTGGTGGAAAAGGCCCCAAATGATCTTACTGAATCAGGGTCCGATCTTAGTATATAAGAAAAGAGCGTTTCTCTTCTTGCTTCCGGCATAGTCCCTTACCAGACACACATGGAAGATATATTTTAATAGTAATTCTCTCTAGACGCCAAAGATTGCTTTATAAATTTCTCTAAAACACCTTTTTTAGCCAGAGCACTCTATTTCTTTAGCTCTCTCTCTCTTTCTATATGTATTTTTGTGTACACACACACATATAGGTACACGTAGCATAGGATCGCACACTACCTAAACAAGAGTGTATTTTGGTTTTGTCGGAGCCCAACCCATAATTCAGTAAGAGTTAATCTCACCATTCAAAAATATCATCTCTTCATCCAACTTTCTGTCCTACAGAAATGCTACGTCACCTTCTGAGCTATGCAGGACGGATGATCAGCCAGAGAATTACAACACGAGGCTGCAAGGTACAAAGCGGCTGCATGAACGCGGTTGCCTGGGGCGGGGGGAGTTATTACTTGCTCTGTGGCATCTGTCAGCATCCTGCCATGAGCTTTCATTCTATATTTATGAAAAGGTACTGAGGCACAGCAGGCATTATGCAAGATCTTCAGCATAAAAAAGGATCAGGCCCTTATCAGTTTTCTACAGTAGTTTGCTAAATGTCACTGCTCTTACCCAGGTCTCGTTCTGCAGAGCCCTGGCATGCGGCAGTCCAGCTAAAATGCAGTCTGTCTTTCCCCTCGCACTCGTGTGAGTGTTTGCTCTGTCGTGAGCTCGTCTGAACACTGAGTGTTTGATAGGCCAGTAAGCTGCCCAAATAAATATTTTCAATTTCTTTTAGTCAACACTAGAGCCAAAATTTCAACCAAAAATAGCTTGGGGTAAGTATTGTTGTTTTAAAATTCATTTTACAATACATTCTGTTCATGGAATCATTGATTAGTGTTCCTATGCTGGCTTTTAAAGTGCACTATACAATACTGAGGAGAAATAACATTTTTACCACTAGAAGTTTTACATTTTAGTCCCATCTGTTTTTGGAAGGCTATCCTAAACTGTTCATGGAAAAGTAAAGCAAAACATTCTAGCTCAAAAGCAGTGATACATGTCTACTGCTAACAGAGATTTGATTGTTTGACTTAAATGGATTGCAGTTACTATCTTCTTTTCCTGCAGCCTAAAGAGATTTTAAATGAAAAAAAAAATAAAAATAATAGAATAGTCTCTTCTCAGCTGCAGATTTGAGGAGAACATTTAAAAACCTCAATAAGAGTTTTAAAAATAAATAACACAAAGGTAAGGTCCTAGTTGATGGTGAGCTATTTTTGACAGCATTTGATATAAGAACTCAACGTGGATTTTTTTTGAAATGTGGTTCTTATTACTATTTGGATAGAGTACATTTCCTTTTCGTCATTCAATCTTGAAAACATTCCACTTACAGATAGTCCATACATTACTGCAGCCTCTTTCACACATTACTACATCATAATACAGTTGGCTGCACTTTCTTCGAACAGGTCCACTCTACCCATATGGCCTGGGTTTATTATTTCTTGCTCCCATCTGTTTTAAGTTATCTTCTTTGGGCTACATTTTTCTAAGAGATGTTCTTCAGCTACACGCACAAAGGCTGTTTCTGAGAGAACATGTGAACACCAGGGGCTTTTACACTCCCACATCTGTGCAAGGTTCACTGAAATTGGTGGAGCCTACTGGTGTAGATTTTAGCTCTGCAGAACCTGTTAAACCCCATTTTGTCTGCATAGCCTAAGTTTGCATTACAAAACCCTAGAGCCTGGTTTTGAAATCCTTGACTCATGTGAATATTCCTGCTGAAGAGCAGCATCTTGCAAAGAGATGTCTTTCATTTCATTTTCCCATTCACCTCTTTCCCTCCTCGTCTCTCCCCACCAGGTTAGTGAGAACTGATCGCATCCTCTACACTGGATAAGTAAAGCAACAATCCTTGCTCTAAGGCTTTTCCATTCCTAGCAGACCAATCCAAACCTAGAGGAGATTTCTACTGGCTTCCCCAAGCTTTTGATGAGTCTCAGGATGGGCAGGAGAAGCAAATGTAGCACACAAGACCTTGTCCTACCATCCAGCCTCACTACATGCTCGCTGGGTGGTCAGACCATCGAAGCCACTTCCTTGTTAGGAAGTCCATAATCTTCTCCTTTCTTGTTCTCTCCTGAAACTCGATGTTCCCAACATAGTGATGCCATTTGACATTACTGATCCCTCCTAAACACCTGCTATCAAATGCATCAAATCTTTTCTTGTCAGCTTGCGTAATGCCCCAGGTCTTTGCAGCATCGAGCAAAACTGATACCACACAGCTGTTGTAGAGTCTTATTTTTTGTTTTGTGGACATGTCACTACCCCATACTTTTGCCCTTGAATTTATTTACATTGATCTTCACCTTATACTGGTCAAGCTTAAAATGACATCGGACAAAATCCGGGCAGAATGGTCCAGAGCACTGGGAATGGGAATAATACAAAAACATGATCGCTGCCACAATTGCAACTGACCTCAAAGAGGGAGGACAAAGCCAGAATTTCTTTTCATCGATAGACCCAAAGCCATTATTTAATCAAAAGCTTTGAAGTTTGTTTCTACTGAAAGGTTCAATTTTTAGGATTCTTTTAAGTTGATCACTGGCCTTTGAGCTCACCAAAGAGGAGCCAAAGGATTTTGTAATTCTTCTAAATAGCTGGATATACTGTATTTATGAAACCCTTTAGAAAAGAGAGAGAGAAGGCAGTGGATCTTAAATAATGTATTAACTATGAAGGATGTATTTTTAGAAGGCAAAACTTGTGATATTACTGAATTTATTGATGAAGTTCTGCACCAAAAGTTAAAAAGAAAATAACAGAGAGGAAAAAATAAGAGTAAAAGCTCTGTGCATAATTGCTTTCATTTGCCCAGAGGTAGGTAATACCATTTATCACAATTTTTAACATACCATCTGACTTTTTTAAAGTTACATAGACAGTGTAAAAGAAAACAGAGTACAACGGTGTTGATTTTTAAATTAACCTTTCCTGATTTGTTTTGTTTTCTGTTAAAACTTTCTTTGCCTGTGGCAGTGTGAAAGAATAAAAAAGTGTATGTGTACATTTTCATAATATGAAAATAATTTGAAATAAATTTTATTTTTTTTTTCTGAAAAAGGTTGGAGCTGTGTAGAACGCATTTTTCTTATTTAAAAATTCCAGGAAACATCCACAGAGCATACAATCAGGATATACCAGCCTATGTATAGAGCACTGCGTATATTCAGCAAAGGTAACATTATGTCCAAAAATAAAGAAAAGTTCCTTCCAAGAATTATAGAATTTATGAAAAAAAATTTAATGTTTTATGACCTATGCATAAAAGCATATAGTAAGCATGGATCATTAAAAAAATTTAACTTATTCTCCAGTATTGAAGAGGACATTAACAATATGAACAATATATGTTAAAAAGTATTTTGAGGAATAATATCTAATGTATCTACAATTATATAGTTACATTATATTTTACACATATATAATGCATATAAATTATCATATTATGTTTTATTGTTGTAATCATAATAATATTTCAATACTATGTTCTTGAAAATAACTATTGAAACAAATATATAAAAATAATTTTCACTTGATGGTTATAATTCTATATTACTAATTGTTAATTATAATATTATTGCTTAGTACAATTATCTAACACATAATGTTATTATATACTACATATAGGAATAAACAGTTTACAGTTTTCAGTGCCTGCTGTTTGGCAACTAAGTAAGACCATGTAATACTCTGGTGTATTTTATTTTTTTTCTGTGCTTATTAAAAGTCATATGAACATAAAAGTATCTAGTATCGGATTGATTCTGCTTGTGATTTTGTAATTTTCATCTAACTTTTGTTAACTTAGAGCAGGCTCACATTTCAAAAGAATCCTGAGACATTTTGATCTTCCAAAGGAATAAAGTCAGAACACAAATAAGGCATGAATCAGTTACTGCATTCAATAGTTCAACAAGTGAATTATTGAATGCCACCATTTTTCACACTGCTTGTTCCAAATACTGCCTTTGCTGTTTATATATCTAAGTAAATACAAAATACATAATTCAGGCATCAGTGTGTCATTAAATAACACATTTGAGAGGCTATTCCTTAATGGTAAGATATTTAAATAAATAAATAAATATGTTATTTATTTATTTAGACTTAATAGACTCTTTAAATAAGTTGAAAAGAATTCCAGTCTAATATAAAAAACTTCTGTAGAGCAAAGATTTCTATTCACAGGAACAGATACTGTAACTTTTAAGATTGCTTCTAGATTTTCGTCTGATGAAGACAGGAGAAATAGATTCATCATGACTGTTGGAATAAAACCTGTACATAAGCAGGTATCAGAATAGATCTTGTGGCTTTTTTGTGCTGGACAACAGTCTTTTCCATCCAAGATTAAAAAGATTTATTCTTTTGATGTTAATAACAAAAATCATCTTGATCAGAATTTAAAAATACTTGTTCAGGTATCTGAGTTTCAATTTAAAATGTGACTAATTTAATCTGTAAATATTAATTTCAGTATGACTAATAATATGTGTAACCACTACTGCAACTCTGATTTGCAAATAAGTACATATCCTTTCTCTATGAAAAATGTACTTTTAAAAAAAATATGACATTATTTTTTTAACTCTACGAGGTTTTCTTTACAAAATGGGACTCTGTCAATTAGATACTTAAATCCCACTTCAGTTGAATTTGCTTTGAACTCAGGCGTAACACGTTAATGAGAAAGAACATTTTAAAAGCTTTGAAACATGGGCTGGACACTGTACAGAACGTGCCCTTTTATAGCAACAGTGACATAAGATCGAGGTGCCTTTCAACTATCTATTTTTTTGCCAAGACCATGTCAAACAAACTAAAAAGAGGCCAGTTGACAATGAGCCTGTGCGTGTCTGCGGTCATTATTTCTGGGCACTGGGGTAACAAATTCTGAGCAGCACAGCTACCTGCGTAGAGAGCAATAAAGCAGAGGTGATTTTAACTACAGCATTAATTACGTGCAATGTGATCTTTCTTCACTGTAAATCATGAGGGTTTGTTTTGTTGTTGGCTGGTTGTTTTTTTTTCCCATTTTGTTTTTTCTAAATTTCAGGGCTGTTTGAATGTGGCCAAAAGGAGTGGCACATCCCTGTCCCAGCCCAGGTGCCACAACCAGCTGCTGGCATCCGACAGGGCTGAGGACTAGCTCAGCCTTAGTAGAAGAAGCTACAGATAAAGGAGATGAATCCCAGCCCAAAAAGTGAGAGCAGCACAGTGAAGGTGACACAGAGGGTCAGTGGAAACACAACTCAGTCTCCAGCTCTGGAGGATGACTGAGCTGAAATAACTGTTCCTCCAGTGAGATGAAGATGGCGGACGTGATAACATGAGGCTCCATGAGCCTGAGCGTGGGCAGACCTGGCTGTCTATCAGATAAATTTTGGTTTCTTGCAGAAACGAGTTTGGAAATGCACAGACATATGGACGCTGTGCCCAGGCTGAAAACTTCGATCTAAAGTAACACTAGAAGAATATCTCAGGGCAGGGAACGTGACATTGTCCAGCTGAAATGTTTCCCAGGGCACAAGCAGTATAGGCAGAGGTCCTCTGCAGAGACTGATGACCGTAAAACTGGTTAGCTGAACCACTGCCCATCTCCTCATCTGATGCCCTGCCAGCTTTGATATCCAGAGCCAATAGCCCCCCTGGCTGAGCAGCTGCTCATAGGGAATTTTCCAAGGGGGCTCTTGTCTCCTAGATGGTTAGCCCTTCTGAGCTCATTACCCTTCTTGGCCTGAAACTGCCAAGGCCCAGTGACATTTACTGTTTGTTGAAAGACCCATCCATTACGTGGCCCTTCTAGTAAAGGATAAGTCTAAGAAGCTCGTGACATAATAATAGAGCTGTGTGTTGACTTTGGGTAGCCAGCTGGAGTCATTTGGGGAATAACACCATGTGTATTAATTATGAATTTGCACAAGAAGTCTAGTGAGATAGATGCAGATAAATGGGCTAGTCAGCTATGACACCAAAAGAACTCAGGTCCCAACTGTTTTTTTTTCTATGTGAATAACACCAGAGCCCATGTTTGCACAGGTGTCACACACAAAGGCAAAATACAAAGCTTCCCTATCTTTCAAACTGCTAAGACTTCATCTTCTCTCTGCTTCAAACAGGAATATAGTTCTTCTTATGTCTTTACTAGTGGGCCCCATAGGGAGTTACTGTGATACCTCCCCTGCACAGGCAAGCATGGCGGATGCATTGCAAAGAAATCCTATAAGAACTGGCCCTAAGCTATGGTGGCAGAAGGAAGGTCAATTAAATCAGAGCAAATGAAACAAAAATTGTCAATGCACAAAAAATGCCATCAAGATAAAGCAGCTTGGTACACCATCACTTGCAGCTACACTGCAGATCAAACTACACAGGTATATAGAGCTCCAGCTCAGTACACAAAATCTCCTTTCCTGATTCAGTATGCCATAACCCTGTACCCACCAGTGTCCTCTCCCTGTGCCAAGGACACAGGTTCAGCTGAACCTTGGCAGCACTGCACTCCAGAAATCACATGGGACTGGGACTGAGAGAGGAACAGGAATTGGCTACTGTCCTGGATTGTGAAGAAAGCTCTGAGGTCAGAAGGAGTGGATTTTGTGCCATTGCACTTAAATGCAACAGACAACAGGGTCAGTAGGGGGGACTCCAGAGGCAAAGTGGAGCAATTATGTTCTGTGAGTTCTGCCCTGCAGAGCTTACTCAGGTGGACAGACTCATTAACAACAATTAACATCTAATTTCCAGGCAAGGCTTGTAAAAGTACAAGGGTAATCACTGACTCAAAGCTGAAGTAACATTTAAAAGTCAGTTTTACTGCACGTCCAAGTCAAACAAACCAGATCTGAGTTTCTGCAGACACTCAGTAGTCTCATGTGCTGTTTCTGGGCAACAGGGAGGCTGTTATACAAACAGCCTTGCTACAGCTCCAGCCGGCTGAAACTGTGCTTTATTCAAACGGTTTCTGAATGGTGCCTAATTGCATTCTGCCTCCCTGCTTATTTATTATTTTGCATGAGGTGACCCTGTTACCAGCGCAGCTTTGTATGGAGAACATCAAAGGGAGGTTCAGAAGTTATCGGAGCTTTCTTATCTTGTAGCCAACATGATTTCCTAACGGCCCACATCTGCCTTGCATTTTGTGAATTTTAGCACGTTGAAATCATTGTGGCTCAGAAAAGCTTTTCTGGAGCCTGCTTGGTTGGTATACACTCAAATCACTGCTGGTTCATGTCCTGGTCCTCCAAATGCTCTAGTACTTGAGTTACTTTGCACATCTGAACAGTCCCATTGACCCAGTGGGAATATCTGAGTGGGTAAGTGTCTGCAAGATCCAGACCCTAAATCTGAAGTGAGGCTGAAAAGCAGAGGCGAAAAGGGGTCAGAGAGAAAGAAGGACATGATAAAACCACACTAAGTAGTTAACAACCTTGGGCTGGGAAATCAGGTGTTACTATTTAACTTCTCATAATAAAACAATAAGGAACTCCTTGTAGCACAGGTAAGATAACAACCTGAGAAATGACAGAAGGAAATACTAGCTTTTAATCAAGTCACACAATTCTTTCTTGATCACAAAAAGTAATTCATGCCGGAAATTAATAAAAAATGAAACAAGGGAACTATTGTACTTCTTGCTAGCTATGTAAGAAGGATACGTGCATTGGGTGATTATGCAAGGAAAATGATACAGTGACAATAGTGTGACAATTTCTCAGCACAGACTGGAAGATATTGCTAAATTTATTGGCACTGATTTTAGATGCTGGCTAACACATATCACAGATCAAAAATGAAACATCAGAAAATTTGGTTGCTGTATGGGGGAGAACAGGGGCAGCTGAGACAAAGAACTTTGTACGTGTTCGACTGAAACGCTGTTTGGGGCAGGGATTTTTGTTGTGATATATTTCTACGGTCCCTCTGCAGCCTATTACCAAGAAGTATTATTAAGCCCGAGAAAGCTGGTTAGAAAAGAAAAATCAATTTTTTGTAAATAATACTGTTGGAAACCTGCACACGTGGGAGTACCATTGCTCATTCAGGATTTAAACTGAGTTACCAGGATTAGAGACACGGCAAAATAAACCCTTCCATTAAGTCGTACGGCCCTCTGCGAGACACAAGGGTGACTTGCTCTTGACCTGCTGGTCTCGGTTTTGGCGTTGTGCCCTGATTTGAGTAAATGTGACTCACTAATATTCTACAGAAAAGCAGTTTCCTGGTTGTTGGGTGATGAACTGTTTGTCCTGTTGCAATCCTTTCCATTCACTCCCCCTTACAGTGTGGCAGTAGGAATGAACTGTAAATTTGCCAGAACACCACCACCATCAGACCCAGCACAAGTCCCCCTGCTACTTGCACATCCTAAAACCACAGTGTGCTGAATTTAAATTGAAAAAAACACCCACTTTCTCCCTCACCCCCTGCACCAAAGTGAATGATTGCCATAATAGAGGCACTGAGGAGTTAATGACGAGCGTGGCTTTGGACGGAGCCTGAACCTTTGGTGTGCCGTCGCATGTCAGTTTGCGGGTGTTGCTACAGAGCCCTCGTATTTTAGAGCCCACCGGGCTGGAGCTGATGAGCAGCCCCTGAGCTGCAGCCCCTGGCGTTAAAGGATGCAATCAGAAGCACAGTTAGATGGGAACACAGAAAGCAGCAGCCTGTCAGTGGGAAAAATGCCTGTTTGTCCCAGCTGAAACGCTTTGCAGCAGCTTTCAGATTTTGACAACTGCCTCGGAAAGTGGGGGGAGTCTGGGGGGAACCCAACCGCTTCGCTTCTCTTCTGACCCCAAAGAGTTACTGACATGTTAATGCTGAACGGCCAGAAAAAACTGACGGCAATTTTGCAAGTTGTTTTTTTTTTTTCCCTGAAAGCAGCAGTAATCTGGGTGGCTCCATGCTCTGGGGATCACGTCTGGATGCCCTGAGGGGGTGAGCATAAAAACTTTGAGTAATCGGGGCTCAGCAGAGCCAAGCAAATTCAAATCCTTTTGCTTATTTGTTTCTGAAATGCTTGGAGGACTCTCCGTTAGTGTGGATTCGTGCCACTGCCAGGCTTAGGTGAGAAACTGCCAGTTTCTCTGCATTAACATAGGTCTCCATAGACTTCATAAACACACTCAAATATTAGCGATTCTCTTGCTATCTCTCCTTTCCTTTCCACTGTGTGATTTTTTTTTTAAATGCCAGGAGTTTTTTCCTGAAGATCATACCGTCATTTAACTATTTAAAACTGCTACGTACCTGTGCATGCAATTTTCTCTCATCTATTTTCACATTGTCTGAGGTACTTCATAATCTTACACTTAAATTATCCATTACTTTGTCAACACACTGTCTCAGACATGACTGGGTAGCTAAAATACAGCATTTTAAAGTAAGGACACCAGACTGTCATTTTCCCCTGCCCCTTGAGCTCTCCTAACATTTTGCACCTCATTTTTTTAATCTGTTTTGCAGAGCTCAAAGAATTTCTTTCTCAAAATGTTAGTGCGCAACTAAATTCATTAGCTTCCTTTCGGGTGATGAAACACAAACTATTATCACATATTGAGCCTGGTAATCAAAGATAATTTGAATATAATGTGGCCTCAAAATTAATAGCCCTGAAACAAATAAGAATAATAGACTCTAAAGAAAATTACTAGAATAGTAGCACAGCAGGCTCTCTTTAAATGTGTCTTTAAAAAAAAATTGCATACTAATAATCCTATTATTCAAAGGAAAAAAGAGTATCTTTCTATTTTTATTAGATTCTCTGGAAAAGCCACAGTCTTTTATAATACTGCTTCTCACAAATCACTTCAGTTTAATGACAAGATACCATACACTACATCTCACATTTAAGTAAATGCATTTATTTCTTCCTGTAGAGAGATTTTATTTTAACTTTAAGATTCTTTAAAGATTAACTTTACGATTTCTTATAAGCCTGTCGCAGAACAACATGAGCACTGCCAAATAGAAATAATACTACCACCCTCCACCACGGTACGTTTAAAATTAAGGTTTTTTTTTCCACCAGCACAGAAAAATGCTTATTTATTCTGACAAAGAAATAAAGGACAGCGATCAGGGACACTGAAGTTAACTGCTGCCTGAAGTCATAAACATCTGGTGGCTATTTTAATTGCATTGTGAACTAACCACAAAACCCTTCACTAAAAGAATAGAAATATTTCCCCTGTGCAATATTGTATTTTAGAATTCCTCTCTTCTGAATCAATGTCAGACGTGATTACAGCACAATGAAGTCTGTGTTTTCATGCCTGCATCTTCTTGAAAATGCTGTGTATCCTTATTACAATTACACTGTTACTCAAAGATTCACCTACAGATGAATTATTCATGTTATTGTTGCAAACTCGGACTTAAAGATGAAACATAATGCTTACATCATTGTAATTCTTTTGCAAGTAAGTTAGTTAGATTAGTATGCCTGTATACAAATACCGGACATTAGAAAGCACACGGATAATCACACAAGCATACAACTTTGCATATATAATAATGTATTTATATATACACATACAGATATTCATACATATATATGCATATACATGTATATATAGGATGCGTTTGAGTAAGCAGTAATACAACCTACCTAAATGTGAATAGAAATTGTTGTTAATAAAATACTTGCATGAGTTGTACAGGGACCTTCTAAATGTCTGTGCTTCCTGGGGAGACCAAATGACCTCTTTTTTACAGATACCAAGATCAAAGCTCTTGGTTTAGATACTCCAGCTGTCTCTCTCGTTGGCATTTGACATGCAACCCGGTCCATTTAAAATCAGGGGGCATGTAAACATTTTAACCCTTGGCAGCAGTATCTGAGAAAGATGCTAGCAATAAATGGTCATAACTGTCTGGGCCAAATCACATTTGGTGTCCTTCCTTTGAAGTCCATGCAAGCACTGTACCCTATGGTTTTGACAAAGAGCCAAGTCCAAAAAAAGGATGTAGGCTCTCAAAGCTGGCCGGACATGGACTTTGGGATCCAGAGTGGCTCCGCGCAGCCGAACGGTTGCCTCCAAACTCACTGCAGGCCTTCCCTGCTTGACCTTGGAGGGTCTTTGCCCACGGCTCTGTTTTCAGAGCCCCAACTCCTACCCTCAAGTGGCAATTTTTTTGCCTAAGCAGAAGGGCATCTTCATCCTTTGCAAAACCTCTTTTGGTGGGTGTGCACATGGGTAACACATGCTGACAGGATTAGACCTTGCACTTAGTATAGTCACAACTATTTTCTTTTTTTAAAATCACTGCCACAGGAGGGTGCCATTTTTCTGTTTAAGCCCCAATTGGTCAGATCCCTTGCTCAGAACTGAGTTATGGGTTCAAATCCCTCTTGAGATCCATCATGTCCCAGGAGAGAAGGAGATGATGGCTGTGAGCCCAGAAGGGGTGTCCTTGCATGCCCTCAGCCTTCTTACCAAAGTCAAGCAAGGTTCTTAGGGAATGGCGAAAGAACAACAAAAAGTCTTCTGGGGAAGACTTCTGGTCCTCATTGCCAGGTTGATTTCTGTCCCATTTTTGGAAGAGACATAGCAATGGAAAACCAGCACCCCTCTCTTCTGCAACCATGCTTTAAAAAGAGTCTTTCTCTCTGTCTCTCTCTTTCCAGTCTTTGAAGAAACAGTGAAGAAACCCATTCTATTTGACCCCTGAAGCTACCTGCCTCCTGCACCTGGTACCCATAGTCTGGAGAAAGGATGAGACAAAATAAGTCCCATTGGCTTGTGTGTGGCTTGAATGCCATCGTCCCCATGCAGAGAGCCTGGTTGCTTAACCTGAGATTCCAGTTTCATTTTGGGGTCCGGTGCTTAAATACTTTTGTCCTTAAAACACCAAAGTGCCCAGAGGTGCCCAGTGCACCTATGCAAAAGCCAGAGGTGGTGCAAAGGCTTTAAGACAGACTGATGTTACACTGGTTATCTGAGGGGCAGAGCAGACCTATGGAACAGCTGCCTCTTATGAAGGGATGCAGAACATGTTCAACACCATGTGACGTTCATGAGGAAGAGAAGGGCACTGCAGATCTGGATACATCCTTCCCAGAGAGATCCTCCTTGTAAGGCAGATGCTGTCTGATGGCTATTTCCTGGCGCTGGAGTGGGGAGCTGTGTACACGGATGAGGTGGCAGGAGCTGGTTCTCAGGGCGGAGACCTGAGGACTCATTTCCTGCTTGGAGGACAGTTGGTGTATTCAGCTGAAATGGCAGAAATAATCCTGTCAGCAGAATCCCAGGAACTTCCCTTCTCCAACTACAAAACAGTTTCAGGCTTTGCGCCCCCTTTTCCTGCTGCACTCACCCAAGTACTTGGCTCTGTCAAGAAGCTGAGTCTCAGGCACGTCCCCCTTCTTGCTCCTCCTGGTCCCATTTTCCTTCTGAACAGGCACTTGCGTGGAGGGTTTGTCTCCCCCATGCCTGGACAGGGAAGGGACACTTTAAGCAGCTACCCTGGTGCTGTGATCTTCCCCCTTGGGACTCCGCAGGTAGCAGTGAGGCGTCCTCATTAGCATCCCTGTGCCCGAGTCCCGCTGCCTATGGGCAAATGTAGCAAAACACACACATTTTAGGGAGCGATTTTTGAGCCACAAAACAAAAGGATCAGCTGTTTTGTACCTGCTCTGCTCTCCTTCCTGATCTTAACAAGGGATTCATACAAGGTGGAAGTCTCTTCACCCCATGCGTGGCTCCACATGGGCATGCTCACAACTGCTCAAGCTGCCATGGCTCCTCCATTACTAAACTCACGATTACTCAAAGCTGCGCTCAGAGATTAATTAGTAATATTTAATCCAAATTTACTTCAACTGACTTTCAGCACACTTGAGTGTTTAAAGGCAATGGCAGTCACTATCAACTGCAAATAAAGCTATTAATGGCATTTGTAGTAAGAGCTGGGGAATGTATTTGCATTCAACATTTACTGTCAGGAGTCATGAAAGTATTTTGTACCAACAAAGATCTCAGTAAACATGGTCTAAGGAGGTCATTGAAAGGGGAAATTATAAAATAATGCTAACTTCTGAAGTTTTTTATTCCCATTATTCTTTCTCATAGAACTGGAGCTATTAAAGTGTCTTGTTAAATATGTGGCTTTTAAATAAGTACCCACTAACTCAAAGTTTACAGTGCCTTAATATTATTTTTAAAGTTATGCTTGTACAAAGAGATAAAACAACCTAACTACACCATTTCAGAGTTTAAACAAATACACTTTGAGCTGTAGTGGCAAGATTTGATTGTTGTTAACTGACTGTAATTGTGTCAGTGCATTTATTTACACTACCAGATGATGTTACAGAAAACCATCGGGGAAGGATTTCTTAATAGTGCAAGCGTAGGCAGAAATATTAAAAGAAACACTATGCTGAAGTTCTGTAATAAATTCAGAGTTGACTACAAGTGTTTGCAATCAAGAAATTGAAGAATTCAACATAAATTTTTTGAAGTTGATGCTGTTCAATAATTGCTACCTAACCAGAAAGACTGAAACCTGGATTCCAAGCGTACCAATCCTGCACTTCACTATCAAATGCTGATATGGATCACCGGTCACAGCTCTAATTGACTGATTACACAAAAGCACTTCGCAAAATCAAGACTAAGCCTCTGCAAAGTATGAGCTGCAGCTCCTAGCGACCAGCTCTAATGGAGCTTCAAAGTTTGCATAGAGTCACCAAAATTGAATTTGTTGACTTAAAAGCAAAAGTAGGGGGATTCGTCCTGTGCATTTACAGAATCTGAAGGAATAATGAATAGAACTGGAACAGTCAGATGAAACATTAATTTCCAGGGTATAAATTGAGCAGCAGTGTTTAAAATTATATTTTGTGTCTGGCTTCAAGTGAAAAAAAAGGATTTAGATCAGAATTGATGTTAAGGTTGGAAAATCAGTTTTTGATTTGCCGATAGCAAAATTCAGATGAATTTCGGGAAAAAACGATAGCATAAATGAGCAAGCCTCTGGAATATGATTTCATTGATGGGGCTGTGAGCTTGTTTTCCTTTTACCTATTTCAAAACTAATTAAATTAACTAGCAGCACGTCTACCTATTTACACTGCAATCTCAAATCTAATTCTGCAGATGGCCTTGAGACATCTTTTCATCTGTTGCCTTGAAAACAGGAAGAAAAGCAGAAGCAGAGAAAGGGAGGCATAATCAAAATTCCTGGTAGTAACTAAAGATCTGAATATCAAACTGCTTCGTTGTCACAATTATTTAGAAACAAGCCATCTCACTTCCAGTGTGCGCTATGATCTCACATGGCAAATGGTGAAATATCATATCAGGGGTGCAGAATTTATGTAATAAATTAGTCACATCAAGGATAATAAGATTTTGTGTTCTATTTCTGCAGCACCACATTATCCATTTCATGAAGTCTAGGATATGTTTAAAAAGACCCTCAGAGTTTTCATGGATATTTCACCAGCCCGAGAACAGAAGTCATTATACCATTGCAACCTAATAAATTCTACCAAACCAGTGGGTTTTTCTTCTTCTTCTTATGAAATTCAGAGAGGAGATAAATGAGTTAAAATAACAAGGGGGAAAATTACCTTCCCGTAAATCTTTACCAACTTCTAGTTTATGGAAAAAGACAAACATAATTTGGGACAGAGGATTTGTATTAAAATGTGACCCTTTACAACTGGAATGTCCATAATGGGTGGCAGTTGAAAGATCTGTTTTATAACCCTGTCACTTCTTTAACGGCCTTGCATGCAATAATTTCTGCATTCAATTTCCTGTACATGTGTACGACGGCTCGCCCAAGGGAATTGGGTTCCCCTGCAATACTCCCTCTTTTCCTGAGCATTTGCAATTTCTAGCCACCGGAGGAAAAGAAGGGGGGGAAATCCCATAAAAATTAACACAATAACACTTACTGTATTTATGAAACAGTGAACAAGTTTGCATTCTTTGCTTCCAGTGGAAGGGAAAAGGTCACAGCCTGATCCCACCAAGCCACAACTCTGCCAGCTGGAGGACACAGGGAGAGCAAAGATGTCCTTTATGGCAGCTGTCAGATCCAGTTGCAAAATCCCTTTTCCCTTTCCATTTTCCAGTTGAGAATGGAAGAGGAAAGGGAAGGAGAAGAGTCATTCTCAGCCTTGCAACTAATGGATATAGTCCTGAGCCAGCTATGACAAGAAACGGTGGAGACGCCATTCAGTTTTAATACTCTTCACAGTAGTCCTGGACTGTAATGACACACACTGTATAACTTACAATTTATTATTTGGCATGGGAAATCATAAGGAAATCCTTTACTTAACAATGGAAAGTTTTTTTAGCCCCTTTGATAACTGACACTTCCTTGTCTATTGTTGCTGGGTTTCATGTGGGAACTGCTGGAGGGAATCAGTAGTCCAGGCTATGCCCAGAGGACTGACTAGAAAACTGATTAATCTCTTCTGGCTGTGTAGTTCATTCAGAGTAATAAAAATAAATCAGCTCTTGAACTACATACAGAAATTTTATACACTCAGTTATCTCTGCTAACTAATGTTCCAGGCTTTTAGAGCTGGCTTTGGGAAGATAAGGAGCCTTGGTGCTTTCAGGAAAACCATTTATGCCCAGTGCTAGGCACAAGCATTAGCCTCACCAGCACTGCGGCTTTGAAGGGACATGTCATGCAGCACTTGCAGACTTGAAGTCGTCTATCTTGTGGTGGATGATAGAACTTCCACCTAATCACTGCATTCCATCTTGTGAACGTAGGTCATCTTTATTTAAAGTCTGCATGTGTATATAGCTCCATACTTATATGTATGAAGTCCATAATATTTAACAGCTCCTCAGCCTTATGTGTAATACTGGTGTTAGGATTTGAGCTAAGACTAGATCCATTTTTGGTTTTGTAACAAATGTCTCCTCTCTTTTTAGCGTAGTCACATTCTTCCAGAGCTATTTAATGTCCCTTTGCTCTTTTGGGGGTCAGGATGGTCTCCAGGATACCTAAGCATTGCAGGTGTAATTGGAGAACAGATGGTGGTAATAATTCCAGAAAATTAAACACATTTTTATTTTGTTTCTCTTCCTTTTTTTTCCATCAGACAATAACCATCTTAGAAATCAATCATTTGGCCAGGCAACACTGCTTGCTGCACCCAAACACAATAAGAAATCCAACAAAGTAGTCAAGATATTAATCAATTTTTCCAATTTCTTTAAAAAACATTGAGTGAAGTGGCAAAATAAACTACCATCTGGATAATTTCTGTTGACACAGTAGCGTACATCGCCTCGAGAAGCTGCCTTTTTTGATTTGTGTCACCCAGCAATGAGGCAAATGGGCCCTAGCTCTCCAGCTGCATTATCAGTGAGAGCATTAGCATGGCTGCTGTGCCATTTATCTCCTGTGCTTCCTGACACGTCCTTCGTCCTGCTGTCACAACAGATATTTCTGCAGCTGGAGACACTCTGCAGTGAGAGCAGCAGCCCAAAGCAGGTACACCTACAATAAAAGGGAACTGAGAAACATAGCACATCCTGAAAAAAAAGGGCCGTTCGTCCATCTTTACCCCCTGGGCAAGCAAGAGCATGCTGATAGCACCCTTTATATCACAGAAATTACTTTTGAACCCGGGAAGGGCATTGCTCAAACACCCCTCATTGGTGTGGGCAAGAAGATGGGAAGCAGTATTTTCCATGAAATACTCTTTATTTTTTCATCTAAAGGAGCAAACCCTGCTGTGCTTTTTATTTCCCAAAACACCCTCAAGGATAAAGAAACTTCGGGCACCTCCAGCAGGACCAGTGCACCAACACAGCAAGTCTGGTAGACTTAAAATCACGCAAGACTCTTCTAGCTGGCCAATTACAGAATCACAGAATGGTTGAGGTTGGAAAGGACCTCAGGAGATCATCTTGTCCAACTCCCCTGCTCAAGCAGGGCCACTTGAAGCCAGTTGCCCAGGACCACGTCCACATGGCTTTTGAATATTTCCAAGGCTGGAGATTCCATATCTCTCTGGGCAACCTGTGCCAGTGCTTGGTCACCTCCACAGTCAAAAAGTGTTTCCTGATGTTCAGAGGGACCCTACTGTGTTTCAGTTAGTGCCCATTGCCTCTGGTCTTGTCACTGGGTGCCACTGAAAAGAGCCTGGCTCCATCTTCTTTGCGCGCTCCCCTCAGGTATTTATGTACGTAAATAAGATTTCCCCTGAGCCTTCCCTTCTCCAGGCTAAACAGTCCGACCTCTCTCATCTTTCCTCATAGGAAAGATGCTCCAGTTCCTTAATCATCTTTGTTGCCCTTTGTTCAATTCTCTCCATGTCTCTCTTGCACTGGGGAGCCCAGAACCGGACCCAGTACTCCAGGTGTGGCCTCACCAGTGCTGGGTAGAGGGGAAGGACCACCTTCCTCGAACCTGCTGGCAACACTCCTCCTGATGCAGCCCAGAATACCATTTGCCTTCCTTGTAGCAAGGGCACATTGCTGACTCATGTTCAACTTTGTGTTCACCAGGACCCCCAGGTCTTTTTCTGCCAAGCTGCTTTCCAGGTGGGTTCACCCAGAATGTACTAGTGCCTGTAGTGGTTCCTCCCCAGGTGCAGCATTTTGCACTTCTCCTTGTTGAACTTCATGAGGTTCCTTTTGGCTCATTTCTCCAGGGACCTGTTGAGATTCTCTGGATGGCAGCACAATGCTGTTGGCAAACTTGCTAAGGGTACACACTGCCCTACCATCCAGATCATTAATGAAGGACTTAAACAGGACTACACCCAATATGTACCCCTGCGGTACACTGTTAGTTACTGGCCTCCATCTAGATTTTGTGCTGTTGATCACCACTCTATGGCACATCTGTTCAGCCAGTTTTCAATCCTTCCAATCATTTCAATACCCATAAGCTGCCTGTTCAAAATCTTAGAACACAGAAATTGCCTACTAAGATAACCCTCAAAACCGCAAATTTTCCATTTGACGATTGAAGAGTGCAGATGCTTTATGACCTCTTCTGAAGTGCCTGAAAGGTCATTCTGCTTTTCCCTGCTGTGTGATGCAGATGAGGCACTGAACATGTCAGACAACCAGACGGACTTGGTACAGAGAAAGGGAACTCATCTCCTTCTCGGCAGCATGGCGTCCTGCCCTGCTAGCCATCACCATGGCAAGGAGAGGGGAAAGAGCCACTTAGCTCTTTGAGGTGGGGAAACATGGCAAAAGGAGCAGAATCAAAGTGATTTTAACCAGCTTGCTTTCCTTGTAGCACAGCAGCCTTTGAGAGCAAGATAATCCTCTCCTTTCTTTATAGAGGTTTTCTTTTGGTGCACGGCAACAATGGGGAGGCTCTAGAATGTCAAAAATGTCTCCCTTCACCTTTGTCCATAACACTTGCAAGTTGTCAGTCCCCCTGCTATAAGCTTGTTTTTGTTGTCAAGGTCAGTGCTGACCACTTGTGCTGGCTAAAGAACTGCAGCACTTAGTGCCAGCGGCAAACCTGCAACTGGACTACTCACAGCTGTTGAGGTTTCAAGCCAAAAATCTACCTTGGCAGAGCCAGCAGCATAAGGCGTGCACCCCTCCGTGCTGCCCCATCCAGCCAGTCACGCAGGTCTGCATTTCCATGCTGGTTTCAATGCGGTCAGTGTTAGTCCTTTGTGTTGTTGAGTTCAGCACCATCCAAACCCCCCAAACTGACAGCAGCATAGAACACAAATCTTGGTGAGATGGACTTTTTTTTGCTCTCTTTTTCTTCCCTCTGCAAAACGTGCTAATTGAAATCTGCAGGCAGAAAATCATAGAACCGTCTAGGTTGAAAGGGATCTTTCAGATCATCGAGTCCAACCATTAGCCTAACACTGCCAAAACCACGACTAAGCCATGTCCCACAGCACCGCGTCTGCCCGTCTTTTAAATATCTCCAGGGATGGTGACTCAACCACTTCCCTGGGCAGCCTGTTCCAATGCTTGATAACCCTTTCTGTGAAGAAATTTTTCCTAATATCC
>JAOXNO010000033.1:47288651-47299401 GCA_028565335.1 Limnodromus scolopaceus | reverse complement strand
GTGACTCAACCACTTCCCTGGGCAGCCTGTTCCAATGCTTGATAACCCTTTCTGTGAAGAAATTTTTCCTAATATCCCTCCTAAACCTCCCCTGGTACAACTTGAGGCCATTTCGTCTTGTCCTATCACTTGTTACTTGAGAGAAGAGACAAACCCAACAGGCGAATTCCACAGGATGGACATGTAGGTGGGCTAGTTGCTAGTTGCTGTCTCACCACCAGATCTGGAGCCACCCAACCACAGTGTTGCTGGTGTGAGATTGACATTGGCATGAGGATTCAGCTGCTGTCTCCATAGTTTGCATAATCATAGGTTAAAGTGCACAGGTTTTTTTATGAAACCAAGTGGATAGAGTATGTCAAGGTCATAACTGTTAACTTTATGTCACCAATCAGGTACTTTACTACTGATCGTGATTGTTGTGTATTTACCAGGTAGGTTCCTGAACAAAACAGAGCTAGCTTTTTAATGTTAAAAAAAAAGGTGGGGCAGAAAAAACCCCAACCCAACAAACCCCAGCTTGATAAATGCTTTTATTTCTGACTTTTAAAACCTGGAGCCTGAGAACTACAAATATATAGAGAAGCCTAGGTCCTGGTTAGGAAAGCAGCAGGGATTAAAATGCCTGAGTAAGTGACAGGCACTAAGCACCTTTTTGCTCTTAGGCCTAAAATGTTATTGATACAAGGGATTGCCAGCAGACTTATTCTGGGAAACGGTTTATTCAGTTATTCTGAATTGTTACATTTTGTTCTGGTTGTGGATGCACCGGTGAAATCAGAAGGGACAACGTGCCCTTTCCACAATAAATTAAACACTAATGTGCTTTGGAAAGCAATAGGGAGGGATGGTGTGAGCTTCAGCAGAGGTGGTTTTATTTCACATCCATTTCCAAATTCTTTATATATTTGTGGGCAAATCATCTTATTAGTTTGAGTCTTTATTGCCTGAAGTATAAAAATATTTCCTTTCTCTGCAATCCTTTGTCTCTCTTGTCTGTTCAGCTTATAAATTTTCTCTGTGTACATTGCGTAGTAGCATTAACAGGACTTCATCATTAGATGGCAATTCTAATGCAATTGCAATAACTGTAGCCAGCTCGCATTAAATCACCATATATTTGATGTAGCAGTGACAGTTTCAGTGGAATTAGGCTAGAGAGAAATTTATCCAAGAGTCTTTAGCAGTGATTTAGACATGAATGCCCTTTTTATGTAAAGCGATAGTTGGAAGGATTAAGATTGGGAGGTTAATCTTTCCTAACGGCTAGCTCATTGTTTTCTCACGATTCCAAGATTCTTTGGTAAGA
This sequence comes from Limnodromus scolopaceus, assembly GCA_028565335.1. Taxonomy (NCBI): domain Eukaryota; kingdom Metazoa; phylum Chordata; class Aves; order Charadriiformes; family Scolopacidae; genus Limnodromus; species Limnodromus scolopaceus. The sequence continues at coordinate 47,298,092 of JAOXNO010000033.1, read as the reverse complement.
GACATGGTCTGGACAGCTCACCATTAGCAATTTTGGAATGGAAAGTTAACCGCAAAATAGTCAGAGCTGGATATCTTGCAAAACTCGCTCAAATACTGATTTCCTTCTGAGTCTTTCTTCTAAAGATGCCAGACACATTCCTATCCATGTCCAACAACTCTGTTTTCTGAAACAGGAACGCTTACACATACACACATATCCACGCAAAGACACACACACATACACTCAAAAGAGACAACTTATCATCTCTGCCAAAGAACACGTACGCTGGAAAATATATTGATTAAATAACTTGTTTTCTTATCACAGGCTAAGAAAGCTTACCCTTTTTAAGAAAGGGTGCTGCTCATATGGGAGGCTAATATCAAAAATAATATTAATTAATTAGAAATCTTTAATGATTTTTTTTCTTAGCTTTCTGAAATGGGAAGCCATTCCAACAAATACTTGGGACAGAAGGGAATTGTACTGCTAGTCCTTCCCAGAAGGAGAAAGACTTTCTGTCAAAGAACTGGTAGAAAGCAAAGAGGGAAGGTGCCATGAGTACTTTTTGACTTAAATCCCAAAGTCTGGAGTCTGAAATGAGTCCTCTTGGTTCTGTGCTAATACATACCCAGTACAAATCCCCTTCCAACTTCTGTTTGTAGATTTTGTCCACAAATCTAGCGATGTAACAAGTTAATGAGAGCTTCTTGTTTCCAGCAGATATCTCCTTGGGCTTTCTGAAACAAGTATACAGTCCAGCTTTGTGTCTATTGGGGACCTTGTTGGTCTATGTTCCCTCCAGGGCACTTTTGTTATGGTTTTGCCATTTTGGTGATTAAGTTGCTATGGTCTCAGAAGGAGCCTGTTCTTGAAAGAGGGAACCTTCTTCCATGAGGATTCTAGTATATTTATAGGCAAATGTAGAGAGATCTGGGGTTTTTTGCGGTATATCTTTCATTTACCAAGGGTCTGATGACTTCAGGGCAGCTTGTGCTAAGGGGTGACCCAGAATAGAAGATGTTGCTCATGCTTTTACATAATTGGTTCTAACCATATGCCGAATACATTTAGAGACAGGATTCATGAAACAGCCTTGTATTAGGCAAAATCTGCTCCCATGGTGATATCTGAGTGGTACATGCACATAAATGGAGCAAGGCTAGGCCAGCGAAGAGCACTTTTGGAAAACTGCCAGAATACACAGTTGTGGGATGACATTTCTCAGTCACACCCCGAATTCTTATATTCTTCCATCCTGTTAGAAGTGAAAGTCCTGTTACTTGGAAATTGTTGGTTATGCTTCCAATTCCTAAACAATTATTAAAGAGGGCTATCTCCGGTTATTTATGGCACAGCTGCAATCAGAAAAAAAATGGCTGTAAAAGTGCCATTGTGGATATCTGGTTCTGGCGCAGCTTTCTTCGCTCTGTTTACAAATCAGAGGAGTTGTCAGCCTCGCAAACTCAGCCAGGGAACTGAGATTTAAATGGGGTCATTTCTGTCTCAATAATCATTAGCAGTACTCAACTCTCTGCAAGATAAAGAGTCCTCCATCTAGGCACAGATTTATATCGGTAGGACCAGAGCCTCCAGCACATAAATTCTTTCGAGGCCAGCACTGCCTACATTTATGTTTTTAGAGTATCTCACTGAAAGGGGCCTCAGAGCCATATTATATCAGAATTAAATGCTATTTTTAAATCCTGAATCCCTTACACAGTTTTGGCGAACCCCAGGCATTATTGTTGATAGAAACATAATAATTTCATTTTACTGGCTAATTCATTTCGGACACCTTTAGATGAGGCAGTGACACAATGTCCTTTGAGACTGGTGGAGAGACATAGAAAATACAGGAGAGAAATATCTTTGAAGATTCGACTAGGAAGTCCAAATTTGGAGAAAAGGATTTTGTGCCATACAAATTTGGTTATTATGAGCTTGGGACAGAACTGTATCATTATTTTTTATAGTGCAATAAAATGACAAACTCTTTTTAACGAATCCAGTTCTAGCTGTCCCTTTTGGGTTGTCAAGTCCAAGCATGCTGTGCACAGGATATAATTAACTTAATGCACAAGCTAGTGAAATAAATGGACTTTTAATGGTGCTCAGGGTGCTCAAAGAAAAGAGTAGCCAGTGCAAAAATTGCATTAGAACTGGAAGTAAAATAAAATTGCTTCTTGCAAATGACTTTTTGGCTTATTTGCTCTTTTTCTCTCTTCTTGCTTTTTTTTTTCTTTTTCTGTTTCTTTGATTGAGTTATTCTTCACAGCTTCCAGGGAGGCAAACCTGTTGCAGGCACAAACTTCCCTGACTACCTGATCTTCCCACCCTGTCCCAAACAGCTGCCATTTCCTATGTTCCCTCATAAGAAACAGCCTTGCCAGCTCTCCCCTGGCCCACTGCAATGCACCCCAGGCTGTCTGGTGAGAGCACTACTGGGCTAAGTGGGCTGCAGGTTGAGCAGGCTGAACCTCAGCAGGGGCGGGAATCAGGATACCTCTGATCTGCCCCCTCTTCACTGTGCAGGAAGGTCATTCTGTCTTGCTTTTTTTCTTGGAAGTGGAAAAACTCTTCTGGATCCCACTGTCTTCTGCTTCTGGCTCTTTCTCCTCAAGAAAGAGCAAGTTCAGTCCTGAACTTCATGAGCCTTTTTGCTTAGGAGCTGTCATTTTAAGAGGAACTTGTCTGGCTTTAAATGAATTCAGTTCTTGAGTGAATATAATTTGTAAAGAGCATAAGTCCCGTGCTAATTATACACGTCCTGTGGATGTTCATACTGAAAGGCGATCCTTCTTCCACAATGTACTGAAAAAGGGAAATGAATCACAAAACACAAGCCTCCGTGAGCTGGACAGAATGCAAGTGTCTCCCTATCTTGGTTCAAAGCAACTTTTGGCTCTGAGCCCTAGATCCATTTGGACTGGTGGCAAACTTCCCACTGCCTCCAGTGGCACTGAATTTGGCCCTTGGACATTTATGTTGTTAAATGGAGCTAATAATCCCTGGGTGAGCCAGGAGAAAGGTCCCCTCCAGCCTACAGGGTCATGGGGTCTGACTCTCACTTACTCAGACATGCAAAACAACACCATCAAAAGCTCATAAACAGCAATGAAGTCTGGTTAAAACAAATGCTTGCATGCTTCACAGAAACCCAAAAGCAGTTGTGCAACTCAAAACACATTAAAGCATGAGTCAGCCTGGCTTTTGGGGGGAAAACACATCCCATGGTAGACAGATACAGTGGGTAGATGGACGACATGGCCCACTGCCATCCTAAATGTTTGCTATTTTAGGTCTCATATTATTTGCAAGAAAACACTTTTAAACCAACTTTTGTGCCATGAAGTGGGGTGTAACTTCCCTGTAGGTTGGGTTTCTGCCCCAGATCGCATTATTTCTCCTTTTACACTCTCCGGTTTCCACTTTCCTTTTTTATAAACCCATTTTTCTTAACACTGCCTTTTTTTGCCTCCTACTGCCTGCTCACACCTCCTTAATCCCAATTTTGCAGTTATTCTCTTGTTACTTTTCCATTGGTCAGCATCCTTCTTTCCAGTTAAATAAGTAATTTATGGAGCTCTGTTTGAGTGTTGCTTTCTTCTCACCTGATCCCACATTCCATTTTTTCTTCAACTCTGTGCCAGTATCGGTGCTTGATTTTTTGTGTTATTTTTATGAATTGGTCTGCTATGTGCCCGTATTTATGCTAGGTTTTTTCCAGTTCAATCACTGCTCTCACCTACCCAGTTAGATTAACTCTTCCTTGGCTTTTCTAAGGAGCATCTTTGGTAAATGCTCTTTTTCTTAACACATTTATGGAAAATCCAGCCTGGTGGAAGCCCAGCTGCTAAAGATCTTATTTGGGAAGAGCTGGAAAAGTGAAGGTGAGTCAAGCCACTGATGCAAGATTGCTTTATAGGCGATATTTGGCTGGTCACCTTATACTAACAGGTGAAGTCAGCATCCCCTTGCTCACCTCGTCACGCAGCTGTAAACCTCATGCAGCTTGTGACAACATCCACAGAGGTCAGTATGTGGGAGAAATACAATTTCAGCTCTAAAATTTTATGCACTGTTATGAACTGTGAAACTATGGCAGCTTTCCCTCCAGAAACAGCTGGACTTGCATGTCGATGAAGTAACCCCTGTATTTTACATCTATAGTTGTCTTATCTACTATAAGGTAAGGATTTCTGGAAAATTGATCAGTCACTGCATTAATACACAAAAGCAGGTTGCTATCCTCACAATAAATGTCATAGAAAGTAACAAAATTATTACACATACCCAATGATCCATTTGCATGTAGATTTGCAAACCCAGCTTGGCATGTTTTCTTGGAAAATGTGATTTTTTAGGTGAATTAGCCATTTAGTTGTTAAAATATGGCCCTTTTGCAAAGCACGATCAAATGTGTCTTGGATGCCAATCAGCTCATTCAGTGAAGAGAAAGAACAGACAAAACTCTTGGAGTGTTAAAAAGCACCTTAGCTGCCATCCACCTTCCTGCTTTCCTGAAGCAGCCAGCCTGGTGGGGAGCTGGTTTTTCTCTCCTTGCAAAAACACTTGGGCATGTGCGGTGCAAGGCTTGAGCAAAGCAGCTTCCTGCAGAAGCAAGTAATTTCTTACCTAAGAGCACAACTAAACTTAGCGGAGACAGAAATGAAAAATGAAAGGTTAATATTTTGGCTCCAAGGTCCTTCTGGCAGACTTGAGATTATCTTTGGACGTGTTAAGAAAAGCTTTCAGGACAGACCCCAGAGCCAAACATTTCTGAAGTGACTAGCAGTTTTGGAAAACTCAGCTGTGCCGTGCCTGGCTTGAGAAAGAGACGTCTGAAAACTCACCTTGTGAGAAATCAGGCCCCTTTTCAGGGCTAGAAGGAGATAACTCAGCCTTCCACCTTCAGTAACTCCCCGCATATAAAAATATTGAGTGTATCTTTATCAAAGCTGCCTTCATTTCTTCCCAGTATGACATCTCTGCAAGACAATTCTCATTTCAACATTAATGTCTGGACAACACTGGTGTTTAAGGTGGTTTTGCATTTTAGTTTGAGGTTTAATTGCTCTCAGCAAAATCACTCCCGGTGGAAAACCGATAGATGTTTTGTCACTTATTTCAATTGCACTGAGATTTATCACAAGTGAGAGCTTAGATGTCTGCCTGCCTCTTCAGAAAGACACGGTAAATCAATCACAGACATGAGGACACAACATGCTTGAACCCATGTTTATTGGTCAGACCTCAAAGTTGGCTCTATGGAGAAAAAACATTTCTCCATGGCAAATGAGGGCAAATGAGGAGTTCCCCGCTGAACTCAGTGGGGTAAAACCAGTATAACTGAGAAAGTCTGTCTCAAAAAATCAGCCTTTTAATGCTGTATTCTGATTTTACATACACTGGCTTGGATCTGGAGTGTGTCTGAAACAAAGACTTTGCAGCTTAAAGCTTGCACTTAAATGTGAAGGCAGATCTTAGTAGTATCAGGGATAAAACTGACAAAGCAAATTAAATATCGCCGTGCATATGTAAATATTGCCATAGGTATATAACTCAGCTGTGAATCCTCTGCTACTGTAAGATCTTCAAAGATGGTCTGCCTTTCCTTCAACTTTTATATAGCCATGGGGTGACACTTGCTGTGTCAGATGGCAGCTGAGATGAAGTTTGGAGCATCTCAGTGGAGCCTGTATGCTGAATTCAGACACCTCATCTTCCAGCCATGTTCCCAAGGCTTTTCGGTAATTTTATCCCTTCGTTTCCCTGAAATGCTGCTCTAAGTCCAGTCGTGCAAAGAGACAGAGCTCAGATTCAGATGGCAAAAACCCCAGAGAACCCTGCTGCACCACCACTTCCCTGACTGCCACGACCTAGAGGTGTCCTGCATGTAGGTGTGCAAGATGCACACATCTTTAAACTGGTTGTGGTCTGTCCAGCACTATACTAGCTAATTATGCTTCTTTCACTGAAGAGCATTCCTTCTAGCAGCTCATCAGGGTGGGGATAGCTGCATTTGTCAAATAAGGAGAAAGGTTTGATTACTGATCCTTTGTGGATGGATCGGGGCAATAGTGACTCAGCTGTTGTAGCAACACACAAGCTCCAGACTCTTAAGTTGGCTGTCACCCGCTCGATACTGAGCCTGTTTGGGCCTTTTTTCACCCCCAGACATTGGCAGAAGAGCAATGGAAAACAGAACACGTTCAACATGTAGGAGTGTTTACTCTTGTCATGACACAATTTGGGATTTTCCATTTAAGCTTGAAAAACAAACCCTAAACAGAATTTATTAGGAAAATAGCAGCTATGAGGTAAACTTATGTCAACAAATGCCAAGAGGTCAAAGAGACAACACATAACATTTTGGTTGAATATTCTGCGTGTTCCTAGAAGCAGTGCAAAAGCTGGCTCACAAAGTATTTGCCGGAGTGTTACAGTGACTGGGGAATAGGGCAGGTCCAGAAAGTTCCTGAAAGCAAAGCCTTATTCTGCTTTGTTGTAACAGAGGTCTTTTCTTCATACACCAAACTCAAGTGCTCCAGATGCCAAGGCTGGGGAATGGCAGGGGATTCCAACACCAGCACAGTCACATCACCAGCAGGAGTCAGAGGATGCAGGACAGGCTGGTTCCATAGACATCCCTGCTCCAGCCTGGGTGCAGAATAACTCTGACTTTCCTCATGCTGCTCACAAATTAAGTTGTCATAATTCCTCCCAAAAATAGTCCTAAACACCCCACCAAAGTGAGACATTCATAGCTGTATGTGGTGAAGGTGCTCAGATCTCATTAACAGAGGCAGAAATCACAAGAGAGGAAGCAAGACTAATGGTGAAACCTGAATATGAGGAAGGGAAGGATAACCAACCCTGCTTCAAGTAAGGTTCGTATATTGCCCTCAACAATCACGAACCTGTATGATTTTTACATCATAGTTATTTTCACTCTTACCTCATTTTTAACTCCATGAGTTGTGTTTTTAAGAAGAATTTCACATGACATGAGACTCATAATGAAAATCACAAATTAGACCATTCCTCTATGTAGGCAGCAGCTGGAGAATGGGTAAATCCTATGTTATCAGAGATTGTTCATTTCTGGGTTACTAGCTGTCTACCAAAATCTTGCCTTGGCATCTTCTGAACAGAAATATTAAGTACATAAAATATCACAGGTAATCAAGAATCATCCAATCACAGAATCATAGAATAGTTTGGGTTGGAAGGGACCTTAAAGATCATCGAGTTCCAAGGCCCCCACAATGGGCAGGGACGCCTCCCACTAGACCAGGTTGCTCAAAGCCCAATCTAGCCCAGACTCCAACACTTCAAGGGATGGGGCATCCACAACTTCTCTGGGAAACCTGTTCCAGTGCCTCACCACCCTCATAGTAAAGAATTTCTTCCTAATAACTAATCTAAATCTACCCTCTTCCAGTTTAAACTGTTACCCCTTGTCCTATCACTCTGCTCCCTGATAAAGAGTCCCTCCCCACCTCTCCTGTAGGCCCCCTTCAGGTACTGGAAGGCTGCTATAAGGTCTCCCCAGAGCCTTCTCTTCTCCAGGCTGAATAAACCCAACTCTCTCAGCTTGTCCTCACAGGAAAGGTGCTCCAACCCTCTGATCATTTTTGTGGCCTTTTGTAGACTTGCTCCAACAAGTCCATATTCTTCTTAAGTTGGGGGCCCCAGAGCTGGACACAGTACACCAGGGGAGGTCTCACAAGAGCAGACTAGAGGGGCAGAATCACCTTCTTTTGATGCAGCCCAGGATGTGGTTGGCTTTCTGGGCTGCAAGTGCATGTTTCTGAGTCATTTAGGGCTTCTCATCAACTAACACCCCCAAGTCCTTCTCCTCAGGGCTCCTCTCAATCCATTCTCCGCCCAGCCTGTATTTGTGCTCGGGATTGCCATGATACAGGTGCAGGACCTTGCACTTGGCCTTGCTGAACTTCATGAGGTCCGCACGGGCCCACCTCTCAAGCCTGTCCAGGTCCTTCTGGATGGCATCCCTTCCCTCCAGCATGTCGACCACACCACACAGCTTGGTGTCGTCAGCAAACTTGCCGAGGCTGCACTCTATCCCACTGTTCCTGTCACCAACAAAGTTGCTAAGCAGCATCAGTCCCAACACCAACCCTTGAGGAACACCACTCATCACTGGTTGCCACTTGGACCTTGAACCATTGACCGCAACTCTTTGAGTGTGAGCATCCAGCCAATTCCTTATCCACCAAGTGGCCCATCCATCAAATCCATGTCTCTCCGATTTAGAGGTGTGGATATCACGTGGGACAGTGTCAAATGCTTTACACAAGTCCAGGTAGATGATGTCAGTTGCTCTTCCCTTATCCACCAATGCTGTAACACCATCATAGAAGGCCATCAAATTTGTCAGGCATGATTCTACCGTAGTGAAGCCATGTTGGCTGTCACTAATCACCTCCTTATTTTCCATGTGCCTTAGCTGACATTCCAGGAGGATCTGCTCCGTGATCTTGCCAGGCATAGAGGTGAAACTGACTAACCTATAGTTCCCCACGTCTTCCTTTTTTCCCTTTTTGAAAATGGGGGTTATGTTTCCCCTTTTCCAGTCAGTGGGAACTTGACCGGACTGCCATGACTTCTCAAATATGATGGATAGTGGCTTAGCAACTTCAGCTGCCAGTTCCCTCAGGACACGTGGATGCATCACATCAGGTCCAATTTGTACACCTTCTGCTTCCTTAGAGGATCTTAAACCTGATCTTCTCCTACAGTGGGAGGTTCTTCGTTCACCCAGTCCCTATCTTTGCCTTCTGCGACTTGGGCACTGTAGCTAGATCAATTGCATGCTCCTCATGTGTCCCCTCCAATCAGGATTGCCTATGATCATGAGGTTGCCCTGGGCAGGCAGACGATACGAAACCCAAACTCTAGTCCCCCAGCAGCTCCCGTGAAGAGAGGTCCCTCTTAAGCAGGAGCCCAGAGCAGGGGACAGTCGCTGAGCAGGGCTGGGGGCCGAGGCGGGGCTCGTTGCCGAGGGGGCCTGTGGTGCACTCTGGCATCTGGGACACCTCAGGGAATGCATCACAATCCGGGGGGGGCTATAAAGGGCCCCGTCGGGCAGCGCTGAGCCATTCGAGCCCGGGATGATGGTGAGTGGGCTGGCGGGGGGAGGCTGGGCTGGAAGACGACTGGGGTAGAAACACTGGCTCCCGGGGCAGGGGGTGGGTTCTCACATGCCATCCAGGGCCCAGCTGCTGGTGGGAGCGTCTTGAGCATGGTGTCACCACCGCCACTGCCGCCGCCGGGGCTGGACGCAGGCTTTGCTGCCTCCCCACTGCCTCCCCCCTCTGCTACCTGCCCCCAGCTCCCCATGGCTCCCGGCCCCGCTCCCCCTGCTGCCAGCTCCCTCCCAGCCCCACTGAGACCCTTCTCTCTCTCCTCCTGCAGGCCATGGCTGCCACA